>CM061140.1:80645028-81845028 GCA_030789695.1 Scilla litardierei | reverse complement strand
CAGTGATTCTGGCCTTGAAATTGTGGAGACATTTCCTGCTAGGTGAGCATGTAAAAATATACACCGACCATAAAAGTCTGAAGTATGTGTTCACTCAGAAGGAGCTTAATATGAGGCAGCGACGATGGTTGGAATTGATGGCCGAGTACGACGTTGATCTGCAATACCATCCTGGGAAAGTGAACGTGGTGCCAGATGCTCTTAGCCGATTGCCCGCAGTGATGAGGTTAACTTCCCAGCTGCAACTTCGATGGGTAATCCGACAGATGGAAATAGAGGTTGTACTCCCAAGAGAGAAGACTGTTATGATGGCACTACAGATTCAATCTGATTTGGTGAACATGATCAAGGCAGCCCAATCAGGAGATGCTAAGTTGAAGAGGATTCGAGAGCAGGTGGAAGCTGGACTTCGGACCGATTTCCGTGTTCACGAAGATGGATCGTTGAGATTTGGGAGCCGGGTTTGTGTGCCGAGTGGCGATGTTCGGGAAGAATTATTGAAGGAGGCACACAGTTCCTCATACTCTATCCATCCTGGAGGAACCAAGATGTACCGTGATCTGAAGCAATACTATTGGTGGTCTGGAATGAAGAAGAGTGTAGCCAAGAGTGTGGCGTCCTGTTTGGTCTGCCAGCAGGTAAAGGCTGAACACCAGAGAACTGCGGGATTGTTACAGCCTCTCCCTATTCCAGAATGGAAGTGGGAACATGTGACCATGGACTTCGTGACCGATCTACCTCGGACCCCTAGAGGTAATGATGCAATTTGGGTCATTATTGATCGATTGACCAAGTCGGCACATTTTATTCCATTCCGAGTTGGGCAGTCCACCGAAATTCTAGCTAAGAAATACCTGGAGGAGGTTGTGAGACTGCATGGAGTGCCTGTGAGTATAGTATCTGACAGAGATAGCAGATTCACTTCTCATTTTTGGAAGAGCTTACAGGCTAGTCTGGGGACGCATCTGAACTTCAGTACTGCGTATCACCCTCAGACTGATGGACAGTCAGAAAGGACCATTCAGATTCTTGAAGACATGCTGCGAGCATGTATGCTTGACTTCAAGGGTTCGTGGGAGGACCATCTGTATTTAGTTGAGTTTGCATACAATAACAGTTATCAAGCAAGTATCGGTATGGCTCCCTTCGCAGCTCTGTATGGAAGGCAATGTAGGTCCCCCTTAAGTTGGAATGATGTTGGAGATAGAGAGTTTTTGGGACCTGACTTGGTGGCAGCAACAACAGATGTGGTACGGATAGTCAGAGAGAATCTGCGCATCGCGCAGGACCGGTATAAGCATTGGGCTGATACAAAGTGGCGGCCCTTGGAATTTCAGTCAGGGGATTATGTGTTCCTAAAGATCTCACCGATTCGTGGAACTATCCGATTTGGCAAACACAGGAAGCTGAGTCCCAGATATATTGGTCCATTCGAGATCTCCGCCAAGGTCGGTGAGGTTGCCTATCGGCTAGTATTGCCACCGTCGCTTGAAGGTGTGCATAACCTGTTCCATGTGTCTCAACTTAGAGGATACATGGAAGATCCCAATCATGTCGTAGACTTCTCAGAGATAGAAGTACGACCAGATCTCACTTACGAGCAACATCCAGTTGCTATCTTAGACCAGAGGCAGAAGACACTGAAGAAGAAGACCATTGACTTGGTGCGAGTCATGTGGCAACAAGAGTCTCCGGGGGAGTCGACGTGGGAGCGAGAAGATGAAATGTATGAGAAATATACATACATGTTTGAACGATAACTGTTGCATCTTATATTTCCAGCAGCTGTTGGTTGCTGTATGGAAATATCTGCTCTCCTAATTTTGCTGAATTTCCGAGGACGGAAATTTTTCTAAGGAGGGTAGGGTGTAATAACCCTAGTGTGCAAATACGAATTGGCCCTAGACTTCTTGTAAGTGTGCATACGGGCCCATGGAATGGAGAGATTTGCATTTTGCCCCCTAAAATTCTCATTTGTACCCAAATGAGTGTAGCATTGCAAAAATTGGGCTTAAATGCAAATTTCACAAAAGTCAAGGGATCTTTTTGCAAATAGGGAAGTGAGATATTTGTAATGGCAAACTAGTAATAATTTGGAGGGCCATTATAAAACAAAACAAAACAAAACAAAACAAAGCATAATGGCAAACTTGTAAATATTGAAGGGTTTAAGAGATAATTCTTTAATTAAATGAACCCTCCACATTCTTCTACATACTCCTTCCAATTTCTTCTCCCTTCTACATTCTTCAAACACTTATCTCCTCTTTTGACTTCCCTTGGCCGAAGTTTTAGGGAGAAAAAAAACAAAATAGAAGAAGAGAAAAGAAAAAGAGAAGAAGATGATGATGATGATGATGATGAAAAAGGAGGAGGAGAAAGCTAATCTCCATTGAACCCTAGGGATTTCTTGGAGCTCTAAGGAGGTAGGAGCTCTTCAACCCTCTTCCTCTAGTTGTAGTTGTAGTTGATGTCATGTTTTATATGTGCAATATCCCCAAAGATGCAATTTTTCCCTTGTATTTGCTTGCATGTCACCCTCTCCTGAAAAACAGAATTTTGCATGTGTGTTTGCACTTCGATTTTTATATCTGTAGTTGGATTCACCTTCTGAAAAAAATACGTGGCTATATATCTTGAAGTCCTACCCTAAATTTATATAAAATTTTTCATATTTTGAGTTCAATAAGTAGGAGAAAGAATTCATTATTTGCAAGATGTCTGAAAATCTGCCAAGCTGTACACAGTTCAGAAAAATGAGCATAACTACCTGAATGCTCTATGGATTTTGTTGATTTTGATCTTGTTGGAAAGCTAACAAATTTTTCTCAAAGTCCATCTCGTCTTGTATGTCGAAATTCTGGCTAGAACATGCCCAAACTTGGCTTTGAACACAGACCCAAGAATCTGTCTGAAAAACAGATTAGACATACTTCACCAATTAATTCACCATAAATCACACACTTAATATTTTTCCATGTAATTTTATCTGTAGATCCATAACTGATATATATTTAACTTTCATTTATAAATTTTTGTCATATTCACAATAGAAATGGGTTAAAAATGCTGTCTTTCTAGCTGATTTTGCAATTTCAGTATGCTAAATGGTGTTGGGTGAAGTTGGAAGTGTGTGAAAGTGCTAATGTTTCACTCCAAGATACATGAATGAAGTTGATACATGTATGTAAGTTTAATTATGCTATTGGTTACAAAGAAAATTGATGGTATACTCCTCTTCTTGATGTGACGCTCGTTATACGTTGTTAAAATGCCCAATATCATTAACATGGTTGCAAGTGTTTGCCTATGGAGATGCTATTTTATGTTTGGATGTTTATAAATATGGCTTATGGAGAATGCACGTTTATTGTGAACATCTCGATGAAAAGAATGAATTTGGACATCATTTACATACTTCATTTTACATGCTCAATACCCTAGGATTAATGATTAGCTAAAAAATAACCTAGGGATATCTTGTTCCACTCGAAGTGGGTGAGGACCCTAGGAGGGTCGGGGGAAACCACGGTAAAGCGTGGGCATGCGGGGATGGACTGCTGGGTTGTGGACCACTCCTGACGGCCCTCAGCGGCGGGGAGTTGGTGCGGTTGTGGTTGTGTTGGTTGTGTTGGTGAACGGCTTCTTTCGTAAGAGCTTGTCTCGGGAAGTCGTAGCATTCCACCCACCTTACCGGGTGAGGTCCAGTCCCCGATGTCTGACTCGTTACTGAGGTTTCAAATTCATGCATGAAAATTAACATATAAAGAAAAAAACAGTAACCCTGGAATGTGATGCCTTTTCCTTGTTGTGCTTCTTCTGTTGTGCACTATGATTAGAGTAGTAGAGTTGTGGAGTTTCTACTGGGCACGCTGTGACGTGTCCCTTCCCCCCACAGGTACAGGTACTGGTTCTCAGGCGGCGGATCCGGGAGTGGAGACCCCGGAGGACAGCTCGTCTCAGCAGGGTCCGCAGAGTCTGTAGTTAGGGTGGGTTTATGGTGTAGCTTGGGGTGAGTGTGGGGTGGTAGTGGTGTTTTGTACCCATGTTCCCTTTGTACCCCGTAGGGTTGTGTTGTACTTTTGGGAGCTTCAGCTGTTTGGGGTTATGCAGTGGACTTGTACGGTACTAGTGCATAGGTATGGTGCTCTGTGCCGTCTGGGTGTTCTGATTGTAGTACTTTACTTTGCTGCATGTGTTGTGGTACCTTGTACTTTCTTTTGTGTTGGAGCTGTACTGTTCTGTTTTTTTCAGTTCGTACTCTACTACCTATGTTTCCTCAGCGGTTGCAGTGGCCTGCGAGTCATATAGTTTACATATTAGCGCTGAGTATTCCTAATACCGCGGCTTGTCACGCCGATCCTCTTTTTTTGGGGTAGCGGGGCGTGACAGTGAGGCTCTTGGATATCTCACCTATCTCTTCAGGAGATCCGATGATGTTTAGGTCGTATACGTAGACGGATATGATTACGAATCTTGTTTCCTTTGCTCTTATAAAGATGCAAGTGCAGACTTCATTTGTTGTGAATCCTTGTTGCACTAGGAACTCACTGAGTCTGTTATACCACATTCTCCCCGACTGTTTTAGACTATACAGTGATCTTTGGAGTTTGACAGAATAGACGTCCCGTGGTCTTTCTGTCATTTGTGTTGGTAGTTTGTATCCGTCTGGGATTCTCATATAGATATCATTATCTATATTTCCATATAGGTATTCTGTCACAACGTCCATGAGCTGCATATCCAAGTCTTCCTTTGTAGATAGGTCAATAATGAAACGGAAAGTGATCGCATCCATGACCGGGGAATAGGTATCGTCATAGTCTATTCCTGGTCGTTGGGAAAAGCCTTGTGCAATAAGGCATGCTTTATAGCGCACGATCTCATTATTCTCGTTTCTTTTTCTCACGAATACCCATTTATATCCCAGAGGTTTAACACCCTTTGGTGTTAGGACTACAGGTCCAAAAAATTTGCGCTTCGAGAGTGAGTCCAGCTCTACTCCTATTGCCTCGTTCCACTTTGGCCAATCCTCTCTGCATTTACATTCTGCTAGAGAGCGTGGATCGGTCTCATCGTCGTATTCAGTGATGTGAGTGGCAATAATGAGCGCGAAGTTATCATCGATGATTATGCTTTTTCTGTCCAGTACCTCCCCAGTACGTACATAGTTTAATGATATTTCTCCTACATTTTCCTCTTCAAGGGTTGTTGGGAGGGGAGAGGTATCTGAGCTGAGCTCAGCATCCTGTGGTGGTATCGTTATTATTGCTCCAGGATTTTTCCTCTTTCAAGGGTTTTTATCTTTGGAGCCAAGAGGTCGTCCTCTCTTTTGTTGAGGTACGGCCGCTTCTGCTGCAGGTGGATTGCATCCATCTTTGGGTATGTCAATCCTAGCTGACGTATTTGCAGCAGGGACGTGTGATCTGACAATCTTCTGGTTGTCAGTGAATTTTTCCGGTAAAATGTGAACGGTATTTTATATTTGAAGGATCTTCAGGATCTTGTCTTCACATTGGTTTGTACGCAGATCAAAATGGGATAAAGTTTTGGTATCCCATGGAATGGTCTTTGAAGATTCTGGCTTCTTTGTGTTAATGCCTAGTTTGGGGAAAGTGCTTTCGTCAAACTCGCAATCTGCTAGACGTGCCTTAAAGGCGTCCCCCGTTAGGGGTTCTAGGTATCTAATGATCGATGGTGAATCGAATCCAATGTAGATACCCAGACGACGTTGATGACCCATCTTGGTCCTCTGCGATGGTGCTATGGGGACATAGACAGCACATCCGAATATCCTCAGGTGAGAGATATCCGACGGGTTCCCATATGCAAGTTGCATCGGAGAATAAGATTGACTCCCTGACGGTCGTAATCTTATTAGCGATACAGCGTGCAAGATGGCATATCCCCATGCGTTCACCGGCAACTGGCATTGCATCAAAAATGGACGAGCAATCCATTGTAGTCTCTTTAAAAGAGATTCGGCTAACCCATTCTGGGTGTGAACATGAGCTATAGGATGTTCAACTTCTATGTCTGTTGCTTGGCAGTAGTCTAGGAAGACATGTGATGTAAATTCCCCAACGTTGTCCAGACGCAATTTCTTGATCTGGTTATCTGGGAAATGTGCCCGCAACTTTATGATTTGTGCCAGTAGCTTTGCAAAGACTACGTTGGGGGTGGACAGGAGGTACACATACAACCATTTGGAAGATGCGTCAATCAGTACCATGTAGTACCGAAATGGTCCACTTGCGGGGTGAATAAGCCCGCAAATATCACCATGTATTCTCTTTAAGAAGCTCGGAGACTCAGAGTCCACCTTCAGGGGGGATGGTCTCGTAATCAATTTCCCTTTGTGACAAGGGGGACAAGGAGATGCACCCTTTCGAAGTAGCTTCAGGCTTTTCGAGTTAATTCCACAGGATTGGGATATGATGTGACGCATCATATTCCTTCCAGGTTGTCCTAGTCGATTGTGCCAGAGTTGGAATTCTGGTTGATTATCGCACTTCTGGTGCTCGAGTGTGTTTTCTTCCATTGCTCTTATCCTTATATGGTAGAGACCCGACGGGAGTCCCTCAAAACGCTCGACGGTGGTTTTATCACCGTTTTTATGAGATGTTAAATACAGGAATTCTCTGTTTTGTTTACTCACCGTCTCAAGGTGGTATCCGTTTAAGCGGATATCTTTAAAGCTTAACAGATTTCTATGGGAGCTAGGGGAGAAAAGCGCATCTTTTATTAGTAGTTGTGTTTTGTTGGGGAGCATAAAATGTGCTTCCCCTGATCCTTCAATAATTCCTGATGGACCGGATATTTTATTCACGGTTCCATCGTATTTATCAATGCTTTGGAAAAAGCAGATGTCTTGGAGGATCGTGTACGTAGAGGCACTGTCCACTAGGCATTTATGATCCATCTAATTTTAAGAGAAAAACATCGCAGTATAAGGCACAAGAGAAGATATACTACTAATTATTCAATGTCTGAAAAGTTCATCAACATGCTAGAAATTAAACAAGCAGATAGTAAATTATTTTTCAAAAAATTACAGTGCATAGAAAGTAGATAATGCCTTAGTCGAGCTGGTCATCATTTGAGAAGTCCTCAGCGATGAACCTGATTGGTGCCAGGTCTTCTTGTTCCACCAGGTTTGTCTTAGCTTGCTTCTGGCTCGCTTTGTACAAGTCCTGTAGGTGGCGTGGAGTCCGACAATTCCTGGACCAGTGTCTAGTCATGCCACACCTGTGGCACTTATCTTCCCAGTCCTTTCTGTGGGCAGATGTCTGGCCGTCGTCCTCTCTTCCACACATTTTTCTTCTTTCCCTCATGGTTGGTTCTTGGAGATGGTCCTCTAGCCTGCTTCTTCATTCTCTTACCCTTTTGGGGTTTGCCTTTGAAGTTGCTCCTCTTCTTCTGGGAGGAGTGTAAGGACCCTGTCTATGGGGAAAACACTAGAAGGGTGGTTGATTAGTTTTTATGCAAATTTAAAAGGAATTTACGCCAAATAAAACGCAATCCAACAAATAGTGCGGAATAGAAAAACAACCCAAAGAGAAACACACGCAAACGCAGATATGTTTCAAGGGTTCGGATTACCCAAGTCAACTCCCGACTTGTTCCCGGTAATCCTACGTCCCTACCACCCGGATACCACTGGATACTCAAGTTAGAACCCTAACTTGAGGTTTCCTTATAGCCCACTTGTAGCAACCCTACAAGTGCAATCGAATACAATCGATGTTCTTGACTCCCACAACTTGGGAGCAAGCAAAACCACTCTCACAACCGAGAGCACAAATCAAATAACGAAAGTTATGAAATATGTAAGCAACACTTACAATCACCTATGCCTTGAAGTAGAACTTGAAGGAGAAGTGTGATGTGTGTTGAAGAACTCTCTTGGAAGAGAGGTGAAAGCCCTTTCTCTTGACTGCACCAAATGCCTAGAAGATCAATATTTGGTTCTAGGTTGGAGAGCAAGAGAACAAGATTTGGAAATACTTAGGGCTTTGGATTTGAGAGCTTTGATCTTTGGAAAGGAAAGCTTGAAGGATTTTGCAATGAATGAGTAACCTTCCAATGGAACAGTAGAAGCTCTATTTATAAATTTCTCAAATCCACAAAACAGTTTTGGCAAAAACCCAATCGAAATCCGTGAGAAAAATCTCAACGGATATAATCTGAACTCACGACAGTCGATTGTTGAATAATCCACAGTCGACTGTTGCACAGTCAGCAAGGGTATGTGAGAATTCATAACGGTAACTTACCACGTGGACAGTCGACTGATGAAGCAAAGACAGTCGTCTGTTAAGCCAACAGGCGACTGTACATTCTTCGACAGGGGACTGGCCGAGAGAAGAGTAAGTTAGATAAAATACTGGAAATCTCACAAGATACAGGACAGACGACTGATGCAAGGAACACAGTCGATAGTTAATCAGAACAGGCGACTATATATCCTTAAACAGACGAATGTCAAAGACAGGAGAAATTTCCAGAGAGCTGAGTCAAAAAATAGACTTACAGACAGGCGACTGTTGCAGCATGGACAGTCGACTGATCTAATAGACAGTCAACTGTATATACAGCATAAGTCGACTGGCCGTAGGACTCAGATCAAACAGAGTTTGGGAATGAAGAGACAGACGACTGATTTACAATACACAGTCGCCTGTCACTAAGACAGGCGCCTGAGAATCGTTCAACAGTAGCCTGTGCGAGAAAATCAGAGAAGGCCCAAAAACTACATTGTAACAGTCTGTGCATAACAGGCGACTGTAGAACAAAACACAGTCGACTGTTGTTGAGACAGGCGACTGTAAACTGTTAAGCAGTCGGCTAAACAATCCTAGCACAAACACAAGAGGATTGAATTGGGATCAAAGGACAAAAGTCTAAAGATGTCCTATGACAGAATGTAGATGTGTGTGAGTGCTCCATCAAAGTTCTACTTCTAAACTACATACTAGAAGAGATAAAAGAAAAATTACATTGACGAATAATCTCTTCTTTCCATTGTATGAGCTTGAAGTCTTTATGGAGCTTCAATCATCAATCTACGATCATCCAATTCATATCATTTGCCTTCAATGACGTTTGTGAGTCATCCATTGCTAGTTGATCTTCATAATAAGCTTAGGCAATGGATTAACTGCAAAATAGGGGATTAGTCACATGTATTTATGTTTGCTCATCATTAACACCAAGTAGGGAGAGGTCCAATACTCAACATTCTCCCCCTTTTTGATGATAACAAACAAACATAAACAAAAAGATAAATAATTGTGCGCAATGAAAACTTATTCCCCCTACATAGTGCCAATCAAGTTAGTCAACAAATATTAGAGCATCTACATATCAATTGAAGCAAATGAGTGAGATATGAATGAATTCAAATCAAGAAATCTAGGAAATAAAATCCCTATTCATTATAACCTTACTCCCCCTGAACCTAAGGCAATGAAAATCTTAGATTCAAGCGTTAGAACATAATTAGCACATCCATTATCCATTATGAATCTTGTATGTTTATTTCTCTCCCCCTATGGCATTATCCAAAAGGTGGGAGCAAATAACAACAACAATATTAGTGCTACATACGAACTAACAACAATCAAGGAGTATAAAGATATATCGAATCAAAAAAACTCATAAAATCTCATCATATACACATATGAGTAATGGAATGGAAATCCAATATCAACATTTTAGACATACGATATTGGCGAAAAATAATGTTCACAAATTCATCACAACAAGATAGCATGAATTAGCGAATATCAAAATCATATATTGTCTCAAAAGCATCTCAAGAAGAGTGAAGCATACATGGAGACAACATAAAATACATCACACAGATACGATAAATAATATAGCAAAGTGTGACACAAAAGAGGGTGCAACATCATATATATATATATAGTCAGAGTACATCAAAGGATGGTCATCGACATGGCCATCCAAACACGGTACATCATGATCAAAAAAAATATCACATCATGACGACATCAAAAAGTATATCACCATACATATATGAAGAGTCGCAGACAACATCATCCATCATACACCACCAAAAAAATATACGAATCACTCAAACATCGATCTAAGAGTGAGCGTCTCCAGGGGCTGCAGACGAGGAAGCAGGCTCTGTAACAGCAGGAGTATCCTCTGGAGGAGGGTCAGAAGGAGCAACAGAGGCAGCAGCAGCAACATCCTGTGTAGAAGCAATACCAGGAGGCTCAACGACACCAGTAGGCTGAGGAGGGACAGGAAGCTGGGGAACAAACTGTCTCAAATCCTCAGGGAAGGGAATTCCCTGATGGAGGAAAGAGAGAGACATCAATCTGTAGATACCAGAGACTATCGCCAAAAGAGTATCCTGAGATGGTGGAGCAGATGAAGAAGGCAAATCAGCTGGAGGCACAGTGGATGAGGATGGAGCTGAAGTAGACTTCCTTTTCTTCAAGGCAGTCTGCAGAGCCGAAGAGGACTTAGACTTCGTAGAAGCGTCGAGGAGAGGGCCAAAGGGCATGGGCTCATAACGAGTCAAATCAACACCAAAATGCCGGAAGACACGAGTCAGAAGGCCACCATAAGGAATGTGAGACGAGGAGGACGTGAACTCAACCTTGTCCATCCTGACAAGGAGGACACCAGCCCAGTTCACGGGCATGCCAGAAAAAATAGCATACATACACTTCAGGATATCCTGAGACGGCTGGTCAGACGATCCATATCGCGGCAGGATGTTGGACTTCACCACAAGGTGAACAGCCCAACCCCGTGCAGAGAACATGGATGATCTGACACCCGAATCAAGAGCTAAAGGAACCTCTCGAAACATATCCCGAAGGATAGACTGGTCAAGATCGTCAATCTCGAAAAAGCTGATATCAGTGGGGAGGGAACCAACAGAGGGAATCCTAATAATAGTCCCTAAGAGAGAGGGAGTGATCTGAATGTGGGTTCCATGAACGACAGTATCAAGGATGCCGGTAGACGAATACTCATCGCGAACGCGGTTCGCATAGAAGAGCTTCACCAGAAATGGATAGGCTCTGGGGGACTCGCTCTGAGAGAAGCGAAAAAGATCGGCCAGGTGAATAGCGGAAAGAATGTCAGAGAGTCTCTCAGCAGTGAAGGCGGGGAAAGCAATGTACCGCTCCCTAAGTAGGTTGATCCCTAGGAGAGAGTGAAACTTTGCCAGACAAAGGTCGTCTCGGCAAACAGGAACTAGGGGATCAGATGGGGGTACGGCAGGAGTTTCTTCAGACGAAATGGACACAGAAGAAGATACATGAGGGTTCTCAGCAACAGACTCACTGATGTGAACACCAGTAGGCTTGCGCTGACGATGAATCAAAGGCTGAGCATCGCTAGAAGAAGCAGAAGGAGAGTAACCTGGCGAAGATGAACGCACGGGTGACAGGGCATGCTTGGTTCGGGCTTTATAGGGTTTCTTCTTCTTAGCAATGAGTTTCTTAGGTGCCCTAGAACGTTTAGGGACATCGATCTTCTCTTTTCCCTTAGTTTTAGGAGCCATGGAAACAAGAGAAGGAGAAACTTAAAGCAAAGAAAACGAAACCACAACGAAACCAAGAAGAAGAAGCAAACCAAGAAGAAGCAATGACGATCACGGAGAAGGAGATCAATTGCAACGACAGAACACGAGCGACGCCGACAGAAAGGAGAAGTTCGACAGTTTTGGAAACACGATCGATCGTTTTTGGAGAAGAAAACGAGCGGGAAGTTGAACAGTCGAAGCAGAGGAGAGAGAAAGTCGACGTGGGGAAGTGGTCACGAATGCTGAATATAAAATTGGGGGAATGAATCTGAGCCGTTGGATCAAGGTATCGACGGCTCGGATCAAATCACATGAACCGACACAGCAAGAGACAGTCGACTGATGAACAAAAGTCAGTCGACTGGATGAAGTGACAAAAATAAAGCTCAGAAAGATGGGCAGTCGACTGGCAAGTAATATGTAGTCGCCTGTCCACTGGACAGTCGACTGACATATACACAACAGTCGGCTGGCCGAGAATTAATACAGTTCACAAAAAAAGAACAGAGAACACTGTAAAAATTCGACAGAGAGTACAGTCGCCTGATGACTAAAATACAGTCCCCTGTTAGATTAACAGTCGGCTGTAAAACTGTCATCGGTCGGCTGTGCAAAAGATACCAATATTCATATAGAGGATATAGATTAGGGCAGTCGACTGTCAAAAGAAAAACAGTCGTCTGTCCTGGTCCAAAAATGCACAGTGAGATAGAATTCCAGAGAATAAGAACACTCACCCTAGGACCTATACTCTAATCATAACAACATCGTAAAATCATTGTGAAAACAATAAATCCATTGAAACACAAATTACTCCAATCAAACTCAAAAATCATGAAATCAATTAAGACACAAATGTCTTTCTTAAGCTCATAAAACAATAAAGCACATGAAGAAAGACAATCAGAAAGATATGAGCTCAATAAGGAGTTATAGCATGAAAGATTGAGCTTCTAAATTTCAGTTTCACCCATAATTCCCAATTCTCCACGCAACCTCACAAATGAATCTTCTTTAAGAGGTTTAGTGAAGATATCGGCAATTTATTTTTGGGTTTCAATGTACTCTAAGATGATGTCCTTCTTAGCTACATGATTATTTATAAAATGGTGTCTCACGTCTATGTGTTTGGAACGGGAGTGGTGTACCGGATTCTTGGAAAGACAAATAGCACTTTGATTATCAACCATGATAGGACAAGTATCACAATTGACACCATAGTCACTAAGAGTGTGTCTCATCAAAGAACTTGTGCACATGCAAGACCCGCGACAATATATTCTGCTTCAGTCGTGGACAATGACACCGAATTATGTTTCTTAGAAAACCAAGAAACTAAGGAATTTCCTAAGAAATGGCATGTGCCACTAGTACTTTTCCTGTCGGACTTGCATCCGGCAAAGTCGGCATCACTATATGGATTAACTCATATGTGCTAGACTTAGGGTAAAGTAACCCATAATCTAGGGATTGATTGAGATAACGAAATATTCGTTTAACCGAAATCAAGTGTGACTCCTTAGGTCTTGCTTGATATCTAGCACAAAGACATACAGAAAACATGATATCGGGCCTACTAACGGTTAAGTAAAGTAAGCTACCGATCATACCTCGATATAGACGAATGTGCACCAGAGGAAGGCCTCACAAAATTTATAGTGACACCACTATAGGATGTGCGAGCATTAGATGCATTTGCTTTTACAAATCCAAGACCAACACGATGGGTGGCCGGAAATTGGTTTGCAAGCAAATCATCCAATTGTCCTTTTCCCTTATTGAATCTCACAATACGGGAGGACATGAGCTCATATTTCTTCTTTAAAGAAGAAAGGTTGGTATCCAAGGTGGACACACGTGCTTTGAGCTCGTGCACTTGGGTTTTAAGAGAATCATTCTCTACACCCAATTGTGTGTGACATGTAGCTAGATCACTATTATCCTTGGGATGTGTTTGATCTAATTGAGATTTGAGGGAATTCACCTCATCTCTCAATGTGACATTTTGAGAAGCTAAGGTTGCTTTCTCAAGAGTTAAAGTATCAACAATGGTGTCATTGTTGATAATGCATGGAATGGATGACTTGCTAACATTTGATTTCTTTAAGCTAGTGTATCTAAGCATTAAAGATTGGTATTTAGCAAATAGTTCTTCATTAGCTATTCGAAGTTCATCCATTGTTACCTCTGTGTCATCCGTGTCGGAGTCACTCTCATCCGAGAGTGGGTCTTCAAGTGCCATGAAACACACGTGGGCGCTCTCACCCTTCTCATCATCGGAATCGCTTGATGAGTCATTACTTGAGTCATCAAAGGTACCTACGAGTCCTTTCTTCTTGTCTCTCTTGTTCTTGTCGGACTTGTGGTACTTTGGTGCCTTCCATTTTTCTTTGTTGTTTAGCATTGGGCAATCCCTCTTGATGTGCCCTGGCTTATTACACTTATAACAAAGAGAGGAAGTAGCATTAGTAGACTCAACACGTTTGTTGGAGGGAAATTTACCTTTGCGGAAGAAGCATTGGAACTTCTTCGCCATTTGGGCCATTTCACCCAAATTCATCTCGTTCTCGGATTCATCACTTTCGGAGGATGACGAATTGGCGTTGAACGCCAAAGCTTTCTTCTTGGCCTCCGAGGGATTCATCATGGCTCGAATCTTCAATCGGTTATCCCGTGTTACTTCGTAAGACATAAGAGTCCCGATGAGATTCACCACGGTGTAGTTCTTCAAATCATTGACCTCCTCAATGGCGATTGCTTGTCTTTCCCGTTTGGAGGTCATCCACATGATGATCTTCCTTACCTTTTCAGGCTCGGTGTATATTTGGCCAAGGGCTTCCAATTCGTTTTTGATGTCGGTAAAGCGTCCGTACATCGACGCAATGCTCTCATTTTCCTGCATGTGAAACAAGTCGAAGTTTTGCACGGCAACATATAACTTTGAAAGCTTTACCTTGTTCGTTCCCTCGTGGATAACGATGAGATGGTTCCAAATTTGATATGCACTCTTACATGTGCATATCTTGTTGAACTCATTCGGGTCCAACGCACAATGAAGAGCGTTCATTGCTTTAGCGTTGTTGACTTTGGCGGACTTCTCGAAAGTTGTCCATTTCTCGAAGTCATCTTCGGCCGGCTCGATGTACTCCTTGTGGAGAGTTCTCCAAAGAGAAGCACTCCTAAGGAATGTCTCCATCCTACACTTCCAATAGCCAAAATTAGTACCATTGAAACATGGAGGACATACCGCAGATTGACCTTCGAAAAGAGTGGACGCTCCATCACGATCATGATTGTTGTACGAAGGCGGCGGAGGAACGTTGTTGTTGTTGGATGCCATAGATGAAACCTTGCGCTCTGATACCAATTGTAAAGACCCTGTCTATGGGAAAAACACTAGAAGGGGGGTTGAATAGTGTTTATGCAAATTTAAAAGGAATTTATGCCAAGTAAAATGCAATCCAACAAATAGTGCGGAATATAAAAACGACCCAAAGAGAAACACACGCAAACACAGATATGTTTCAAGGGTTCGGATTACCCAAGTCAACTCCCGACTTGTTCCCGGTAATCCTACGTCCCTACCACCCGGATACCATTGGATACTCAAGTTAGAACCCTAACTGGAGGTTTCCTTATAGCCCACTTGTAGCAACCCTACAAGTGCAATCGAATACAATCGATGTCCTTGACTCCCACAACTTGAGAGCAAGCAAAACCACTCTCATAACCGAGAGCACAAATCAAATAACGAAAGTTATGAAATATGTAAGCAACACTTACAATCACATATGCCTTGAAGTAGAACTTGAAGGAGAAGTGTGATGTGTGTTGAAGAACTCTCTTGGAAGAGAGGTGAAAGCCCTTTCTCTTGACTGCACCAAATGCCTAGAAGATCAATCTTTGGTTCTAGGTTGGAGAGCAAGAGAACAAGATTTGGAAATACTTAGGGCTTTGGATTTGAGAGCTGTGATCTTTGGAAATGAAAGCTTGAAGGATTTTGCAATGAATGAGTAACCTTCCAATGGAACAGTAGAAGCTCTATTTATAACTTTCTCAAATCTACAAAATAGTTTTGGCAAAAACCCAATTGAAATCCGTGAGAAAAATCTCAACGGATATAATCTGAACTCGCGACAATCGACTGTTGAACAATCCACAGTCGACTGTTGCACAGTCAGCAAGGGTATGTGAGAATTCATAACTGTAACTTACCACGTGGACAGTCGACTGGTGAAGCAAAAACAGTCGTCTGTTAAGCCAACAGGCGACTGTACATTCTTCGACAGGCGACTGGCCGAGAGAAGAGTAAGTTAGATAAAATACTGGAAATCTCACAAGATACAGGACAGACGACTGATGCAAGGAACACAGTCGACTGTTAATCAGAACAGGCGACTGTATATCCTTAAACAGACGACTGTCAAAGACAGGAGAAATTTCCAGAGAGCTGAGTCAAAGAATAGACTTACAGACAGGCGACTGTTGCAGCATAGACAGTCGACTGATCTAATAGACAGTCAACTGTATATACAGCATAAGTCGACTGGCCGTGGGACTCAGATCAAACAGAGTTTGGGCATGAAGAGACAGGCGACTGATTTACAATACACAGTCGACTGTCACTAGGACAGGCGCCTGAGAATCGTTCAACAGTAGCCTGTGCGAGAAAATCAGAGAAGGCCCAAAAACTACATTGTAATAGTCTGTGCATAACAGGCAACTATAGAACAAAACACAGTCGACTGTTGTTGAGACAGGCGACTGTAAACTATTAAGCAGTCAGCTGTTATAAACAATCCTAACACAAACACAAGAGGATTGAATTGGGATCAAAGGACAAAAGTCTAAAGATGTCCTATGACAGAATGTAGATGTGTGTGAGTGCTCCATCAAAGTTCTACTTCTAAGCTACATACTAGAAGAGATAAAAGAAAAATTACATTGACGAATAACCTCTTCTTTCCATCGTATGAGCTTGAAGTCTTTACGGAGCTTCAATCATCAATCTACGATCACCCAATTCATATCATTTGCCTTCAATGACGTTTTTGAGTCATCCATTGCTAGTTGATCTTAATAATAAGCTTAGGCAATGGATTAACTGCAAAATAGGGGATTAGTCACAAGTATTTATGTTTGCTCATCATTAACACCAAGTAGGGAGAAGTCCAATACTCAACAAGGAGCTGTGATGCGCTTCAGGAGCAGGAGCACTGCCGGTAGGGCGTGAGTTATGGGTGGCCAGAAGGAGGTCTCTATTCTGCTCTGCCATCAGAAGGCATGAGAGAAGCTCTGAGTATTTCCTGAACTTTCGTTCACGATACTGTTGCATTAGTATAACATCCTTCTCGTGGAAGGATGTATACGTCTTCTCTAACATGCGCTCCTCCGTCACCTTTTCACCACACAACTTCAGGCGTGAGGTGATGCTAAAGAGTGCCGAGTTGTACTCGGCAATAGACTTAAAGTCTTGGAGACAGAGGTTCTCCTATTCATATCGCGCTCGGGGAAGTATAACATCTCTTTGATGTTTATACCTATCCTCGAGGGTGGTCCATAACTCATAAGAGTCTTCCACCGTGAGGTACTCGGCCTTCAGGGTCCGATCGATATGGCGTCTGATATAGATAATTGCTTTCGCTTTATCAATATCAGAAACCTTATCGCCTACAGCGATGGCGTGGCTCAATCCCTGTGCTTGCAGATGAAATTTTATGTCCAACTGCCAGCTTAAATAGTTCTTGCCTGTAGCATCCAATACATCGAAATCGACGCTCGCAATTTTGGCCATTTATCTCTCTAGCATGTATAAAAATAGGCAATAATTAGATATTTTCACAGAAAAATAAATAATTAAGCATTTCAGACACAGATATTTGCTGCGTGGATCGGCTAATCACCATATTAATTAAAGTCCATACAGTCCCAAAAAGAATGAAAGTATAACTCGGGAACCCCCATGGGGCCCCTATTCTTCTGGAATGGTTCTTCATCTTCCTGAGGCGTCCGCCGGTCTTGTAATTTAACAAAAATATCCTCACTACATTTTTCTCTCTGAAAAAAAAGAAAATAATGCTAGGGAAATTATGGTGATAACTAGCCGATCCAAAATCACAGCAAATATAAACATTCGTTGCAGGCAGAAAAAATGCATCAGGCATTTAATCATCACAGGCAGTTTATTCATTACAGGCAATTAATCATCACATGCAGTTTATAATGGAAATGAAAATTTTTCGTTTAAAAATTATTGGACCACTGGACAACGTCATGCACATTTAGGTTAGTTGACTAACGGCAGCGCATTCGTTGGATCTTCCTAATTTTTAAACGTATAATAATCAGATAATCGAAATAAAATGCAATGAATTAGAAGCGTGTAATTTGTCCAGATTTTAACGAAAGAGAAATCGTAATTAAATCTGAAAATAATTTTGAAAAATAGAAAATTTTTGTGGTCAAACCCTAGTTAGGGTTTTTGGTCGCGTGAGTTGCCGCTTCTGGCGTCTAGGGTTTCCGGACACGCGCGCGCAAGGGGGGAACCGCTGTAGGCGGCTGGGCCCATCCGCCGCTACTGGCGGCGGCACGGGTGGGACCGCCACTGCGGGCGGCGGTGGGACCGCCGCTGCAGGCGGCGGAAACGGCCCGCCATCGCAGGCGGCAGGGCCCGCCGCTGCAGGCGGCAGGGGTGCCCGCCGCTGCAGGCGGCGGGTTCTGCCCGCCATCGCAGGCAGCGGGGAGAGGCTCCTCGCTACAGGGGGCGGGGTCAGCCCGCCGCTTCCAGCGGCGGGTTCAGCCTGCCGCTTCCAGCGGCGGGGGTCGCCGCCGCTGCGAGCGGCGGCGATTTCCGCACGCCGCTTCGAGCGGCGGCGGAAATTGCACAGGATGGGGGGTCGCGTGACGGCTTCCGGCCGCGCGGCGAGGAAGAATCCCCCTATGGTTTAATGGTTTTTGGGGAAGAAGATGGTAAAAATCTGATTTTTATTGAGAAAAAACCATTTTTAATCTTCAAAAAAGCGTTTTTTATTGTAAAAAGTTGATTTTTAACAATAAAAACGTTGATTTTTCATTAAACAATTGATCCAAGTATTTGGATCTAGACATATGTGCATACAAATTTAGATCTAGGGAAAAGAATTACCTCTAGATCCTACCCGCCGGATCTAGCGACGTTCGGTGAAGGAGCCCGTTCGCGTCGCGTTCGTCCGTCGGCAGAGGTTCGGCTCAGCCTCGAGCGTGCTGATAACGTGTTGTAAACTTGGTGGCTACGGAAACCGTAGCCCTGTATTTATTGCAATAGGGTTACATAATGGGTGGATACCCAATAACAAGTTGGGCCTCCAAAAGCCCGTTTATAACACATTTTACCTATTAAATATAAATGAAGGCAAGACAGGCAACGCAAGCAACAGAACAGGGTAGACCATTTCATATCCAACATTCATAAATTATTAAAATATTAAATGCAAGGCATAGAACGCATGCAACCGATATCACAATCTCATCTAACCTACCACATTAATCCATCATATACAAAATACATATAGTATCCATAATACAATCTCATTATGCATAACCAACATACAGTAATAAAGTGTTACATTGTAGCAAGCCTAACTCAAACACTCTTGTTTATAATCAACAATAACAAAAATAACATCAAACCTAGGAGCGTAAACAAAACCAACTTCATGGTGTCCTTTTTCACCGTGGTCCGCTCAAATCGCCCCACGAGCGTGGCCTACCGCCCCTCTATCTCTAAAAGCCACCGATCACAGAACGCTGTGGAAGAGGAAGCATTGGTGGGGCCTCTTTCAATATCATCCAGCAACTACAGTATCACATATGTGGACCAGTCCGAGTGTGGTGGATCCTTCTATTCGTAGAATTTGCATTTATTCATGCGCGATGGACAGATCCAAAAGCGCCTGCCAGGATTTTTTCAGGTCCATGATGTCCTCCAGGCAACCCTCAGCCCACAGTGGCAAAACCTACCGTCATCTTCATCGACATCCAACTCGCTGCATGCAGCAACTCTGGGTCTGGATTGAATAGAAGAGCTGGACCCGGTGCTCATTTGTACCTAGCATGAAATAAAGATGGACAACAGAGGCATGCAACAGATATACATATACATATTACAAATAAAAAAATTACCTCAGATACATATTTGCCATTAAAAGAAGTAAAATGTAATATGAAACTGAGACATACTCAAAGCCAGCCAAATAATGCTAGAAGTCACCTACAAAAAATGAAACTAGCGAGCAAGAAACGGTATAGCATAAAAAAGTTATAGCCCCAGGTAAACATGTATTTTATCATTAAACAAAGAATGTAATAGGCAGTTGCTCATTAAGAATGAACCTTCAAGCCAATTAAAACATATAGGAAACACTGAAACTGATTGCTCATTAAATGTTCATCATCATAGGGCTATAGGGACAAATTGCTCATTATATGTTCATCATTATAGGGCTATAGGGAACACTGAAACTGATACCTACCCAAAGTCCACATACTGAACATGATACATATGCTGAGTTCCCAAATCAAATACACTAAAAAACCAGGTTCATACACAAGGACCCAAACACAACAACTGAAACTGATCCAGCCAAACAGACCTCATACTGAAACTGCACCATATCATGTTGGTCCAAAACATGGACCAAATATAAAAATTAAATCCCAATGTTAAACATCAAAAAACAAATGAGAAAACTCAGCACACAAGTCCACATTCTGACTATGATACAAATGCCAAGTTCCCAAAACAAATCCAAATAAAACACCAAATGATCAAGCCCCAAGAAACATCAACTGCAACTGATACCGCCAAACAGCCCCCATAAATAAACTGCCAGCTAACAAAAGGGGCCAAAAACAAATCCAAAAAATTTCCATTCCCACTGTTAATCATCAAAAATCAAATGGGATGAGCCTAATTTGCCAAGTCCACATACTGAACATGATACATAAGCTGAGTTCCCAAATCAAATACACAAACAAAACCAGGTACATACACGAGGACCCAACCACAACAACTGAAACTGATCCAACCAAATAGACCCTACACAATATCATGTTTGTCTAAAACATAGCCCTCATGTACAAATGCCAAGTTCCCAAAACAAATCATGATACAAATGAAAACTGCACCATATCATGAAACTGCACCATATCATGATACAAATGCCAAGTTCACAAAACAAATCATGAAACTGCACCACATCATGATACTAATGCCAAGTTCCCAAAACAAAACCAAATAAAACATTAAATGATCAATGACACAAGAAACATCAACATCAACTGATACAGCCAAACAGCCCCCATAAATAAACTGCCAGATAACCAAAGGGGCCAAAACAAGCCAAAAAAGTTCCAGTCCCCAAATGAACCAAGACACAACAAATGAAAATGATCCATACATACAGTCCCCAAACTAAAACTGCCACATACCCAATGGGTCCACCACAAAGGGAAAGAAAAAATATTGTATAGCCCTCAGGTAAACATCTATTTTATCTTGAAATTTAGTATGCAATGGCAGTTGCTCATTATGAATGAACCTTAAGCCACTAACCCCCTATTTCTTCATAACATAGGCACAAATTGCTAAGTTTATATTCATCATCATTGGGCTTGTTGCAAGGGTGCAATATCTGTTGTGTGTGGCTTTGTTTTGGCAACTAAGCATATGTGACAGTTTCAGTATGGGGACTGTTCGGATCTAATAGTTTCAGTTGTTGGTGCTTGGGTCATTATGTGTGTATCAGCATGCACGTATTGGATGCAAGATTCAGAAAAAGCAAATATTCATCATAGTAGGGCTATATGAACAAATCCTCCACATATTTGGGATTGATTTTGGACCATTTGCATTTGTGGCATATTCAGTTTGGGGCCTTTTGGGATGTATCAGTTTTATATGTAGGTGCTTGGGTCTGTGTGTGTCTCATATATATTGGATGCAAGATTCAAAAAAATCACAGATTTCTATTTAGCCCTCAGGAAAAGCTGTAGAATATCATGAATTTAAGTTGGTAATAGACAGTTGCTCAATATAATTGAACCTTCATTCCAATTACCACATATAGCTTAATGTTTACGGGTGTTTTCTCTCCGCTAAATCGTTGACCGTTGGGTGATGGGTCAACGTGGTCAAGGGGCCACGTGGGACCCCTTGGTTCCGTCTGGTGTAAGATTTGCCCGACGGAGGTAGCTCGGATCCTTACGTCGGCCCTCCAAAGGGTAGCCTGAGCGGGTCGTGGGAGAGCGGGCTCGTTGGCAGGAGCGCTCGACCTCGGTTGGCGAGGTGCTGAGGGGTAGCCTCGGCACCACGGGGTCTGCTTGACTTGGACCGATGAAGGAGCTCGTCAGGGGCGAGCGGCCTCGATCGATAAGGTGCTGAGGGGTAGCCTCGGCACCGCAGGGTCTGCTTAACCTAGACGAACGAAGAAGCTCGTCAGGGGGGCCGGACCTTGGTTCCGGCCAAGTCCCCTCCGATACCTAAGTCAGAACGGATCTGAGGAATGCCCGGTGGGATCGGTATGGCTCACAGGGAGGCCAATATGCAAGTCCTCGGACCAAGCTATAGGAGGGAATTTAAAATGGAAAACAAGGTCTTTAAATAGAATACCTCTGCCAATTGGTATCTAGGGCGAGATCCCTTTCTCGGTTGCCTCCCGAGTCCCTTTATAGGGATCATTCCATGATCGCTCCCCCTCCACGTCCCCCCTGCCCCTATGATCCGCCCCCTTCAAGGTGCCATCATGTGCCGTGGAGGTGGGTTAATGGGGCCCCTTAATGGTCATTAAGGGGGCGTGCTTTGGGGAGCGGTTAGCTCCTGCTGATGTGGGCCGACGGGGCGCACGTTCCGGTCATGGTCGACCCGATTCCGGGTCCTTGTGCGGGCTTCACCGGTCGAGCCGAATTCCTTCTATGGGCCTCCAGCTTCAAGCGTGGCCCTCCAGCTTCAAGTGTGGGCCTGGGCCGCTCGTTCTTGGGCTGTCTCCAAATGGTCATATCAATTGCTCTCATCACTCGTGCTGTTCGGATTCTGCCGGTTCGATTCGGGCGATGTGACTTGTGTGGATCTTGACAGGCGCGTCAGTCGAGAAAATGCTATTGAATGGGAGCCATCATGACTCTGCCCGGTTGAACTTCTCCCGCCCCTTGGTGCGGAACTCGAAGCGCCGCCGGTCACCAGATGTCACCACGCGCCCTCCTTTGGACGGCCCCGATTCTAGGATTGCTCCTCATATAAATATGCCGCCCTTCTGAATTTGATCTTTCGCGCTTTTCGATCATATCATGTTCTTGCAAGTACCTGCGAATTCCCTTTCGTCTTCCTCCCTTCGGATTCCTTTCAAGGTAACCTCCTGCTCCTCCCTTTGCCCCATTCGATCTGTCCTATGACCGCGCTTAGAATAGGTGGTTCCACGTCAGGGTCCGAGACCCCTCTGGTTCCCGAGTCTGGTCACCCTCCGTCTTTAAGGCCCAGTGACCCCCCGACGACACGTCTAGTCCCGGACAAAGGGAAAGGCTTGCTCTTTGAGGACCCGGCCTGTATGGATGAGGTTCAGGCGGTGGACCGGTTCAACGTTCCCCCGATGGTTCTCAGGCCGTCTATCGTCCCCTTATCAATGGCCACAGAGATCCAGGAGAAGTACTTGTGTCACAGTGTCACCCGTATGACGTCCAGATCCCCTTCAGCGATGAAAGGATCTGTTTCCCAAGGAGCTGCGAGGTGGGTGTCTACGTCAAGATGTTCCGTATGGGGCTCCACTTCCCCCTCCACCCTTTCATCATCCATGTCATGGAGTTACTAATGGTGGACATGTGTCAGCTGACCCCGTATTCAATGGCGGCGCTGGTCGGGTTTGTCATGATCTGTGGCATGCACCGCTTGGAGCCGACCATGCCTCTCTTCGTCTACTATTTCCGGGTTCAGACGGCCGATCGGAGATCGTGGCAGTATATCCGTGCCCAAGCGGGGAGGGAGTGCTTGCTCGGCCTGCCCCGTTGGGTTGGGGACTGGAGCTCGAACTACGTCTTCGTTGTTTTTCCTGGGGATGCCATGATCCTAACAGGTTGGGGAGGTCTATGGCAATATGACTTGACTTTGACCCTCTCCAAGACCGATTAGGCCGCGGTCCGATTGTTATCGTCTCTTTCTTTAGTGGAGAAGTCGGTCTGGCCCTTTCTGGATGACCTACTCCTTAATACCGTCATTTGGTCCCCTGGTAGGTTTTCCATTTTCTTTTTGATGCGCCCTTTGCTTACCCTGATCTTCTCTCTTCCTGCAGAAATGATGGGTCGAAAATTCAGCCGCGTCGGTGAGCTCATTCGCCGGGGGTCCAGCAGCAGCCGAGGAAACCCTTCTGGCCACGCGCCTCACCGCATGGTGGAGGATGAGATCCGTCGGGCCGACCCGATGGTTGGGTGGCTGGAGCTAGCAGTCGCTGCAACTCCACTGGACTGGGTTGCGACTGAGTCTCCTGCGGGGGAGACCGTGGTCGTCGGTCCTCACAGCTCTGCCCGTGTCGAGGGAGCCAACGGGGGCACCAGCCCGGGGCCTTGAAAGCCCACGGGTGGCCGTGGCAGGGAGCAGAAACGCCCCCCTCCGGAGTCCATGGCCCGAGGAGAAGAAGAAGAAGACCGTGGAGGTCTTCTCTCCTGCAGTCCCCGAGATGTCGATCGTCTCGGGCGTGACCCTCCCACTGGCAGAAGTGGCCGCCCCCTGTTGGTCTGGCCGAGCCCTCTCTGGCTGGCGCAGGCAGCGCCCTGCTGGTGTTGTAGGTCGGCCTCGTGGTTGCACCCGAGGAGTCGGTCTTTGTCGACCGAGGCGTGGCCACTCAGTTGGCGCGGAGCTCCGTCCTCCCGAGGGACCGTTCTCTCCTGGAGAGGACTCGCTCTGATCGACTGGCAGACTCTCTGGTCTGGCAACTCCAGCAGGTAGGTCTTCCTTCCGCGTCTAACCCCGTCTCGTGGTATCCCTGACTTGCTTCTGTTTTGCATGCCACCGTGATGGCCGTGGAGGTACAGTGTCGTGTGGTCCATGCGACCAGTCTCGAGGAGTCCTTGGCACGGGAGCGCCTTAGGGCTGGGGCATCCGAGGTGGCGACCGAAGAATCCTGCATGGAGGCCCACCAGCTGCGACGCCGGGTTGACGAGCTGACCTCTGAAGTGATGGACCTGAAGGGTGCCTTGGCTGACGCTCAGATATCTGCCCAAGAGGCGGAGGAGGCATCACGCCGGGAGAGGGACGAGCTCTGGGCCGAGCTGGGGGCCATGCGATAAGTGCACCCCACCTGGCTCGTCGAGGAGGTGGAGTGGGGCTACGAAGGGGTCCTGAGACCGAGGATCGCTGATGCCCTCAAGGAGGCCTTCGATTCCTATGAGGACCTCTTGGCCCCCCGGATCATAAGAGCCTTCCAGGACTCCTTCGAGAGGTACGAGGAACGGGTCTGACAGGCGCTTCCCCGTCCCCCACCAGGTCCCGAGGAGCCTCCTCAATCCGAACAGGGCGAGGCTCCAGGTGATGCCTCCTCCCAGGCCCCGGCATCATAGGCGACGTTTCTACATACCTGTGCACCCCCCTGCCCTGTAATATGGAACAATTTTTGAAGGCAATATACGATTTGTTTTGCGGGCTTTTGTACCTTTCCTCTTGTTGTTACGTTCTTTATGTCGAGCGCATTTTTTTGTTTCCATTAACCGTTTTCTGGGTTATCTCCCTCCGTTGCTCTCCCTTCCCCCCTCTATTATCTGGGGTTGGCCGTCGATTAGGTCTGCTGCGGGTTTTTCTTTCTACTGATTGAGCTGTTTCGCGGCGGGGGAAGGCCCTTGGTCTGGTGATCGTCAGTAGTGTTTTGGTTGACTGGGAGGCTGGCGGGGGGAAGGCCCTTGGTCCGGGGGTCGTCAGTAGTGTTTAGTAAAATGTTGACATTAAATTCAAGTGATAAATACTCAATAGACATGAAAAAAAACTGAATATGGTACCAATGCTTTCATCACAAAACATCTAAAAAAACCAATCTCATTACAAAATGCCCCTATAAAAATCATATGAACCTACTACACACACAGAGTCCCCATACTGCATTTGCCACAGTTGATAGGTGGCCAAACAAAAGTCCAAAAGAAAATATTCAAACTGCCACCCAACAAAATTCAAGTGATAAAGGCTCACTAGACAAGGAAAAAACTAAACATGGTACCAATGCTTTCATCACAAAACATCTAAAAACCAATCTCATTACAAAATGCCCCAATAAACATCAACTGAACCTGCTACACCAACACAGCCCCCATACTGAAAATGCCACAGTTGCTATATGTCCAAACCCAAGTCCAAAAAAAATTCCAACAGCTCCACATCATATTTCATTTGATAAAGTCTCAATATACAAGGACAAAAAACCCTAAACATGGTACCAATGCTTTCAGCTCAAAACATCGCAAATAAAAATCTAATCTCATTACACAAAGCCCCAATAAAAATCAACTGAACCTGCTACACCAACACAGCCCCCATACTGAATTTGCCAAGGTAGCAATTTGTCCAAACACAAGGCCCACAAGTCCAAAAAAATTCTAACTTCTCCACTTCAAAATTCACTTCATACAGACTCATTAGACATGTCCAAAAAATTATGAACATTTTACACATGCTTAAATCACAAAACATCTCAAAAACTAATCCTATCTCTGTACAGAATGCCCCAATAAACATATACTGAAACTTCTACACCAACACAGCCCCCACACTGAATATGCCAAATATAATTAAATGTATAGCCCTCAAGTAAAAACTGTGGATATCATGAAATTAAGTATGTAATAGGCACTTGCTCGTTATAAATGAACCTTCAAGCCAATTACCCCCTTTTTCTTCATAATGTAGTGACAAATTGCTCATTATATATTCATCATCATAAGGCAAGAAGAACAAATCCCCCACAAATTTGGGATTGATTTTGGATGATTTTCAGCAGTGGCATATTCAATATAGGGCTTGTAGGGATGTATCAGTTTTAGTTTATGTTTATTGGGGAATTTTGTAATGAGATTGGATTTTTTTGAGATGTTTTGTGATTTGAGAATTCGTACCATGTACAGTTTTTTTGGACTTAGCTATAGGGGCAGTGTGTATGTAACAGACATATTTATTGAAAGAATCAGAACCATCACATATTTCTATTTAGCCCTCAGAAAAATCAGAAAATTCTCATGAATTTCAGTTGGTAATAGGCAGTTGCTCAATATAATTGAACCTTCAAGCCAATTACCACATATATCTTAATAACTAAGGGACAAATTGCCCGTTATATGTGCATCATCATAAGGCTAAATGCAAAAATGAAACTGAAATTTCACCAAAGTCCTAATAATTAAAATGATACATATGCTAATAACACATATATGGCAAAACATGGCTATCATGAATAATCTACCAAAGAAAATGTGGGGACAAATTATATGTGGGCTCCATGATATAAATCTACAACAAAATGAGCCCAATATATCATCTACTTCTTACACATATCATTACAACATATAGTTTGAGTTTCAACCTTACCAATAACAAATTACCATCCACTTGTAGTTTCACGTAACCCACAGCAAAACCAACCCATACCTACCATAACACCCAACCCCTTCCCACCCAAACCCCATCGCCCCACCACCAAAAGGCCAACTTCACCTCTCAGCCTCTTCTCCTGCATTTGTCAAATCATTTATCTTACAAGTCCATATCCAACCCATCAACTATCTCTTCAATCATAATCTTCCTAGCCGATGGAGGCAATGCCAAAAAGCTTCTAGCCTCCATCTCATTCTTGCGGAGGGCCTTACACTTTGAACAAGATCGCGGGCGAATACTCCGTAAACTCGTACACAAGCTGGGCAAGCGGTTCTGTCTAATGCGAGTGTGCGGTCCGTATAGCATTCACGACCTCTTTCACATTATCTGCTATATCCCGCATGACGTCGGGAACTTCTCGCATGGACCGTCTACGCTGCTTTTTTCCCAGCGAGGGTGGGGTAGCAAGGCTTGTCCCCCCGAATGAGATGGACCTGTCGACGCTTGTGTGGGTATGTCCTCTGGGATATAGTGGGTTGGCAAAGGAATCTGTGTCGGTTCAGGAGTTGCGGGATCTCCTTCGCCTCTAGAATATTGGCCATCAATTGTTTCGTACACCAACTTTGAATAATCCCCCAAGCAGTGTCATCCCCAATGATGACAACAAGATCTTCAAACCATGGAATTGGATGGCTAACATTAGCGCGCTTCCGATGGTTTGCCTGAATGGTTAGCATAGCAAATATGATCAAGGGTATGCAAATGTATAGTTAATGTATAAGCACATAGCCTATATATAAGATAGAAGTAATTACCGCCACCCACGTAGTAGGGGTGGCAATTTTCGGCCCGGCACGATAGTCCGGCACGGGCCCGGCCCGATAAGACCGTGCTTGGGCCAACAATTTTGGCCCGAAATCCTTATCGGACCGGGCCGGCCCGGCCCGGTTCATTTTCGGACCGGACCCGGGCCAAGCTTTTCAGTCCATGGGCGGCACGACACGGCACGAAAAGCATTTGATCGCCCCACTTCAATTTGACCACACACCAATCTAAAGCAGATTTCAGTAATGTGCATTCATTTATGGTGTTGAGTCCAATGTCATGAATCTTATTAGATCAAGGTCCAAATATCATAAATTTTAACAACTTCCCGTCAGCGCCAACTTTGATGTCTTCGGATCTTGGGGGTCGATCTTAGTTTCCGAGAAGAGACAAAGAACCACCAAACATATTACTTCATCTTGCCAAATAAATGAAAACAATGTAGGACACATCACCTTATGCAACCCACTCAATCCTCTTCTTTCGTGCTCCATTTCGATGCACCTTTAAGCATATGAGACAAGTTTGTGTTTAAAATATGATAAAATATTGTCACAATACATAATTTACTCAACCCTATCGGACCGGGCCGGGCGGCCCGAATTTTTATCGGACCGTGCCCGGGCCTCTCCGAAATGGCCCGAAGTCTTATCGGGCCGGGCTGGCCCAGTCCTTTAAGAAAACCGGACCGGCCTGAATTGCCACCCCTACCACGTAGCATACGTTTTAGGATACAGATCAATTATCTTCCTCTCAGCATCCCAGCCTGCACCGCTCATTTCCACGCATTTGTACACGTCTTTGAGACGTGTCTTAAAAGCTTTCATGTGGGTTTTCACATTACCACTTGTGAAAGCCGTCCCATGAGTGTTATTGATTTCGGCTGCAGCAGCATTGAAGGCGGCCCCTTTGAATGTCTTATCGGATTTAAGCCCCTACTGTGCAAGTTCCGCTAGGAATGGAATGAGGGTTTCATCGTGCTCGGGCTTCCACAGTTTGTTGTGTTGTGAAGAAGAGGATGAATGCTTAGACTTTTTCCTTGGACTTGAAACAGACCCATCGGCATCATCGCTATGCCTGCTCGACTTCCTAGAGGAGTCACTGTCAGGAGTTCGTTCATTACACTTGGTGGCGTTGCCATCGCGAAGGCACCATGGGAAGAGGGGCTTCTTAAAGTGGGTAGTTCTCTCCTTGGAGCATATTCATATACCCCATTCCACTAAGTGATGGCATTGACATTAGCATGTGCATTGGCGGGCAGAAATTGCCATATTGGGGATATCCCATGCCATGCCCACCTGCTTAGAAGCCATGCATGAGATAGGGCATATTAGGCATTCTCATTGGCAGTGGTCGGTTGATAAGGGGATCCACCCTACTTTCAGCTCCTTCCCATTGGGTCCCATATACATTATCATAAATTGGATGCATGGGATCACGCCCGTCCATGTATGGATCACCCCCTAACCTGAATTTGATGCTCCGTCCATCCCTACAACATCACAATATGATATTGAAAATGCAGCATTTTGGCTATAAACATCCAACCATCATATAATCTGATACCATGCATCAAGGGGTATAATATTTCAGAATTGTAAAGCAAATATTGGATAAGCAAAATCATGAAAAATTGGCATAGCAACATATCACACATAATGCAATACTCAAGATACAAGGATAACATGTTCAGCCTTATTAGGAAAATTATATGACGACCCCCTCAGAGCTCATGCTCTAATGTGTTTCCGTTATTATTTATGTTACAGAAGTCCACCCACATATCCCAAGCTATCTGCTCCATGCGCATTTTCCATTGATCTCGTTGTTTAGTTTGTTCACAAACTGTCACCTGTTGGGATAGATCCATAACATTGTCATCATGCTCATCGATACCATCTACAGCCTCCTCCACCCCCATCACTATCTTTAGTTAGTTGGGGGTCATGCGGACATGCTATTTGGATATAATTATGCAAAACAGTGCAAGCTAGTACGGTATTGACTTGACGTTTGAATAGGCAGTCAGGCTTGGCTGTCATTATTTTAATCTTGTTCTTAAGGATACCAAATGTAGAGTCTATCTTTGATCTTAAGGTAGAATGTCGTAGGTTGAAAAGCTCTCGTCGGTTTCGAGGAACCCGATCAGTATGGTCCTTCAAATGGTACCTAACGCCCATGTATGGAGATATGAACTCTGGCATTGTAGTATATCCAGCATCGCAAAGGTAATATTTACCTATATTAGAACAAATAAACCCAGTTTATGATCCAACGCTTTCTAAGAGACGTATTTCTTATTTAAAAGTACATGTATGCCTATTACCTTCATATACTCTCAGACCCATTGGGGGGGTTTAGACAATGCATCATTCAGGACCGTAAAATCCTTTGCTAATCCTTCCCACCCGGCCAGTACGTATGTGAATCTTTTATTTGGAGTAATAGCTGCAAGCATATTTTGTGTAACCCCTTTACGACCTCTAAAGCGGGGTACGAGCCTAGCTGATAGCATGGCATCTATGTGTGTCCCATCAATGAGACCAATGCAGTCCTACAACGTAATCAATGAGCCCAATTTGCAATCATCATGACGATAATTATTATACTGACACATATACAGATAATCACACATACCTTAAAAAATGGGAACCAATTAGGATTATTTACTCTCTTTGGTGGCGTCTCATTAGGAGCTTGCTTCATGAAATTATCACGTATTGCACACACTGCCGTCATAACTTTGTCAAAATACCGGCTCACTGTCCCCCTCCCCTAATAAAATCCACTTGCATGACTCTATTCTTTGACTTGTGCCCTACAATATGCAGGAACATGGCCAACTGCTTCACGATGGATACATGAATAGTGTCCTTTAGAAGATCAAGCTGATGCATTATTGATGCAAGATTCATGAAAGCATGTGTTCGCATCCGTAGGTAGTGCAAATAGCTACTTTTAGACCCAAACAGAATTCTCTGCATGGGGATTTTCTATGCAAATCCTGCATAGCTGAGGGCTCTCTGGGTATAGGGGCAGCCCTAGAAGAATTGTCAAGTTGTAAAGCTAAGATGACAAACGTTATTGCCGCCGCTGCAGAGGTACATAAATGGTCTCCTTGTATATCCATGTCCCCCTTATTTGCATCAAACAATACTTAACGCGTAAGAGATGACTGACATATGATATTACCATATAGGCTGGCAAGGAAAAAATATACATGCATCTTCCCATTATCAAATATAACTTATGACAATCTCAAAACATAATCCACTTGATATCCCCTATAAATTAAATACATAGCATATAACAATATGAAACACACATTTCATCTACACGTGTGCATATCCAAAACAATAGCCCTCAGAATTAATGTGTAATCAAAGTCACACACATGCAGTTGCTGAGCCGTTGCTCCTGCCTTTTCACCCCATAAATACTCAAACATTAAATCAAGTTAAAATCCACATATCAGAAAAATTTCCCAATCATCAATAGGACGTAATTAAACAGTTTGTATACTGAAAAATAAATTATAAATTCTAATATTTTGAAACTTTAACTTTAAATAGACTAGATTTAAAACATATAAAAACTTTCACTTTCAGTTGAAATGGGTATCCATGAATGTAAAAATCAAATTGGGGATTAAATGGTTCCAACTAGCCAGCCATCCAGCGTGTACGTACGTAATCAAATCCATTCCTACCTTTCTCAATTTTTTTCATCATTGGGCTATTTGGAAGAATGCACAATTCTTTGCATTCATCATAGAAAGAAGTCATCATACAAAGAATTCATGCACCCATCACTACCAACATTACGAAACAAGATCCGTATAGGGCCTAAACCCATGAAATTTGAAACCCTAGCCGCATGCACACTAGAATAACAAGGAATAATCAGTGGCGTAACCAAGATTTTTTTAAACCCTGGGCGAAAATAAAGTTGATACAAAAAGTACAATTTAAAAATAATATTGAGTTTCTACCACGAGCGTCATGTCAAACAGAGGTCACCATGTTGCAATTTCAGTAATGATGGAAGTTTGTGCTTTTAGTTAATTATGTAATTAATCAAAAAATAATCATAATTAGTTTGGATGTTTCTTTGGAAATTTTTTCCAGGGAAATAATTAGCATACTCATGATGCCACCCAAAATTATAATATTAACCAATGGTAATGTTAAGAAATGAAAATGAAAAAACCATTCCTAATAAATGTTTACTAAGATCAAAATATAAACAAAGACATGAAATCTCTATTAAAAAAAGTCAAAGAAATGTGTTGAAATTTTTTTAAAAAATAAATACCAAATTCAATGCAAAATTTGGTTTAAAATAAATACCAAATTGCAATGTTTTGTAAAGGAAATAGAAATAACCCGTGCACACAGTGCACGGTGCAAAAAAAACCCAAATTGCAATGTTCTGTAAAGGAAATAGGAATAACACGTGCACATAGTGCACGTCGCAAAACCCCCCTACGAAAAGGATGCAGTACACACGTGCAACTGAAAAGGAGTGAGAAGTGTGGTTGTGTGTATCTGTATCGTCGAGAGGTAAAAGGTGCAAAATCCAGAGGTTAAAATGTAAAAAACCTTGTGGATTATATGGTAAAAAGGCCCAAGGGCGTAAATGAAAATACGATGGGAGCGGTGAGCCTTTTTCAGGGGGGATCCCACGGCTGAGTAGACGTTATAATATGGGACACAGCCGTGAGGAACATCCCCTTTTGTCTAAAGGATTTATACAAGATGTTCTTTATGCAAATCCCAATTTATAATTTTATGTGTGAGAAAAAGTTATATAAATGTAAAATACTTCGAAGCAGGTCTAGGACATGCAACTGAGAGAAAAATTCTTGTAAATGTAAATTACTTCAAAGCTGGTCTCGAACATGCACCTTCAAGTTAGTAATGTAACCCTCAAACCAACTAAGCTATCGAGCCAAGTTGCTAATACTCATAAAGGGGTTTTATTACATCTTGGCCCTGGGCAGCTGACCAGGGCAACCTAAAAGGTAGTTTCGACCCTGGGTATAATAGCAATAACACTTGGCTGCAAAGAGCAACGACGACAGGAACCTATGGTAGCATCATAGCAAAGCAAAATTCATATGAGAGCCGAAGAAATTATACCTCGTCGATAATATCGCAGATAAATTATAGGCAAGCTTACCGATCCTGCCGATCTCCCCAGCAGACTAGGGTTTTGCTCTGAGCTTCAACGGCAATAAGATCTGACCAAGCTAGGCACACCCGAGTCAGATCCGACCTAGGTATCAAAGGAGGCAACCAAATCCAACTAAAAACCCCCGGAGAGCAATGGTTTTTTCCCGCACCAACTGAAACCCGCGAAAACGAAAGAGAGAAGGGGTGTTCTGACCAAGTGGGCCCCATATCGAGGAATCCAAGCAAAATCCACGTGAATTCAGGGGATTTCAGACCGTCGATATGGCCGCTCCACGCCGGAGAGAGAGATTCGCTGGAGGGGAGCAGAGCAGCGGAGCGAAAGAAACACGATCGAAGAAAGGAGAGCAAGAAAATGGATGAATAGTAGAGGAAGTGATGCGTAACAATGCACTTAAGGCACTTTCTCAACCCAAAGTCACCAAAGAACCAGGCCCTTATCAATATTAAAAAAGATATTATCCATTTATTAGTAACCAGTGGGGAAAAGAAAGAAAATAAACTTATCAGCTAATATTGCTAAATGTTTATTTTCGCCTAATAACATTGGTATTATAGAGGTCCTATGTTCATGATGAAAAGTTTCACGAACCATATAGCAAGTAGTAAGCCAGGCAAAAAGAGAATAAAACATGTCAGCGAACCATGCACAATAAAAAAGAGGCTGATAAATATTAGGAACTAAAGAATCCTCTTGTAAGTCAAACGATCTCCAAGATTTTAAATATTCTCAAGTAACTCATCCCATAATACTTTCCCATTTCATACTCCCAACTATTTATCTCCTTTTTATCTCCCAAACCCAACTTTAATGTATAAAACTAACTAGACTGGTGATATCGGCAAAGATATAGTTCAAGACACATGGCACAAAATAAAGGGATCAGATCGAACCATTGGATGGAAATGGGACGAGCAGACAACTATTTTATTCTATAATGACGTTACCAGCAAATATGAAGTGGGAGTGTGCATATGGATGCCTACCAGCAAATATAGCAAGTACAATTATTAAGAAGATTTGCCTAACGAGATAACATGAAAGCAAACAACCACTTGGGAATCTCTGCATATGGATGTCTACGTGGGATGCACAAGCATGTTTGTGCATGTGGCACAGACACACACAAACCAACCTGCATGGTGACTACTGCTACCCAGCAGCGCGGAAGTAATCAAGAAATAACCAAAATCACGTCGTCGTTTATATTGGCACTTTATCAAAGCAGCAAGACAAGATGTAAAAACTGTTCCTGACCAGCTTACAATAGGCCAATAAGATGTACTTAACATGCGTATGAAGATACAAGTAGAGATCCTTCAAAATTTCTTGAACATCCACTGCTCTGCTAGATGCATTCACAAGCAAGCATGTATACATAAATACATACAAAGTACAAATGTGCAACTGCAATGAAAATATTCATACCTTGACAGCATTTATGCATCCATAATGTACTAAAAATTAGAGCCCGACGAATGCCTCAATTTTTGAACTTATGGCTGTTAACTCTGACCTTGCAAGCTTCGATAGTCTGCATGCCAGTCAGTAATTGAAACATACAATCAATTGAGTTTTCCATGCAATGGGAAAAAAAAGTGAGGATGAAAGTATATCATACGTAGGGATGAGAATGGGCATGCCCAAAGCCCGATTGGGCTTCCAAATGGGCATGCCACATCATCATCCTTACAATTCCTTCACAAATTCTAAAAAAATTTGTGAAAGAATTGTAGGGATGATGATGTGGCATGCCCATTTGGAAGCCCAATCGGGCTTTGGGCATGCCCATTCTCATCCCTGATTCATACGCAGAAGACGGTTCCTGTCATTATTACTCGTGAATTAACAATGACAGTATGCCACAGAATATATTTCAAATCTACTCAGCCTAGTTGCTCTTAGAAGAAAAGCAGTTCATGTTGTCAATCAAGAACAGAGGAAATTTCTTGCCCAGAAAGGCTTTGTCAAAGAAAGTTCTGTTAGCAGCCTGTAGTTTCCTGAGAGATGTAAAAAGCATGTTGAATCACAATGCAGGCTTTTGAACTGAAAGGTCCACAGTGTAATATTGCCAGGGAGAAGTTGCAAACAAAAATGATTGGTTTGCAACAGGAACACCTCACAACAGTGTCTATAGTCAAGGATACATTAATATGTGCATAAATAAAACCCAACAAGGAAGATGGATAAGCAGCAGGTACAGATACGTGGCACTGTTCCAAGACCAAAGGAACTCTGACCAATCCCAGAAGTCTCCAATGGTAACCCCTCGGAATCTCTTTGAAAGGCATTTCAGCATCAGTAATCCAGCCGGAGGAAATCCCAAGACCGCAAATGCTATGTTGCAAGCAAGAACCATTAATCTCAAACTCAACCCTGCCTGAACATGCTGCCTAAGAGGGCGGACCATCAGGCACATGGGGACAAGCAGCATGGCCCCAATCTGAGCTGTTGCAAAATTAATGATCGACATAAGGCTCAACCCTACGGAGGCTGCTGCAATTGTCACAGCCTTCAGAACCTCCCATTCACCATCTCTGGCAGAACACAGGAAAGGAGAACCCATGATATGGTATAAGATTATAAGTGTAAATACTGAAAGCGCAACCCACAATAGCAAACATGATGTGGAGGTCAGGCCAGCGAGTTGGGAGATTTGATAGGGCAGCAGTGATACAACGCACGCCCATAAGTGAACCATGAACACTACTTTCGCAGAATGGATCCATTTCCATGGGTCAGGCTCATTTTCTGCCTCTGCAACCTTGTTTGTGGCATCTGCTGAATTGTATGCATTCCTTTTACTAGCAGAAAAAAGAGCAGCAGCAACAATGGGAAGAGGAGCCACAAGCAGCGCAAACGGAATCATATAGACCCCAACAGACACAAACTTGTTAGGAGCTGTTAAGAAATAGAGGAAAAAGGATTGGTGGAACTTTTCGAGTAGGTTATTCACGGAGCGGACGACTCCTTCAATCAACCTGAACAAATTTATTAACAGTTTAAAACATCTTCATATCAATAAGAAAAACAAGCTAAAAAGAACTAAAAGCTTATACATATGAATTTTGATATTTCTACATAACATAGCAGGTTGCTCTCCTATGGAAGTAAATTATTACGTGCAAGATATTGGTAGCATTTTTTTTCATATTAGTGTCGTTCTAATCAAGGAATGAAGTATCCGCCAAAACATGTTACGTTTGTTTTTGTTTTGTAACTGGGCAGTCCAAAGCGGAAGCAAAATCGCAGTCTTGTTGGGGTTCGGGCAAGTTTCGTTCACTCAGTGATTTACTCAGTTTCGCATGAAACAAAGGAAGCAACTGAGGAAGGAAAAAATGGGCAGATTTATTTTCTTTGATTTTCTCAATGATTGCATTCTCCCAGCACATCCAATTCTGATCAAAAATTTGGAGGTATTGCTAGCTGGCTTAGAGCATCTCCAACCCAACTCTTCATTAATGGAGGATTGGGTTGGAATATTCTCAGAATATTCCATGTATGGAGGGTGGGAAATAGAGGGTGCTCCAACCCAACCCTCTATAATTGTTAAACACACACCATTAGCAATTTCTATCACTTAAATATACCCCCGCCAACCCTAAAATGGAGTGTATGATGTCATTAGTCCATGTACGTTTAGTATTTGCACTCACATGGAAAAAATGCTGGTTCCTACAGTGACCCTCCAAATTTGGAGTGTCACTGTAGCAAATCTGCAAAAATTTGCAGTTTTTGCCGGCCGGTTGGAGGGGGAAAATCGCCAAATTTGGGGTTTTACCGTGCGGTTGGAGATGCTCTTAAGTGCAGTTGTTTGCTAAATCGACATGCAAGAACATTGTATGTGTTGGCCTAGTTAGCCCAATAACTAGGTCTCACTTTTAATTTTGATGATGACAACCAAGTCACATGTCTACTAATATTGTCGTAGAGTAATTTTCGGATCAAGATAAGACTACAATGATCAAAGGAGAAATTTGGTAATTTTACATTGGTCAAACATTTATAAAAATTCAAAGGAAGAGAAGATAATTTGTGGATAAATTATTTGTGCAAAAAAATTCAATCATCAATGAATGTCCAAGTTTAATGGTTAGACAAGAGTTCATGTCAAAGAGGGAGGCTGTTAGAATTATTGTGCACATCAAACACAAAGAAGTCTAGAGCTAATAAGACTTGGGTTTTCTCATATTTAAACCACTCATTCACAAGTCCTAAAGCCTTAAGGAGAGAAATAATTCTACAAGCACAAACTCTAGCATCTAGCTGGCCTCTTCCTCATTGCTCAAGACATAGTCGGCCCTAGACCATTTTCTCCATAGATCCTTCACGCAAGCAAGCCAAATCTCCATTGATCTTTCCCCTTTGACCCTTCACGCAAGCAAGGATAATAAACCGTCTACTAGCTATCGTCAATCAATGGGCAAGCTATTGAAGAGACTCACGCAAGAGAGGGATCGACAAATCTTCAATCAAGCATCTCCTTCATCAAGGTCAAAGGGGTTCTCTTAAGACATCTTACAACTAACGCAAGATGCCTCTCCTAGCCATCATCTTCAAGTAAGCAAGCCAAAGATCCATCGAGCATCTTCACTCAAAGGGGCCATATTCATCTCCAAGCAAAAGAGTAAGTCACACAAGCCATCAACTAGCAAGCTACTCACGCAAGCAAGATGCCAAGCATCAAGCCAAGAAGCAAGCTAGCCCAAGCACTCCAAGTCACGCACCAAAAAAGGAATTAGCTTGGATGATCAGTCGTAGTAGCAAGTCACGATCGGACGCAAGCAGAGTTCCACGGCTGCGTCCACAAAACCCACGAGCCAAAATCCATGACCAGCGCTCTGCAGCTGCCGATTTCTTTGTGCACAGCCCCGAAGTCCTGAGCTAACATCTAATTCCGACCGAGCGGAAGCGGCAGTTTTCACGTGTCTGGCTCGTGATTCGACAAAGATAGAATTGATTGATTTATGCACAGACAGCTGCATACTGCATACTGAATTGAGCAACAAACTTCAGAGGCTTCTATCTTTTGATCCAGTACTCCAATTGACGAATCGTTTTCGCCGACACGATCACGATCTTGCATCATATGCTACGAGGAATCTTTCTGATTTAATACTTCAGTTTTAGATCAATTATTATTATTTTGTTGCGAGATTGTATTATGGTATAGTCTCGTACAGATGCTATTATTGAGCATCACTTTTAAACTGGTTTTTGTATACGGTTTGATCACCACCCATAAGTGTGATACGATTTTTCTTTTTGTTATAAAGGGATAAATCCTCGGGAGATGTCAGAGCAGAGGCCGGGAGCCTAAGCGGGGAACCTAAGCGGGTAGCCACTCCATTAAAATCAGTGATTGTATGCACTCTGATCTATTCCGCTGTATTATAATTTTTAATTTGTGCCATATACTATATTCACTCCCCTCTAGGGTGTTTTTCAATTAGTATCGAAGCATGATTTCTTTAGACTCGACGTCTAGTGAAATTTGGATCCTATGGCACAAATTCCATATGCATATTCCTCTGAACTCCATAACCAAAAATAAGGTTAATCATATCTTAGATCGCACTAATTTGATGGAACTGATTATAGTTATTGGAAACAATGCATGTACATCCACATTAAGTGAATTGATATAGCTTTGTAAAGAATAATTAGTAAGGACTTCACCTTAATTCAAAAACCGACACCAGAGCAGCAGAAGGAGAATGATCGGTTATCGGTTAGAGTCTCAATATTAAGGCCATAAATATCTTGTATGCGGTCTTAATAAAAACGAATATAACCATATCAGTTCTTGTTCCACTGCTAAGGACATTTGGACTAAACTAGAACTTACTCATAAGAGGACATCTGAAACAAAAAAACACGTATTCGCATGTTGTAAAAGTATGAAAATTTTGTTATGTTTCCAAATGAATCCATTAACGACAAGTTATCACGTTTTTCAGATATTGTAAATCCATTGAAGGTGCTTGGTAAATAAATCCTGGAGGAAGACTTGGTCGGTAAAATTTTATATTCCTTATCTAGTGATTGAATCCAAAAGAGAACTGCTATTGAGGAAGCACGTGATTTGGCAAACATCACTTTTGAGCGACTCGTGGAAAAGTTGATGGCTTATGAAGTTCAAATGACAATGATCAATGGAGATGCACCAGAGAAAGAGGAAAAGGCTCCAAAAGTGGAGAATGCCGAAAAAATTGGCCTTCAAAGCATCCAGATTTGATGATAAGTCACCTAATGATTCTAACGATGATCAAATTGATCGCCTTGCAGACAGCTTTAAAAAGTTCCTACAAAACATCAAGAAGTTGACTGGAAGCATATGAGAAACGAGGAAACATGAAATAGATGAAGAAGAGGAAACTGCACCACGATGCTTTAATTGCACCAAGAACGATCACATAACATAAAAGTTGATTGTCCTCTTCTGGAAAAAAAGGAAATGAAAAATAAGCTAATAGAGGCAAGAGGACACAGGCAAGGGATGCTAGCCACTTGGGGAGATAGTGATGCAGAGGAGCTATCTTCAGAAGATGATGGGAAGAACGACAATGTCACATGTTTCATGGCGAGAAGCGGAAAGGTAAAATCTAAATCCATATTTCATAGAGATGATCTTGAATTTAGCGATAATATGTTCGCTGATATAGAAGAAGCCTATGAATATTTAGTAGATCTCTTTCAAGACATGGCCCTTAAGTATGTTAAGCTTGAAAGATGTGAATATGTAGAAACCCAACTTGGTAGTGCCGAACATGATAAAGAAGAGCTGTACATTAAATGGAAGGAATTAAAAGAAATCATAGATAATATTGATGAAAGTGAACTAGAAACTAGAACTTTAGAATTAAATGAACTAATTTTCTCATTTAATTCTTTAATTTTTTATTAGCTTCCTTAAATTCTAAAGTCTTTAGTTATGAAGAAAAAATTGAACTCGACAAAAAAATATCAAATTTGATAAAAGAGCTAGTAAAATTGAAGAGAGTACAAAAGAGAAAAATTATGAAGCTAGGATTAAAGAACTAGAGAAAAGAAAATTAAAATCTTAACATAATAAAAAAATTCACTAGTAGCCAAAAAAGCTTTAATGAGATGTTAAATGGATTAAACGATCATTCTAGCAAACATGGCTTAGGCTTTAACAAGAAGCAACCACCTAAGAAGCCTTGGAAACCCATAGAAAAGAGATTTGCTAGATACATAAGCTCTCCATCTAGCATGCATGATGTGAACATGTCTTCTTTTAGTCATAGCCACTCTAATGATATATGTTTTTATTGCAATAAGAAGGGACATGTCATCCATGATTGCTTTGCTCGCATTTATCCTGAAAATTTAATATGGATTCCTAAACATCTTATAAAGCAAAGCAAATCATCCGCTAACACTTCCGGATCCAAATGGATACTAAAAGTACATCTTCTGCAGGTGCATCAATGGGATTCGGGTGATAACATATATCATGTTGGCGAAAATTGGCATTAATTGGAGTAAATGGTGGTAAAGAAAATTATGATTACATGGTATGACATATTTGATGCATCGGGAGATTTATATGAGCATATGTTGAATCTTGTTATCATGGGCTATCTCATTGTATGCATGAGCATATATGTTAGTTATTGATATCATCGCTTGGATATTCAGACATGTTTATCATTGATGTATTTGAAACCTTCATGAGCGTTTGGTATGGAATTTGTTAGAAATATTAGAAACATTAAAAATGATTTTGATGGAGATATTTTATGTTGATGAAGAATTTTCATATTCAAATTGTGCATGATTGATTGTTCATTATAAGCATGCTTAATTGTTCAATTTTTTTGAGTCGGTTTAGTCATTTAATTTACAGGAAAATTTGGATAATGTTTAGGGTCTAAAGGAGTAAACTCTTTTTGATTGTCTTTAAATTTATGTATACATGATTCTTTTTGGAAAAAATTGAGTGATAAGAGTCAAATATGGCGATGCCTTCATGCGTCACTATTCTGAACAATAAAAGCAAAAAAGAAAGTAAATTGACAAAGAATATAGCCAAAACAAAAAGGAAGTGAAAATGAGAATGAATGAATCTATGAAATTTTTATTTGATACCGGATTTTGGGGGTCTCGTAAGCAATATATATGATATATGGTAGATAAAGTAACCACTTAGCGCACCTCAACTCCGCAGGATCCGAAATTTAACATCATGATATCCTATGTTGATTGTCTCCCTACATCATACTTGAAAGTTATTCCAAAGAGATGAATATAGAAAATTTGTATAAGCCAATTTATGAGTTTAATTTTTTTGGTTTCTTAAGCATGTACCAATGATTCAAGTAAGTTATTTCATGATATCGTTTTTTATATTTGAGCAATGATTGTATGCTTTCGATGATTCATGACGTTGCGCATATTTTGAGTTTGTGGAAAGTACACATTGATATGAAAGTATCTTTATCAATTTCGTATTTCTTTGATATGCTAATTTTGTTCATGTCTCTTGCTTATCACTTTCAATAAAGTTAGTGACATTCAATTATTAATGATTATCCTTTTCAATTGATATCACAAGATTGAGCAATGCATATATCCAGGGGGAGCATGAGTAATTGACTTTTTGCTGCTGTCAAAAGGGAAAGAGAGAAAAATTGATATATGCATGTATATGATGCGAGCGCACCTAGCGTCGCATCCCCCTCAGCCGATGGAGCACGTGGCAGTGAAGGCGTCATCACTTACGCACGTCGCAGGAGACGCGAGAGCGCGGTTTAGGCCTTTTTATTAGTGGGAGTGTATTTTGGTCTTTTACCAAAATCTCTCCTCTTTCTTTATATTAGGTCTAGTCGTCATCTTTTTCCTTATGCTTGAATTGTGATAAAACTCTCAAGCGTCATTTGAAGGTGCTTAAACTTTGGTCCGTTCATCCAAAGTGGGGAGATCGATCTTGTCTCTAATAAGATCCTTATCTTGTTATCTTTTACTCTTCAATCAAGCGAAATAGAAATATTTTTCCTCTCTTTTAATTTTCCACTTTAAATTGTGAATCGATCTACGACGATTCACATTAATGGTATCAGAGCACTACGATTCCATGGCAACGGGGACGAGAGCTTCCGTGGACGAGAAGATCCAAGGTCTCCGCGACGATCTCAATCAAGAGATCGAGGGTTTGAGGAAGACGATGGAGGCTTCGATCAAGGATCACGCAAACACCCAAGAGGACATTCAAACGGAACTTCGGATCATGAGAAGGGAAGCGGCGGAGTCGGGGAGGGATCTTAAAATTTTGAAGGATGCCACGGCTGCGATTTCGGCGATGATGGCAATGTTGCATGACTTGACCAAGGAGAAGGCGGCGGATCGCGACAAGGGGAAGGCGACGGAAGAGATCCAAGGCGATTCCGGCGTCGATTCAACAAATCAGGAATTCCCGAGCCAAGTGGGGACATCGGCGGCGGCGGCGGCTCAAACCCTAGCCGGCGCGCTAGGGTTTGGCGCGATAGGGCACGGGTTGTCACCCGCAGGCCCTGTCGGGCCTATTTGGGGGCCGACAGGCCCGCACGGCCCTCCCCAGGCCTGGGCGGGGCCTGTCGGCACCGACCGGCCTCCGGCGACCCCAATCGGGATCGCCGAAGGCCCACCACCCCCTTCCGGGGGTGCCCAAGTATCGCCGACCCCCAATGGGGGTCGGACAAGCCTCGCGACCCCCGCTGGGGGGGTCGACAGCCCCTGGCGGGGGCGGCGAAGGGGTGTCGGTCCCTTTTTGGGGCCGGACGGGCCCGCTAGACCATGGGCAGGGGTCAGCATGCCCGGGCGACCCCCCAGGGGGCGTGGCGAGCATGGTAGGGCCATTTGGGGGTGTGGCGGGCTTCATGGTGGGCCCGGGGAAGGCCGGGGGAGCTGGTGGAAGCGGATGGGCTTCGGGAGTGGCGATTGGAGCTCCTGCGGATCAGTTTTGGAGGTCAGGGGCGTCGTTACAAGGACTCAGGCCTGTGGGGAACCTCGGACAGACTTTTGATGGCTTTTCGGGCCATGGGCATGGTACAGGAGGGGGATTGGGGGCGGGACAGCGCCTACCCAGCCTTACGGAGGAGCGCGAGCACCCACTTTTGCACCACCACAGAGGCATCCGGGGCACTACTACCAGGATGTATCCGGGGAGCCCCAGTGGTCTGAGGGGCCATACGGAGGGGGTGACGGAGGGCCACCAGAGGGCTACAGGAGAGGGGGTGACAGAGGTGGGGGACATGGAGGAGATATGGGACAGTTGGGGGATATCAACGCCGATCGGCGTCTGCAGAAGCTGAAGATGCCAACGTTTGAGGGGACGGACCCGGACGGTTGGATTTTCAGAGCAGAGCGCTACTTCCAGGTGATGGGGTTGTCTGAGGCAGAGGTGCTGCGAGCCATTGGGATCTACTTCGAGGGCAAGGCCCTGGCGTGGTACCGATGGAGGGCAGCGAGGACCCCATTCCGCAGCTGGGAGGAGCTTACAGCATACATCCTGGATAAATTTTAGGAGACATCGGCAGGGGATTTCTACGAGCAGCTGTCAGCCCTGAGACAGGAGGGGACAGTGCAGGATTTCGTGGAGAAGTTCGAGTTGTTGTCTAGCAGGGTGAGGGTGAGGGGTGTGACAGATGAGATGCAGATAGGGTTGTTTATGAGGGGGCTTAAGCCCTCTATACGGGTGGAGCTACGGATGCAGAGCCATCAGTGCCTGGAGGATGTCCTTCGCCTAGCTCACAAGGCTAAGGAGAAGCAGTTGGAGGAGAGACGCATTAGGACTTGGGGGCGCAGGGCCAGCGCAACCAGGTAGCACCAGCACCACCTAGACCAGCTATCGGGGCACCAGCACCAGTACCACCTAGACCATCTACAGGGGAGGTCCGCACAGCCGTACCTGGTAGGCACATGACAGAGGTTGATATGAGGGTGCGACGAGCGGTGGGCCTATGTTTCAGGTGTGACGAGAGGTTCACCCTCGGTCATCGATGTGCGAGCAAGTTGCTGCAGATCGTGATCGTACCCGACGAGGAGTACCCTGAGGAGGAGGAGCCTGTGATTGCGGCGGAGCCTGAGGAGGAGCATGTGCACATGGACTTTGCGGAGGTGTCGCTGAACTCCGTGGTAGGGTTCACTCCGAACCATACCATGAAGTTGGCAGGGACATTGGGGATCAGATGGTGACGGTGTTGATTGACAGTGGGGCGACCCACAACTTCATCTCGAGGTTGGTAGAGCGTCACAGACTAGAGTTGAGTACGATGGAGAAGTTCACTGTGTTGCTGGGCACAGGGAAGATGGAGGAGAGTAAGGGGCTTTGCAAGGGGATGTTTTTTTACACTGCAGTGGCTTTAGATAGTGGAGGACTTCTTGCCGCTGGAGTTGGGCAACGTGGACATCATATTGGGGGTGCAGTGGCTAAAGAAGCTCGGGGAGATGAAGGTGAACTGGAAGCTTCTACGGATGGAGTTCCAGGAGGGGGGCAAGAAGGTGGTGCTGACAGGGGATCCGACCCTCTGCTTCTCAGTAGTGGCCTTCAAGGCCATTACGCGAGCGTTGCGGGACGAGGGAGAGGGGTTTTTGGTGGAGTGCCAGGGGTTGTCAGTGGAAGAGGAGCAGCAGGAGGAGACTCCAGAGGAGGTGGATTCGGTATTGGAGCAGTACCAGGAGGTCTTCCATAGCCCGCAAGGGCTACCTCCGACGAGGGGGCATGAGCACGCGATAGTACTGTGTGATGGGGTAGCACCGGTGAGCGTGCGCCCTTATAGATACCCGCACGTGCAGAAGGATGAGATAGAGAGGATGGTGCGGGAGATGCTGCAGGCTGGAGTGATCCAGCCAAGTGTGAGTCCTTTTTCTTCTCCAGTACTACTGGTGAAGAAGGACGGTAGTTGGAGATTCTGCGTCGATTACCGGGCGCTGAATAAGGAGACTGTCGCCGACAAGTTTCCTATTCCGGTAATCGACGAGCTGCTTGACGAGCTGCATGGGACGGCGATCTTTTCGAAGATCGACCTGAAGGCGGGATACCACCAGAGCTTGATGCGGCCAGAGGACGTGCCGAAGACCGCCTTCCGCACCCATGAGGGACACTACGAGTTCCTGGTCATGCCTTTCGGCTTGACCAATGCCCCTTCGACATTCCAGGCCTTAATGAACAGTGTCTTCCAGCCTTACTTACGGCGGTTCATCCTAGTCTTCTTCGACGACATCCTCATCTACAGTAGGAGCATGGGAGAGCACATTGACCACCTGGAGGTGGTGTTCAGGGAGCTGATTGCGCATCAGCTATACGCCAACCGAAAGAAGTGCAGCTTCGGTCAGGCGAGGGTGGAGTACCTAGGGCACGTGGTGTCAGCAGAGGGGGTGGCGGCCGACAGATCGAAGATAGCGGTCATGCTGGATTGGCCGGTGCCTACTACTCTACGGGCACTGCGAGGCTTCTTGGGGCTGACGGGCTACTACAGGAAGTTCGTCAAGGGGTACAACAATATAGCGTGGCCCCTCACGGAGCAGTTGAAGAACAATGGGTTCCACTGGGGGAGGAGGCCACCAAGGCCTTTGAGGCCTTGAAGGTGGCGATGACGACGGCGCCAGTGCTTGCCGCGCCAGTGCTTGCCTTGCCAGACTTTGGCAAGGCTTTCATGGTGAAGACTGACGCGTCGGGGTTGGTTTGGGGGCGGTACTCATACAGGAGGGGAGGCCAATAGCCTATTTCAGCCATGTGCTATCAGCTAGGGCACGGCTGAAATCGGTCTATGAGCGGGAGTTGATGACCATAGTGTTGGCAGTACTGAAGTGGAGACCATATCTGTTGGGTCGGGAGTTCGTGGTCAGGACGGACTAGAGGAGCCTCAAATACCTTCTCGAGCAGCGGCTAGTCACAGAGGAGCACCAGCGTTGGTTATCCAAGCTGGTAGGATACCGCTTCGAGATAGAGTACCGGCCCGGATTGGAGAACAAGTCTGTGGATGCCTTGTCTCGACGGGAGGAGTGTGTGGACTTGAGAGCATTGTCGAGGCCCATGTGGCTGGACTGGGAGCCCATGTTACAGGAGGCGGGGGGTGGTGCGGAGTTGCAGCAGATCCGCGGGCTGTTACAGAGTGGGACGGACGGGCCGGTAGGATATTCGTTGGAGGGGCGCCGACTATTGTACCAGGTGAGGTTAGTGTTGCCGAGGACCTCTGCCTTCATACCTGTTTTGTTCCAGGAGTTCCATAGCTCTGTGACGGGGGGTCACTCAGGAGTGCAGCAGATCTATCAGAGGATGGCCAGGGAGCTGTACTGGCCAGGGATGCAGAGGGGGATTGCACGCTTAGTTGCAGCTTGTGACGTATGTCAGCGTCACAAGTACATGGCGATGGCTCCAGCTGGGCTGCTACAGCCGCTGGCACTACCGGAGAGGGTGTGTGAGGATATTACCATGGATTTCATCGACGGGCTACCACGTTCAGAGGGGTACACGGTGATCATGGTGGTGGTGGATAGGCTGAGTAAGTATGCCCACTACATTCCCTTTAGGCATCCTTACACAGTCGTATCAGTAGCAGCGGCGTTCATGAAGGAGGTGATACGGCTGCATGGGGTACCGGCGTTCATCGTGTCCGATAGGGACAAGGTATTCATGAGCATCTTTTGGAGGGAGCTGTTTAGGGTACAGTGTACGGTCCTGAAGAGGAGTACCGCTTACCACCCACAGACCGACGGTCAGAGGGAGGTTGTCAACCGCAGCGTGGAGACGTACTTGCGGTGCTTTGCTTCAGACACACCTAGGCAGTGGTACAGGTGGTTGGCGTGGACGGAGTATTGGTACAACACCTCGTACCATTCGAGGGCAGGGACGACTCCTTTCAGGGTGTTGTACGGACGTGACCCTCCACCCTTGGTGCGCTTTGGGAACAGCCAGACTCCTGTGTCGCGAGTGGAGACGTACATGGAGGAGAGGGATGAGCTGTTGGAGGAGCTGCGAAAGCACCTGTTGCGGGCTCAGCAGGTGATGAAGGCTCAGGCGGACGGACATCGACGGGACGTTAGCTTCCAGGTGGGAGATATGGTCTATCTCAAGCTACGTCCCTACAGGCAGAGATCGATGGTGAGGAGGCCGAACGAGAAGCTGGCGGCTCGTTACTTCGGTCCATATCAGGTGGAGGCCACGGTCGGACAGGTGGCGTACCGGTTGAGGCTGCCAGCCACATCGGCGATTCACCCTGTGTTCCACGTGTCGCAGTTGAGGCGGGCGATTGGAGACCATGCTGTTTCCTCCACTCTTCCCCCCTACACTTACGGAGGACATGGAGGTGTTGGAGCCTTTAGAGGTGAGAGCGGTTCGCCAGGGAGCGGGACGACGGAGAGAGGTACTGATCTACTGGGCAGGGCTACCAGATTGCGACGCTACTTGGGAGGATTATGATGTAGTCCAGGCGCAGTATCCGGATTTCCACCTTGAGGACAAGGTGGCTCTTTTAGGGGGGTATTGATGCGAGCGCACCTAGCGTCGCATCCCCCTCAGCCGATGGAGCACGTGGCAGTGGAGGTGTCATCACTTACGCACGTCGCAGGAGACGCGGGAGCGCGGTTTAGGCCTTTTTCTTAGTGGGAGGGTATTTTGGTCTTTTACCAAAATCCGGCCTCTTTCTTTATATTAGGTCTAGCCGTCATCTTTTTCCTTATGCTTGAATTGTGAGAAAACTCTCAAACGTCATTTGAAGGTGCTTAAACTTTGGTCCGTTCATCCAAAGTGGGGAGATCGATCTTGTCTCTAATAAGATCCTTATCTTGTTATCTTTTACTCTTCAATCAAGCGAAATAGAAATATTTTTCCTCTTTTAATTTTCCACTTTAAATTGTGAATCGATCTACGACGATTCACATCAGTATGCATGGATTTAGGGGGAGCTTGTTCATGAGAGCACATAGATAAGGAAAGCATTGGGCTATATTCATGATCATGTGCATATTTTGACATAGCTTTATAATTGCTTTTATCTCAATTTTCTATACTTGTTTGACATCACCAAAAGGGAATTTTGTTGGCCTAGTTAGCCCACTAACTAGGTCACACTTTGAATTTTGATGATGACAAACAAGTAACATGTCTACTAATATTGTTGTGGAGTGATTTTCATATCAAAATAAGACTACAATGATCAAAGTGGCAATTTGGTAATTTTACATTGATCAAACTTTTCTAGAAAGTTAAAGGAATAGAAGATAACTTGTGGATAAATTATTTGTGCAAAGAAATTCAAAGTAGTTCTACTTCATCAATGAATGTCCAAGTTCAATGATTCAAGAGTTCATGTCAAGGAGGGATGCTACTAGAATTATTGTGCACATCAAACACAAAGAAGTCTAGAGCTAATAGGACATTGGTTTTCTCCTATTTAAACCCCGCATGCACAAGCCCTAAAGTCTTAAGGAGAGAAATAATTCTACAAGCACCAACTCTAGCATCTAGCCGGCCTCTTCCTCATTGCTCAAGACATAGCCGGCCCTAGATCATTCTCTCCATAGAATGATCATTCTCTTCCTCATTGCTCAAGCCAAATCTCCATTGATCTTTCCCCTTTGATTCTTCACGCAAGCAAACCAAATCTCCATTGATCTTTTCCCCTTCGACTCTTTACGCAATCAAGGATACTAATCCTTATCCTAGCTATCGTCAATCAAAGGGCAAACCATTGAAGAGACTCATGCAAGAGAGGGATCAACAAATCTTCAAGCAAGCATCTTCTTCGTCAAGATCAAAGGGGTTCTCTCAAGCCATCTTACAACTAACGCAAGATGCCTCTCCTAGCCACCATCTTCAAGTAAGCAAGTCAAAGATCCATCGAGCATCTTCACTCAAAGGGGCCATCTTCATCTACAAGCAAGAGAGCAAGTCACGCAAGCCATCGACTAGCAAGCTACTCACGCAAGCAACAGGACAATCATCAAGCCAAGAAGCAAGCTAGCCCAAGCACTCTAAGTCAGGCACCAAGAAAGGAATTTGTTTGGATGATCAGTCGCTGCAGCAAGTCAAGGCCTGGTGCAAGCAGAGGAGTTCCACAGTCGCGCCCGAAAACCCATAAGCCAAAAGTCACGGCCCGCGCTCTGCAGCTACCGATTGCTTTGTGCATAGCCCCGAAGTCACGCACCGAGCCAACATCTAATTCCGATCGAGTGGAAGCGACAGTTTTCACGGGTCTGGCTCGTGATTTCACGAAGACAGAATTGATTGATTTCCACACAGACAGCTGCATACTGAATTGAGCAACGAACTTCAAAGGCTTATATCTTTTGATCCAAGACTCCGATTGACAAACCGTTTTGCCAAGACGATCACGATCTCGCAACTTACGCTACAGTAATATCTCTCTGATATAATACTTCAGTTTTAGCTCGGTTATAATAATTTTGTTGCGAGGTTCTATTATTGTACAATCGCATACAGAGGCTATCATTAAGCGTCACTTTTAAACTGGTTTTTCTATACGGTTCGGTCATCACCATAAGTGGAATCAAGTTTTTCTTTTTGGTTATAAAAGGTGTAAATACTCATGGAGAGGTCGGACCCGATGCGGGGAGGCTAGGCGGAGAGCCACTCCGTTAAAATCTGTGATTGTGTGCACTCTGATCTATTCCGCTACGTTATAATTTTTAATTTGTGACATACATATTCACCCCCCTCGGTGGTACTTTCCACAAGGTTTTAGGTCTCGGTTTCGGTCTCGGTATCGCTCTTCCCAAAATTTAGGTTTCGGTATCGTTATCATCCGTTTCGGTGGTTTCGGACGGTAGTTTCGTTTCATCGGTATCGGTAGTTTCAGATACTTAAAACTCAATTAAATACTATCAAATATTATCAAATATTAGCACAAATACCTTTTTACTAGTTACACATTTTGTTAAAAGTATTATGCTAAATATATTACATTTTTTATTAACAGGATTGAAAATAAATGAGAATGGCAAGCTTTTGAATAAATGGAAGGGTTTGGTGGCTGAAAATGATAACTTTGTAAATAAATGGAAAACCTTTAGTGGCTGAATGTCAAGCTTGTAATTAAATGGAAAGCCTTTAGTGGCCAGCTCACTCAAAAGGTCAAACTTCTTAATAAATGCTAGCATGTGTTGGACAATTGCACTTGCACCGTGCAAACAAAATTTAAATTAAATGCTAGAATATGCTACCATGTAAGACCTCAAATTGCAGGAGGCGGGCTTCTTCGGGGATGCGACGGGAGGCGGGCGACCATGAGGTACGTCCATCTCTTCGTTTCTTCTTCGTTTTCTGGATTTTGGTGATGTTTCCTCCTCCTCCTCCTTCTTGTTTTCATTTTTTTAAGTTTCAGTCGGTATCAGACAAGTTTCGGCCGGTATCGGCCAATACAGCCGAAACCCTGGCCGATACGACCGAAACCCCGGCCGATACGGCCGAAACCCCGGCCGATACGGCCGAAACCCGGTCCGATACGGCCGATACGGCCGAAACCGAGAAGTAACGTGTGGTTTCGGACCGGTCCCCTCCGAAACCGATCCGAAACGGCCGATACCGGTCGGTTTCGGCCGAAACCTAAAACTATGCTTTCCAGTATCATGGGTTTGAATCCCATTTTCTCCCGCATGGAAGTGGAACAGGTGGGTTAAGTTAGATGAGAGAAAGAACCTCTCCTTGATGGAGTCCCTTGGAAGAATGAATACTCTATATTAGATTCTACAGGCACATGATGTGTGTATCAAATTTGAAAACACGAATTATTCACGCATGAAGAAATAGTAATTACAGTTTAAACTTCCTGAAAACTCAGGAACGATAGTAAATTTCAAAAAAAAACATATCATGAACAATAGCAAAAATCAAAAAACTGCTTTTGTTCCATAAGAATCACAATTCAATTGATTAAAAAATCAGAAACCCATACTATTGTACTTCAGGGAGAGATTTGGGTTACCAATGAATTTTCTAGCAAGATCTGAGGGAATTGTAGCTGTCATGGAGATGCAAAAGCTTCAAATTCGGGTCTCCAAGAATAATCGACACAATGACAAGTATGCTTCCAAATAGAAATAAGTTTATTTTTTATTCTTTTTTGGCAAGGTTGTAGGTCAGGCAGAGAGATGTGTGGGGTCAGACCGATGAATTGGAGTTGATTATTTTGTGGGAGTTGATGGAGACGTGGATGGGTGGTTGGAGATCAGAGTCGGCGATTTGGGGGCTTAGTGTTGATCGGGTGAGGGTAGGGTCTGAAGACTTGAACGAGATGTTATTTTTCCTGTGGGCTAGGGTCAGCCTTTGTTCAGTGTGTGAAAGGGTTGGGGTTGGGTAGCAGGAGCAGCAGTAATTTTTGTTTTTGTTTCCTAAATAAGCCTTTAGAATAGTGGAGAATTGTAGGCAAGCTATGGGCCAGTGTCTTGAGTTGGTTGCTCCTTTAATTTAATTTGACGAGTGAATATTCCACAATGTTAGAAAAAAACGCATTCGCATTCGTGTTTCCAGAAATAATGGGAATCTAAATAATTTTTAAAAGTCTAAATAACCTAATGAAAATAAAAACCAAAAAATAAAAGCTACTTAATATTAACAAATATTAATATTAACATGACAAATTAGTATATTAAAATTTAAATATTGTAATAGACAATCATTAGATTTTTTTTTAACTAATGGCTCAAATACGATAACACTTACAATTTCCGGCCAAAATTCATCATTGCAAATCAAATTGTACACCTCACTTGTAGTATTTCTATCTTTGGGTTTAAGTCTAGAACGGTTATAATCCACCCCCTTGCTACATTCAGTCTCCTTAAATCAGGCATATAAATAGAATCCAATGCAATAATATGAGTTGCAAATCTTTTAATTGCAAGCTTAATCAGCTCTTTATTTCTGGTCTCTCTTCTTATCAAGTTGAGCACCTAATTATGATTGTATATAAATTCAATTACTGGTTGGGAACTGCGAATTAATATTTGGTATCCTCCTCCTTTGACATGTCAAGAAATATCAAATCGGTTGCATCAGTAATTATCCAGTTAATTTATAGTTTAATTGTCTGTAAAACATGGACAACAATGTGCTCTTCTAATAGTTCAACAATCTTGTCCATCAAATCAAATATATATGGATCATTTTCAAACCTATCAACCTCATCAAGGGAATCGAGGAACACTATCCCTTAAGTTGAATATACCAAAAAATTCATTGGGTGGAGGAACACCACAGTCTGCGTCTGCAAAAGCATCAACCATGCTTCAGTAACTGGAACTATTATGTGGAACATGGTTGAAGTACAAAAATTTAGCAAAAGCTCTACCTATATGTTTTCACATAATTGATGCCTTTCGTTGGAGCCTTTTTTGGCAGATAGACTACATTTTGTAGTTTTGCCTTTTTAATCATAAAAAATCAGCACAACTAACCGAAGACCTAAGAGCAGCAAATAGTCTAATGGTATATCCCATTAAGATAAACTAGATTGTGAGCCTAAATTCGTATATTACGTCAATAATGCTTATCTATTTGCCATCATTTATCTTCTAAGTTATGCTTCCTCGTCATATTCATCATTATTTTCATCTGAAGTAGGTCCACTATGCAAGGTCATTACCTATTCTAGTACTTTCTTTTCAAATTTAGCGACTTGTTTTCTTTTCTTTTCTTTTCTTTTCGCAAATGTATGTTCTTTCAACTCTTGTTTACCTGATTTGGCACTTCCACTTCTTTATATATTCGTACATCCTCAGCAACAGCCATTAGATGTTTCTTAATACGAGTAATACCTCCAGGCATTTCTTTTCCATAATAACTACATTTAATTTACATATGATCATTTCCCACCATCTTATCATGCTTCCAACCAATATTTAATTCTTTTTCACTATGGGCTAGTTTAGATATATTTCAAATCTCAATTAACCATTATCCTGAATGAATAAAATAAAATGGATCAATTTTTTGAAAATAAAAATATTTAATCTATATTCTTAAGTAAATTTTGAACATTAATTAGGTCTTCTTTTTTCAACCTTTTTTCAAAAAAAAAATATTTTACATTATAAGGTTTATGTGAAATAAGCAAATATATAGTTGCAAAAATATAGAGTGTTAACAAAATGTCTAATATTAAATTGTCAAGGCATTATTTTGGGAGAAAAAAATGCAATAATTAGATTTTAATATACTTCTTTGTCAAATTAATATTTGTTGACATTAATTAGCTCTTATCTTTGGTTTTTGCTTGCATTAGATTATTTAAACATATTTTATAAATAATTTAGATATTAATTATTTTAAGAAACATAAATGCATTGTTTTCTTAAAAAAATTGGAATATTTTCTCATGAAATCAAATCTAAAAGCAACTAACTCAACTCATATATTTTTCAAGAAAAAGCAATAAAAAATGAAACCTCCACACTAAAAGGCCCATGGTTCTCCCACTACTCTCCCCTCTTCTAAAAGGTTACTTAAGAAAAATCCAAAAATAATCGCTCCACGCCCAACCCAATCCACACCAACACATTCCCATGCAAAAACAAGCCCAACCCATCCCACATCAAATTTGTCTACTTCAAGTCATTAGACCTTAACCCTCACCAGATCACCCCAAAAACCCAAAATTTCAAATTCCTCCCATCTCCAACAATCCATTGGCCTCTCCATCTACTCCATGAAATACACCTCAAAATGCTAACTTATCAGTCTCGCCTAGCTGCTCGCCCCCACATACCTCTCCACTCACCCTACAACCCCGCAAACAAGAATATCGAAAAATAAATCTTCTAATTCGAACCATACCAATCACCATGTCGATCCTTCTTGAAAACTCGGTTCTAAAGCTTTTGAACCCCCCGCAACGGCGAATAAACCCCATGGATCTTGCTAGGGAATTAAACAATAAGCCTAAAAATTCTTTCTTTAAATTATATAAGTGTGTATTTCTGATTTATTTTAAAACAATTGAATTATGGTTTTATCCAACAAAATTAATCATATATTTTTAATTATTTGTTAACAAGAGATTTTTTTATAGATGTTATTCTTCTTGCATTTTTAGGAAGTAAACTATAGTTATTGTATATTCATAATAAACAATTCATCCCTTAGATTCTGAATCAAATTTTGCGGTTTATAAACTCTCATCTAGTGTTTTTTGTTCCTTCCTCGGTTCCACTCCTCGATTTTTAGTCGACATAACCACTAAAAAATAACAAAACGATACTGCCAAACCCAACGAAACTGTGATTTGGTTCTTGTTGGTCCAATACAAAAATAAAGTGGCCAAAATCGGTGGTTTCGACCGATACCCACATTCTTTAATTAAAAACCATGTTGAACTAATAAGTTGTCTGAGATTATGTCTATTTTTTCATAGATCTTAGCAAGCATATAAACCAATACATAGTTGGGGTAGGCAGCCAAGGCCATGTCTGACCTTGGGCCAGCCGCCCAGGGCATGCCTGGTCTGGGGCCGGCCGCCCAGCTCCAAGCGGCCCGCCCTGGGGCCCACAAACCCTGGGCTGGCCTCCAAGTACCCAACAACAGCTTCCAAGGGTCTACATCCCCTTGTTTCCAGGTGGGAGGCCTCGACGTGAGCATTCAGGATGTGGTGGCCTTTGTGGGAGTTTGGAGATTACCCCAACAATTTTCTGGCTATAATAAGGATGGCGGTGACCCCAATTGGTGCAAGGATTGGAGCCAATGGTGGGCCCAAAGGAGCACAGTTTAGAGACTTCGATGAATAGCAGAACGACCACCAGCCATTCATTTAACTACGGCCAGTCTGAAGGGAGAGCATATCAGGGAATTTTTAGCAATGAAAGCAGTAAAGTTAAAAATGCCAATTTTTAAGGGAGCTGACCATTATGCATGGATCTAACGAACCGATAGATATTTCATAGTGAATCATCTGACAAAAAAGGAAAAGTTGATGTCTGTTGATATATGTTTGGAGAGACTCTACTGATACTAGTGAATGGAGCAGAGGCAGCATATGCACACATATGGAGGAGTTTAAGGATTATCTGCCCGATCGTTTTTGTGACACTCAAGAAAGGAGTCTACATGAGCAGCTCTTTGCGCTCGAGCAAGAAAGCACCGTCAGGGACTACAAGAAGATGTTCAGGAGGTTCTCTGGCCAAGTGAGGGGGGATCTCTAAGGATGCGCTGGAGGAAAATTTAATGAAGTGACTGAATGGGAACATCAGAGCTGAGATATGTATACTTAGACCGAGGGGACTTGTAGAAACTATGGAGCTAGACCAAATGATGGAAGACAAGATCACTGCTGGACGGGTTGCTTAGGGAGTGATGAGCGATACCGCATGCTGCACTTACGCCACGACAGAGGCTTCACAAATCCCAGCCAGCGGTGGGTCAAACCATTCACAAAAAGCTAACGAGCCTCAAGCAGAAACATGATCAAGCGGCTCACGCAAACCGAGATCGGGGTCATGCGCATCAAAAGTTTATACGTTTGATGTGACGAGAGGTTTGGTCTGGGACATTATTGCGGGAAACGTACTCTCCAGATTTTGGTCGTCGACTATGAAGAAGATACAACAGTTGAAGAGGAAGAGATAGGAGGGGGCGTGCACCTCATTTGGAGTAGCTGGCCCTTGGTCTTCATGACACCACATATGGGACGAGGCCAAGGTGGTTCTTTGGGGTGGAGTAATGATGCGACTAGGAGATGCGACCACAACTAGTGCCATTTTTGTAATTTTTGGCAACAAGGGTATATTTGTAATTTCGGATACTAAACAAATTTAGGTGATATCACAATGGCATCACATCAGACAGTATAGTATCAGGCACATCAAAATCCGATGTGACATGGTAGATGATTTCTCCCATAGATGCTTAATAAACACCCATTCGGTGTTCCACATCTGATGACTGAACAACATAAATTAGACCCCATTGAACACCACAAGCAGAATTTAAAAGGAAGATGCTTGATCGCTAAGATGAACAACAGATCCAAGAAGCTACCAACCTTCCACTCCTCAAAAGAAATTCAGACTGAGCATTTTGGTTATGTAAAGACATCCTGGGTGAGAATTCTAAAGTAATAGCATCCACCTGGTAATCACGAAAAGCACCATGGGACCCAGTCGGCACCCCAAGTGCCTACACATTAACCAAAAATACCATATAAGCCTAATAATACAGATGTAAATTTTAGCTCAAGTTTAAATGGCATCAATAGATATTGGAAATCACTTTCAATTACCTGATTAAAAATTGCGCTTGCAAGGACAGCAGTGCCTTCAACAAATTCTGTAGATGTGGTTTCAAATTTCCATTTTGGGTTTAAGCTTTTAGCCAGTATGCTAAGTCGTTGCATTATTTCACCAATAAACCTGAGGCATGCGGAGTTAAGTAGAGAACCTGCCATCCCTACAGTCACTCTCAAACCTTGTCTATGAACTGCCAGATAATGTACAGTATTGATAAGGTCAAGGTTGGGCATCTGGCCATTAGATGCCTCTGCAGATATATCAAGTCTATCCCTTTCGCTTCTTTCTTTATTTTCCATTACCTTAAATACAAGAGCAGCAGCCATTGTTCCAGAACGCTTGAAAACATTAAAATTAGTATCTTCAAAATGTTCCTTATCTAGTTGAGGTATATTCTTTTCAACACATATGCCAAGATCTTTTTTCCCTGAATCACCGATGAAAACCGGATTATGGTAACTTTTCAGCCATGCTGAAACAGCAGTATACTCCCCATGTTGCGAATCTGCTGCAAGCCACACAATATCCTTTGCAAGCCATGTGACTCTGCTTAGGAAGGAGAAAATTGAGTATGCAAGGCCTAGTGATAATGCTTCACTTAGTTGAATGTTCTCTGAGTTGTAAGGAGTCACCAATACAATTGCTTCTTTTCCGTCGCCACGAGGAGCTCGTATGATGCCAACGGAGTTGACACCAAATGATGAACAGCTATTGTTAGTTTCCATTGTTGAAGGACTAGGAGTGCAAGAAAAGAAATGCAAAGGATGAAACTGGGTACTGTCAGCGCTGAACTTATGGTGATAAGCTTCAGCTCCCACATCCACCACACGTTGTTCTATCAGTCTTGGAATTTCTCTGTAACATATATATGGAAAAGTAATATTGAGGAGACAGATATCTTAAAAATCAGCATGGAAGTAAAGCTAAAGAGTTAATATATGGTTGAACATTAAGTAAACTAATCGTTAACATAAGAGCATGCTCACATAATATATGATACATGTAGCATCTTGAAAGTTAGAACAATAAAATATACCACTTAAACTTCACCACACTCTAGGCATTTGGTGCAGTGGTAAGGACTTTAAGATGGTATACACACCCACAATCAAATCCAGCCAGGGACGTAATTAAAGTGGGGTAAAAAGAAAATACATATGCGCAAAAACAAACAGTTGCTTCCCGCAAAGAGGGCATTAAACATGAGCAGGGAGTGTTATAATATAAAGAAAAATATTCCTCAACCATCACCACAATCTTGGAGGACCAACTGAACATAAAAAGTAAAAAAACATTGCTTGACCCTCACCACTACTACAGATTTTAGTGAAGTGTCAGAGAATTCAACATATCAGAATAAACAAAAAAGACGTAAAGCAGAGAAGGACTATAGTGTTACAAAGAAACAGAAGTCTCCTGAATAAAAACTAAATTTTTTTGCAAGTCAAGACTTTATAATTTGACCATTAACTGAAAATTCTACTCAATCCTCCAAGAATTTGGATTACTAATAGCATGCTCGTGATTCCGAATTATCATTTAGAACCAAAAAGTATGGTAATATATGACAATGTTGAACTGGTTTTCCATGGTGCCACAAGGCAAATTAAGAAATTTGATGAAATGTGAATTTTGAAGGTCTTTTTCCTTGTTCTTTGAGAAATGAGGGAAGATATAAATATTTTTTAGCCTTAATTTCTTTCAAAAGGACAATAACAACAGGAGAAACATTCCATGGAGTCTTGAGAAGGTAACAAAATGAAATCTAAGAAATCCAAAAATGTGCTAACATGGAAGAGAAATATTGAGCGAACATAAATGAGTCAATAATCATCAGTTTTGCAAGACAAGCTAGCACTTATTGACAAAATACGCAAATTGCATAAATTCAACACACCTGCAAATAACATCACTTTTTTTTGAGTAATAACCCATCATTCAAGCATTAGATAACATTTTAATTTCTAAGTCTTGAAAACATCTAAGAAATGTCTTTGGTGCATCTAGGACACATTACAAATCATGGGAAATGATATAAGGAGTATCCGAGTCAATTTGGGTGTGAAAGTATTGGATAATTATCAAATCCTGGTATGCCTGGTTTGTCGAATATTTAAGCTACAAAGTCTGGAATAAAGGAAAAAATTCATCATGAGCTATAAAATTATCTATCAAGATGTGAAAAAAGGACATTGTTCCCTAAAACAACGTAAACAAATCAACTACCAGTTTACATCAATGAGTGCAGAAACTTCCAATATAACAAAAAAGGCAAACAGTTTGTCAGATTAACTCATAAAGGTTACACTGAAATAAGATCTAAGAGAGAGAAGTATTTGGCATTGGATACCTGAAAACATTCAGGTGAAGATATGCTTTCGGATTATCTCAAATTAGTAAAATGTTTAGGACCATGTTAGAAAAATAAGTAAAGCAACAGAATTCAATGGCGTGAATGAAAGTTATATGAAGGATAAAGAAGACATGGTAATCGGCATCACAACCATCGTCACATGTTCCCATTAAACTTGGTGCAGTATGAAGCTCATGTATGTACTACGAGCAGTGTTACAGGAAAACTCCCTTTTTGCAACGGTTTGTCATATCAGACACTCCGACATGGCGACACTTGTGGACACCCTTGACCCACAACTCAGACATAGCTCATGTAAAATGTACATGGAAAATATGTATCATTGTAAAGGGGATAGAATTAAAAAGCAAATGGATTATATGTAAATGAACTAGCAATAAAACATACCAGACTAGTTGGTTGATAAGCAAACAAACCTTAATTGGTTATCCAATTTAAGTTCAAGCACCCAACCATGGAACAGCCCTCTAATATTTTCCTAAAGTCAGAATGAGTCTAGAAGAAGGGATGAAAATGATAAAATTTCCAGATGGCAAATAACATAGTAATTAGAATCACACGATATGTGATACCCATTGTACGATAAGAAAAGATATGGACAGAAAAATATATGAAACAATGGTTATATCATGCCACAAAAGATTTGTCGCCCATCTTCAAGCGTAGCCAAGTCCTCTCCGAGCATATATAAGCATCAGCAATGATATTTGAACTTTATTGAGCATCTTTGAATTCCATCAAAGCCTCATTGAGTATCTTTGAGTGTTTTCTCTGTTAAAGCTTATTCCGAGCATCTTTGGTGATGTGGAAAGCTGCTCCTTCCCTAATTCCCTCCCAGTATGTCATTTTTTTCAGCATTGTTCTTTATTCCAATTCAATCTATATTCCATTTTTTTAATTGTTGAAATGTATAATATTACTAGCTTAACTAACTAGGTGTTCTAATTTATTCTTTATTCCTTTATGCAGTGCAAATAAGAAAATTACATATCTTTTTCTTTGTTGTATAATATTAAAGCTTAATTAATCAGGTGTTGATTCAATAAGCGGGATTAGCAAGTCTTGATGTTCTTTGTTTCAGCAATACTAATAGTGACAAAACGTTTATGTATATCTTAAGTGTCAAGTTAAGAATTTATCTTGTGGTGCTACTCAAATTAATGGCTTTGGTCTTTAGACAGAATTTATAAATAAGATGTGCATGTTGTGAGTGGGGGGAAAGGCCTTTGGCCTCCCCACCACTTATCCACCCATTTACTCCACCACATTAAGTGGTGGAGACTTTTGGTATCCTAGACTTTTGGGTTGCCTAAGTGATTTTATAAATAAATCACCATGGTTTGTTGCCATGGTTAATCCTCTTCTAATATTTTTCTTCAACATGTTATCAGCACGTTTGGCTCTACAATTTTGAGCTTCTCTCCCCGCAGAAAATTCTATCCCCTACTTTGTTACGCTCCTCTAATTCGTTACGCGCGAAGGAATCTTTGGTTGCAGCCGAACGTTGCGTATTTCCTCTTGGTCGTATTTGGAGCGTGGAATTTTCTCTCTACGGATCTTTTATTCTTTGGCTCTTCCCTAGATTTTCAATCTAGAGGTAATATCCGTCGATCCCGTAGATAAACAAATTTTTATTTTAGTCATGATTTTTTACAACCTCTTTTTGTCTTGTTTAAAATCTGCTAAATACAATATCATACTTTGATAAAATACAACAAAATCAGATTAAAAATAAAAAAAATAAAAATAAAACCCCCCCCCCACAATCCCCCCGAAGGGGGTTCTTACCCCACCCCCACCCCCCGGCCGACGGCGGGGGCTTTGACCCAACACCCCCCGGAGGGGGGGTCTCCCGATCACAGACCCCCCCCCCCGACGGGGGGGCCGTCCCGGCGCCGCCGTCGCCCCCCCCCCCCCGACGGGGGGGGCCGTCCCGGCGCCGCCGTCGCCCCCCCCCCCCCAAGCGGGGGGGTCTTCTGTCCCCCCCCCCCCCGACGGGGGGGGGGGGCTGTTCTGACGCCGCCCCCCCCCCCCCCAAGCGGGGGGGGGTTCTTCTGTCCGACGCCCCCCCCCCCCCCCCCGACGGGGGGCCGTTCTCGCCGCCCCCCCCAAGCGGGGGGGTTCTTCTATCCGACGCCACCCCCCCAACGGGGGGCCGTTCTCGCCGTCGACCCCCCCAAGCGGGGGGGTTCTTCTGTTCGACCCCCCCCCCCACCGGACGGGGGGGGCCGTTCCGACGCCCCCCCCCCCCCCCCCCCCCCTCAGCGGGGGGGTTCTCGGATCTCTGCCCCCAGCAGGGGGGCCCTCCTCCGGCGTCGATCCCCCCAAGCGGGGGGGATTTCTTTACAGCGCCCCCCCCCCCCCCGACGGGGGGTTGTCCTTCTCGTCGTCGCCCCCCAGGGGGAGGGAGGGTTTTTTTGTCGGCAGCTTGCCGATCATAGAAACAGAGGGAGGGGGTTGATAGGGCTGTTGACGAACAGAACATTCGACGAACTACTCGTGAACAAGCTCGGTACATGTTCGTTTACGTTTGTTCGGGAAGCTTAATGAACAAGCTTGAACAGATTTTTAGAGCTCGGTTAGTAAACGAACAGAGCTTGAACATAACTATGTTCGTTTATTTATGTTCATGAACAAGCTCGCTAAGTGTTCATGAACAAGCTCGTGAACAAACTCGCTAAGTGTTCATGAACAAGCTCGTTAAGTGTTCGTGAACAAGCTCGTTAAGTGATGTTTGTGAACAAGCTCGTTAAGTGTTCGTGAACAACCTCGTTAAGTGATGTTCGTGAATAAGCTCGTTAAGTGTTCGTGAACAAGGACTTGAGTGAACTAAAATTAAAATTAAACACTCACCTCCTCAAATTGAATTAAACACATCCACCTCTTCAACTTCCCAGCTTCCCACTCCTAGACTCGCAGGCACCTAGCTCTCTTTTGGTCCATTGCCATTGTTCGTTCGTTTGTTTGCAAATCTGTTCATGAACAAGATTGATTGTGTGTTCGTTAACACGTTCACGAACATGTTCACGAACAAGCTCGATAAGTCTTGTTAATGAACAGAACGTTCGTTCGGTAAGCTCGGTTTACGTTCGTTTATGTTCATTTACATTCGTTCGGTAAGCTTAACAAACAAGCTTGAACATGTTTTTAGAGCGCGGTTAGTAAACGAACAGAGCTTGAACATGGATTTTGTTCATGAACAAAACCAAGCACACTGTTCAAGCTCGTTCAAGCTCGTTCGTCAACAGCCCTAGGGGTTGATGGTGGCTGGGATATTTTTGGTGTTGAGGGGTCAGCCTTAGGGTTTGGGGGTTTTTGACATTCCACAACCCAAAATTGGGTTTAAAGGCTAATTCTGTTTATATCATAATATAATTTTTAGCTTTTATGTTGGGCCTGAAGCCCATCTGTCACAAATACGTATACATTCTATGAGACAGAAGCCCAGCAAATTTTGTATACTTAATATATTTTGCCTAGCAAATACGGGCCTGAAGCCCATTAATTCTTATTGCTATCTTTAAATTGTTAATTAAAATTTTAACACTGGGCCTGCAGCCCAAATGTTAACAATTTTATTTTGACTTCTTATGGCCTGAAGCCTAGTAGATTTTATTGCAATATTTATTTTGTTGATTTTTGGCAAATGGACCTGCAGCCCAATTATTAATGAAATATTACACAGATTAATATTTATGGGCATGCCGCCCCTTTAAATTATTAATCTATATCATTTCTTGGTTATGAACTTGTCGCTTCATATTGCTAAATTTATAACACTATTGCATTATTATTAAATTATGGAATTATAGGATTTTTTTCAAAATATAATTATCTTAAGGATCCTGCGACCGCTCTGCCGTTAGTAAACTAACCTAACGGTGTATGACGTCTCCCAGTGGTCCGAGAGATTATTATATTTTATAGTCTATTTTTACTGCATGTGTTATATACATGCGTGGTTGTTTATTTTGTGCCTGTAGCATTTATAAACTGCGTGGATGTTTATGTAAGCTAAAATGTGATTTTTGGGATCGGCCAATTTGATACCCTTTAAATTCCTTGCAATTTAATTTTCTTTTTTGAGAGAATTTGTAAGTAAGGATTATATGTATTTTTGCCAAAGACCGGTGTACCGACAAAATGAAGACGGCGTCGTAAATTGGAAAATATAAGGACCCATTCTGGGTTTCCAAGTTGTATTTTTCTTTTATTAATGGACTGTATATTCGTACTTTGGACTTTGTACATTTTTGGGTATCTGGTCGATCCCCACATTTTGCTTACTTTATTCGTTATGCGTGAATTTCAATTTTAACTTAATTCATGCTTATTTTAAATTGCGTAGATAAATGGCAAAATTGGCAAGCGTCGATTTCGAAGTCCTTGACTCTGCAGGGAAGAATTACCTGAGTTGGCGAGTGGACCTGAAGTTCCACTTGCGTTCGATGGCCCTCCTTGGGTCCATTTTGGCTCCTTCCTCGGCCCCAGCAGCGGCCGATGCTTCTGCTGCATCCAGCAGCGGCACTCCAACCACTGTATCCGATGTAGATAAGGCGAAAGCCATAATCTACATTAGGAAACATATAGATCGGACCTTAAAGGCCGAATACTTAACGGTTGAGGACCCAAAGGACCTGTGGACAGTGCTGGAGGCACGGTATAAACATCAAATTGATGTTATATTACCACGTGCAAGTTATAGTAGGAAAACCTCAGACTTCAGGACTATAAGTCTGTCGCTGAATATAATTCTGCACTTCATAACATCACCTCACGCCTGAAGTTGTGCGGTGAAGAAGTGACAGAACAGTGCATGTTGGAAAAGACATTTACCTCGTTTCAAGAGAAAGATGCAATCCTCATGCAGCAGTATCGTGAACGCAACTTCACGAAATTCTCTGATCTGATCTCATGCCTACTTAGGGCAGAGCAGAATCGAGACTTACTGCTTGCCACTCATAATTTACGTCCAGCCGGCACTGCCCCTATCCCTGAAGCCCACCACGTTTCTCCCCAGAAGTGGAAAAACAAGAGGAATGCTAAAAACAACAAAGGGAAAGCTGTAATGAAGCAACCAAGAGGTGCAGCTCCACAGCCAAACAAAAACAATAAGGGAAAGCTAAACTTCACATGGAAGCGAAAGAACACCGAGGCAGTGTCACTTCCTAAGAAGAACTGGGAGGATAAATGCCATAGATGCGGCATGACTGGCCATTAGTCCAGAAACTGCCGCACTCCTCGCCACCTCCAGGATCTATACCAGGCGAGCCAGAAGTCTCTACCTGAAACAAACTTGGCGGCTGTTCAGCCGCTAACAATGTTTACTGCAAAAGACTTCGAGAACGACGACCTGCTCGATTGAGCATCATCCTTTATCTATGCATTTAGAATTCGATGTATCTTCATCTTTTATTTGCTTTAGTACGAACTTTTATTTTTGAATGTTGTCTACATTTCGCTCAAATAAAATTTCGTTTTTGCTTATATAGATGAAGTATGAGTGCCTAGTGGACAGTGCCTCGACGCACACAATCCTCCGCGATCATTGCTATTTTAATAGCATAAATAAATATGACGGTCCTGTTATCACAATTTCAGGACTGTCCCAAATAATCGAAGGATCTGGAGAAGCAATTATATTGCTCCCAAATAACACAAGACTTCAAATAAATAATGCATTATTCTCTCCTAAATCAAATAGGAATCTCGTAAGTTTCAAGGACTTCCGTTTAAACGGATATCACTTAGAAACCAGAGATGAAAATAAGGTTGAATATCTGTATGTAACTCGTCAGAAAGATGACCAGAAGATCATCTGCGAGCGATTCAAGTGACTCCAGTCGGGTCTCTACCAAACATACATTCAACCAATAGAAGCCAATATGACTGAGCACCAGACGTGCCAATCTCTGCCAGAGTTCCAACTCTGGCACAATAGACTTGGTCACCCTGGAATAGCAATGATGCGACGCATCATCACTGAATCCCGTGGACACAAATTGAAGAAATTGAAGATTCTTCAAAAGGGTGAATTTCCTTGTCTCCCTTGTTTCAAGGGAAAACTTATAACGAGACAATCCCTCCTGAAAGTGGGATTAGAGTCTCCTGGCTTCCTTGAGAGAATTCATGATGACATTTGCGGGCCTATTCACCCCGCAAGTGGCCCATTTCGGTACTTCATGGTACTGATTGATGCATCCACCAAATGGTCTTATGTGTGCCTCTTGTCCACCCGCAACCTAGCTTTTCCAAAGCTATTGGCACAAATAATAAGGTTGCGTGCTCATTTCCCCGATAACCATATCAAGAAACTACGTCTTGATAATGCGGGTGAATTTACTTCACAAGTCTTCGAAGACTATTGCCAAGCAACGGGTATTGAAGTTGAACATCATATAGCACATGTTCACACCCAGAACGGATTAGCTGAGTCCCTTATAAAGAGACTCCAATGGATTGCACGTCCATTGCTTATGCAATCCCAGTTGCCGGTGGATGCTTGGGGCATGCTATTTTACATGCCGCATCACTTATTAGGATAAGGCCCTCTGGAGGTCATCACTTATCCCCGATGCAACTTGCATATAGCGCACCTCCGGATATCTGTCATTTGAGAGTGTTTGGTTGTGCGGTATATGTCCTAATAGTACCACCTTAGAGGACCAAAATGGGTCCTCAGCGTCGCCTAGTTATCTATATTGGGTTTGATTCGCCCTCTATTATCAGATACCTTGAACTCCTAACGGGGGACGCATTCAAGGCACGTTTTGCTGACTGTAAATTTGATGAGAAAATTTTTCCTAAACTAGGCACACAGTCTAAGAAGCCTGAAGCTACTGAGACCATTAGTTGGGACCAGAAGTCTTTGTCCCTATATGATCCGCGTACTAATCTGTGTGAAGATGAGATCCTGAAGATCCTTCACATCCAGAATACAGTACATCTTTTACCGGATAAGTTCACGGACAACCAGAAGATTGTCTGTTCACACGTCCCTGCTGCTAATACGCCAGCTAGGATTGACATCCCCATAGATGGATGCAATCCACCGGCAGCAGAATTGGCTGTAGCTCAAATGAAAAGAGGACGCCCACCAGGTTCAAAAGATAAAGTTTCTCGAAAGAGGAAGACTCCTGGAGATAATAAGATTATCCCTCCACATGATGCTGAGCTCAGACCAGCTACTTCTCCCCTCCTGATTTCCCCTGCAGAGGAAACAATAGGAGAAACATCATTAAATTTTGTACGTTCTGGAGAAGTACTGGACAGAAATAGCACAGTCGTCGTCGACGATTTTGCGTTCGATATTGCCGTTCACGTCACTGAATATGACGATGACGTCGAACCACGATCTCTAGCGGAATGTAAACGCAGAGATGATTGGCCAAAGTGGGACGAGGCAATAAGAGTAGAGCTAGACTCACTCTTGAAACGCGAAGTCTCTGGACCAGTAGTCCAAACACCAGTAGGTGTAAAACCTATGGGATATAAGTGGGTTTTCATAAGAAAAAGAAATGAAAATAATGTGATCGTTTGCTACAAGGCACGCCTTGTAGCCCAGGGTTTTTTCCAAAGACCAGGGATTGATTACGAAGATACGTATTCCCCGGTCATGGATTCGATCACATTCCGATTTTTAATAAGCCTAACTTCTCTGGAAAGCCTAGAAATGCAGCTCATGGACGTTGTGACTGCATATCATATGGCGATATAGATAAAAATATCTATATGAGACTTCCTGATGGGTTTAATCTACCCCCAGAGATGAAAGAGATACATCGGGACGTATTCTCTGTAAGGCTGAATAGATCATTATATGGTCTAAAGCAATCGGGAAAGATGTGGTATAACAGACTTAGTGATTTCCTTGCACAGCAAGGATTCACGAATAATGAAGTCTGCCCATGTATCTTTATCAAAAGAACGGGAATAGGATTCGTCATCATAGCAGTATATGTGGATGACTTAAATCTCATAGGATCTCCTGCAGAGATCAATGAGATATCTGACAGCCTAAAACATACTTTTGAAATGAAAGACCTATGTAAAACGAAGTATTGTCTTGGCTTACAGATAGAACACCTAAGAGGTGGAATCCTACTACACCAGTCTAATTATACAAAGAAACTTCTACGGAAGTTTCATATGGATAAATGTCATCCTTTAGGTACTCCTATGGTCGTAAGATCACTAGATGTACATAAGGACCCCTTCCAGCCTCTGAAAGAGGGGGAGAAGATACTGGGTCCTGAAGTACCCTACCTCAGTGCCATTGGAGCACTTCTATATCTGGCTAACTGTACGCGTCCCGATATAGCGTTTACAGTTAATCTCCTAGCCAGACACAGTGCAACGCCCACAAAGCGCCACTGGAACGGAGTAAAGCATCTTCTGCGATACCTCCAGGGTTCAATTGATCTGGGACTTTACTACTAGAGAGGTGCCTCCCCCAAATTGTTTGGTTATGCCGATGCAGGTTATCTTTCAGATCCACACATGGCAAAATCACAGACAGGTTTTGTGTTTACCTATGGAGGTACTGCTATCTCCTGGAGATCTGTAAAGCAAACCACAACCGCTGCATCATCCAACCATTCGGAGCTCATTGCGATCCATGAAGCAAGCATAGAATGTTATTGGCTACGATCCGTCGTCCACCACATTCTTCAATCCACGGGCCTGAAGACCGGTGATTTGGAGCCTACTATTCTATTTGAAGACAACGCTGAGTGCATTGCTCAACTTCAAAAGTGCTATATCAAGGGCGACAGGACGAAGCACATATCTCCCAAGTTTTTCTGGACACATGAGCTAAAGGAGGACAAGCAGATTGAAGTTCAGCGTATCCAGTCCTGCAACAACTTAGCTGATCTTTTTACCAAATCTTTACCAAAATGTATTTTTGTAAAACTTGTAAAAGAAATCGATATGAGACAACTGAAAGACCTACAAGCCTGAAGCTTGTACGGATGAGGGGGAGTAACCTGTGTGTTGCACTCTTTTCCCTTAAGCTGTTAGTTTTTCCCACTTGGTTTTCCGCAGCTAAGGTTTTAACGAGGCAAGCACAATTACTCAGGATCCAGAAGTATCCACCCCTTTTTAGACTTATATGCTAAGACCAAAGTAATGGATGGATAAGGGGGAGTATTGTGAGTGGGGGAAAGGCCTTTGGCCTCCCCACCACTTATCCACCCATTTACTCCACCACATTAAGTGGTGGAGACTTTTGGTATCCTAGACTTTTGGGTTGCCTAAGTGATTTTATAAATAAATCATCATGGTTTGTTGCCATGGTTAATCCTCTTCTAATATTTTTCTTCAACAGTGCAACTATTTATTGGGTAATTAGACTAAATACCAGTTAACTTTTAGCGGTCTAGCTTAACACCCCCTATACTCTCATTTTTTAGCTTAACCACCCCTTAGCTACCAACTTAGTTTAATTTTCCATTAAGATGAATCTCATGTGACCTTATAAGCAATTAATGCTGAGTTAATAACATTTTTAAACTTTATGTTGCTTAGTTTTGAATATAATATATTCCTAGAAATTTGGGTTGGTGTTAGGAGTTAAATTAGAGTTAGGGTTAGAGCTCAAAATGTTAGTTTTAGTGATGGACGAGAAGGTGGTGGTGAGAATAATCAGGAAAAAGGAAATGGTGACAGTGATGGATTATAAAGAGGAGACAGAAAAACAAGTGGAGTGGTGGTTGGGGTAGGAGTTAAGACGAAGGCATGTGATAGTTTATGTCAAAATTAGTGATAAGGAGGAGAGAGGATGGTAGGAGGTGATGGTAAAGATGAGTGGATAAAGTTTGACTTTTGGGTAGGATTATGAAGAAATATGTTTAAAGAGGAGCAGGCAGATCATGATGATGATAAGGGAGGATATTAGAGTTAATGGGGATTAAGCAATATGACCCACTTCACTTAACTCTTATTAGCTCATGTTAGGCTTATTTTAACAGAAAAAGTTAACTAAACCATCAGTTGGTAGGGGTCAAGTTAGAAAGGTAGTATATACCCTAGGAGTATTAACCTAGAATCGCTGATGGTTTAGGTGTGTCTAGTCTAATTTACCCTTATATGTGCTAGACTGTTTCCTTTGCATTATTAGCATTTCTCCTTGGTTATTCTTGTTTTATATTTTCTTTCGTCCAGATTTGTATGATGTATGTGTATGCTTAATTGCTTAACTATTGCACATGAATTAACATGTCTTACGATATACAACAAGGTATGATATCCGATATGATACCACGATAACCGATATTCAATATGTATCATAAATTGATGGTTATGGCAAATAATAAATGACAGAGAAATAAATGATAGTGATCAGGGAGAAAGCACCCATTAGAATTTTTTTAAAAAGAAGCAAAAATTCCTTCATATAAAAAAGAAATAAAGGATAGTCATTATGACAATATCTTCAGCAACAAAACTAAGGGTGACATCATAAGAAGTCAAAGGTTCAAGTAAAGGCTATCGCTTTTGTTATAAAAAGGAAATAAAAAAGAAACAACGAAAGAAGAAAAAACAAACTACTGAGCACTGTAATGATTAATGTTACAACGGATGCCATGTCCACTACGAAGTATTTTATATCTGAATATACAGAATCACAAATGCTTATGATACAACACAAAGTTTGGGATGAGGATTATGTCTGCCTAAGCCAACTGGCTAGCTACAGTTGACGTCACTCAAGTCTAGCTAAGACCTCATAACTATTTTATGGTCGTGTTTAGTATTTAAATAATTGTATTCAGTTTCCTCTTTTTCTCAAAATCTCAGCAATTGTGACATCTAATGCATATTTCGTTAATAGGCTTTTTTTAACACAATTGACATACACAGGTCTTTCAATAGTGCTACAACTTTATATTCAATAGTGCTACAACTTCACACACACACACACACACACACACACACACACACACACACACACACACAAGTAATTCCTGTGCTGTACCACCCCACACACAAACATAAATTCAGCCATGTCATCAATCCATTGCCCCATGTTAATTCAATCTCTCTGTATCATTAATTTACACAAACATACGCCAACCCACACCCACACCACTCTCCCTCTTCATCCTAACCATCCCCTCCATCTCTCTCCTTTACATTCCAAAACCTTAATTTTTAAGATTCAATCTCAACCCTCTTTGAGATGTGGGTTAATATATGCTAGAAAAATTAACATATTATATTTTGTATGAGCAAATCTATTCAAAAACATCTATATTTTGTATATAATGCTAGAAAAATTAACATATTATGATATATATTGTTTCTCGTTTTTTATAATAATTGTTTAACATATTCTATCGTATCGCATATCATAAGATAAATTTATCTTTAGCAATAATTAAGCAAATATGTATATAACTAATATATATATATATATATATATATATATATATATATAGATTTTTATCATACAACAAAGAAACATATAAGAAGATAGGATAAGAGTCTGAAAATCATAATTACGAAGGTCGGTGGGAATTGAAGGCCGACAAAGGTTGGCAAGGCATCTGCAAAGGCTGACAAGAACCGAGAAAGTCTGTGAGAGGATCGACGAAGATAGCTGGTCCTTAAATGTCACCAAAGCTCAATACGCAATGCTATATGAAATCCATACGCAAGGTTAGAGGAGTTCAAAATTTCAAAGAGATGCGATGCAAGAAGATCTCAGAACAAGTGCAAAGGCATTGCCAGCTCGTCCGGCGTGATCGACCTCATTTTTGTCATATTACCACGGTCAAATGTAACATGGCTCAAATATCAAACAGTGTAAAGAAGAGTCTCTTCCTCCAAGCGCGCATGCCTACGACCGAGCTCGATTCATCTCGAAGCAACTCAGGCTGTCCGAGAAGCCTTTGCGCTCGCAGAGGCCGAGACAAGGAGAATTCACCAGCCCTACAATGACGATTAACCTGTAGATTGCCAACCACAAAGCTCGTCACGTCCTGATCGACAATGAAAGCGTTGTGGACACCCTCTACCTGGCCAGCTTACAGAAGCTGGGGATCCTTAGAGACATTATACAGCCAATATATAGCAATCTCTTTGGTTTCAGGTAGCTCAAGTGGTCTCGGGGGATAGTCTCCCTACATGTAGAGTTCGGCACACCACCCTGTCACCATATTCATAACGTCCACTTCTTGGTAGTCAACTCTCACGGGGCTTTCAACGCAATCATAGGGCGGCCGACCCTCAACGTGACGCCAGCAGTGACCTCCACTTACTATCTCATGGTCATGTTCCCTACTACATATGGAGTCAGGATGCTCGAGAGGATCCAGTCGTAGACCAGTGAGTGCATGATCTAGCTCACAAAGTGGTCACCTCCCTCCCGATCCAAACCGTTGGCAAGCACCACCACTGCTCAGGTGCAAGAGCCCCATCCTCAGCGACGTCGGGGCAAAGAGACACCTAGCGAGCCGTGTCTCAGGCGGGGCGCATCCGAGAGGACCTTCGACAGCCAAGTCGTCAATAAGGTGATCTTTACAATGTACTTAACTCAAGCTCAATAAAAGCATTCCCTTTGCAAGCTCAGAAAGTTGTGCATTCTTCTTGCCTAACCCCTAGCCCAAGCTGAGCCCCGTTGGTCCGACCCCACAGGTCCCAGTATTGTCAAGCAGCACGCGACCCTGGTCGTGCTAAAGCAAAGCCCCCAGCCCAGACTGAACCCCACGCTGGCGAAACCCACGGTCCCAACGCCGACCATCTAGCACTCGACCCACGGTCGGGTTACGTCCAAACTCTGCATGTGATATTTCCAAACTCTGCAAGCGAGACTTCCCAGAGAGACCCAACGTTGGCCTCTGGCACTCAACCCACTGTCGCGCCACTAAGCCCCTAGCCCAAGCTGTGGCTCCCACTGGCACCAACCTCAGGGTCCAAGCGCAAGAAAACAGCACTCAGCGCAGGTCGTGCTGCCCCAGCTCAAGATGGAGCCCGCTGGTACCGTCCTCTGGGTTCCAGCACTTGCAAGCCGCACTTGGCTCAGACCGACCTCTGGGTTCAAGTGCATGTAAGCAGCACTCGACTATGGCCAAGCTGCCTTCAACTACGCCCCCAGCTCAAGCAGGGGCACCCGTTGGTGCCAACCTCTGGGTTTCAACGTAGGCAAGCAGCACCCGACTCAGGCTATGATGCCTTCAGCAAAGCTCCCAGCCCAAGATGGGGCCCCCGCTGTTACAACTTCAAGCTCCCGATTCAAGTGGCATTCAACTCTGGTCATGCCGAGCCCAGCAAGCCTGCAATGCAGACTATTGATCTGACCTCGTGGCTCTGAGTTGAGGTAGCAATTAAACAAGTCCAGAGTTATGGACTATCTCTCACTCAACAGACTAAGGGGCCAACACACACCGAGCAGCACACACTCACTAAGTGGTGCCTAATGGATGCAATGACTTCAGTATTAGTCGCTTGACTTCAAAATTGAGACTAACAAGACAGCAAGCACAACAGTTCGTCAAGCCGCAGACTTAACCGGAAGTTCGAGACAGAAGCAAAGCAGAAGTGAGTAGGTTGGGCAAAAATTCATTCCAATTTCTTCATTTCAAAAAAGTTTTTTTATTCATTTCAAAAAAGATCTACAAAATTCGGCCGTTCTATACGGCAAAATAAAAAAAGAAACCCAAAACTACATATTTTGTCCGGAGGCAAACTTCTCAACAGACTGCTCATCAACGACGAGCTTCTTGCCTTGGGGGGCTTGATTAGGACCTCCACCAACGACAACAACGAAGGGTTCAGTAATAACCGAAGTCTCAGTAGCAGATGCAGAGGCAACAAGCTTAGTCGTCAGGAAGGACAAGAGATCGGTGTGAGTGGGGTGCATCGCCAAGAATGCATTTATCATGTATTGCACTCTAACCTCGAAGGAGACTTTGGCTCGAGCTTCTGCCGCCATCAGCTCAATGCGATGAGCACTGGCCGCCATGGCAGCCTGGACTTGAGTCTTCGTCAATTCGGTGCGATTGGCCTCCGCCGCTTCAGCTGCTTGCTCCTGGAAGCCTTACTGATCTTCTTCATCTCCCCCTACAACTTGGAGACCCGACCATCCCTCTCCTTCACGTACTGTGTGAGGTGAGAGATGGTCTCGGCAGACTCACGGCACCCATTCACATCTCAGCCTCCTTCTCTTCAGCATACCGCAGCTGAACCATGGCACCCTGAAACTTGAGGCCTATGTAGCAGGCCAGCTCGGCATGCCCCCTCAGCTCTGCCTCTGCCTCCCGCAGCCTCTAGAGATCCTCCCTTAGTTGTTGAAGCTCCTCGTAGCATGGGCCCTCTCATAGATAGCTGCGAGCCACAACAAACCTCCAACCTCTTTACAAGTCATCGACAGCTCCTGCAGCGGTTGGATCTCCTGAGCCAGCGCGTGGGCTCGCCATTTCCACAGAATATAACTGTGGAAGAAGCGGCCCAACATTTTTTGAGCCTGGAAAAGAGACAACAAAGAAGTTAAATCTTGAGCTCAGAGTCTTGCTACATTTTATAAAGAAAGAGCTTCACTAGCTCATTTGCGTCGAAGCCTCGACGAACCCTTCAACATCGATGTCGAGAAGACCACTCTCCTTTCCAGCATCCTTGACTATGAGGTTGAGCGTCCTCTCCCAGATGGTAGACCTCCTCATCATCGAGCCTTCACCAGGCTCAGAAACTACAACTAGTCCCACCTCGGGGTGAGGTGAGCTCGAGGCCTGGTCGACCTCCTGCTCAGCCACAGCCTTGCCCTTTTTCCGCGAGAACTCAATGGCATTAGAGAGAGCATACACCATGTGCGCCAGCTTGGAAGCCTCCTTCTCCCTTGCCTTACGTTTTCCTCGACTGACGATGTTGTCGTTTTTATCCTCGTCCCCCAAATCGACGTGGACGGCCATGGGAGCCTTCACGACTTCGCCCCCAACCTCTAGAGCTGAGATAGGTGCGGGCTCCTTTCCACGACAAGCACGCCGAGAGTCACTGCGAAGGTACGCTCATCTGGGAGCCTCAAAGTCCTCGCTCCATCTCCCGTGAGCAGAGCTGTGAGAGCCAGGAGTTGTGCCCCTCGTGAAGCAGTGGCTGAGATCTTCCCTCCTGCTCCCTCAGGAAGGACGACGGTGCTTCGCTCGTAGATAATCTGGTAGGCCTACTCCCTCCAGATGGGGTTCAAGTTGAAACCTCCCATCTCTGCAAAAGAAAAAAAAGAAAAGGTCAGAAACAAGCTGAGAAGGTTAAAAGTATCGACCTCTTAGACTTGTACTCACTAGCAATGCAAGGAGCTTCGCCGAGCTCCTTATTCTCTTCAGCAGGCATCTCCTGCAGCGATTGGATCAATGGCTCTCGCAACAGAGCATTGTGAGACCTTAAGAAAGCAGGTTAGGTGGCCATCCAAACTCACCAGGCCAGCTCGTTCTCACGAACCATCTTTAGGATGACGTCTGGGCCCCACTTGCAAGGACACAAAAATGGGCATGGCACCCGCTCTTCTACAACAATAATGCTCTCTTCAGAGCTCTTCCAGCTTCCCATGGCCCAAAACCACTTGTCCTTCCAACTCTTGTTCACAGACGACTTCTCCTAAAAGATCCTTGAGGCCCCAGCTCGGCTACTTAGGTAGTACTTGTATCAGATGTCTTCTTTAGGTCAGACACTTTGTGCACCAGCTCGGTCGACATCGATCCATTGTCCCTGGGAGGTGAACATTGTAGCCGAGAAAACTATGCTCATGAAGCTGTTCGAGGTCAAATGGCACGGTACCAGATTAGAGAGATGGAGAAGCGCTGAATAAGACGATTGAACGAAAGGCATAGCCCTCTCCCTCCAAGTGTGTTGAGATTAGCGCAATTGTGCCCGACGGTGGGTGATCAGGAGTCCCATACAGCTCGTACGAGTGGAACATGCCAACCGAGAGAGAAATGTGGTACGTCAGCCTAACTCCAGGTCACCCGCCTTTATATTGGACTTGAACTCAACAGCCATAGGGCCAGCAATCTCTCCCGAGCTATTTTCCCTCCTTTGCCTCGAAGGTATGCAACTCTAGCCGCATCGAGGACATCCTGGTCTTCGAGAGGAGAAACCTCCAACGGCCCCGCGAGAGTGAGAGGACCAAACGACATTGCCCCGAGGGTCCAAGCCCCCACGATGGCGAGTCGATAGCCTCCCTATTGAAGACGTAGGATTACAAGGCCGCCTGACTTCAGATTCTACCACATTCTCTTCCATCCCCTCGAGGGGCTGGCCGCCCTCTTCACTGATGGAGACCTCGACAAGCGACAGCGACGATGAATACCCCAACAACGACACATAGTGCTTAGAACAGGTGGATTAGGAATCGGTGGCATCCGACATAATTCTTGGAGAAAGCGACAAATGGAGAAAGAAGAAAAGGGAAACAAAGAGCCAAAAAAAGAGAGATTACTTTTCTAGAAGCGGCAACCGCTAAAATGCGATAGCAAGTACAAAAGCCAAAAGACATGCGAAAAAAGATGTGGACAATTACGACTAACTGCATGCCTCTTTCGTCCTTTTCTACCTACCCTAGGTAGGAACTAGCGGGAGCCAATCGTGGTCGTCCAATATCCATGATCGCCTCATAACTACCCAAGACGAGAACAAATCGAAACCGTCCAGACCCACGATCTCGCTGAACAGATTGTGGCTCTTCAGCCCGCACGTCGCCCTTATCTGCTCTCAGCGACCCATGCCACATCAGTAGTGGCGTCCCTTCAAAAACCAGGGATGTCTTCTCAGGACCCGTTCTTCATTGTCGGCTTCCAAGAGATGGCAGCCACGTCAGCAAGACATGGTGTATTTTATTTTCTTAACGCCACCTTAAGCCGCCTTAGATGCCGCATTCTGAAGCAAGTTGGGCCGGTCTGATAAGATCAGATGTTGTTTCCTAAATCTTCGATTTCTTTTCAATTTCGTCTTCTTGCCTCTCCACGTCCGACCTCGGAGATGCAGTCCAGGTCGGTAATGTCAAGCCAGAAAACAAATGGCCATTGTAAATGACATTTAGACTAGGGGGCCGCCAACGGTGGGGCCCGACCGAGCACAACAGCTGGGACCTATTATGTGTGGGCCTCCCACATTCTCAACAGTTAACTACCCAATCTTAACTTGGGAGGTTGGCCCGACCGAGCTGCTAGCACCGCTTTCCAACACAGTATTACCCTTACTCTTACTGACCTAAGTCGACAAGCAGGATTCGCGCAAATATGACTTTCACGAGGTCGGCTCCTTCAGTGACAGCGCTACAAGAACGACCTCCACGAGGTCGGCTCCTTCAGCAGCCATGCTCCACACGAACGACCACCATGAGGTTGGCTCCCTAACAATGACATCTTTATGAGGACGACCTCTACGAGGTCGGCTACTTAGCAATATGACATCACATGACGACCTCGGCGATACACACCCGAGGTCGGCTCCTTCAGGACGACTTCAGCAGTACACACATAAGGTTAGCTTCTTTGGCTACATCATCCAAGGATCCTCCGCCTGACAGGTCAACCTTCATAAAATGTCATCGCAATCAGGTGGCTTGATCTTCGGCGATCCCCCCTCCAAACCGTTACTACCAGAAAGCCGTCCAGATCCATCAACCAAGTATGGAGCAGCAAGCCTAGTCTGAAAGTCAGCGTGTATCCTTTCTTATCCGTTTACGGCATGATCTGAAGAGTCGGTTACGTGCAGAAGATCTGTGATGTCCATAACTCTCTTTGGCGTGGAGTAACCAACCCTCAACGATACAAAAACAGTAGATTAGCTCCGTCATGAGATAGGCAATCCATAACGACTCAAACCCACACACTTCTATCCTCCTGCTTAGAACTGACTTAAGTATCGGAGTCAAATCGGATGGCCACCCAATCTGTTTCCTCTGACGGTCTTTATGTCCTTTTGATGAACCAGAGAAGGAACACATCAGCCCAACAAAACATTGCTTGGGTCCTCGGTTACGATGATTCCCGCATCAACAGGTGGTGTGAGATCCTTGCATCAACAAAGTGTTAATGTAAATATTTTTGTATAACAAAACCCCTAATGAATACTCTAGCTCACACCAATATGGGTTTTGTTCTCAGCATGCAAGACAACCATTTGGCAGTTTCTAGATATCTTGGCCATAGCCTCTGTACCGGCCAACCTGTGAAAACTAGAACGACGCCAATATCCATTTCCAAGAGAACATGATATGTTAAGTGAAATAGAACCTATAAAAGAAGAAACGAATAACCACATCAAAACTGTTATTCACTCATTCTAGGTTCTGCACTACGTTTCCTCAAAACAAAGACAGATGTAAGTCTAATAGCATCTCCACATAGATATGCCGAGTTAAGCATGCAAAAAAGTGGCACATAAATCAGTAGTTCAGCATGAAGTACAGCTAGTGATAAGACTAAGATTGAAGGCATACGAGTTTATATAAAAAAGCATAAAAGAATTGGACACAGACTTACATTTTTCGTATGTCTTCTGTAATTGATCTGTCAAGTACATCTCTAACAAATCTCTTGGCTTCAAGTACATCTTGTGCAGAAAACATTGGATTTGCAGAGCCTGATTAAACAAGAAAAATCAGCTAGATTGAAATGAGAGCACTCCAAGTCTCTAAAACTAAAAAAAACCTAAATTTATCTAGTGTGAACTTAAAAAATCCAAACTTTTTTGTTGATGTAGGTAAGAATGTGAAAGGGGCGACCTGGTAGGAGGGCATTTTCAGAAATGTAGGTGTTCTTGGCGAGAACTGGAAGGAGAAGAAGCGCAATTAGCCCGGCGATGAAGCAAACCACACTGATCCAAGATAAATACAAACCCAGAATCAGATCGATAAATTTCAAAAAGCCTACCAGTAATCAGCATATATAGATCAAAAAGAAACAAGAGGAGTGAGGGAGAGAGGGGAGATAGATTAGAAGATCGTGAACCTGACGAGGACGCTATGAGAGACGAGAAAGGAACCGAGACGGACGATGAGCCTGGATCTCCTCTTCGCTGGCTTCTTTTTGGTCTCGTCTTCATCCTCTTTCGTGATCGTGGCCGTGGCCGCGGCCATTGCTACTTAGATCAAAATTTTCCAATGAAAATTAGGGTTCTCACCGGAAGCCTTCGACACATCCTCTACGACGGAGTTCTCGTCGGCGGGAACATGCCTGGGGAGAGAAGATCCAGTGTGAACCGGGAGAGGGGTAAGGGAGAAAGCAGTGCATCTCTGCTGGGTTTTGGAGTTATTGGGTCCACTTTGCTATGGGGACGGACCTAATTGTTGAGTGTACATGTCTCCTTTTTTTTGTGTGTACGGATCGAAGTTAGTATTTGTGTTGAGAAATGAAGAAATTACACTTGTGCTGAGTTTGCAGGCATAGAGGGCTCTCGACCCTATCAGTATCCTAGCTAATCTCGGACACGAATCTCATCCGCTAACCCCAACAATCTCCGACCTCCGACAACGACCCACTCGACCCTATCGGTGCCATGCACTCACTCGCCTCGCAACTCGCGCCGCCCTGCACTCACAATCCTATCTTAGGCATTTTGTATACATTCTCACCCAATGTAAGGTTTTGCAACAAGGCGAAGAGGGTGCCTTCTGCGTGCTGATAATCCCGTAGAGTCACCCATGGTAAAGAACAAGTGCACGAGATTAGCCAGTGCAAGCTCCAGAATTGCGACTGCAAATTGCATTTCAGGTCAGGGTGGCCAATGGACCGGCCCGGCCCGTTGCCCGTTGCCCGCCGGGCTTCGCCGGGCCCCTGGTCGGCCCGTTGCCGGGGGGTGGAAATCCCCCAATGCCCGGCCCGCGGCCCGCAGCCCGGCGGGCCGGGGGCCAAGCGGGCCGGGCCCCGTCTTGGTCGCAAGTCGGTCCAAATTTTTTTTAAAAAAATCAAGAAAAATCTTTTAAAAATCTGAAAAAAAATTACTAACTACGTACAATTAATAAAAATGTTCTAAATAAGAAAAAATAAGTTAAGAAGTATATAAAATTTTTAAAAAATTTATAAGACCTATATAAAAATATTTAAAAAGGTTAAGAATTTTATAAATTGAAGTACATTTAATATAACATTATCAAAAAGTCAAAATGAAAAAATTGAAATATACAATTTTTAAGAAATGATCAGAATTGAAGAATATTTCTAATTAAATCTATATTATTAAAAAAGATATTTAAGCCCGAAATTCACGAAGGTCCCGGATTGAACCTTTAAATTTGATTAATTAAAAAAAATTGAGGGGGGACTTACACTGGTCAGCCTTACCCCTCATACAATGGCCAAAACATAGGACTTCTAAATGCTAATACAAGTTAGAAAATAACAATACAAGAAAAAAAAAGAAAATCATTCAGCTTCTGTATCTTCTTCCTCAGAGTCTTCCGAAAGGTCTTGTTTATCTTGCGAGCGGTTTTCAGCATGAAACCAATCATTTGCACATACCGCCGCTTCAACTATATCTTCTTTAAGCCTTGATCTCCTGTCATTCAGAACCCGGTCACTTGCACTAAAAGTAGACTCAGACGCAACAGTTGAAATATGGACTAATAATAGATCACGAGCCATAATGGTCAGAATTGGAAACATATGTTCATACATTTTTCATCATGCTAAAATGTCAAAATTTTCATCATCCAATTCTGACTCAGTAAAAGGAAAAGTACTTTCTAAATACTTGGACAACTTATTAGACGAACTTTTATAGCTACGGTTTTTTGTTTTTTTCTTCCCCATAATCTGTCGAAGTTTGCATGTAATATTAGAACTAGCAAAAACAGAAGAAGCGTGTGATGAACTACCATATCTAACCTCATACGGCGCAAAAAGGACTCTTAAGCTAGTTTTAAAATTCATTATATGATCATCAACTTCAAATAACATGTTTTCATAAAAGGTTTCTAATAACCCAACTACTAATTCCTCTTTAAACCGTGGATCAAAAACCTTAGATAATGAATAAAGCAAAGGAACACGCTGGAAGCAACGATCTAGGATCTTTAGTTTGATGATGACAAACATGTGTGTTGCTATTAATGTGTGTGCTAAGTGTGTTTCAGGAATGGCGAGAACGTAATTCTTGAGAACGCTGACTAAGTCAAGAGATGGAGTCTTTGTTAATCATATGGCAATTTAGAAAGAGAAGAATGGTTGTGCACAAAGCTCAATTGGACCTGGACCTAGTCACATTGGCTAAGGAGATTGGATTAATACAAATCAATTTGATATTCGATCAAATTAATTATGGAGATTTGTTCAAACCCAATTCATATTCAAACTCCTAATCAAATCCCATATTGATTGGGTCAAATCTCTAAGAGGTTAGCAAAACCCTATCCCTTTCAAAATCCTAACTATTCCTATATAAACCAAACATCAAGGCCAAGGTACCATGCGGAAAACACAAAGAAGGAGTGTGCGGCCAAAGTTTTTTTTTTCTCCAAGGGCAAGTTCACGCAACAAAAACCCTAGTGCCTATCTTCATCAAGAGCAGCAGGCCAATATCAAGAAGAAATCAAAAAAAAACCTTGGCTCCTACCCATTACGAAAGGCCAATACCAAATCTCCCAAGAGCATCACGCAAAACATCTATTCACCTTCAAGCATCATCCGCAAGCAAGCTTCAACATCCAAATCTCCTACCTATAGAACTCCATTGCCGTGGCCATCTATTCTTAAAGCCGCACACACCAACTCCAGGCAACAGAAGGAAGCCACACAAAAGTCAGCAACTTCATCAAACCCTAAAGCCAAGGTTTCTCCCTGATGTCGTTCATCATCTAGCCTCTTACAAGCCGCAAGTTTCTTCTCCAAATCATCAAGTGCAAAGGTCTTCAAAGCAACAAGTTTCATCATCAAGCTCCATTCATCTCCAAGCCATGAAGAAGTCCAACTAATCACGCTCTCGTCGTCATCTTCTTCCTCATCATCAAAGTCTTGTCGTCAAAGGAAACTGATCGGAGAAGTTTAGTCGTCGTCGTGTTGCCGTTCAAGCTGCCGCAGGCCATGAAGACAGGTCGTCGTTCAAACTGCCGATGCATGCCCTAACGTTGAGACGTTGTGTAACGGCCAATTTTCATCCATACGTGTGTTCGTACGTACTTCATTAGTATAATGATTTATTGGAGTAATTATATAGATAAGGTTGTATTTATTATAGCTCGGAACGCGACTTAGCGATCATGTAATTTATAGCTTCTTCAAATTTTTTTTGTTGATGTTGTTTGCAGGGACGAGATCGAAAATAAGTTGATTATCCTAATCAGATGATCTCTCGGATTTTATACTGATCGAATCTAGACCCAATCTAAACATATTGACTATATCGGTTTTTCCTAATCAAACATAACCGAAAAATCGAAATATTTCAACCAAGATCACAGGCCGTCTTAACAATTTTAATATCTTAACTAACCCCATTGTTACTAATGGTGAGTCCAATTATCCTAACTAAAATCGATCTTTTAATCAAGATATCGAAATAGAGTGTATTATCTAACATACGCCTATCGTAAGAGATTATCCAAACTATATATTAACCGGAAAATCTTAATTATATGATTTCTCCTAGTCCTAAATATATTAATTAAATCGATTCCCCAAATCGAATCTGATCCTGATCAAAACATCTTGATTGATCATATCATCCAAATCAAATCTCGACCCACTAAGCCTTGATATTGCTTTACTAAATCAAGATCATTACTGAGTCGATCCTCCGAATCTAATCTTAACCAAACGATCTAACGAACCCTAACAATCGATCCCATCTGATTTCCAACTCTAGATATCTTAACCAACAATGCGTACCATCCCGATACCTTAATAATCTAATCACTCCCAAAGTAATCTTAATCAGATCATATAAAATCATCTCTCTCCTTTCCCAACATTTCGCATCAAGCCCCACGTTTTTCTCCATTAAATCCCTTTTAATCCTAACCACCATTTACCGTAACTAATTAAATATAAATATCCTAACAAATCAAATAAATCCTAACTACCCGTGACCCCCACATCCCCACGTCACTGCGCTAGCACACGTCCACATACCCAACTCTTCCATATCTTCATTAACTGAACCTCTCCCTACAAAGCTTTGGGGAAACCATGCACGTCACTACCTTGCTGCCTCCTAGAGAAAACCCACAACCCTTCCATTATCAACCCAACAAACCGAACCCATATTTCCTCCCACTCTTTAACTTTCGCCCCAGATCCGCCAACTGCTCTTCTCAAACCCCGCAGGCACCTCACTTTTCGCCTGCTACTCGCGAGTCCACGAGCTCCGGCGACTCAACCACCCATCACTCATCTCCGTCGCCAACCAACACCACCCACCGTCGTCGTCTTCCTTCTCTCAGCCACCGCCCAACCTCCCTCTATCCAAGCACCCAGGCGCCCTTCGCCGCGCCACCTCCCATCGCTCCGATCACCCCACCGGACGCCATCGCACACATCCCCCTACCAGATCCCCTCACCCCCTAAACCCGAACCACCGCTCTGTCCTCCGACCATTCTCCCCCTCCGAGCCACCACTGCCCCGCATCCTCTCCGACGACAACACCCAAGCTCCCACCGCCTGTACACCTCTGGCGCACATCCTCCCTCTCACAAGCACACCAAGCCCTTGCTCCAAGCTGCCCTGTCCGCCCAGACTTCGCCCCGTTCCGCCTCACCCCGGCGACACCCTCGAACCCAACCCCACGACGCTAAGCCCCTGCCATTACCCTCACCCTCTCGCCTCCCTCCATTCAACACCCCCACCGGTGAAGCCCCTCCCCTGCTCTGCCACGCAACCACCGCCCTAGCCCTCTCCGACCTCCTCCCAAGTCTCCACCCCACTGCCCTGCTTCTGACACCGTCCGCAGCCAAATTACTGCCACAAGCCGCAGACCGTCTTTTCCATGTTCGAAACCCCGACCCACAACCCCCGGCGACGTTCCGAGCAACTCTCCCATCGCTCTGACATTTCGAAATCTCTGAGCAGCGCCTCTCCGCTCACAGCCCATCATCTTCGACAGGCTTCGCACGATCCGATCGCCTTCTCCCTTATTTCTCCGCCCCTCCCATGTTCGAGGCCCTGACCACAGTTCGACGACGTTCCCTGTTTCCCCGCACTCTCACCGCCGGCGCCGAACCAAACACAACGCCTCACCTCCCCGATTCCACCCCAGCCTCCGACCACCGAACGTCTGCTCGACCTCCCATTTTCCCCAGTCCAGCCCTCCGATGCCCCATCAGCCGAACTCCTCTTTTCGACTCTAAATTTCAAGCCCCCATCTCCGAGAGCAACTCGAGGCGCTCGTCTCTTCCGCCTCACCCCGGGACTGCACCGCCGCTTCGATCTCGACCTCCTCGACCCCCGCCTGTTTCCCTCCCCTTCACCCCTCGCTCTCTCCCCCAGACTTCCTTCCCGATCTCTCAGCCGACCACCATGCGACCACCGACACCGCACCTCCGGGCATCCCCCTTCTCGCCGACGAGGACCGCCATCCCCCATGCCTTCGACCCCCGCCCCCGACTGCAGCCCAACGCCGGGGCCCGAGCTTCACCTCCCCCCGATGAATCTAGACGACACGCCTGTGCAGCCGAGCCAACCGCCGCCCTAACGCCCCGCTTCTCCTTTCTTCCCCTGCAAACAAAAACGAGGGCAACGTAACCCGTGAGTTGATTTATTATTATTGCATGCAGTTATAAGAAGCACAAAGTATTTGTTATCATTTTATATAGATGTAAGTTAAGGGGCACTAGTGACAAAGTTATTAATAATGTGCAAGTTTTAATAAGGTCATTCATAGCATTATGTAAGTGAGTCCGTTCTATTCGTGGATAAATAAGTATTATGAGGGTTAGTGAGTTATTATAAGACTGTCAGCATTATACGTGCTCTATTAATAATACTTGTTAGTTAATGTGTGCATTACATGGTTAGTATATAACCTTATCAAAACAGTATGATGTAGTCAACTTATAGGTTATTTAAGTCTTATGTTAGTATACTATTAGTGTATATGGTGGTTATGGTAGTATACACGTGGTAATTTTACTAAGTAATTAGTTGGGCTTAACATTTAAAATCCATTAACATAGATAAACCATGCCTCCCGTTGCGATCACGAGGACGCCCAAAACCGTCGCAATCAGGCAAGTGGACTTTTTACTTGTCTTGCTGTTAATTGCTTTGACCCAAGATATTTTGATATGCAAGTGTGCATTCTTTTTACGTGTTTTAAAGTGTTGTTACATTTATTTGTCAAACCGAGTATCACTAATGTTGTGTCATACCATAATGCATGTCACGCTGATAACTTAACCTGCTTGTACACACTTGAGTGAATGGATATTGATGGAACAGATTGATGGAACAATTGAAATCGTGGACTTGTGAATTCGTGCGCCCAAGAGGCGAAATAGTGAAATCGTGATGTCATGTGGGTTGACAAGCTCGTGTTTGTAATATGAATTAGGATGGCTCGTGTTCCAACAGTACACTTGGGTGGGGTAGTTCAATGTAGTAGAGGCTGGAATGCTGGATTGCACTCTCGTGGTGAACTTGACCGACACCTGGCCGGGTCGGTGAGTAGAGAGCCACGGGTAGCTCCCGTTGGCTTGGGTGTGATGCTGGTCACTTTTCCCCCTTAGACATTGGGCTTTTCACTAGGCACACTTGACTGATTGTCACGGTCTCTTAATCCTATTGTTACTATTGAGGTTTGCGCACTCTGTTGGTTACTCTTGTCTTGTTTGTGTACTAATATCATGCCTATTGTTGTACACACTACGCTCATTGTTGTACACACCACACCTGGCATGTTTACTGCTGTATACACCACGCTTGCCATGTTATTGATGTACACACACTTACCACGCTTATTGCTGTACACACACTTACCATGCTCATTGCTGTGCACATTACACATTGCCATGTTCGTACTTTTTGCACTACATTTCGCTTGCTCACTGCTTTGCACACTACACTTGTCAGTGCTCACATATTCCTCATGATGCCATGCTTTAACTAATGTGATTCAATATTGTTACTCGTATTGCCACGAAATCTTTTCGAAAACCTTGCCGAGGGTCAATTATCTTAACCTTTTTAAATCTTGCCGGGCGACCCTCGCTGACGTATATTTCCTTGTCTTGTGAAATATACGTCAGGTATTAGACAGGTTTGCTGAGGAGTTGCTTAGAGACGGAGCAGGTTGACCAGAAGTACCTTGCTGTTATGTTCCGTCGCTGAGAAGATTTGTGTCTTCGCATCATTACTTTTGTAATTGTTGTCTCTTTCAATACTTGTATGGGCTTTAGACCCTCCTTCCGCTTTTACTTCTTTCATTGTTGTAAATCTTTTTGAGACATTAAGATTGTAATAAAATTTATCTGTGTTGTTTGAGTAGCATGCAAGAGCCTGCAGGATGTTATCACACAGACGCGTAATGTGCTTAAACCAAGGAGGAGAGGAAAGAAAAAGTACCTCCTTCTTGTTTTAAGCACATGCGGACCTTCGTCGCGTCCTCGCTCCCAAGTACAATGGGAAGCGGGGCGTGACAAGTTGGGTCGCCATCTTCGATGCTTCACTGTCCAAGAGTCGACGTTGTCGAAGTCTCGCCGTCGAACTCAAGTAGCCTTCGGAGAGAGCAGTCAGAGAGAGCAGCTGCCCTTGAAGTCGACCAAACTCGTTGTGCTTCCCAGCACCAGCGGAGAGAGCAGTTGAAGAAGTTGTCGTCATGTTCGAGTCGCTCGAAGGTTGGTGCCGTCGAAGTCGTAGAAGATCTGAGCCATCGCTGCATGCGCTGTCGTCGTCGGAGTCGAAGGAGTGCAAGGGAATAAGTCGCCGTGCAATCAGAAAGGACGAGAACCTGCAGACGAAGCTGCTGACGAAGTCAAGGTTGCCGATCACGTCACTCGGAGCAGTCGCTGGGGTCGCCGTCGAAGTCGGAGCAGTCGCTTGGAGCAGTCGTTCGAAGCTGCGTGCCCGAACTCGAATCGAAAAGAAAAGATTTAGCTGATGTGGATTAGTGTTTTAAGGGTTTGCTGTGCGCACAGACCAAAGATTATTTGATTTGAACAGAGATTGCTATGCGCACAGACCAGAGTGCTATTTGAGCCACAACTTGAGATCCAGGAGTCGGATTAAGACACCATTTGTGTCAGATTGGAGCTGACGACGTGCTGACTGATAGAGACGTCTCCACGGACACGAACTGAGCATTTCTAAACCATTTACTCTTCTATATTCATGTATTTGTGTAACGTTCTCTGTAGGGGAAACTTTACCAATATTTGTGTTATTTTGGACTTGTTTGGTTGGGGCTAGACAAGAGGGTCTTGACGTGTTGGTGCAGTCAGATATGCATTTACTAGGTTGATAGAGTTCTGCACTTTGGTGAGTGTGGTACAGTCTAGGTGGGGAGTTGGAGCTAGGACCCCATTGTAGGTGTACCGAAGGAACTTATTAATGCTAGTATTTGCTTGGGGCTGGACGTAGGTCGTTGGTGCGACCGAACCAGGCTAAATCTGTGCGTACTCTGTGATTGTCTCTTGTTTACTCTGCCTGTGCTTTTAACTGCGTGTGATTTTCCGTAGTTTGCGCTAGAATTTTTTATTAGCCTATTCACCCCCCTCTAGGCTAGGATCCAGATCCAACAAAACAGGCTTCCAATATTTCACTAGTTTAATATCCATTTCTTCTATCATAGGTTGAAGACCAATGGTAGTGGTCGTAGTGTCTCTATACCTCGCTAAAGTGTTTGAAATGATAACTAATTGACCAATGCCTAAACTAGATGTTGAGTAATACACACCCGAGAATTTGTTTGTAGCAACATAAAAACCCTCAAAAAATTCACAAAGCTGCTCAATTGTTTTCCACTCAAACTTAGTAATGTTGTAATCATGGTCATATGGAATGTGTGTACTAACAAAATAATTAAGCTGAATATTGTTTTTAAGCATGCAACACATCATAAGATACGTTGAATTCCACCTATGTGGAACACTAAATTTAAACTTTCGGTAAGGAAGTTGGCTATTTCTACATACTTCTTTGTACAAATTTCTCTTATTGGCAGAAAACTGTATGTATAACATAAGGTTCCTATCTTTTTCTAACCAAGCAACAGCATATTTTAGCCCATCATGCACTATCAAATTCAAGATGTGACAAGCACATCGGTGATGAAATAAAATACCATCAAGATCAGGGTTCAGTTATCTTTTTAAAAATGTTATTTCATTTGTATTGTTAGATGCATTATCAAGTGTAAAGGAAATGATTTTTTCAGAAATATCATACGCACGAATAACAGTCATAATCACATTAGCAATGACAGCACCGGTATGAGCACGTTCTAACAATTTAAAACTGATAATCATCCTGTGAATAGCGTAGTCGTGGTCTACGTAATGTGACGTAACACATAAGTAGGATAACCCCCACTTTGTTGTCCATACGTCGGATGTTAAAGCTATTCTAGATGTTAAGGCCGCAAAAGTTTGTATAATTTTAGCTTTGCCAGCTTGAAAAGTGCCATAGCATCTCTTCTAATAGTGTTTTTAGGCACCCTTCTAAATGCATGGTTTAGTGCTAATTGGTTAAACCGTTCTAATGAGGGGTTTTTCCCATAACTAAAGGGTAATTCTTGGCATAGAACTAGTCTAGCCATCTCCTTTCGCATTGTATCAGAAGAATATGAGAAAGTAGATATAGAACTAGATGTAGCTGTTAAGTTTAAAGTTGTTAGTCTAGCCTCTTTTTTGTAAGCATCTGAGTGTCTTTTCAGGTGTATTGTGCCATCTTTAGCTGCGCCAACGAAATCTGCTCTACAGATTTTGCAAACAGCTCTAAGTCCTTTTTCAGGTAATGTTTCAAGTGTATAGTTTTCTCAAACTGTAGATTTCTGTTTTCTGGTTTGGGTTGCTTGTGTGGAAGTGGGGCGAGCAGTAGTAGCAGTATGTGCATGGGTTGAAGTGTGTGCAGAAGAAGAAACCCCTGGTGTACCCACTATGGGGCTAGGGTGATTACTATCGTTCCAATCTTGTTCAGTTGGTGACGTTTCCGGAATGTCCGGTGATTCGACAGCATATTTTGATAATACCCATATTCTTCCGTATTAAAATTAACTTTAACATGTCTACGTGGGTTGTTTGATCCTAACATTATGCTAATTTAACAATAAAAGGAACATGTTTGCAGATAGAGCAAAGATGCGGAGAGGTAGGGATGCGGAGAGGTAGCAGCCGAATGCTGAGCCTCAGGGAGGTAGCAGACGGAGCTTGAAAGTTGAGATGCGAAGAGATAGCAGACGGATCTTGAGAGCGCCGTGAGTTGAGAGCAAAAGCTTGAAATTTGAGAAAAAATTGAGAGTGGAGATGTTTAGAATTGTGAAGAAAATGATATGAATTGTAGGGGTATTTATAGGAATTTTTAGGCCAAAAAGACTAAAATAACCCTCCAATATGACCGTTTTATGGCTGTTGGGGGGCGTTAATTGGTCTTTTTGGTCATTTGGGGGCGTTAATTGGTCTTTTTGGTCAAAATGACCAAAATACCCCCACGATCATTTATTGTTGTTGGGGGGTTTGGTCATTTTTGGCCAAAATATACCCCCAACAGCCATTTTTGGATGTTTTCCATGCAGCCCACGCACGCTTTCTACAGGGGAAAGGGCGGTCGGGCCGGGCCGGTCTGGGGGGATGCCCGGCCCGCATTTCAGGCCGGACCGGGTCAACGGCCTGGTCAATGTTGACTAGGCCGGGCCAGCGGGCTTCCGGCCCTCCGGGCCTTTTGGCCACCTTGAATTCCAGGGCAGATTCTACGACCAACACCAAAAGGAATGATTTCGAAATCATGGTACTGTCAAATGGTACTGTCAAGAAATCTTACAGGACGAAATTCTTCGACGGCTTCCCAAACTTTAGGATCCATGCCAATAGATCAAGTGTTGACAAGAACCCTTGTCTGCTCAGGGATGTCATACCCATGTAACTTGCAGTAATCCATGGATTCTCGTGGAATCAGCAGGGGGGATTGGAGAGTGCAGTCGCAAAGCCTCCTTTATCACGGCTTTCAAGTAGCTCATTTTGCTCAGATCTTCATCTCTTATCATGGGTTTAGTATTCGCTATCCCTCTTACTTCATCTTGCAATTCTTTCATCGTTTTTGAGTTCCGAACAAGCTCTTCCCTACACCAGTCCAAGACAGTGAATGATGTTTCTGTTGCAATCATGTCCTGTCAAAATTCAAACGATGAGATATTTGAGAAGATACTTGACGGATAGCTTAAGATACTTGGAATAGTTACATGTAGGACTGCCTTGATGATATCTTTGTTGAGTGAAAAATCCTTATCGGTATATTTCTAAAGAGTAAGCAGAACATTCACAAAGTAATACATTCATAAAGAGAACAAGTCTGTGGACCCATAGTGAATATGTATATAAACTCAGCAATTCTAAGGGGGTTTTTGGGTTTTTAAAAAGATTTGTTAAAGGTTAGTTTTGACATTTTTTTGAAAAATTAGGAGGTCTGTGAACTCAGCAATTAGGTCTGTCCCAATAGCAATTCCCTTAATAAAGTCTGGAACAGTTTAACATATTCTTTGCGTTGCCGATTGAGCAATGGGTTAAGGTCGAAACTAAACCCTGATTAGTAAAAGAGGTATTAATAATTTTATCCAAATTAAATTAAATATTATGTAGTTTTATCATTTGAAGAACGTGCCTGCAATGTATCTAATGTAATTTTGTGTTTGGTGATATAAAAAGGGTTAAGTGTCTTAGTTATTTTTTGTTTGTTTCATGGTTATGTTAATCCAATTTACTAATAAGAATTAGTAACTGTTGGATCATTAATCCACCTTTGGGCTTATATGTAAAATAATTATGTCATGCGGGTTGTCATATTAAGTTAAGCCTAATAAAATGATCTAATAATTTATTTGGTTAAATGCTCTTTAATGTATTGGTTAAGATATGTGCCTTTACTGTGTAAAGACTTGTGGGCTTTTTGTTTTAATGATTGGCTAAATCAGAAACCATAAGGGCATTAGGGCTCTTTAGCTATAAATATGGTGGTTATGGTCCCCTGATCACGCGAACGAAGAGCCATTTTTTTGCATCCCATCGACAGATTAGAGCCGGAGAAAATGTAAAAGATTCCCTCAGAGATTTGTATCAATCGGGAAGGCCAACCACGCAGATCTATAGATCTAAGCGCCATAGATTCAGGTACACTTCCGCATTATGTTTCAGTTTATTTCTCATTGATTTGACATAATAAATCTAGATTATTAGCAAAGGTTTTCGTAAAATAATTTAGATCTAGACCCAACAAGTGGTGTTAAAGCCTCGTCATGTTAAATCTATGAGATCGATAATTCCGTATTATTTTAAATTAATTTTCAGAATTTTTGGGTTATTTTTAAATCAAAAATCATTTTTTAGGGTTTTTGGTTTCTTTCCAAATTTTTCAAAAAAATAAACCCCAGAGGGGCGACGGCCGTCGGTTGTCGGCTGTCGGCCCCACAGCGACACAGGCCGGGACGGTGACGGCCACAGCCGCATCAAACCCTAAAAAAATTAATTGGATGGGGGCAGCCAACGGTCCCTGGATCCCCAGAGGGGCGGCAGCCATTGGCAGTCGGCCCCCACAGATGCAGCGAGCTGGGGGCGGCGTCGACCATAGCCACCGCCAACCCCCCTTAGGGTTTCTCCCCAAATTTAATTTTAAAAAAATTAAATTACTTGATGGGCTTCGGCGGCCGGTCGCCGGACCCCGTAGAAATGAAGGGGTCGGCTGTGACCGCCAGACCCCTGCACAAACTGGGAAGAGGGTCAGCTGTTGCTCCAACCCCAAAAACCTTGGGGTTTTTTAAATTTTCCCATTTGGCCGGCTCACCAGCCCATTAAAATTTTTTTAAGGCAACGGGCTGAAGCTCCCAACTATTCACGAGCTACAACCCGTGAAAGGAAAGAAAAAATTTTAAACATGGGAATTGGGCTATTGTTTGGGTTTGTGCCTGTTTTTGGGTGTTTAAACACAAATTAAAGGGAGGAAATAAATGGACCAGTATATATATTTCTTTTCGGCATATTTTTGTGTTACAACTTTGGTTTAAATTTAAATACAAATTTTTTGGACATGGTTGATTATATATTTTGAAATAAATTAATTATAACAACCCAGCAAAGTAGGCTCTTTTGTGAAAATTGTTTTATTTCGAAATATAAAAGGTTATAAACATACTTTTGTATGAAATTTTTGCATAAAGTTTGGATTTAAATGAAAAGAGGAAATAAAATGTGTATTGTATATTTCCCCTTAAGGATAATTTTCGTATCAATGGTGCTACAATTAAAATTCAAATTTTGCATGGTTGAATATATATTTTGTAGTAAATTAATTGAAACAACAAGAACCAAAGTGTGCTCTCTTGTGAAAATTAATTTTATTTCAAAATATAAAAGGTTTTGTGCATGTGAATATTTACCAGCCCAAAGGAAGATTAAACGTTTAACATAATTATATGTGCTTTTGTGGTAATAAACGCGTGATAATTATTCAGCTTTACTTGTAAATTAGGAAGATTTATTATTTGACATGTTACTTATTGTCAGTGTTTGATTACTACACCAAGACATCAATTACAATTTAATATGTTGTCCACACATAACTATTAATGGAGTGGCTGATATCTTGAAAGATGGGAATTGCATTTAATTTGAATTTATTGTTGCTTTCAATTTACTTATCTGAGATTGTGACATATTTTTGTTGTTCTCTTTTCAACTTTAACTCCTGCTAATATTACTCCAGCATTAATTCAATTCTAGTTCTGAATGGCTCAAACTTCAAATCATGTAAAGAGAACCTGCTAATAGTTCTTGGGATCATAGATCTTGACCTTGTGATGAGGAATGATTCTCCCCCACCTCTTACAGAAAAGAGTACATCTGATGAAAAGAGTGAGTTTGAAAGGTGGGAGAGGTCAAATTGCATGTGCATAATGATTATGAAGAAGGCCATTCCAAAAGCATTCAGAGGCACAATGTTCGATAACGTCACTACAGCTAAATGATTCATTTCTGATATTGAAAGGAGATTTGTCAAGAATGAAAAGGTTAAAATCGGCACACTCTTGACAAATCTAATTTCAATGAGGTATAAGGGTAAGGGGAATATCAGGGAGTACATTCTTGAAATGTCTCACCTTACTTCTAAGTTCAAAGCACTTAAGCTTGAACTCTCTGAGGACTTGCTACTGCATTTGATTCAGATATCTCTTCCTACTAAGTTTAGCTAGTTCAAGGTGAGCTACAATTGCCAGAAAGAGACTTGGTCTCTGAATGAGCTCATCTCTCACCGTGTTTAGGAAGAGGAAATGCTTAAGCAAGAGAAGACAGAAAGCGCTCACCTGACCCTCACCTTTAAGAACAAGAAAAGGAAAAAAGGATAAGGAAGCTACAAATACATCATCTCAAAAGAAACAACACATAGAACTGAATAGTTCAGAAGGTAATATTTGTTTCTTTTATGGAGCTGAAGGGCATATAAAGAAGCATGGCACCAATTATCACGCTTGGCGTGCTAAGAAAAGTATGCTTCTTTATTTGGTTTGATTCTGAGGTTAATGTAACTTCGATACTTATAGACATATGATGGAAAGATCTTGGTACAACCACTTACATCAGTGTGTCTTTGCAGGATTGCATAAGATTCCAAAAGCCGAATGATGAAGAAAAAATACATCCATGTAGGTGATGGCAAGATGGTTCAAACCAGAGCAATTGAAAATTTAGATTATTGTTAAAGAGTATGTTGTATTTGGATACTGATGAGACATTTATTGTACCGTTTTGAATGAAATTTGATTTCAGTTTCTGTTTGGACAAATTTGGTTATTATTGTTTATTTGGAAATGGAAAAGTCAGTTTGTCTCATGATTCAAAAATAGTTAGTTTTGGTTCTTTATCAGTTTGCAACAATCTTAATTTAAATGACACTATTGCTTCTTTTAAAGAATACATGCATTATGAGTACATGAAGCATAAAGACGAAATTAACAAATGAGAATCCAGTTACATTATGATACAACAGTTAGAATATATCTCCCAGTGGAGAAATAAATAGACTTGTGTCAAAATGAAATTCTCGATCCTTTAGATTTCACAGATTGAAGTTTGTGTTAATCACATAAAAGAAAACAAACCAATAAAAGGAGATTTGAAGCCAATAAGTTTTTGGACATCTTAGAACTTATACATAAGGATATATGTGGGACATTCATATGGTTGCTTGGAATGGTCAACAAATTTTATATATTCATATCTCATTCATGAATAGTACTCAAGATTGTAGCTTATATCCTTAATACGATTTCAACTAAAACAACTAAATCACTTGCATATTTGGAGATGTCCAGCTGAGGCAATGCCTTATAAGCATAATAAAATGAAACTGGACACAATGACAGCGATTTGCTATTTTGTTGAATACTTTAAAAGGATCCATATAGTACATTTTAAATAATCACACAACTAAATTTACGAGTTTGAAAATGCCCGGTTCTTTGAGGATGCCGAGTTTACAGGAGGAGATACAGTTAGGTACATTGTCTTTTGAGAGGAATATGTTGATATTCTCACCGGTATTATCGGCATTGATTAGGATCTAATTCCTAAACTTGTTCAAAACACAATAAGTCAAGACAATGTCATAAATCCTCCTACTTAGAAAATTGTTCAAGAAGAACAAACTCTAGCACCTTATGAACTTATGCCATTAAGCAGATCCACTAAAGAGAGGAGAAGTGCATGACCAAATATTTACATTGTAATTCTCCAAGAACATTAGGTTGACATTGGAGTGATGAAAAATGATTAGATCAAATTTCACCAAGCCATGGATAGTTCTAACTCTCTAAGTGGACTAACTAACGCCTTAAGTGAGGAAATTAAGTCTATAAAGGACAATGACATTTAGAATCTTGTATCATTACAATAAGGTATGAAACCCATTGGTTGTAAATGGATTTTCTATAGACAATTGGGATTCAAAAGGCAATGTGGAAAGATGTAAGGCTTGTCTTGTCATAAAGGACTTTATACAGAAAGAATGCATTGAGTATAATGAGACTTTCTCTCCAGTTTTTACGAAAGACTTTTTCAGGATTATAATGGTGTTAGTGGCACCTTTAACCTTGAGCTACATCAGATGGATGTGAAAACATCGTTCATTAATGGGGACATTGGTCAGACGATCTAAATGGTACAATTAGAAAACTTTGTGTCGGGAGACTCAAAGAATAAGGTTTGCAAACTTAAGAAATCTATCTATGAACTCAAGCAAGTGTCTCAACTATGGTATTTTAAGTTTCATGAAGTGATCACCTCGTTTGGTTTTGAGATGAATCCAATTGATGAATGCATATACCATAAGTTCTGTGGGAGTAAATGTTCTTTTTCGGTTTTATATGTCGATGACATTCTACTTGCCAGCAACAATATATGCTCATTGCATGAAACCAAGAGATTTCTTGCTAAGAACTTTGAGATGAAAAATCTTGGTGATGCATCTTTTGTATTAAGGATCCAGATACACCGGTATCGTTCTTGGAGTACTCTTGGATTAACACAAAAGGCATATGTCAAAAAGGTTCTTTAAAGATATGTCATGCAAAATTGTAAACCAGGCGATACTCATGTATCTAAGAGAGACAAGTTTAGTCTCAACAGTACCCTAAAATGGCTTTGAATAGTAGGAAATGCAAAAGATTCCATTTGCTTCAGTAGTAGGGAGTCTGATGTATGCTCATGTTTGTACGTGACTATACATCACGTACATTATAGGGATGTTGGGCAGATGCTTAAGCAATTTAGGAATAGACTATTTGATAGCAGCCAAATGGGTCTTACGGTACTTATGGAGAATAAAAGGCTATACGCTCATGAATCAGAGGTCAAAAAAGCTTGAGATCATTTGGTATACTGACTCTGATTTTTGTTGGATGCAAGGAAGGTATAAAATCAATGCTATGAGGTACCATCTACTAGAAGAGGGCTATATAGTCTCTTATATAGCCTCTTCTAACATGACTGCAGATTTCATATCATGTTATGTGACATCCAACCATGGAATATGACTGCATAATTTTGTCACATGTCTACAAATTATGGATGATATTTAAAAAGCATATAGACTATTTTGTGACAATAAGTCTGCAATTTTATTCCAACAACAACAGGAACTTGACAAAGGTAATGTATTCATAAATCAAGTTTCTGGTTGGTAACTAAAAGTTTAGAGTGAACAGTGTATCTAGAGCACATCAAACAAACTATACGGTTGTGGATCCACTTACTAAGGGATCGCCACTCAGAAGGTTTCATGAGCACTTTGCTCTTATGGGTGTCATGTTAGTTAAGGATATTCAGTTCTAGTGGGAGTTTGTTTGTTTGGTTGCTCATATAATATAGACATTTTTAGTTTTTTAGTTTAAGGATATTTTCTACAGAAATAAAGTTTTGGTTTGGTAACACTCCGATTTTGTCATGGTTTGATTTCACTAAGGTTTAAGGGAGGACCGGTTGGAAATATGTATGTTAAGATCACATTAAATGAAATTTTCATGCTATACATCCACATCATAATTCATGTCATTCAATTATATTAGCATGTGTGGCCATTTGATGGGTCGAGTTACAATAAATCTGATAAAGACCGCTTTGATCCTATATTAAAATGATTAATGTACCCAATTGGTTACATATGCATTTCAGTAATGATAGCATATTGAGTACCCATTCGATTATTTATGTATAACATAATTATAAGGTTTGACATAAGGTCCAAGCGGGAGATTGTTGGATCATTAATCCAACTTTGGGCTTATACGTAAAATAATTATAAGATGCAGGCTGTCATATTATGTTAAGCCATTAAAGTGATCTAATAATTTATTTGGTTAAATGTGCTTTAATGTATCGGTTAAAATGTGGTCCTTTAATGTGTAGAGATTTGTGGCTTTCTGTTTTAATGATGGCTAAATCAGAAAACCTAAGGGCATTATGACTCTTTGCCTATAAATATAGCAGTCATGGTCCCCAGATCACACGAATGAAGAGCTGTCTTTTCTACATCACATTGATAGATTAGATCCGGAGAAAAGCTAAAGGATTTCTCTTAGAGATTCGTGTAGTCTGGAAGGCCAACCGCGCAAATCTACAGATCTAAGCGCTATGGATTGTGGTACGCTTTAGCATTAAGTTTCAGTTTATTTCTCATTGATTTGACATGATAAAACTAGATTATTAGCTATGGTTTTCATAGAATAACTTAGATCTAGCCCCAACACCACACAATTGACCTGGATTAAATATCCACATCTCTTAACCCATATTAGGTAGCTAGTACACTTCTTTCATCTAAGTTGGATCTCCTGGTACACCAAATACACTAGAGGGGGTGAATAGTGTATATCACGACGAACTTGCAAAATTAAAAGTAAGTAAAAAATTGCAATAAGAGTGCGGAAATAAACGAACACAATTCAGATAATAGCAAAAACAAACACAGAGATTTATCCTGGTTCGGATCCTCGTGATCATACATCCAGTTCTCTACCCCGTAGAGTTTTCAATCCACTATACCACTTGCTCACTGCAAGCAATCAACATACAAATATGCCAACACTTCCCGTGCTGCAAACTTGTAGTATCTCTTCAACCAGAGATTCACCAAATAAAGTAAAGAAAGAGTATGACACAATATTACATATAGCCTTGATAATGTAAGAATTATAATACAAGGTTGGTGATGAAATCTCCAAGGTTCTTGATATGAATTGTGTTGAACACTCTTGGAAATTGGACTTTATAAAGGGGCAATTCCCCTCTGAAAATCTGAAAATCATACACATTCTAGAGAGAAAGTAAACTTAAGAAAAGAGTGAGTGAGTGAATTTTCGTAATTTTTAAATAGGGGTCTGGGGGTCTATTTATAGGCCAAAGAGTTAGTTTTTGAACGTTTAACAATTGTCTAAATTTTCAAAAAATTCTAAGAAAGTTTTGTTCAAATTAGTCGACTAACATGAGGAACTGGTCGATTAATTTGACTGCTAACTTGGAATTTGACTGTTGAGATGTCTATTCAGAAAATAACGAATACAGTCAATAACTAATATAAATGGCTATAAACTATCAGGAACTAGCCCTTTGTGGCAATTCTAACTTTTATTGGTTGACCATAATATTTAGATGATATAACAATTAAAATAACTAATTAAAAATGACTAGTAGACTAACATAACCTATAAGTCGACTAGAAAATCCGAAACTAAGGAATTTGTAGGAACGTGATCCTAATGACTTAAAATAAAACTGACAAAATTTCAGAATTTTCAGAATTTTTTAATATTTAAACTGGTCGACTAGCAGGAGGGACTGGTCGACTGATTTGGTCTGTGACTTGATTTTTTTGAAGACGAAGCCTACACGACTAAGAAAGATCATCATCAAGGCTTTTACATTCTAGGTATATACAAGAGAAAAAAATGAAGATTACATCTCCTTTTATAAGATACAAAATATCATGGATATGCTTCGTCTTGTAGTGGATGCTTCTTACAACTTGTATACTTGATGATTGTCTTATTTGAATGTGCAGTATTTGAGCTATAAAATCTGCACATATAAACTAAGTACACATAGATAATATATTTGTATCATCAAAACCATAGGTGTTGTGAATTTTCAACATTCTGCCCCCTTTTGATGATTTTAGAAACAATGAATATAATATGAGAAATTTATAAAAAGATGTTATTACTCCCCCTAAATATATGGCTTATATATAGGAAGTGTTAAGTCTTATTTATAAATGAGATTGATGAAGTGTCCGTGAACACTGATGAGAATTATTAATAATCACAAGAATACTTGGTATTATTCATAGTATATGTATGCGTATTAAGTTCATTAAATTCCTGAAAAGTGATGTAAATATGTATGCATATTTTTGCATAAATTTCGCATGTATTTCTCCCTATGTCAAATTAACAAAATGGGGTACTGTTCAGGATTAGTTGACTAACCAGAGGCACTGGTCGACTAAAAGTACAAAATTTGCAGAAACCGGGTTTTAATTACAAAAACACATACTACATTCATTAAGCAAAGATTGCATACTACATGCATGAAGCAGAAAGGTACACAGACACAGAAAGCAAAGATTACAACCGGAAAGCAAAAACATCAAAGAAAACATACTTAAACATACTAAAAACTAGTCCCAGATACAGTTAGTCGACCAACAGATTGGTCTGGTCGACTAGGAGCCGAAAGTTGCAGATTTGCACTTAAAAGTCAGACAGAGGTTAAGGTAGGTAGCGTGAACTGGATGGAGTGTAGAGAGCCCATTGTTCAAGAGTACTTAAAATCTTTGCTTGAGTCTCTTGCATATTTTCCATCAAAGTGTTCATGCGATCAAAACGGCTTTCAAAACCACTAAGATGAGTTTGGATAACAGCAAAACCAGAATTCATATCATCTGGAAGATGATCAATTTGGTCTTGAATCGTAGGACGTGAGGGTGGAGGATGAGCATAGGGATTGATGGTGACTTTGCAACGACAGGAAGGACGTGTAGCAGATTGTTGGTCTTGTTCTTCTTTGTCTTCTTCAACTTGAGGAGGAGGAGGAGGAGGAGGGGTAATTCCATTCGATTGACAACGGAGTGATCATAGCATTGTGGATTAAAAACAGAAACCTCATTGTCAAGTGGAACATCAAAATGGCATAAATTGCGGGTGATGGTGCATGGAAGGAAGATGTGATTGGAAATGGTGTTGATCATAACAAACATGATGGTACTAGGCCAATCTACTTGGAGTCCTCCCATAATAGCATAAAGAACCCGACTACGAGTCTCATTGACATAGTTGAGGGAACCGACTTTGGGAATCAGGTTGTAGGTGATGATCTTGAGGAGAAGACGGGGAGGGGTTTCAAATCCGTTGCGGTCATTCCAATCTGAAAATTGGAACTCAAAAGATCAAGGATATTGCTATCGTTCATTTGAAAGCCAAAATGTTGTTGAGAAAATCGTGGCAAGTTGAGACTTTGGGCAAGAGTATCAAATAAAAGATGGATGTCGATACCTTTGACCTTAGTATCAATATAAATGAGGTCACCATTCTCTATCACGACCATGTTGGCATAAAATTGCTTGACGAGAATGGGGTAATAAGGAATGTCCTTATACCAAAGATGGAAGAGGGAAACGGTGTGGATAAGATGATGAAGGTTGTAATTCATGATGATGTGTACGTTGAACTTGATGGTGCGTTCCGGGAAGAAGGACGCATTTTCTAAAGTTCCGGCCGAATTTGGGCGACATTGTTGACTAAAGTTGGAGGAGGATGCCATGAGGGAATAATGAAGATAACCAATGGAGTATTTGGGGGATCTATATGAAAATGGAAGATTTTTCGGAGTATTGTGATTTTGGTCTTCTCATGGTGAAAAAAGAGAGGATTCATGGTGTTTAAATAAGGATTTTGAGTGGAAAATTTGAATTTTGAACACTCAAAACCAAATTAAAACTATACAATTACTCCCTATAATTTTCCTAACTGATTGGAAAAGAAAAATAGATTGAAATTTGCACAAAAGAACGGTCAAAACCGGCTGTTCTTCAGAAAATTTACAGTGATTAGTCAACTAGCCCTCGGGATTAGTCAACTAGTCGGTGTTTGGTTTTGAATGGCTTGGGAAAGACGCGTGACTAGTTAATATCTTTATTAATTAATTTTGGTCAAAAGCCCTTTACTATCATATTACTTTATGTACTTGTATGTAAAGAAAAAGTGACTAGTCTTTATTTAAAGGACAAAGTACTTGGTCCTTTTTGTAAGGTGTGTAAGTATGTGCAAGTGATGTTGACATTACTTTTAAGAGTACTTTGTCCTTATATTCCATTAAGAGGGAAATTTGAAAAGTTGTTGTCTTCTTATGTTTCAAAAACCGAATGGAGATAAAGATTTTGAATTTTGGTGATTAGGAAAAGGAATAATATATTTATACCTGCATGATCTGGGTGTACAGAATTTAGTCGACCAGAGACTTGTGTTAGTTGGCTAAAATAATTATGTAAAAATTCGAAAAAATCCAGAAAAATTATAAAACATACATACCATAATATGAAGTAACAATATAGTTGTTACGACCTCAAGATCGGCCCGGTCGATCTAAGCCCGCTGGTTCAAAGCCCGAGTCTTGGTACACCGAATCTCCACAATGAAGCCTAGTTCACCGAATCATGGAGAATCTCGCTGAGGTTCAAGGAAGCTCACCAAGCGGAACAACAAGCTCGCCATTAGAATCAGAAGAGTGCTCCAGCAGATCGCATAAGTCTATGCTAGCTCGCCCAGAGTAGCTCGCCCCACAGAAAGCTCGACCAGACGCCGCTCACCTACCAGTTTGCCCACGGAGGAAGACGACACGCCACTACTAGTTTCACTACAGACAAATCTGACAAAAGTGCACCTGGTCGTTTTGCCGACCGACTGCCTGACCACCTGTCAAAAGCACGCCTAGCCGTTTCACCGCCAGACAGCCTGACAAAAGTGCCACCTGACATTTACGGCTCTGACCACCTGACAAAAGAACGCCTGATACGTTCGGCCTTGACGCCAACAGTCGGATCTCTGACATCTTGGCACTGCCAGCTCTGCAAAAGCAACCGACTCTAGCAGCCTATAAATACCCCTTTACCTCCCAGCGAGAAAGGGGTTGGTTGGTTAGTTGATTCACCTCTAAGAACCTCCAAACATTTCTACTTATATCCAAGGTCGAATATCCTCCTCATATTCGTGCCTTCCATACTAGTCCGCCACGCAAGCTTCGATCTGCCTCTAAGATCTCCCTTCGTGTCTGACATCTTTTCTTTAATCATCTACTGACTTAGGTATCGGAGGGGCTGCGGGCTGAAAGCTGGCCCGGCCTTTCTAACGAGTTGCTCTTATTGTAGGAAGTTCTCCCTAGCTTCCAGCGAGTGCGCTACCTGCGGCATCCTTCACCAACGGACGAGCGACCCACCCATCCAGTAGGCGACCTACTCCGTCTGACGGGTGACCTCGAGATCTCTGTTGTCTCATCATCTCCCCTAAACTTGTAACCATCGTGTCCTTGGTTCCCCACATCAATACAAATTCATTGTTAGCGGATTTTACCCCGCAACATTTGGCACCGTCTGTGGGAACTTTGGGTCACACCCATGTCAAACCCCATACCGAACGATCCCAGTCCTAGCAGGGGCAAATAGCCCATGGAGGACAAGCGACGTCCTCTCGGAGGGACTTCCCAGGCAGATGTACCCCTGAGGGGACGGTGGAGGCCATTCACGCCTAAGCCAGTGCTGTTCACCAAGGCTTTAAAGCCTTTACGAAGATGATGAATGATTGGCGGCACGGATGGAGCTGGGACATCCTCCGTCCCCCATACACCCCTGAATGTGAGGCGCAACCTTCACCCCCAGATCGAAGAAGCAGCAGCCACCCAGCTGAGGGGGCTCAATGAAGAGATAGCAGCCCATTAGAGACTTCTCGATGCAGAGATGGATGTCGCTCATTAGAATCGACTCAAAGAAGAAGCTGATGTCCAACCCAGGCAGCTTGATGATGAAGCAGAGGCCGCCGCTGAATAAATACGGGTCGATGAAGAAATCACGCGTTGACAGCTGCGATTCATCATCGTCGCACGGGAGAGGCTCCAGGAGGAGAGCCGTAGGATCCCAGAGGCATTACATCCAAATCGATGGCACACTCATAGCCTGCCGATGGTGGATATCTTGCCGCTTGGAGGGGGCACCCAGAGGTTGGCTCACCCATTTTCCAGGCATGATGATCATCGACGATGAGGCTGCGACCGAAGCAGGACTCCTCCAAGGCAGGGAATGGACACCGCTGAGCACTGAGGTGGCTCATCTGGCAACTCCAGTAATGAAGGGGGCAGAGGCGACGACCGTATCAGCCCCTGGAGATTGCCTGCATGCCCTCTCAGGTCGCCTGCACGACCGACTTATCCAGTAGTAGCTAACCCCTGGCTAGACGAGCGATCACGACCCCGATACCTCATAGATTATGAGTTTCCTCAGCTCAAACATATGATGGTACGGGTGATCCCCTCGAGCATGTACATTGGTACCGAGGGGCCATGGAGATTCAAGGCGCGGATGATTCGCTCATATGTCGAGGCTTCCAGATGAATCTGAAGAAGTTGGCACTAGAGTGGTACAACGGCCTAACCACCCGCTCCGTCGAACTCTTCGACGACCTATCCCACAAGTTCTGCCAGCAGTTCAGGGGGGACACAGAAGGAAGAAACCAGTGGACTATCTGTTCTTGACAGTCCAGAAAGAGGAGGAAACGATCAGAAAGTTCTTGCATCGTTTCCAGGAAGAAAGGCTTAGCATGACAAGCTGCGAAGATGAGCTTGCCATGGCAGCCTTCAAAAAGGGGCTGACCAATCGGAGCTTGCATAAGTTGCTCCTCCAAGATCCACCCGCCGATCTGGATGCACTCTTCGCCTGGGCGGAGAGGTTCATGCTAAGCGAAGATGCCCTGAGAGTGAAGAAGGTGGCTGCTCCAGGTGGAACATCCTGCAACGAGTGGTGCCCTAATGGTCGATCAAGGCAGGAAGACTGCCCTAGAGGGCACGACCAACAGGGCAACCAGGGGCTCGACCTAGGAGGCTTTCGACCTTACGATCGCCCTGGGCCAGCGCAAGAGTTCGCCACACCCAGAGAGCCCCCGTCAGCGATGAGCAGGCCCAAATGGAGGCAGCAGGCCCAGTGTTGGATCTGTATCTAAGCCTAGGGGGTGAATAGACTAATAAAAAATTCTCTTGTAACTCACGAGAAATCACACGCAGTTATAAACACAGGCAAAGTAACTAATATGCAATCATAAATGCACATCAGATTTATCCTGGTTCGGTCGATCACCACGACCTACTTCCAACCCTCAAAAGCAAGTATTATATTAATAGTGTACATGCACAACCGTAATAGCTAGAGAACCAATGTCTCTACACTCACCAAGCTCAGTACCCTACTCACCGTGTTCAACACTATGAATACTAATATATGTTCTCACTTGACGACACCCGTCAAGTTCCTCTTGTCTAGACCACCACTAGACAAGATCCCAAATAGTCACAAGTAAAAGTAGTAAAGTTTCCCCTACAGAGATCAAACACTAATACACGAATATAAAGAGTAAAGAGTAAAGAAATGCTCAGTTTGTGTTTGTGTAGTCGTCTTTGTCAATCAGCACGTTGTCAGCTTCAGTCTGACGCAAACAATGTCTCCATCTGACTTCTGGATCTCGATCTGCAGCTCCTAGAAGTCGAGTAGCTATCTACTCTGTGTGTATAGCAAATCCAGTTCAAACCAAATATAAGTCGGTATGTGCGCACATCAGCTTCTTAACTTCTCCACGTCAGCTTATTTCATGCACAGCCCCAACTCGAGTTTGCATGGGGGAACGACATCTCTGATAGCTCCCCTTCGACGACGGCTCCTCGACTCTGATTCCGATGGCCCTTCTTCGACGATGAAAGCAAAAATCCAACGGCTGCAACTCTAGTCCGATGGCGACGGTTTGAATCCGGTGGCAACTCAACTCCGGCGTGATGAAGAGAACGGAGAAGAGAGCTCATCGTTGGTGGCAGCGAGGAGAGGTTCATACCTCGACTACAACTGGAGGGCATGCTGACTTGTAGGTTTCGAACGATGACGAGGGTGGAAATTTTTGGCAGCAGCTTCGAAGTGGTCGACGGGCTTGAAGATGATCAGCGATTGGAGTCGAGGTTGTCGCTGGCAAGGATGAACAACTCAGTTGCAAGGAAAATGAACAGAAGTGGCTTCGTTGGCATAGGTCGGTGACTTAAGGATGATGGAACACCGCTGCTTTGACGTTGAGGAGCTCGGCGACGAGTTTGAAGAAGACGACAGCTTTGGAGTAGTCGGCGTCGTCAATGGCAGCTGGGTCGTCAAGATAGATGGCAAAACCCCTGATGATGGCGAAGCCCAAATGAAGTGCTCTTTGAGTTGGCCCCTTTGTGTGCGCCCTTTGCTCTTGGAGAATAATTTATGGCCGCTTTTTTGTTGGTGTATGCCGCCCTTCTTTTCTTTCTTCTTGAATGGTTTATATATATGTAGCCCTAGGTCTTGGTTACGGCATGAGGAAGAAGCGCTAGGGTGAAGTCGGCATGGAGATAAATCCCCTCAATCTTGGGATTTGTTAGCCAATCAAAGATCTCTTTTGGTTTGATTGAAAGATCACTTTGGAGTTCAAGTAGGATTAGGAGAAGTAGTAGGTTTGAATTTGGCTATGAGATTGGACCAAATAATTGAATAGGATATGTATTGATATTGATTTGAATTGAGATTTGATTTCATCACAAATTGATATGAATCAACCCAAAGGAGATTTGAATTGATCTCTCCTCATCTCTCTCCCATCTTTGACCAAGTCACAATTGCTATGTGAATAGCACGTTCTCCATCAATTAACTTAGTCATCTCTTCGAAGAATTACGAACTAGCCATCCTAAAAAGCACTTAACACTCACGTTAAATAGTTCACACGTGTTTGTCGTCATCAAACTAGAAGTCCTACATCGTTGCAACCAACAATCTACCCCTTTTGATGATGACAAACCAATACAAGATTTGAGCAGTTAGATATGTGTGTGTGAAGTGTGATGGAGGATGTATGCAAACACTTGTGACAATGATGTTCAAGCATACAAGCATGCAAAAGTATAACAATGATGTGATACATACTAGCATGGCAAGCTCCCCCCATTTTCATGCTCCCCCTGAACATATATTCACATATTCACATATCAATTAATGCACCAAATCTTCATTATTTTCTCCCCCTTTTGTTATCATCAAAAGTGTATACATGAAGTCTAGTTCATGTCACATGCAAAAATAAAGTATTATAAATCACAACTAACACTTGCATATCATTTTTCTTAGATTAAGCACTTTCAATTCATTGAAAAGAGTAATGTAGACTTCTACACCATCGTGTAAGTGTGATGATTAAATAATTGAAGCACAAAGGGAGAAACTCTTTAGAAATCAACCAAAACCAATCCACATTTTCCAATAAACATGAAATCACTAGGATTGATTTTCCACACCTCATTAAAATGAGTTCAAGATACCACACCCCAAAAACATAGCCTATAAAGACTCTTAGATGTGGGGGTGGCATTGCTTGACAAGTAAAATACACCAACACTAAAGGTTACCCATATATCATATGTTGGATACTCGTGGGTAGTATACTTGCCATGAATTGTATCCATTTTACATACGGAGCAATATTCATTCTTTTTCATTATTCTTGTTTCATATTCAATTATTTTGTACTTAATTTTTGTCCATGGCAAATACACATCATATCCCTTAGATTTATTAGTTATTATCAGCCTACATTCACTTTCCAACATTTCATAACATGATCTCCAATTGTGCAACAATATTCAATACAAGTGGAAGTGAAGGTGTAGGTGCAGAAATCATGTTATTCAATTCATTAAACATGTCATGGCTACTTAGGAATTCTAACATGCGCATGTAGCTATAACAATAATACAATGATTTCTACAAGGGTATGAATGACATTCAATAATGCCACTTGAATGATACACAGAGAAAAGATATGCATTAAGTACCCAATTTTTTTGCTTTTTGTCTTTTTCAATTTTTTTTATATAAATAATGACTCAAGCAAACTAGAATCAATCAAACTAGCACACAAATAAAAATAGTTCAAGCATGCAAAATTTATGAAGGTATGTATTAATTTCATAGAGGGAAAAAGATATACCTTCGCGTCGTCGTTGGCTAAGAAGCTTAAATAATGAAAACGTTCAATCCAAAGCTCCTCGCCAAATCTCCATCATACCTACACGGTAGATGCTATGTGTGACCTTGGAATCCAACAAGGTCCACTCATGTTAGTCACCAAAGATTTAGGAACCCACACTTGTTTAAACTTTATTTTCGTGTTTCTAAACTTGCAATTATAAGATGTATGACCAACACTATCACAAGTAAAGCACTTTGCACGCATATTTTTGACAATTGTAGGCACATTGTGAATTTTCTTAAATTTTGGCTTTTCAACATTTTCCAAACGAAATCCAAGTTCTCGTCTATTATTGCCATATAATTGATTTCCAAGTATAGTATCCAATGAATGTTTACCAATTGAAAACTTCCTTAATGATAATTCTAGACTAGTTACTTTAGATTTCAATAACACATTTTCATTCACAATCAAAGTGCATTTACTTATAAAAGCTTTCTTGTTTTTTTCTTCATTCTTTTCAAATTCAACCGTTTTTCTTTTAAGCTCGTGATTTAGCATGCACAATTTTTCATTAAGCTCTTTAATCACAGTCTTTTTCAGTTTCAAGCTTAATTACATCTAGCTTAAGCAATCTAATATCATTCAATAGAGAAGGGCAGGAAAGACAATTAGCTTTTTCATGCAACTTAGAGTTCTCTTTTTCCAACAAAGCAATAGTAGAGTCACTTGCAACAATTTTTCATTTTAGTTTCTTAATTTCTAATATCATATTGCATGTATATTGTTGCATTTCATCGTTGGAATTTCTATAATCTTCTAGTGTGGATTCAAGCTCTTCAATTTCCTCTTGCATGCTTTTGCAAATAATTAGAAGTTCAGCTTTACTACCATATTTTACCTGATCTTCTTTTGCCATGATGCAGAGGGAAGAGTGTGTTCAATCCTCATTCTCATCCTCGCTATCCATGTCCCACGTTCGCACCACAGCTTTTCCTTTCTTCTCTGCAATATTATCTATGTCTTGTGGGCAATCCTTTATAAATGACCCTGCTTTTTTACATTTAAAACATTTAAATTTATTAATAGCAGTCTGTTCATATAAATTTTTAGAAGGATTGTAATGGTTAGTGCGATTAAACCTTTGTTGCATGTCAGCTCTTCCTTGATGAGTCTTGATGTATCTTCTGAAGCCTCTGATCATCAACGCTATCTCCTCATCCTCATCGTCATCTTCACTAGCTTGAAGAGCTAGTGGCTTTGGATCCTTTTCCTTCTCCTCTGGTTTTTCTCTAGCTTCTATATTCTGCAGCTCAAGCCCGTGAGACATTAAGTTCCCTACCAAGTCCTCCACTCTCATCTGTGATAGATCTCGCTTTTTGGATGGCAGTGGCTTTAGGCCTGAACGAGCTTAGCAGCGCCCTTAAGATTTTCATTACCTGCTCAAGGCTAGAGTATGGCTTACCGAGGGAGCTAGACTTATAGACAATGTTGTGAACCTCGCAAACATCTCTGATATGGACTCTGACGGTAGCATGCAAAAGCTCTCGTACTCTGTGCTCAGAAGTGCAAGTCTAAACTCCTTCACATGTGACGTTCCCTCATGCATCACCTCCAGTATATACCATATTCCTGCGTAGTTTGACAATGTGAGATACGATTAAATTTAGATTTATCAAGAGAGCATATAAGAGCATTCATAGCTTTTCCATTTAAATAATATAGTTTCCAATCATTATCATCCCACTTGTCTTCAGGTTTAAGCATATCAATATTTTCAATTTTAATAACAGGTAGCTTATAACCTTTTTCGATAATGTGCCAAACATTATAATCAACAGATATCATGTAGATTTTCATCCTAGATTTCCAATAAGCATAATCTACTCCATTAAATTTGGGGGTAGTGATATGGACTGACCTTCAGAAAAAGCACAATCAATAGAGTTATTCATGGTCAGTCTAGACTAGTTCCTATAACCTGCTCTGATACCACTTGTTGGATCTGGATCTAAACCTAAAGGGGGAGGGGGTGAATAGGCTAATAAAAAATTCTCGTGCAATCCACAAGAAATCATATGCAGTAATAACACATGCAGAGTAAATAATATACAATCACAGATGCACATCAGATTTACCCTGGTTCGGTCGATCACTACGACCTACTTCCAGCCCCCGAAAGCAAGTATTATATTAATAGTGTACATGCACAACCATAATAGCTAGAGAACCAACGTCTCTACACTCACCAGGCTCAATACCCCACTCACAGTGTTCAACATTACAAATCCTAATATATGCTCTCACTTGACGACACTTGTTAGGTTCCTATTGTCTAGACCACCACTAGAGAAGATCCCAAATAGTCACAAGTAAAAGTGGTAAATTTCCCCTACAGAGATCAACACACTAATACACAAATATAAAGAGTAAAGAGTTCAGAAATGCTCAGTTCGTGTTTGTGTAGTCGTCTCTGTCAATCAGCACGTTGTCAGCTTCAGTCTGATGCAAACGGTGTCTCGATCTGACTTCTGGATGTCGATCTGCAGCTCCTGGAAGTCGAGTAGCTATCTGGTCTGTGTGTATAGCAAATCCAGTTCAAACCAAATATAAGTCGATATATGCACACAACATCTTCTTAACTTCTCCACGTCAGCTTATTTCATGCACATCCCCAACTCGAGTTTCCATGGGCACGACTTCTCCGATAGCTCCCCTTCGACGGCGGCTCCTCGACGCGATCTTCTCCCACCTCACGGTCTTTGCCATCTGGGTCTTATAATATTCCCGGAGCTGCTCCTACTTGTCCTCCCTGCCTTGCAGCCTCCCGACGACCTCTTTGAATTGTCCTCCAACGCCTGCAGCTTACCAGTGGCTGCCTCAAGACCAGCCTTCCTCTTCCCGTGGCTCGCCTTGAGCATATTCACAGCGGTATTGCGCTGCAAGGACACCATTGTCATCACCACCTGTAAGAGAAACAGAAAACATAAGTACCCTGGAAAGAAGGAAGACCGACAGTGAGTAGAAGGGAGAGTGGCAAACCTGTATACTATGCCAGATTGCCGTATCACGAGGCGCTCCGGACCAACCTCGGTGAGGGATGTTCGATCCCTCGGCAACATGCTGTTTTCTGCCAGGCGAGCTGCGACACCGACTTCATCAAACACAGACTCCATGTTGCCCATCGGGTAGCTCGTCTTGAAGAGTTACTCCTTTGGGATGGCATGGACTTCGGCCTTTGTCGCCTTAAAGCAGGAGAGCATAAGCTCGTAGCACAAATGCCCAGGCACCCCCTGCTCCCAAGGAGGATATCCATAAGGCCAGTGCTCGATCAGAATCCTGTCGGCTCGTGCCGCGGGGGGACCCTGAGTCGTCGAGCTCTGGGGCATCACCTCTCTCTCACCAGTGCCAAGGTCGACAGAGCCGCTCGGTGCTGCCTCACCAACAGTAGGGGTATGAACGCTCGCCATATGCATCTCCCTTACCATCTTGTCGCGCTCACCCCTCTCATCCCCAATGACAACGCCGGGGCCCCTCTTCTACCTCGGCTTCCTTACCGAGACCGTTGTCGCCACCTTTTTGCCATTCCTGGGTAGAAGGCTTCTTGGCCGCTGGTTTCGTGGTCGCTGGCTCCCTAGCCCTCCTCATCAGCTCGTCCCATGAAAGTATCATGGCCGCATTTGTAAAGAGAACAAAGATCAGGGTGAGCATATAGGGAGAAGGTCGCCAAGATTGCAATACCTTCGGGCCAGAAATATTGGACGAACTGGTCGCCCTTGATCAAATTCGCGTGCTTCCGGATCGCTTCAAGAATCTCCTCTAAGGATATGGAGTTCTCCAGGTCATGCCCCGCCAAGGATACCCCCTTATTCACTGAGGGATTCAACATCCCCCAGTTCGACCTCAACACAGAGTCCGCCAGCATCAAGACAAAGACAAACCTCTCCCTCCATTCTCTTCCCTTGCTCGGCACCTCAAGGATGAGAGGCCAGCACTTCCTCGCAATAACATAGTGATACATCCCCTTCTTCCTCGCCTCAAAGTAATGTTAGAAGAGCGATATGCTCGGACTTATCTCGCGGATAGTGTAGAGGACGATGAAGCCAACCATTGAGCCGATGGAGTCCATCGTTAATGGGAAGAGAGGAAGCTCGAGGAAGTTCATCAAGTGGAGGAGGTGGGGGTTGAGCGGAAACCGCAGGCCGAGTTCGAAGGCCGGGTAGTAGACTTCGACTTCGTTGTCTCTTGGCGAGCAAACCCTCGCATGGGGCTCGGGAAGGCAAACTGTGCAAGGTGGTCGAATGTAGTTGGGGCGAATCTCAGGGAGATTGATGGTGTTCGTTTTGGATATTCCTGATATCCGTCGGAACTGTACCCCTGACTCTGTCGGAGCCCGATCCGAGACCTCGATCTCTCTTCCCAAACTCTCCAGGGCACTCCTCTACGTTTGGATCAAAAGCTGAAGGACCAGAAGCCATTGACAGATCGAGAAGTTACTTAGAGAGGAAGAAGATTAGCGGAGCTCGGACGAAGAGATAACCGACGTCGAGAATGTTTGAGAGCAAAGAGAAGAAGAGAAACCCTTTGAAATATGAATGCAAAAGTTCTCAACTGTTCCCCATCTTCATGTTTTATAATGGGTGTTGGCCGATCTCGACCGTCGAAGGTGCGCCATGTGGCAAGATCAGAAGCAGAGGCATCGCCTCAGCTTCTCCCCAGGGCCGTACGCGGCACGTGTCGAGCTCTGAGTGGCAGAGGCAGCTCGATATCCCCCTGCTATCGAATCACCATGATGACTTCAGAGATTCAGCGGTCGACTCACATTTAATGCTACAACTGTTTGTCATCCTATGGAGTGAAGTGCGTCATCCGAGCCATTCCGGACTTTCCGTGTCGAACTCGAATGACGGAGGCAATTGGTACGACCTCAAGATCGGCCCGGTCGATCTAGGCCTGCTGGTTCAAAGCCCGAGTCTTGGCCCGCCAAATCTCCACAATGAAGCCTAGTTCACCGAAGCATGGAGAAGCTCGCCGAGGTTCAAGGAAGCTCGCCAAGCGAAACACCAAACTCGCCATCAGAATCAGAAAATTCCTCCAGCAGATTACACAAGTCTATGCTAGCTCGCCCAGAGCAGCTCACCCCACATGAAGCTCGACCAGACGCTTCTTACCTACCAGTTCACCCACGAAGGAAGACGACATGCCACTAGCAGTTTCACTAAAGACAAATCTGACAAAAGTGCACCTGGCCGCTTCGCCGCCTGACCGCCTGACCACCTGCCGAAAGCACGCCTAGCCATTTTACCGCCAGACAGCCTGACAAAAGAGCCACCTGACATTTACGGCTCTGACCGCCTGACAAAAGCATGCCTGACACGTTCGGTCCTGACGCCAACGGTCAGATCCATGACATCTTGGCACCACCAGCTCAGCAAAAGCAACCAACTCCAGCAGCCTATAAATACCCCTTACTTCCAAGCAAGAAAGGGGTTGGTGTAAGGATCCCGGCTATGGAGAAAACACTAGAAGGGGGGTTGAATAGTGTTTAAGCAATTTAAAACGATAGTTACACCAAATTAAAATGCTAACCAACAATATAGTGCGGAATTAAAATTAAACCCAAATAAGAAACAAATGCAAACACAATTATGTTTCTAGGGTTTGGATTACCCAAGTCACTTCTCGACTTGTTCCCGGTAATCATACGTCCCTTCCACCCGGATACCTCCGGATACTCAAGTTAGAACCCTAACTTAAGGTTTCCTTAAAACCCACTTGTAGCAACCCTACAAGTGAAATCGAATACAATCAATGTCCTTGACTCCACAACTTGGGAGCAAGCAAACCGCTCTCACAAACCGAGAGCAAATTCAATTTACGAAAGTAATGAAATATGAAAGCAACACTTACAATCCCCTATGCCTTGAAGTATAACTTGAAGGGGAAGTGTGATGTGGGTTGAAGACTCTCTTGGAAGAGAGGAGAAAGCCCTTTCTCATGACTGCACCAATTGCCTAGAAGATAACTCTTTGGTTCTAGGTTGGAGAGCAAGAGATCAAAGATTGGAATTCTTAGGGCTTTGGATTTGAGAGCTTTAAATTTTAGAAATGAAAGCTTAAGAGATTTTGCAATAGCTTAGGTTGGTTGGTTGGTTGGTTACCTTTCAATGGAACAGTAGAAGCCACATTTATAGGTTTCTCAAATCCACAAAACTGTTTAGGCAAAAACCTCTTTGGAATCCGTGAGAAAAATCTCAACGGAGAGAAACTGAACTCGCAACAGTCGAGTGTTGAAGAAACATCAGTTGACTGTTGCACAGTCAGCAAGGGTAGGTAAGAATTCATAATGGTAACTTACCACGTGGACAGTCGATTGATGAAGCAAAGATAGGCGACTGTTGAACCAACAGGCGACTGTAATTACTTCTACAGGCGACCGGCCGAAAGAATGGTAAGTTGAAGAAATCTGGAAATCTTGTAAGATAACAGGACAACCGACTGATGAGGATAATACAGTCGACTGTTAATCAGCACAGGCGATTATAAATCCTTATACAGACGACTGTCAAATACCCTGAGAATTTCCAGAGAGCTGAATCAATAAATTGGCTCATATACAGACGACTGTTGCAGCATACACAGTCGACTGATCCAAGGAACAGTCGACTGTATATTCAACATTAGTCGATTGGCCGTAAAAGTAAGATCAACAAAGTTTGGGCAAAGGATAGACATGCGACTGATTTACAAAACACAGTCGACTGTCACTAGGACAGGCCCCTGTGAATCGTTCATTAGTTGCCTGTGCGAATTAAGACAGAAAAGCCCAAAACTAGATTGTAACAGTTTGTGCATAACAGACGACTGTAGAACAAAACACAGTCGACTGTTTTTGAGACAGACGACTGTAAAACGTTCAGTAGTCAACTGTTATATATAATCCAAGCACAATCACAAAGAAATGAATTGGGGTCTAAGGACAATTGATCTAATGATGTCCTAAGACTGAAATGAAGATGTGTGTGAGTGCTCCATCAAAGTTCTACTTCTAAGCTACATACTAGAAGAGATGAAAGAAATTTACATTCACGAAATCTCTCTTCTATCCAACGCATGAGCTTGAAGTCTTCATGGAGCTTTAATCACCATCCACGATCATCTAATCCATTTCATTTGCCTTCAATGAACTTTCAGTGTCATCCATTGCAAGTAGATCTTCATAATAAGCTTAGGCAATGGATTAATTGTAAAATAGGGGATTAGTCACAAGTATTTATGTTTGCTCATCATTAACACCAAGTAGGGAGAAGTCCAATACTCAACAGTTGGTTGGTTAGTTGATTCACCTCTAAGAAACTCCAAACGTTTCTACTTATATCCAAGGTCGAATATTGTAATGCCCCGCTTCCCAAAAGCAACGGAAGCGAGAACGTTACGAAGGTTCGCATGAACTAGAGCGGTGAAGCTCGAGTTCACTAAGCGTCTATGATAACAACATAACAGGTTCTTGCATGCAATCAGAACAATAGAATATTATTTCATTCATTGCCACATTTAGAAGTTCTTACATGAAATAAAAACAATAGGGCCTCAGCATGAAAAAAGGAAACTACAACAGGGAACATACCCTTCTACAAAGAGCTAAAGCAAATAACATGACAAGTCTTTAGTCTTACACAGGGAGCGACTCCTGGTCAACAAGCTCCTGGCTCTTTGGGTCAGCTACCTCAAACAGCTCTTCCTCCTAGTAACCTGTCTCGTGATCTGACATACATTCCAAAACATGAATATATGTTAGCAAGGGTCTGGCAAGTGAAAGGTGAGTCGACCCATGGCAAGGTGTACGAATATTAAACAGATTGTGAAATATCAGTGGTTCTTAAAGAATTAACGTAAGCAGTTATGACATGGCAGTTCTAATGAATAAAAAGTAAGCAGTTATGACATAGCAGTTCTATTGAATTAAAAGTAAGCATTATTAACATGGCAATTCTAATGTGCGAGTAAGGTGGCAACAATTATTACAAATTCAATGCAAATGTTTTCTATCATGCATAGGGTTCTCGCCTTTAAGACGTAGTGAGTGAATTGCTTCTTCTCACGGTATAACCGTGATTGACGCTACCCACTGGTGGGACCGAAAAGGTGCTCTCTCTCAAGTACAAGAGTCCGTACAAGTAGTAAAATCTGGGAGTCCAGATGTCGAATCCACGGGAAGAAATCTGTTGCAACCATAATTCAAATCAAATAGAAATCCTACGAAAAGAAACTAACCACTTCAACAATGATGGTGATGATGTGAAAGTGTATGATGGTGATGTGCGAACAAAGAAATTCGTGTATGAAAATATCTATAAAAAGTATGCACATGGTATGGGTTCGTTAGGATCAATGATTCGTATTAACTTGGTTGACGGATATAACACAATGAATTCTCTTTTTGAGAGCAATTCACCGGAAAATACCCAATATAACTCAATGAATTCTCCTTTTGGGAGCAATTCATCGGAAGATGCCCTTTTGGGGGTTCAAGCAAAATATTCAATGAGATCGTCGCTAAAGTTATAATACAATATGAAACTCTCTTTTGGAGAGATCAAAACTACGGTATGAAACTCCCTTTTGGGGAGATCAAAACTCACCCTTTTGGGGCGATCATCAACTAAATCAATTCTTTTGGAATATGAAAAAGTCGATTTACGAACAAAAATTACAATTTTAACGACGTTTAACGATTTAGCACAAGGATATTCAACCAAACTAACACAAATCACATCCCCTAACTACTCCATACTATGCACAAATAAGTTTTAGCTACTCATCATGCAAGAATAAACTAGTTCCATAGCCAAATACATTGATCTAATAGCAAAATACGATGAAAAACACTAAAATACGAGGTAAAAGTTTAGGAATTCATCACCAAATCTCCAAGATATACACCAAAACTCTCTGGAAATACTAAGAAAAGCCTCTGGAATTTTACAGAATTTTTCAGAGGGGAAATACGGCTCCTAGAGCCTCCAATACGCCCAAAATACGCCCCCAATCTGCTTGTATACCCCCCAAAACCCTAGAAATACCTTATATAGGCTCATTGCGGGTTTATACGTTGCTATCGGGTTTAAAATTCGCACCCGCATCAAACCCAAACCCGCTTAAGATCTCAGCCGTTCGTTCGCGGCGGGATCGAATGTGGGCATGACACGTGGCCTTTATAAGTCGCACGCGCCCGCTTCGAACTCGAGTTCGATTCGAACTCGCTGTCGATTTTCGACCGTTCGATCGGAGCGGAACGGTCCGGATAATGCCAAGTGGACCCAGTGCTCGTCGCTGAGAGATTTGATGCGGATTGATTCGCAGCCGTTAGATCTTGGATTTGCGGTGGGGATGCAGCCGCGTGGCCTGTAAGCGAATTCGAATTCGAATTCGAATCATTCAGGATCTGGCCCGTTGGATCTCCGATCTACGGCTCTCGAATTGCCACGTTGCCCCGCCCATTTGCTAAGTTTAGTTCGCAGCTGATGGCCGTTGGATTAGAATCCAACGGCTGAGAGATTTTCCAAGCGGCGAAAATCGCGATCCGTTCGATTGAGCGGGAAAAGCCCAGATCTCGCCACGTGTCGGCTTGTGATTGGCTGCCGACCGTATTTCACGTATTTTCAGTGTATTTCTTCATTTAAATGGTATTCTGCATTCAATAAATCACAGAAATTAGCACAGATCTCAGAAAAATACAAATAAATAGTCGTTGGAATCGTGAGATCGAGACGATGCTAGGAAAAATATAAAAAGTGCAGAAATACTTCGTTAATTGCTGTTTTGTGCTCAAATAAGGTGTTTTCTCTAATAAATAAATGTGTACAAAATACGTATGTATTAGAGAACAATGTAGCATCACATGAGCACAAAATAGGGCTAAATGGGGGGTTAAATATGTAATATTGAACCCGAATCACACCCCCCAACTAGCGATTTGCTAGTCTCTAGCAAAAAGAGCGATTAATACAGATGATTAATAAAACGATAAATTCTTTCAAATTGCTCATGGCATGGCTCAATAATACGCATTCAACATAATCTTGACCATCAATATACACATCCATGAACAAAATCAATCACATGATATTTTCTCTAATTTAGTATGAATAAATAACATGTAAGCATCGTTTTGCGCAAGCGAAAGTATAACACGTCGTTTTTCTCTAGTTTTCTTGTTTCCAAGGAATTGGCCTATCAAAATAATCATTCAAGACATGGGTATTGAAGTTGCTTAGTATATTCACCATTCTTTTCTTTTATTCGTTCTGTGTAACGCGCATCAAGCAACATTCACAGAAAAATGTATAACTTGGATCGCTCCATCAAATGAGTGAGTTTCCTGTCAATGGCTCCCAAATCAGACGATAATAGGGCATTAGGCCAAAAAGGACCCCTCGGACTGTACTACTCGAGCCAACCAAGTTATGTATTAGTGACATACTTCTTCATTTTCTTCATTCAGTTTTTCTTCATTTAAAATTTTTTCTTTTCTTTTCTTTTCTTCATCTTTTTGTAAGCAACTCAAAACCCATCAACATGAATATAAACATTAGTATCAATGGCCAAATTCCTCTTCAAGTTGAAGACTATTCTTAAAAATCGTGTATACTTAAGCTTTTTCATCACATTAGCATGCATGAAATAAATTCAAACTATTTAGAGATATTAATCAAGGCAATTGAAAATTTTCATGAATAGCTTATTAACGGTAATTCCATGAAGGAAAAAAATAATTAACTCAAACCATAAACAATTTTTGGAACACAATCAATGTGTAATCATCCGTATTTGAGGCATATGAAGAGTTTTAAAATGATGAGATTTGGTGATTTATTCTTCTCAAAATCGTGTATACTTAAGCTTTTTCATCACATTAGCATGCATGAAATAAATTCAAACTATTTAGAGATATTAATCAAGGCAATTGAAAATTTTCATGAATAGCATATTAACGGTAATTCCATGAAGGAAAAAAATAATTAACTCAAACCATAAACAATTTTTGGAACACAATCAATGTGCAATCATCCGTATTTGAGGCATATGAAGAGTTTTAAAATGATGAGATTTGGTGATTTATTCTTCTCAAAAAAAACTAAGGTCTCATACACACCCCCCAACTAAAGATGGACATTGTCCTCAATGTCGAAAGGGGTACGAGTTTATTCAAGCAAGCAACCTAGAAAGCATTTAAAAACTACACTACTGGAAAGAACACACCGTGATCAAATGGAGGATCCCGAATCTTTAATTGTGGAGGAAGTTGTTCAATTTGCTCCTTGCGCTCCTCGGCGATTATTTTTCCTCCAAAAGCTAAATTGGACTCCAGCAACGTAACTCCAAGCATCTCTATAACTTGTTTGCCAATGTCCTGCGAGAGATGAGTTATGTCAGTCCAAATTAGTTTAAGATTCCTTTCAATAAAATTATTCCAAACGTAGTCATCAAAATAAGTGAAATGAATTAAAGCGAGTTGACGACTACTCCCTGAAAGATATGCACTACTCTCGGTATGATGCTCGATCGTTCGGTAGAGGGGTAAATGATTTTGGGAAAAAACTGGAGGAGGGAATGGTTCTGACTCCATGGCGATAATCTCAAAACCATTTTCCCTAGCTGTGTCCTCCTCCTGTTCATCCAAAATTGCTAGCTCATCCTCTCTTTTGCACACACTTTCTGCCATGTAGATATTTTCATTTGTGTCATCAACGTGACATGGTTCGCTCGATATACCTGCAATAGAAGATAAATTCGTATTAGATTCTTGAAATTGAGTTTCAAAAGCATTACTTTCTTCTAGGCAAGTGGCAATCAAATTAAGATCTTCAATGGATTTCTAAATCTGCCGACTCCGATCAACGAAATTCTCTTGGAATTGAAGGGATGTGGCCTCCTGTGTCTGAATAATCAGGTAAGCTTCCTCTTTCAAGGATTGCAAAGGTACGTCTACGCTTTGCTCTTCTTGATCAAGGCTCGAAGGCTCCGTTGAATCGCTCGCTGAAGTCTCTTCCATGGTTTCTTCATTTTCTTGCAGAGACTCCATGTATTCCCACGCTTCTGTCGGCGTCATGCCTCCCAATAATTCTTGCAGCTGTGGTTGTAGTCCATCTAGGAAGGACACCATAAGCTCTTCATTTGTGTACCCATGCTGTGGATAGCTCGATAGTATGTTTGTGAACCTCCTCCAAGCCTGAAAGAAAGTTTCACAATCAGTTTGATTAAAATTTACAATCTTGAGCTTTTCCATCCTGTGTTTGTGTGCATTAGCAAACCGTGCATCATACATTTTGTTCGTGCAATAGAAATTCATATAATCCATTTTTTTAAAAACAAAAGTTTATGTACAAAAAATTAAACAAAAATTTATATACAGTAAAGTGGAAAGATCTCACCGAAGGTCCTCTAAATGAAATAAACCGTAGTCACAAACCATTCCTCCCCGGAAACGGCGCCAAAAACTTGGTGGGACCGAAAAGGTGCTCTCTCTCAAGTGCAAGAGTCCGTACAAGTAGTAAAATCTGGGAGTCCAGATGTCGAATCCACGGGAAGAAATCTGTTGCAACCACAATTCAAATCAAATAGAAATCCTACGAAAAGAAATTAACCACTTCAACAATGATGGCGATGATGTGAAAGTGCGTGATGGTGATGTGCGAACAAAGAAATTCGTGTATGAAAATATCTATAAAAAGTATGCACATGGTATGGGTTCGTTAGGATCAATGATTCGTATTAACTTGGTTGACAGATATAACACAATGAATTCTATTTTTGAGAGCAATTCACCGGAAAATACCCAATATAACTCAATGAATTCTCCTTTTGGGAGCAATTCATCGGAAGATGCCATTTTGGGGGTTCAAGCAAAATATTCAATAAGATCATCGCTAAAGTTATAATACGATATGAAACTCTCTTTTGGAGAGATCAAAACTACGGTATGAAACTCCCTTTTGGGGAGATCAAAACTCACCCTTTTGGGGCGATCATCAACTAAATCAATTCTTTTGGAATATGAAAAAGTCGATTTACGAACAAAAATTACAATTTTAACGACGTTTAACGATTTAGCACAAGGATATTCAACCAAACTAACACAAATCACATCCCCTAACTACTCCATACCATGCACAAATAAGTTTTAGCTACTCGTCATGCAAGAATAAACTAGTTTCATAGCCAAATACATTGAACTAATAGCAAAATACGATGAAAAACACTAAAATACGAGGTAAAAGTTTAGGAATTCATCACCAAATCTCCAAGATATACACCAAAACTCTCTGGAAATACTAAGAAAAGCCTCTGGAATTTTACAGAATTTTTCCGAGGGGAAATACGGCTCCTAGAGCCTCCAATACGCCCAAAATACGCCCCTAATCTGCTTGTATACCCCCACAAAACCCTAGAAATACCTTATATAGGCTCATTGCGGGTTTATACGTTGTTATCGGGTTTAAAATTCGCACCCGCATCAAACCCAAACCCGCTTAAGATCTCAGCCGTTCGTTCGCGGCGGGATCGAATGCGGGCATGACACGTGGCCTTTATAAGTCGCGCGCGCCCGCTTCGAACTCGAGTTCGATTCGAACTCGGTGTCGATTTTCGATCGTTCGATCGGAGCGGAACGGTCCGGATAACGCCAAGTGGACCCAGCGCTCGTCGCTGAGAGATTTGATGCGGATTGATTCGCAGCCGTTAGATCTTGGATTTGCGTTGGGGATGCAGCCGCGTGGCCCGTAAGAGAATTCGAATTCGAATTCGAATCATTCAGGATCTGGCCCGTTGGATCTCCGATCTACGGCTCTCGAATTGCCACGTCGCCCCGCCCATTTGCTAAGTTTAGTTCGCAGCTGATGGCCGTTGGATTAGAATCCAACGACTGAGAGATTGTCCAAGCGGCGAAAATCGCGATCCGTTCGATTGAGCGGGAAAAGCCCAGATCTCGCCACGTGTCGGCCTGTGATTGGCTGCCGACCGTATTTCGCGTATTTTCAGTGTATTTCTTCATTTAAATGGTATTCTGCATTCAATAAATCACAGAAATTAGCACAGATCTCAGAAAAATACAAATAAATAGTCGTTGGAATCGTGAGATCGAGACAATGCTAGGAAAAATATAAAAAGTGCAGAAATACTTCGTTAATTACTGTTTTGTGCTCAAATAATGTGTTTTCTCTAATAAATAAATGTGTACAAAATACGTATGTATTAGAGAACAATGTAGCATCACATGAGCACAAAATAGGGCTAAATGGGGGTTAAATATGTAATATTGAACCCGAATCACCCACCGCATGCGGGTGGTGCTCTTGAAGAGAGGATCCTTTCACATGCTTAATAACTGCTCAACCCTAACCCCACCCTAAATGTTATGCTGGAACACGAGCTATAATGCAAAATCGCCATATACTGGAACACGAGCTAGACTAGTCAAATGTGACCATACTAGAACACGAGCCAGACTAGTCACACCTGATCGACGGAAGTAGCCAAATCTAATCAAATGCACGAATTCATGAATCCAAGATTTCAAGGTATTCCATCTCTGTCAAGATATTCCATTTCTTTCAAGGTATTCCATTTCTTTTCATTCAATTAAGTGTGTGTACAACATGAAGTGAAGCATGTGGCATATCCGCATTTTCATATGACATTTAACGCATTCTAAAACAAGGGGATTCCGTTTTAAATGAAAATGCAATAACACTTCAATAATTTGTTTAAATTCGCACACTTGCCTGATTTGACGATTTCGAGTCCAGGTGGTTGTAATGAGGAGCACGTTTATCTGCGTCACTTAGATTAACATCAACCCAAAGCATAATATTAAACCCACTTATGTAGGCACTGTTTATCAAATATATTATATTGTTCATATCTTATAATTTACTGCTACACATTACACAACATGTTTTAATATCTAGACTATATATATTCCTATAACCTAACATTCTTTATAAAATATATAAACTTGATCTAATGTAACATAATATAATTTACTGCTATAGTATTATAATTATCGTACTAACATATTTACTGTTCATCTTTCTTTCAAAACTACTGTTCATGCATGCTTTATAGTATACTGTGCCTTTTAATAAGCTAACCTAAAAGGAAATCACAGTTTGTTTTGGGTTCACTTCCTCGTTGTCGTTGATGCAGGGGGCGGTGCGACTTTGATGGTGATGGACTGCAACTGCGGCATCTGTTGCAGGCGGCGGTGGCTACGGTAGCGTACCGACGAGGTGGTGCTGCGATGACGGGAGACAACGGCGGTAGCTGTGGGGTCGGGGTCAATGGTTCGGAAAGAAGATTGGAAGGAGGTTGGCCGGTGGGTTCGCTGGTGGCAGGTCGGTGGCATGGGGTCGTGATGGGAAGTCTGGGGTTGCCGTTGTCGTGGGAGGAAGGTTGGCGAGGTGCTTGGGGAAACCGAGATAGGGTTCTGTGGGGAAAGAGATGGCGGGCGGTGTCATTTGGCGGGCGGTGTCATTTGGAAAGAGGAGGGATTCGTCAGCCTGGTTTGAGAGAGGAGGGAAGAGGCTGCCGTGGAGAGGGTTACATGAAGGTTTGTGGAGGAGGGAGGTGGCACACTGCGAGCATCTGATGTTGGACTTTGGGCGGCCAGAGCTTGTAGAGGGTGGCTTGGGGGTCAGGGCGTGGGGCAGGCCGTCGGGAAGAGGTGGTTGCTGGCAGGAGGAGGGCTGGATCGAGAGAGAGACAGGCAGGTCGCGGGGAGGTTGTCGGCGGAACGCTGTGGCTGGTCGGAGATGATGCGACATGGAGAGGTGGTTATGGGGTGTTGGCTGGGGTGATCGCCGGAGTCGTCGGCAGATGGGAGGAGGCGACGAGTTGGGGTGATGGCGATGTCTTGTAGGGAAGATGTGAGAGATGGATTTCAATTTGGTTGGGAGTAGGAAGAAGAGATGCGGGCTGACGTTGGGAGGTTGCTTGCGAAATGATAGTGGAAGAGGAGATGTGCTGTGGTTTGTTTTCCCTTTGGGTTCTGAAGAGGAGAGAGATAACGTGTGATGAATTGTGGGGAGTGGTTGGAGTGGGAAGTGGGGTTGGTTAGGATATTTTAGGATAGGTTTCTTTTGGAAAGATGAGTGTCCAGTTGAGTAATTGGTTTGGGTTTAAAAGTTAGAGAAAAAATGGAAAGGACAAGAAATCATTGTAATTAGTGATATGATTTTATTATCATTTAGTATGTGTAAAAGTTTCCAATTTAAAAATGGAAGGGGATTGAAGCTAATGTAATTAGGGAAAGTTTGAATAATGCAAATAATAATTGGGAGAGAAATCATGGGATTTAATTATAGAAAAATTCTAAATTAGTTATAGGCTTTATTAGGATTTAAGTAGGAAAGTTTTCGAAAGCTTTGAATTTAAAATGTTTGAATTTGAAAATTTGAATTAATTAATTAATGAATTTATATAACAATAAGTTTACACATGATTATAGTTAATAAAAAATACATAAATAAATATGAATGTATAAAGCTAATTAAATACGTACCTATACGAATACTTATAATAGTAATACGTAATACGAATATGCATTTAAGTATAGATACAGAAAATCACAAGGCCAAAGATAGAATAAGGACAAAATACTTACTATTAAATACCGACCGTTACATTCTACCCACCTTAAGAACAATTCCATCCTCGGAATTCTATCAGCTAGGGTACAGGGAAATAAATAAGGGTTACGCTCGCATCTCCTCTTCTAATGTACCCATACCATACCCCCTACTATGACAATCATGCCATCGTGCATAACGTCCAATTAACATTCCTAATACTAATAATAATAACAGTAGCAATGCTGCCAATAATATCACTAGATAATAACTATACTACTAATAATAATACCACGCACATATATTACTAATTACATATCACTATCCCTACCATAACTAATACACAACACAAACAATTCCATCATACAATGCAATTAAGACCAATATTATAACTAAGGCAAGTAGTAACACTTTACTATATAAACACACCCATTTACTAACTGCAAGCGTGCCATCACTTTGCACACTCACATTATTACTAATACATAATGTATAACCATTTGTTTACAATCATAATCAACAATCAAATATATATTTATCGTATTGACCGGTGCCCCGCCGGGCGCGGCTCTTGCGCGCCGGATGTGTGCAATGGTGCGAACGGGGGCGTGGGAAATCTAAATATTTGTAACCGCAAGCGCACGGTGTTGTAGTGTGGCTTGGGGGTCGAACACAGGGATGCAAGGATGTGCTTGTGTGAAAGAGGATCAAAGTCACCCCATGGGCGAGCTAGCCCAGATCGATTGATGGGTTGTCACGGTAAATGAATGCAAAGTATAGACAATATGAAGGAAAAACCCGGGACTTTGAATTCGACCCCAACGAGCGACTCTCGCCGATACGGCCTACGGGTAGGATGGCGATCGGAAGTAGGGTCTAATGGTGAGACGTTGCCTCTGAAAGTGGTACCGGCATCCCATGGGCCCGATATTCCGGTCGGTGCCCAGGATGATACGCCGGACTTCCCAGGTTCGATCAGTGGGCACTCCTGTGTCCATTAACACTGATCGACTCCGGGAGCACTAAGCTCGCAACGATAACTCCCAACGTCTCATCCTGCCGCTCCCGCATGCTAGGATTCGGCGTCTACGCTAAGGGCGTGAGCTATGGCTAGGGAGTCAACCGCCAAGTTTATTCCCCCTTGGCCCGACGGTCAAAGGCGATCTTTTTCCCGTCGATGACAATAAAACACCCAGCGTAATCGTTAGATTCCTAATCCCTATCGATTTCCTAACCCTATGGACGCATCGGGAAGAGCCCCCGAAGGGGTTTTCGCCAAAATCCCAGATTTGGGAACTACTCACAAATATTCATTAAAAAGCGAACTAAACGAAAATGAACCGTCAAAATCATAATCAGACAATAGAAATGCAAAGGTAGTAAAGCAATTAAGATAATACTAAAGTTTTATAAAGATCCGAAAACTTACAAAAACTGGAAAATTACAGCCGTCACAAAATGAAGAAAATAGTAAAAATAACCAACTCCCGAATCTGGGAAACCTAGGGTTCTATTTATAGAAAACGACATCACCCGATCGGTTGACAAGTCAACCGGTCGGGTGAGCCGCTTCACAAAATTACAGCACAAAGCGGGGTTTCACCCGGTCAGTATGAACCGGTCGGTTGGAACTTGGTGCGGTCGGTTGGATCTTGGTGCCGACCGGTTGGATCTTGGTGCGGACCGGGTGAAGAGACCGGTTGGATCTTCGAGTTTGGGCTGTTGAAATTCAGCTACAGGTGAACCGATCGGGTGAAGGTCACCCGATCGGTTGGCAATCAGCTTCGAATTTCCAGAGACTTTGAGCTTTTGACCCGGTTACTGAACCGACCGGGTGACTTCTCGTGAGCTCCAAGCTGTGCCCAGGTGGTGCACGCGTGCATCACCCGATCGGTTGGTGATGACCAATCGACCGGGTGAGGGGCTGAAAGATGCAATCTTCGTCGTTTGACCCCCTGGATCACGCGTGACTCCTCCCGTTGCTCCAGGGACACATGATATCATCGTTTTATGCCCCAAATGCCAGTAATCTCCTGCAAAACACGGAAAACACGAAAAAGTGAAAGAAAACAAGAAAACACAAGAAAACACGAGAAAACGAATAAAATACGGTGATAAAATACGGAAGAAAACGTGCGTAAATATATGAAATATAAACGCACGTTAAAATCCCCCAAGCTGAACTCTTCCTCGTCCTCGAGTAAGACGAGTGAGAGTAGGAGCTCAGAGGGGAAAAATAGAGAGAAAGAGAGAAAAAGAAAACTCTATATCCTAGATCGCCCGTCAGGGCCAATAAAATCAAAAACGACACACCAAGCAAGCAAACGCCAAATTGACGTGCGTTTATATTTCATATATTCACGCACGTTTTCTTTTGTGTTTCTCCGTGTTTTTCCGCCGTCTCTTATTCGTTTTCGTGTATTTTCCCGTTTTCTTTCACTTTTCTTTGTTTATCCATGATTGCAGGGGATTGACCACGTAGGGGACGTTTAACGATGATATCCCAAGTCCCCGGAGCAACGGGAGAAGTCACGCGTGATCCAGGGGGTCGAACGCCAAAGAATTCATCTTTCAGCCCCTCACCCGATCGGTTGGTCATCTCCAACCGATCGGGTGATGCACGCGTGCACCAACCGGTCTCTACCGCAGCTCACAAAGAAGTCACCCGACCGGTTCGCAGACCGGTTCAGCGGGGGCTATTCTCTGTTTTCTCGAAGCAAAGCGCCAACCGATCGGGTGACTCTCACCCGATCGGTTCATCTGTAGCTGAAAAAGATGAGCTGAAGACACGGACGTCGAACCGATCGATTCACCCGACTGCTTCAAGATCCAACCGGTCACTCAAGAACTCACCCGACCGGTTCATGTGATCGGGTGAAAACTCGCCGTTTTCTGATATTTATTTGTAACGGATCAACCGATCGGTTGACTTGTCAACCGATCGGTTGATGCGACGGCCTATATATAGAACCCCTAGGGTTCCAGAAACGGGAGCTGTTATTTTTTCTACTGTTTTATTTCCCTGTGACGGCTGTAATTGTTACTCTTTTGTAAGTTTTCAGATCTTTCTAAAATTTTAGTATTGTCTTTATTACTCTATTACTTCCGCATTGCAATTGTCCGATTATGATTCCAACGGTTAAATTTCATTTAGATTGCTTTTTCATGAATTTTTGTGAGTAGTTCCCAAATCTGGGATTTTGGTGGAAACCCCTTCGGGGGCTCTTCCCGATGCGTCCATAGGGTTAGGAAATCGATAGGGAGTAGGAATCTAACGGTTACGCGGGGTGTTTCATTGTCATCGGCGGGAAAAAGACCGCCTTTGACCGTCGGGCCAAGGGGGAATAAACTTGGCGGTTGACTCCCTAGCCATAGCTCACACCTTTAGCGTAGACGTCGAATCCTAGCACGCGGGAGCGGCAGGATGAGACGTTGGGAGTTATCGTTGCGGGCTTAGTGCTCCCGGGATCGATCAGTGTTTATGGACACGGGAGTGCCCACTGATCGAATCCGGGAAGTCCGGTGTATCATCCTGGGCACCGACCGGAATATCGGGCCCATGGGACGCCGGTACCACTTTCAGAGGCAACGTCTCACCATTAGACCCTAATCCCGATCGTTATCCATACCCGTAGGTCGCGTCGGCGAGAGTCTCTCGTCGGGTTGGAAACCAAAGTCCCGGGTTTTCTTTCTTGTTGTTCATACCTGTTTATTTCCTTTCGTGACAACCATTCACCGATTCGGGCTAGCTCGCCCCTCGGGGTGATTTAGGTCCTACCTGACCCAAGCACAACCTCGCCTCCCTGAGTTCGATATTCCCGCACCCTACACTAACCGTGAAACTTGCGGTAAACGACACCGCGCCGCCGCGACTCTTGCGGGCGCCCGGTCAAGTTTATGGCGCCGTTGCCGGGGAGGCAACGTGCTTGTTATTTTAGGATCTTGTGAACCCTCGTGTCTAGCTCATATCCCTACCTCGCGATAATTTTCGCATTCTCCTTTTTCTTTTTTTCACTTTTCTTATTTTTATTTCTTATTTTATCTGTTTCTTTCCCACTTGTCGCTTCACGGGTGTTTGTTGTTTTTCATGCGCAGGAGTTCAAGGAGTCTTGACGACTTGATTCCCCTCGATCCAGAGATTAACGCCACCCTTAGGCGTTTGGCCGCCGAGAAGCGAAGAAGAGAAGATCCTGAATCCATGGAGGAGAACACCCCACCTCACAAGTCTCTGCTGGAGTACTCGATGCCATCCATCGAGTCGACTTCCGCCATCCGATCTCCAGCTATTGCGGCCCAAAGCTTTGAGCTGAAGCCGTCTCTAGTAACATGGATCCAGCAAGACCAGTTTGCGGGTGCACCCATGGAGAGCCCGATCGAGCACCTGGACTCCTTCTTGGAGAAGTGTGACACCTTCCGAATTAATGGTGTCACGACAGAGGCTATCCGTCTGAAGCTGTTCCCTTTCTCTTTGCGGGACAAAGCCAAGCAATGGCTAAGGGGGAAAGACCCCAACACTTTCAACACCTGGGAGAAGCTCTCCAACGCTTTTCTGACGAAGTTCTTTCCTCCGGGGAAGACCATGAAGTTGAGGAGTGAAATCTCCTCCTTCTCCCAGGCCAGCCACGAGTCCTTGCATGAGGCTTGGACGAGATATAAAGAGATGCAAAGAAGATGCCCTCACCATGAGCTTCCGAAGTGGCAGATTATCAATCTGTTCTACAATGGGTTGAGGGATGACCTTAAATCTTCTATGGACGCTGCGGATGGGGGTTCCTTCATGTCTAGAAGCGAGGAAGATGCCGGGCATATTCTGGAAAATATGGCATCCAACAATGAGCGGTGGTGTGATGAGAGAGCCACACCAAGATCTGGGGGTATACATAGAGTCGAGGACGTCGACAAACTATCAAGCAAGTTTGACTTGCTTTCGACCCAGATCTCCGCACTGATGGTAGGAGCCGGTGGGGCCGGTACACAGCAAATTTCTGTGGTAGAGTCCGAATTCTTTGGGGAATTCGACGGTGGTGACATTTCACCACCGTTGGATCAGGCCAGCGCACTATTTTACAACCCCACGGGGAATGCGCCGTATCCGCCAAGGACAAATTCCAACCCGGCCTACTCTCCGAACAAGCGGAACCACCCGAACTTCAGTTACCGGCCACCATTTCAGCCCTCGCCGCCTCAGCAGCCGCAGCAACAGACATATCAGCCGGCTAGGCCACAACAGAATCAGGTTCAGCAGCAACCATTTCAGCAGCAACCATTTCAGCAACAATCTTACGCCCCCAGGACTCAGCAGCCGTTCCAGCAGCAGCAGCAGTATGGCCAACAGAGGGCCGTCTCTCCGGTTGAGTCTCTCTTGACTCAATATATTACCAACCAGGAGAAGATCAACCAAAGGCTGGAAATGGGTCAGCGGACCCTCACGGATCAAGTAACCCAGCTGGGGTTACAAGTGGCGAACCTTGCAAGGTCACAAAACCAATTACCGCCATAGCCGGAGGTGAACCCGAGGGGAGCAACACAAACATCGGCACTCGTGCACGAGCACGCAAATGTGTCCGCTATCGTTCTGAGAAGCGGGACACAAATTCCTACTAGAGTGCCCCCTAGCAACCCGGAAGCACCATTGGTCGTTGAGAGGCCGATTGAAAAATCAAATGACGCCGATGCTTCATCATCGAATCCCATGACTCCGGAGGGAGTGTCTGAAGAAGAGAAGAAGAAGGAGGAGGAGAGCCCGAAAGTGTATAAACCCGTTGTGCCATTTCCACAACGGTTGGCTCAGGCAAAAATTGATGAGAAATATGGGAAGTTCTTCGCCATGGTCAAGGACCTAAGCCTGCAAATCCCCTTCTTAGAGGCAATCGAAACAATCCCCTCCTATGCAAAATTCTTGAAAGATTTGGTGACCAGAGGGTCAAGAAAAGAGAAAGTGGTGCTGACGGCGGAATGTAGCGCTCTTATTCAGAGGGCAAACCCGCCGAAACTCAAGGACCCGGGGAGCTTCTCTATTCCTTGCACAATCGGGGCTGTGAAGATTAATCGTGCACTCGTTGATCTAGGAGCGAGTGTTAGCTTGATGCCCTTGTCGATGTACAGAAGAATAGGAATGGGTGATTTGGAGCCCACCGGTATGACCCTACAACTAGCAGACCGGTCGGTCAAATATCCGGTGGGAATTGTGGATGATCTCCCCGTGAATGTAAGAGGGGTGCATGTGCCTGTGGACTTTGTAGTCATGGACATGCCCGAAGACGCGCACACCCCCATTATCCTGGGACGGCCCTTCATGGCCACTGCTGGCGTTCTAATAGATGTGAAGAACGGGAAACTCTCTTTAAACGTCAGCGGAGAGAAAGTTGAGTTCGATCTGGGATTATCCATGAAGCACCCCGATCCACCTGATGACCCTCGGTGCAATCTGCTTGAGATAGAAGAAGAAAAAGCTGCAGAGGAGAGCTCCTGGGAGATTCTCCTGAAAAAACCCCCCGATGACTTAGGGGATTCTGAGGATGGAGACGGCCCCAAGTACAAGGAAGCTGCTGAAAAACCGAGTGCAGCAAGAACGACCCCTCCCGGGTTCGCCAAAGCCCCTCCTGTGGGGAGAACGGGGAAGGAGCCCACGGACCTCACTAAAGACGAGGTCCGGATCCTGAAGAAGATGGCGGGAAGCGCCAACACCAAGGAAAAGCCCCCGGACCCCAAGAACAAGGGGAGGGTAGTCGAGCAAGTATTTTTCCAGCCGCTGACTACTCCAAGCGCCTCCAGCTCCAACGAGAAAGAGATGCCGAAATTTGGGCATCACCTGTATCAGCCACCATGAGCATCTCTTGCGGGCGTCGAGCCAACGACGTTAAACAAGTGCGCTTCATGGGAGGCAACCCATGTTCTAAACTTTTTCCCACTTTTTAGCGTTATTTTTTACTTTATTTTATCTATTTTTATAAATAAAATCAGCCGCGAGAACATCCGTTCGGGGACTTAAGCAAATTTCTTGGTTTTTGCAGGAAACAAGCCCCAACCGATCGGGTGATAACTCACCCGATCGGTTGGGTTGTATCAGATACATGCCGAGATCTGTCCCCGAATGAACCGATCGGTTGAGTAATGAAGAGACCGGGTGGAGACCGGGTGAGGGAGAACTCTCGGAAATTTTTGGGGAAATATCAACCGATCGGTTGAGTTCATGCACGATCGGTTGAAGTGACCGGGTGAGCAGCCCTAAGTTCTCGGGAAAATGTGTGGAGCGGCCAACCGATCGGTTGACAACTCAACCGACCGGTTCGCCTGTAGCATTTCTTCGGCAAGATTTTCGACCTAACCGTCAACCGACCGGGTGACAAGTCACCCGATCGGTTCGACTTAAAACCCTATAAATACCCCCCCGACACCCGCTCGTTTCCGCCCTCGCCCGATCGCAAATCTCGCCGTCGTTTCGTCTTCCCCTCTTCTCCAACAACCGATCCCCACTCCCCCACGTCCCCTACTCCTCCATTACTCCCTCTCTCCACCTCCTCCATCAATTCCTCCATCACCTTCACCCTCTCTCTCCTCCCATTCCGCATTTTGACCTAATTTTCCCCCAAACCCCACCCATCCGAAAATTCTTGCCGAAGGAGTTCGCCGCGGCTCCAAGCTACTCTCGCTGAACAGTGTGGGGACATCAACGAGCAAGCTCCACCATTCCGCTTGGGTAAACTCGCTCCTAAGCTTATATTTATATATTTGCCCTATTTGTTGAGCTGCTCGTTTGCTTGTGTTAGTGTGCATCCACGATTTTTGCACTAATTCTTGCTCACACACACACATGGCTAAAGATAAGGATAAGGGGAAGGGTATCATGCGGGAAGAGGAGCCGTCTCGAAAGAGACGAAAACAAACACGCCCCCCTTCCCGTACACGAGCACTTACACTTGGCCCTCCTCCGCCTGTTGTCCCCCCTGTGGACCCAATGTTGGGCCCGCACGGGTATATTTTTCGGAACCAGGAGCACAAAGATTTTTACCGAAGGCTTGATGCTCGAGGGCATCTATCCACTAAGTTCCCGCACGCACGTACACTTGTCGATCTCGGTGTCTTCACCGAGGTCGAATCTCTTTTCGCTAACTTAGGATGGTTGGCCTTTCTTAATGCTCATGCAGTATCCTACCCGGCGCTCACACTCGAATTCCTCTCCACACTTACTTGGGAGTCCGGGTCGATCATTAAATTCAGGGTGCGTAACCGTAGTGTCACCACGAATCTGAACACGATCAACGATATATTTGGTTTCCCCAATCTCGGGGATGATTCCATCCGACACTACGGGTACACGCCCGAGTTTGATGTCGATCAATTCTGGTTCCGCCTCACTTTGATCCGTGATTACCCCCGAGGAAGGGCCAAGGCCTCCTCCATCATTCATCCCGTGTTTCGTTTAGCCCACAGGATCATTTCATCTGCATTCTTCCCTAGGGACGAGTCTGGTACTGTGACTATCCCTGACCTTTTTATCCTTTGGGCCATGACTTTTCCTTATGTCCGGGATGATGATGGAGTCAGCTTCAGGGCCCCTACCGTCCCCATTCATGGCAGCGATTGGCTTGTTTACAAGCTACTCGAGATCAGCCGGGCCGGTAAGGGGAAGTTTTGTTGTGGGGGCATCATCACGATCATCTGTGCTCACGCCCAATTCAATATCACCATCCCCAATAATCTTCCAGCTGCCGCAGGACCCTCACATCTCGATATTGATGTCCTGCGGCACATCCACATGATCAAGCCCCGCTCGGATGGCCGCTTCATATTTCATTATGACCACCCCCCAGCCCCTTACACCATCCTGCCCAACCCCGCTCGCATGACCCTTGCCCTCGTGGGAGATTGGACTTTTCCTCCTGATCCCGACTTCTTAGCTGGGTTGAATCTTCCTTTCTTTCCCGCAGACGCCCGCAGATCACCGTCCCCTGCCGCCCACTTAGGCGAGCAGGATATCCCTGCGTCTGTGGGAGATTTAGGGGCTGGCCCGAGTCGTCCTGTTTCTGCTCTGGGACCGATCACGTCTGAGCACCTCTTTGCGGCCATTTCTGGCCTTGTCTCCTGTACCGGCATGACTACTGCCGCTGGCACCTCTTCGACCTTACCTGGCGGCACCACCTCTGCCTCGCGTCAGTCTACATCTTTTGGTCGCCGTCAGGTATCTGCCAGTCTGGGACTTGAGAGGGAGGTCGCTGCCCTTCGTGAGCTCGCGATGTCCTCTGCTTCCTCGGACCCATCGCCATCCTCCTTTCTTACTCACCCACGTTTCCTCGCACTTGAGAGGAACGTGGCCGCCATTCTCCGCCTTCTTACTCATATCCACGGACCACCCCCACCTTCACCACCCCGGCGATCTTCTCCTCCACCCACCCACACTTCCCCACATCCATCACCCCCCTCACCACATTCTTCTCCTCCATCTTCACATCCCATCCCGGCATCCACTTCACCCCTCCCGACCACTTCCACCGCACCCACGCTACCTCCATCCTCCTCCGTCACTCCATACGTGCGCCGGAGGAAATTGCCGGTGCGGTCCAGATCCCTCCCACCACCTCCCACTACCGTCACCACCGCATCTACTTCCTCCATTTCTATTCCTCTCACCACCGCCTTAATCGCCTTCCTACCACCACCACCCACCACCACCGACACTCCTCCCATTATTCACACCACCACTGCCCCTATACCTTCACCTCATTCCCCACTTCTCAGCACACCCCCAGCCTCCCCCGACCACCCATCCCCACCCTCTTCCGAGGAGGACGAGGACTCACCTTCCGCTGCTTTCTGATTTCCCCTCTTTTGTTTTTGACTCCCCCTTGCATATATCTGGATTTCATCGATCACATCTTTTCGCTAGCACTTTCTGGTCTAGCTTGGGGGACGTCTGTTTTGATGTGCTGTCGTGTTTTGTTTGTTTTTCTCATTTTTTGTGTCTGTGCTTGTTTTTCACTTTTTGAGTGTCGTGCCGTGTGATTTTATTTTTATTTTCGTATTGTTTGATTTTGATCTTGATCTTTCTTTCTTTCTCAGTTTCATCTATGTGTTTTCCTCGTTTTCCTTTCTTTTTGTGTCAGTGCGTATTCCCCCCCATTTTCATTGCCCTCCCGTACTCACTCATATTGCATTGAGGGCAATGCAAACTTCAGCTTGGGGGAGTCGCACTGTGTGCGTCATTTGAGTCCTTCTTTTCGTTTATTTGAGTCGTTTTTCTCCGTGTTTTTTCTTTTTTTCTCTTTTCTTCTTTTCTAGCTCTTTCTCCTAGAGATGAATCCTTTGATGAATCGCCACAAAGTCACACACACACCTAGCACTGCATCGATAATCACACTCACTAACCCTAGGATTTCGAGTCCTCTTGCATTTCACGCATCGTGGGTCCACTTAGCTTTTTGTGAGTCGTGTGTCGTGACTAGCATTTGGTGTGCTTCTGCTTTGTGATTCACTTTATATACCTGTCCAGGAATGACTCCTAGATTATCATGCTCCGATTTGATTATGCGGTATTTGTTTCCACTTTATGCATGCTATATTTATATCGTATACTTCAATTCGCATGCGTCGGGATTCCACAACTAAGGACTAGGATAACCCATTTAGCCTAAGCTCTATTTAGCGAGAATAGTTTCCTTTGCCCGAGTGTTTAGATTTCGACTTCTTTTTTGTTTTACTTGGTGCAAATCCCCTCGTCGTGTACCGTTCTCCCACTTGGGAGAGTACACAAGTGTATAGCCAAAAACCCAAAAATCCAAAAAAAAGAGAGAAAAGAAATGAAAAAACCCAAAAAGAAAAGAAAAGAAAAAGATTGTATAGCCAAAAAGCCAAAAAAATATGCAAATACCCAAAACCCAAAAAAATTCCCGTGTGAATATTTTCCTACTTGCCGAGAATAAAGGGAAGGCGAGAATTTGCACCGAGTGTTCTTCTCCACATCATCTCAACCCCCGTCGTTATCGAAAATACTTGGCTTAGGAACTATTTAGCTAGTATCTAAGCTATAGTGGCGTGATTTCCTTAACCCTAGTTGTGGAGTCCCCGATGCATGATACGCTTCTATCCCCACTCTTCTCATGCATGCTTGAGCTTATATTCACCGCTTAATTCGATTCGGATCAATATTTTGGGTCATTTCTTGGATTTGTGTATATCGAGCCTCATTGCACATCGTAGAAAGCATCACCATTTGCTAGCACACGACCACGCTCACTCGCGCTTCACTGCGTGGACCCACGACACTTATTTGGACTCGCTTTCCTGGGTTTAGTGGTGTGATTTGGCGTTTGCTTGCTTGGTGTGTCGTTTTTGATTTTGGTGGCTCTGATGGACGATCTAGGGCTTAGAGTTTTCTTTTTCTTTCTTCCTCTCTATTTTTCCTTTCCGAGCTCCTACTCTCACTCGTCTTCCTCGAGGACGAGGAAGAGTTCAGCTTGGGGGATTTTGACGTGCGTTTATATTTCATATATTCACGCACGTTTTCTTTTGTGTTTCTCCGTGTTTTTCCGCCGTCTCTTATTCGTTTTCGTGTATTTTCCCGTTTTCTTTCACTTTTCTTTGTTTATCCATGATTGCAGGGGATTGACCACGTAGGGGACATTTAACGATGATATCCCAAGTCCCCGGAGCAACGGGAGAAGTCACGCGTGATCCAGGGGGTCGAACGCCAAAGAATTCATCTTTCAGCCCCTCACCCGATCGGTTGGTCATCTCCAACCGATCGGGTGATGCACGCGTGCACCAACCGGTCTCTACCGCAGCTCACAAAGAAGTCACCTGACCAGTTCGCAGACCGGTTCAGCGGGGGCTATTCTCTGTTTTCTCGAAGCAAAGCGCCAACCGATCGGGTGACTCTCACCCGATCGGTTCATCTGTAGCTGAAAAAGATGAGCTGAAGACACGGACGTCGAACCGATCGATTCACCCGACTGCTTCAAGATCCAACCGGTCACTCAAGAACTCACCCGACCGGTTCATGTGATCGGGTGAAAACTCGCCGTTTTCTGATATTTATTTGTAACGGATCAACCGATCGGTTGACTTGTCAACCGATCGGTTGATGCGACGGCCTATATATAGAACCCCTAGGGTTCCAGAAACGGGAGCTGTTATTTTTTCCACTGTTTTATTTCCCTGTGACGGCTGTAATTGTTACTCTTTTGTAAGTTTTTAGATCTTTCTAAAATTTCAGTATTGTCTTTATTACTCTATTACTTCCGCATTGCAATTGTCCGATTATGATTCCAACGGTTAAATTTCATTTAGATTGCTTTTTCATGAATTTTTGTGAGTAGTTCCCAAATCTGGGATTTTGGTGGAAACCCCTTCGGGGGCTCTTCCCGATGCGTCCATAGGGTTAGGAAATCGATAGGGAGTAGGAATCTAACGGTTACACGGGGTGTTTCATTGTCATCGGCGGGAAAAAGACCGCCTTTGACCGTCGGGCCAAGGGGGAATAAACTTGGCGGTTGACTCCCTAGCCATAGCTCACACCTTTAGCGTAGACGTCGAATCCTAGCACGCGGGAGCGGCAGGATGAGACGTTGGGAGTTATCGTTGCGGGCTTAGTGCTCCCGGGATCGATCAGTGTTTATGGACACGGGAGTGCCCACTGATCGAATCCGGGAAGTCCGGTGTATCATCCTGGGCACCGACCGGAATATCGGGCCCATGGGACGCCGGTACCACTTTCAGAGGCAACGTCTCACCATTAGACCCTAATCCCGATCGTTATCCATACCCGTAGGTCGCGTCGGCGAGAGTCTCTCGTCGGGTTGGAAACCAAAGTCCCGGGTTTTCTTTCTTGTTGTTCATACCTGTTTATTTCCTTTTGTGACAACCATTCACCGATTCGGGCTAGCTCGCCCCTCGGGGTGATTTAGGTCCTACCTGACCCAAGCACAACCTCGCCTCCCTGAGTTCGATATTCCCGCACCCTACACTAACCGTGAAACTTGCGGTAAACGACACCGCGCCGCCGTGACTCTTGCGGGCGCCCGGTCACAAATCACATCACTAAACCTAGGAATACGAGTCCAAACAAGTGCCGTGGGCCCACGCGGTGAAGCGCGAGTGAGTGTGGTCGTGCGATAGCAGACGGTGTCACTATCTATGATTTGCAATAAAGCTCGATATACACAAATCCAAGAAACGACCCAAATATCGATTCGAATTGAATAAAGCGGTGAATTTATAGTTCAAGCATGCATGAGAATAGAGAGAATTGAAACATATCATGCGTCGGGGACTCCACAACTAGGGTTAGGGAAATCACACCACTATAGCCTAGATACTAGCTAAAAAGTTCCTAAGCCAAGTGTTTTCGAAACCGATGGGGGTTGAGATGATGTGGAGAAGAACACTCGGTGCAAATTCTCGCCTTCCCTTTATTCTCGGCAAGTAGGAAAATATTCACACGGGAATTTTTTTTTGGGTTTTGGGTATTTGTATTTTTTTTGGCTTTTTGGCTATACAATTTTTTCTTTTTTTTCTTTTCTTTTCATTTCTCTTCTTTTTGGGTTTTTCTTTTCTTTTCTCCCTTTTTTGGATTTTTTTGGGGTTTTTTGGCTATACACACGTGTACTCTCCCAAGTGGGAGAACGGTACACGGCGAGGGGATTTGCACCAAGTAAAACAAAAAAGAAGTCGGAATCTAAACACTTGGGCAAAGGAAACTATTCTCGCTAAATAGAGCATGGGCTTAATGGGTTATCCTAGTCCTTAATTGTGGAATCCCGACACATGCGAAATGAAACGTACGATATATATAGCATGCAGAAGAAGCAGACAGTAGAAATAAGTATCGCATATTCATATCGAAACATGATAATCTAGGGGTCATTCCTGGACAGGTATATAAAGTGAATCACAAAGTAGAAGCACACCACACGGCTAGGCACGGCACACGACTCACGAAAAAGCTAAGTGGACACACGATGCGTGAAATGCAGGGGGACTCGATATCCTAGGGTCAGTGAGTGTGATTATCGATGCTACGCTAGGTGTGTGTGATTTTGTGGCAATTCATCATAGGGTTCATCTCTAGGAGAAAGAGATAAAAAGAAGAGAAGAAAAATTAAAAACACGATGAAAACAACACAAAAACGAGAAAGAAAGACTCAAATGACGCACAAAGTGTGACTCCCCCAAGCTGAAGCTTACATTGCCCTCAATGCAATAAGAGTGAGTACGTGAGGGCAATGAAAATGGGGGGGGGGGGGGAATACGCACCGACACAAAAAGAAATGAAAAACAGAGAAAAACACAGATACGAAACTGAAAATAAAGAAAAATCACGATCAAACCACACGACACGAAAACAGAAAAAGAAAAAAAAAAGGAAAATGACACGACACACAAAAATAAAACAAGCACACACACGCAAAGAGAAAACAAAACAGGACAACACAGCAAAACAGACTTCCCCCAAGCTAGACGTGACAGTGCTAGCAATGAAATATGAACGTGAAGTGCAGAAATATGCAAGGGGGATGTCAAAAAAGAACAAAGTGAAATCAAAAATCAGGAGACGACGAATCCTCGCCCTCCTCGGAAGAGGGTGTGGATGGGTGGGTGGGGGAAACAGGGGGTGTGTGGAGAAGCGGGGAAAGAGGTGGAGGAATAGGTGCAGTGGTGGTGTGAACGATGGGAGGAGTGTCGATGGAGGTGGGTGGTGGTGGAAGGATGACGATCAAGGCGGTGGTGAAAGGAATAGAAATGGGGGGAGAAGATGTGATGGTGACGGTAGTGGGTGGAGGTGGGAGAGATTTGGAGCGCACCGGCAATTTCCTGCGGCGCACATATGATGTGACGGTGGAGGAGGTAGAAGGTGGTGTGGGCGCGACGTAGGTGGTCGTGAGAGGAGAAGTGGATACATGGATGGGAATGAATGTGGGTGGGGGAGATGATCGCCTAGGTGAGGGAGGGGGAGGTGGGGATGGGTGGGATGGTGGAGGAGAAGAGCGTCGAGGTGGTGAAGGTGGAGGTGGTCCGTGGATGTGAGTGAGAAGGCGAAGAATGGCGGCCACGTTCCTCTCAAGTGCGAGGAAACATGGGTGAGTGAGAAAGGAGGACGGTGATGGATCCGAGGGGGTAGAGGACATGGCAAGATCACGGAGGGCTGCTACCTCCCTCTCGAGGGCAAGACGGGCAGAGACCTGGCGGCGACCAAAGGAAGTGGACTGACGTGAGTAGGAAGTGGTGCCGGCAGGTGATGTGGAAGTAGTGTCTGCAGGGTTTTTTGGGACCCTTAGGGCACAAAAGCTCTAATCCCGTCCTAAGTCGGACGGAACATAGACAGAATGCAGCGGAAAAATTTTATGTTAATCTAATTAACATGCAACCCTAAGGAACCAGACCCTATTAGCCAGGATCTCTGCCAACTTGGGGTGGATCTGACCACCCCAAGAGGGATCTAACTACTGCGAATAATTAAATGAAAACTTAAACACATACCCGGAATCTCAGCCCTGGGGCAGGCGAGATGTTCCGCGCCGTCTTCCGAGCTGCTCCCGTCTCACACCGAGCCGCTCCTTGAACCGCTCCCCGCACCGCTCCTCGAACCGATCAATCCCCGTGTCGCCGAGCCACCACCGCCGAAGAAAGTTTCACGCGAGTGAAACCTCCGCCTAGATTTCGGATCTGAATCCGAACTCCTTTGCGGCTTTGCTAGAGCCCTCAGGAGCAAGGCAGAAATTTATAGGGAGAGGAGAAATATTAATTTAGCTTAGATCCGAGCGTGCTCCAACATTTACGAGAGCCGCTCAGATCTAGAGCTTGGGACGAGTTTTGAGGAGGAGAGCAGACCCCTATTTATATAGGCGGCTGACTACTCCCCTTTCTCAAAATCCGATGTGGGACTATTAATTTGAGTTAATCAAAATCAAGTTAGTTTGCACTTCACAAAGTGCAAACTTCCGTGAATTTTAACTCACTCACCGTTGAGCTTCATGATTGATACAACCTATCAATTCGAAGGGTGTTCAACGGTGAACGCGTAGGAAATAACGACTCGTCAATCCGAGTCCGTTTGACCCTTCAAACAATTATCCAAAGATAGCCAAAAGTCATGCTTCTCTTAGAAACGTAGCCGTCAAGAAAATCCCAGGTTTCAAAAACCCTAACCAGAAAATTCGGGCTTGGTGGGCCTCCATTTTCGCAGGTTTCAGCCCAACAGTTTGGGCTGACTTGTTTTGGCTATAACTTGTGCATTTGGACTCCGTTTTTGACGCGGTTTGAACCTGCGTTTAGAGCGGGACGATCCCGTCATCTAGGTAACCTTTTCAACGCATTTATTTAATTAAATATAGTCTTAAACAATTTAAGACATATTTAATCTCTTTTGCATCAAATGCAAAATAGTCCATATCTAAGCTTAAATTATCATTTGCATCAAATACAAATGATCCGAGGGCATATTCCTCTACATCTCCCACTTGCACTCAGGATCATTTATCCCGAATGCAGGAGATGATTGCAACATCTTTTGCAATATTTTATCCCTTGCATCAAATGCAATTTATTCTCCCTAACTAATTTCTACCTATTACTAGACGAAGGTCACACTCTGTGTGAGACCCTACAGCCTGACCCTTACAACAGGTTGGGCTCGAAGCCTTATACGGCAGTGACCACGAGCAGTGGCTGCCGTCCCTGCTTCAGGAATCATCATTATGTGGTTAACTTATTGACATGAGTATTGTCGGGACCAACCTGACTGTTTCCGTGATGAATTCCGCAGTTATAGTCTCTTCGTCTAAACTATATCGTGTAGATCAAGTCTAGGGTACGGTTAAACCGTCAACCCCAATAACTTAACTCCGGTTAGTTTCTATCAATCTTTAGTCAAATCATGTTGGACTTGTTCCAACATACTCTGGCCAGAGTTTTTACCAAAGATCGAACTAACCCTACGACACTAACTCCCATTGACCGGGAGAGACGAATCCTCTCTTGGTCATTACTCTCCTCATACGCTTCAAGTGTCACCCAATCAAAGACCTTTCGACGCGGCTTGCCTCGAAGCTAGGTCATTTGATCTAAGTGGCACCGTTCACGCACAGGTTCGTCAAAATGACCTCAAGTCAAAAGACCAACTAGCCTATCATCACTCAGAGTCATCATTGACAGATTGGTCAATATAACCATATGATAACTCTTGTGGATCGTTCAGTGAACTCATTCTCTAATGAGCACCTGTGTCTTGTCAACGACTTTGCCAAGTCAAGCGATCATGAGATCATCGCCACCGCTATACGGTGAAGACTAAGACACAATGGTCTATCCGATGTTTCGATATCCTAGTCTCGAAACATCTACGACCACGAACCCTTTTTAGACGTATGCTACAGACGGTCAAACATTTCTCCATGATCGAGATACTCATCTCGATACCTGTTTGACCTTGCATAAAGTCTCAGGACTTTACCTAAGTTAATATCTAATGTTAACTACATTATAACATAACTTAGATAAATTTTTACCAAACAGCTTACTGTTATTTCGAACAAGATGTTTGTGCTATGCACACATGAAGATAGATAGCCTCGAGGGTATCATCTCTCAACATCTCCCACTTGCACTCAGGCCCATTTATCTCGGTATCTCATACCGTTTTTACACATAAGTTTTCCCGACTTCGTGTGGTAGAGCCTTCATGAGTGGATCTGCTAAAACCGTCTACATTATAGACTTAAGGGTTTCTATGTTTAGACCAACCATTTGAATCTCATTCAAATAATTCATTTGGTCTTTCAGAATCCATAATATTTTAATTTACTTGGATCTTATCCAATTCATCGTACCTTACGATAATCATTTAAATTAGTTATTGGTCATTTCAAATGGCTCATATTTATTTCTGATAAAGAATCAAACTCTTTTGATCACTTTGTCAAAATATATGTTCCATCCCTTTGATGCCTCACATGTAATTTACACGCTCCCACTGACCTTGAAAATTATCTGGTTAATTCATATAAGTTGGTCCGTCTAAATCATATTTAGAAAAAACGAACTTGTAAGTGAATGCTCCAATTTTCATGGTCAACTTAAGCGTTTACATCGAGTTTGGTCCGAGTAGTTCTGTACATCTGCTGGTGGGAAACGGTTTCATTATAATCCGTTTTATAGGAATTAGTATGGAAAAACCGTTCTCGACCAACATGATTGCACTTCCCTATTTTCCTTTTCTGCACCAATCTTTCAACTTAAAGATTTACTTGCAGTAAGTGAGAAAACATTTTCCTTGGGCACGTAAACTAAATTCCAAAATTTATTTACGCACACGGACCTATTCTGGTTGCATCAAGTTTTTAAATCGGAGTTACTTCTCCGAATTTCATCCCGGAAGTTGACTAAGTCATCATCAGTTATGATGTCTAACTCGACTCTTCGTCTCACGAGATTCGAGTAATTATACAACTTCCTAATGTTTGATTTAATGAATATCTTATTGATAATGTCCTCATAGAACATTATCAAAACCTAGGCATTACTATCTGGGACTTAACCCAGAGGAAGGACTTAACTCAGAGTCACTTGTTATGGATCGCACCGAGTCTAACTAAGTGTGATTCATACCATTTAACACACTGATGTGTTAACAGACTTGACCTGAGAGAAAATCACATTTTCTTTTAATTACACAAGATTTTATGTAGCTAAGTATTTAACCATTCGATCTAATCGAATCAGTTTAAATACTTTTGTCTTTTCGTTCTTTATTTTTTCAGACTTGTGTTTCATCAAGAACACGTGTCTTAATAAAATATACGAATAACTTATTTTGGTTGATCTAGACTCGGGTACATCAGTATGTACCAGACTGAGTTCGACAACTCATTTTCCCACTGTCTTACAGATGGGTTTCGGCCAATTTTATCTAAGAGGATAAGACTCACAAGTGTCCGTAGACTTCATAATACGAGAGGTCAGACCCCTCTTTATGTGACTTGTGAAGCTTAGTCTCTCGATACATCCTAGTCTATTTTACCATATAAGTTTGCTACTATCTTGTGTATTTATATATTAACATTTAATATATATATATAGTTATTACAAATTACTTAACACAAAACATTGCTTCCGAAGCAAGGTACTTAACACAAAACATTGCTTCCGAAGCAAGGTGACGACATTCGTCCAAAAAATGTGTTAGACGTTTTTTGTATAACTATTTATTCTGAAATCGTGACATCAAAATATATCACATTTTCATTTCCTCCTACTTATGCCTTTACTAATGATAAATTAAACTAACTTTCTCAATTGACTTTCCGGAGTGCCTTCTTCCTTTTCTAAATCACATTTAGATATTAATTAACCCAACACAAATAGCTATGCAAGCATCTTATGTATCCAAACGCTTGAGCTTTGCAATCTCGAGTTTAGCTCAAGAAGTTGCTTGTCTCAAGATCCGGTTGGGATACATAGTCTTGCACCGCTCATGCACTCGTATTCGACTCAAACGGTTTGATCGAATTTTCGAACTTTACGGATCGGAATTGTTTGTCCATACAACCTTGAGGGTAGCTCGACAAGTTGTAGGGAGAAACATACTTCGAATATCCTATATGTTCAAGCTGCCTCATATAGAGAAGAGTGACATGTAGCTTAATTTATTTGTTGGACCCAGAACTTAATGAAATCATATTTCTTAAGTCTGTTCTTTAGAAGGTCATTTAATGTCAACGAGAATATGGTTTAATTGCATTAATTAGAATTTAACTTGATATTCAATCAATCAACTATTTGACCAGTTAACTTATTCCAATATTATATTTTGATTCCTTCGGTAAACATAGTCTTGCCCTAGTTTTTGCATATGTTCAATATTAAATATAGGTAGATTGGCTTTCATCTATCTATATCCTCCCACTATTTTTACGATCGTTTTAAAGCTTAATAACGAACGATTTAATCGAATTTAAAAATTAGTGAAAGAGGGATCCAATCATCCCGAACCTCACAACCTTGAGGAGACTCAACAAGTTGATTGGTTCCATGACTGGTAGACTAACTCTTGGTCAATCACATCACATGTGATTCCCTGTCGATTTTTACCCACAGTCACTTATGATCTTGAGGAGACTCAACAAATCATAATGACTGGTCTAGTCAGACCCTTGATTTCGTGTCCAGATTTGACTTAAATCGATACTCGAGGAGACCCGACGCATCGATTTGGGTCAAGTCTAGACTACATCACATGTATGTTGGAGTTTGTTCCTTAAAGAAAAAACAAGTCACAGCTTGAGGAGACTCAACAACTATAATTGTCTTCTTTGAGTTACCAAGCTCCAAAATCAAGGAGGGATACGAATTAATCTTTAATAAGATTTATAACGCATTGACTAGATATAGTCCAGGGTGTCATACAATCATGATTCGAGACATTGCGGTCCAGCGGAACACAGCCAGGGAATTGACTAAGCCAGGATCACTGCCCCTTGTACTAGCAAGGGTTGACCCAGAACTCTTAGCCAAGCACATTGACTGGATCATGGTCCATTGAATGAAGCTTGTCATTTTTATATGTGTGCCATAGACTAAACAGCTTTTATTAACAACTAATTAATCCTATGAACTAGTTGCATCCTTAAATTCAAAATTTTGGGATTTGTTTAATAACTTTTATTAAGTCCTTATCAACTATAAGGTTCACGTGCTATCCTAATCATTATTAGGATTTTAATAAATTTTATTAACAACGCTAAAAGCGAAGTCCTTTAATGAACATTAATTATAACAATTAGAATTACAAATTCATTAAAGGGACTACCCTAATCAGGAATTAGGTCTTGAAGTGTTGTTAATGTTTTATTAAAACACAGCATGTCATTAAAATTCAAGTAATAAATTTTAATCATTATTTAATGGCTAACCTAAAGGGTTGTCTTGTGTTATCAAATAAGGGACAAGAAGACATAGCCATTAAAAATTTACACTAATTTTATCGCATAAAAAATGTACAACTATTTAACAATTAAATAGACTAAAGTTTATCGCATAAACAATTTTAGCATGCATACTTAAATTTAACATTTAAATTTAAAAATACAATTTTTAAAACATTTTATTTTATCTCATAAAGTAAAAGCTTGTTTAAAAAATCATAACATTTGCATGCTACTTTAAAATATTTATCGCATAAAAATTTTAAACTTTTAAAATCAGTTTTTAAAAATATCTTATAAATTTAAAACATCATTTAAAAAATTCCATGTTTAAAATTTATCACATAAAATTTTAAACAACATTTTAAACTTATCGCATAAAGTTTTAAAGCTTTAAAACAATTTTAAAATTTATCACATAAATTTAAAAATTCCATTTTAAAACTTTCATGTTTAAAATTTATCATATAAAAATTTTAAACATTTAAAAATAATTTAAATTTATCGCATAAATTTAAAGAAAACATTTTTCTGTAAAAGCATTCAAATAATGAATTCGCAGTCCTAGATCAGCATACAGAGATGGCTCTGATACCAATGCAGGGTATCACTCTGATATCATTGTGACGCTGTTAAGGCCCATCATCCATGGCACCCTAGACCCGTCACAAGATACCTCAGAAACTTGTTTTACGGCATGCCTCTCGACAATGCCCAACCCATTATAAGATCACCGTCTTATCGGGACTTGGTACGGTAAGAGCGATTACTTCGGGTCGGCTCATAACCCGAGAACCCGTACTCAAGCTCAACAAGCTCTGATGCCAATGCAGGGTTTTCTGGGACCCTTAGGGCACAAAAGCTCTAATCCCGTCCTAAGTCGGACGGAACATAGACAGAATGCAGCGGAAAAATTTTATGTTAATCTAATTAACATGCAACCCTAAGGAACCAGACCCTATTAGCCAGGATCTCTGCCAACTTGGGGTGGATCTGACCACCCCAAGAGGGATCTAACTACTGCGAATAATTAAATGAAAACTTAAACACATACCCGGAATCTCAGCCCTGGGGCAGGCGAGATGTTCCGCGCCGTCTTCCGAGCTGCTCCCGTCTCACACCGAGCCGCTCCTTGAACCGCTCCCCGCACCGCTCCTCGAACCGATCAATCCCCGTGTCGCCGAGCCACCACCGCCGAAGAAAGTTTCACGCGAGTGAAACCTCCGCCTAGATTTCGGATCTGAATCCGAACTCCTTTGCGGCTTTGCTAGAGCCCTCAGGAGCAAGGCAGAAATTTATAGGGAGAGGAGAAATATTAATTTAGCTTAGATCCGAGCGTGCTCCAACATTTACGAGAGCCGCTCAGATCTAGAGCTTGGGACGAGTTTTGAGGAGGAGAGCAGACCCCTATTTATATAGGCGGCTGACTACTCCCCTTTCTCAAAATCCGATGTGGGACTATTAATTTGAGTTAATCAAAATCAAGTTAGTTTGCACTTCACAAAGTGCAAACTTCCGTGAATTTTAACTCACTCACCGTTGAGCTTCATGATTGATACAACCTATCAATTCGAAGGGTGTTCAACGGTGAACGCGTAGGAAATAACGACTCGTCAATCCGAGTCCGTTTGACCCTTCAAACAATTATCCAAAGATAGCCAAAAGTCATGCTTCTCTTAGAAACGTAGCCGTCAAGAAAATCCCAGGTTTCAAAAACCCTAACCAGAAAATTCGGGCTTGGTGGGCCTCCATTTTCGCAGGTTTCAGCCCAACAGTTTGGGCTGACTTGTTTTGGCTATAACTTGTGCATTTGGACTCCGTTTTTGACGCGGTTTGAACCTGCGTTTAGAGCGGGACGATCCCGTCATCTAGGTAACCTTTTCAACGCATTTATTTAATTAAATATAGTCTTAAACAATTTAAGACATATTTAATCTCTTTTGCATCAAATGCAAAATAGTCCATATCTAAGCTTAAATTATCATTTGCATCAAATACAAATGATCCGAGGGCATATTCCTCTACAGTGTCGGCGGTATTGGTCATGCCGGCACTGGACACAAGGACAGAGATGGCCGCAAAGAGATGCTCAGAAGTGATGGGGCCAGGGGCAGAAGCAGGGTGACTCGGGCCAGCCCCAATATCTCCCCGGGACGCAGGAATATCCTGCTCGCCTAAGTGGGTGACAGGGGAAGGTGGTCTGCGTGCGTCCGGGGGAAAAAAGGGAAGGTGCAACCCCGTAAAGAACTCGGGATCGGGCGGAAAAGTCCAATCCGCCACGATAGTAACAGTCATGTGAGCGGGGTTGGGGAGAATGGTGTAGGGGCGAGGGGGGTGGCCGTAATTGAATTTGAAGCGACCGTCGGGGCGGTGCTTAATCATATGAATGTGCCACAGGACGTCAAGATCTAGACGTGAGGGTCCTGCGGTGATGGGAAGACCACGGGGGATATGGATATTAAACGGGGGGTAAGAAGCAAAAATAGTGATAATGCCCCCACAGCAGATTTTGCCCTTCCCGGCCATGCTAATCTCGAGAAGCTTGTAAACAAGCCAATCGCCAGCATGAACAGGGACAGTAAGGGCCCTAAAGCTAACTCCATCATCGTCACGAACAAATGGGAAAGTCATGGCCCAGAGGATAAAAAGATCGGGGATAGTCACGGTGCCTGACTCATCCCGCGGGAAAAATGCAGAGGATATGATCCTATGGGCCAGACGAAATATGGGATGGATGATGGAGGAGGCCTTGGCCTTACCACGGGGATATCGACGGAGTATGGTGAGGCGGAACCAAAAGTTATCGACGTCAAATTCCGGGGGGTATCCGTAGTGCCGGATAGCGTCATTCCCTAGAATAGGGAAACCAAATATACGATTGATGGTATCCAGGTTGGTGCGTATGGTTTGGTTACGCACCCGAAAAGTGACAGTCGACCCCGACTCACAAACGAGGGAGGAAACGAATTCTAGGGTGAGTGACGGGTAGGATACCGCAGAGGCATTCAGGAAGGCTAACCAACCAAGGTTAGCAAAAAGAGTCTCGACCTCGGTGAAGACACCGAGGTCGACGAGTGATTGGGTGTGGGCAAACTTGGTTGATAAATGCCCCCGAGCATCTAGTCTGTGGTAGAAGTCTTTCTGCTCTTGGTTCCTAAATAGGTACCCATGCGGGCCCAACATGGGGTCCACAGGGGGAATGATAGGTGCGGGAGGGGCAAGTGTCAGTTCGCGTGTGTGGGGAGGAGGACGTGTTTGTTTACGTCTCTTACGAGACGGTTCCTCCTCCTGCATGATACTCTTCCCTTTATCTCTCTCCCGGGCCATGTGTGTGCGTGAGTGGTGCAAATGGGTGCAAAGTACTATCAAAGTGCACACACACAAAAACCAAGCAAATCAAATATCTAGGGTAAAAATTGAAATTCGAGAAGTGGAGCGAAGTTACCCAACAGAAATTAGAGCTCCTCACTTGTAGATGACCCCAATGCCGTGCAATGGGAGAAGTGTGGAGCCGCGACACTTTTCTTCAGCAAAAAAAATTCGAAAGTGGGGGTTGGTGTTAGGAATTAGGGCTAGAGAAATGCGAAATAGGATAGGGAGAGAGAGAAATAGACGGGGAGATGCAAGGGGGAGGTGGAGAGAGAGAGGTTAATGGAGGATCTGAGGTTGTGGGAGAGGGGGTTTTGGTAGTCGGGTGGTTGGAGGAGACGAAACGACGGCGAGACGACGAGATCGGGCGAGGGTTTATGAACGGGTGGGTCGGGGGTTATTTATAGGTTTTAAGTCGAGCTGGTCGGGTGAGTTTTCACCCGATCGGTTGACCTTAGGTCGAAAATTTGATGCTGAAGTAACGCTACAGGCGACCCGATCGGTTGAGAACTCAACCGATCGGTTCGTCGCTCCACACATTTTCCCGAGAACTCAGAGTTTCTCACCCGGTCCCTCAACCGGTCTCGCATATTGTCACCCGGTCGGTTGATGAATACTGAAATTTTCCCGAGAGTTTCCCCAGGTCACCCGGTCTGTTCACCCGGTCTGTTCTTTCTCCACCCGGTCGGTTCATTTGGTGACAGACACGGCTGTTAGCTGATACATCCCAACCGATCGGGTGAGTTATCACCCGGTCGGTTGGGGCATAGTTTCCTGCAAAAACCCAAAAATTGCCTAAGTTTCACGACGGGAGTTCTTCCGGCTGGATTTATTTATAAAAATAGATAAAATAAAGTTAAGAAAAAGTCCTAAAAAGCGGAAGTAAAAGTTTAGAACATGGGTTGCCTCCCATGAAGCGCTTTTGTTTAACGTCGTTTAGCTCGACGCCCGCTGATGATGTTCATGGTGGACGATACGGGTGATGCCCAAAATCCGGCATCTCTTCAGCTCCAGAGGTTGTGGCTATTGGTGTAGTCGGCGGCTGTAAAAAGATTTGCTCGACTACCCTCCCTTTGTCGACAGGATCCGGGGGCTTCTCCCTCAAATTGGCGTCTACCGCCATCTTTTTCAGGATCCAGACCTCATCACCGGTGAGGTCCATGGGTTCTTTCCCTTTTCTCCTCGTAGGAGGAGACTTAGGAAATCCGGGAGGGATCACATGTCGCGCGACCGCCTCGTTAGCAACTTCATTCTTCGGGGAGCCAACTTGCTCTCCAAGGTCCCCCAAGCTATGGGGGGGGGGGGGTTCCTTGAGAGCACTTCCCAGGCACTTGTTTCAACAGCTCTATCTTCTTCATTCTCTAGCATATTGATACTCGGATCGTCCGGAGGATTTGGATGCTTCATCGACAAGCCTAAGTCAAATTCGACTCTTTCTTGGCCCACATTGAGGGAAAGCTTCCCATTCTTCACGTCTATCAAAACTCCGGCGGTTGCCATAAAGGGTCGTCCAAGAATAATCGGGGTATGCTTGTCTTCCGGCATGTCCATCACAACAAAATCAACCGGTACATGTACTCCTTTCTCATCGACAGGGAGGTCGTCCACTACTCCCACCGGGTACTTGACCGAACGGTCAGTAAGTTGTAATGTCATGCTGGTGGGCTCCAAGTCTCCCATCCCTATTCTCTTGTATAACGAAAGGGGCATTAAGCTGACGCTCACGCCTAGATCGACGAGCACCCTCTGGATTTGCACTTCCCCAATAGAGCAAGGGATGGAGAAACTTCCGGGGTCCTTGAGCTTGGACAGATTTGCGCACTGAATAAGTGCGCTGCACTCCGCCGTTAACACGACCTTCTCTTTTCTAGATCCCCGTGTCACCAAGTCTTTCAAGAATTTTGCATATGAGGGAATTGTCTCGATGGCCTCGAGTAAGGGGATTTGTAAGCTCATATCTTTCACCATGGCAAAGAATTTGCCATATTTCTCATCGATTTTGGCTTTGGCAAGCCGTTGTGGGAAAGACACAACGGGCTTGAACACTCTTGGGTTCCCTTCCTCATCCTTCTTCTTCTCCTCTCTATGAACTCCCTCCGGAGTAGTTGTCTTGGGTGACGAAGCACCATCGTCATTTAATTTCTCAGTTGGTCGTTCCATGACCAACGGTGCTTCCGGTCCTTTGGGGGGCTCTGTCGTAGGTATTTGAGTTCCACTCCTCAAGACGATGGTGGACACGTTCTCATGCTCATGTGTGAGCGCCAAGGTCCGATTTACCCCCCTCGGGTTCACCTCAGGCTGTGGCGGTAAAAGATTCTGCGGTCTCTGAAGGTTAGCCACTTGCAACCCCAGCTGGGTCACCTGATCAGTGAGGACTCTTTGTCCCATCTCCAGCTTCAGATTTATTTTCTCCCGATTGGCGATGTATTGAGTCAGGAGGGACTCAACTGGAGAAATGGCCCTCTGCTGGCCGTATTGCTGCTGGGTGGGCTGTTGATTCCTAGGAGCATACTGTTGATACTGCGGTGGAGGTTGTTGCTGCTGAAATTGCTGCTGCTGAAACTGCTGCTGGAGCCTAGCCGGCTGATATATCTGCTGTTGTTGCTGAGCCGGCTGTTGGTAAGGTGCCCGGTAACTGAGGTTCGGATGATTCCGGTTGTTGGGAGAGTAGGCCGGGTTTGAGTTGGTTCGTGGTGGAAATGGCGCATTTCCCGTAGGATTGTAAAACAATGCGCTCGCCTGATCCAACGGTGGTGAGATGTCACCACCGTCGAACTCTCCAAAAACTTCGAATTCTACCGCAGCAATCTGTTGTGAACCGGCGCCACCGGTGCCTACCATCAATGCAGAGATCTGGGTTGACAGCAAGTCAAACTTGCTTGACAATTTGTCGACGTCTTCCACTCTATGGATGCCCCCAGATCTTGGTGTGGCTCTCTCGTCACACCACCATTCATTGTTGGATGCCATATTTTCCAGAATCTGTCTGGCATCTTCTTCGCTTCTTGACATGAAGGACCCTCCAGCCGCGGCGTCCATGGAAGATTTTAAATCGTCCCTCAACCCATTATAAAACAGATTTATGATCTGCCACTTGGGGAGCTCATGGTGGGGACATCTTCTCTACTTCTCTTTGTATCTTGTCCAAGCCTCATGCAAGGACTCGTGGCTGGCCTGGGAGAAGGAGGAGATCTCACTCCTCAGCTTCATGGTCTTCCCCGGGGGAAAGAACTTCGTCAGGAAAGCATTTGAGAGCTTCTCCCAGGTGTTGAATGTATTTGGGTCCTCCCCCCTAAGCCACAGCTTGGCTTTATCTCGCAAGGAGAAGGGGAACAGCTTCAGTCGGATCGCCTCAGTTGTGACACCATTTATCCGGAAGGTGTCACATTTCTCCAAGAAGGAGTCTAGATGCTCAATCGGGCTCTCCATGGGTGCACCCGAAAATTGATCCTGCTGGATCCACGTCACCAAAGATGGCTTAAGCTCGAAGCTTTGGGCCGTAATAGCTGGAGGACGGATGGTGGAGGTGGACTCGATGGAAGGCATCGAGTACTCCAACAGGGACTTGTGAGGTGGGGTGTTCTCCCCCATGGCTTCAGGATCCTCTCTTCTTCGCTTCTCGGCGGCCAAATGCCTTAGGGCGGCGTTTATCTCTGGATCAACGGGGATCAAGTCGTCGAGACTTCTTGAACTCCTGCGCATGAAAAACAACAAACACACGTGAAGCGAAAAGTGGGAAAGAAACAGATAAGATAAGAAATAAAAATAAAAAAAAAAATAAAAAAATAAAAAGGAAAAAGAAGAATGCGAAAATTATCGCGAGGTAGGGATGAGAGCTAGACACTAGGGTTCATGAGATCCTAAAATAACAAGCACGTTGCCTCCCCGGCAACGACGCCATAAACTTGACCGGTGCCCCGCCGGGCGCGGCTCTTGCGCACCAGATGTGTGCAATGGTGCGAACGGGGGCGTGGGAAATCTAAATATTTGTAACCGCAAGCGCACGGTGTTGTAGTGTGGCTTGGGGGTCGAACACAGGGAGGCGAGGATGTGCTTGTGTCAAAGAGGATCAAAGTCACCCCATGGGCGAGCTAGCCCAGATCGATTGATGGGTTGTCACGGTAAATGAATGCAAAGTATAGACAATATGAAGGAAAAACCCGGGACTTTGGTTTCGACCCCAACGAGCGACTCTCGCCGATACGGCCTACGGGTAGGATGGCGATCGGAATTAGGGTCTAATAGTGAGACTTTGCCTCTGAAAGTGGTACCGACATCCCATGAGCCCGATATTCCGGTCGGTGCCCAGGATGATACGCCAGACTTCCCGGGTTCGATCAGTGGGCACTCCCGTGTCCATTAACACTGATCAACTCCGGGAGCACTAAGATCGAAATGATAACTCCCAACGTCTCATCCTGCCGCTCCCGTGCGCTAGGATTTGGCGTCTACGCTAAGGGCGTGAGCTATGGCTAGGGAGTCAACCGCCAAGTTTATTCCCCCTTGGCCCAACGGTCAAAGGCGGTCTTTTTCCCGCCGATGACAATAAAACATCCTGCGTAACCGTTAGATTCCTAATCCCTATCGATTTCCTAACCCTATGGACGCATCGGGAAGAGCCCCCGAAGGGGTTTCCGCCAACATCCCAGATTTGGGAACTACTCACAAATATTCATTAAAAGCGATCTAAACGAAAATGAACCGTCAAAATCATAATCAGACAATAGAAATGCAAAGGTAGTAAAGCAATTAAGATAATACTAAAGTTTTACAAAGATCCGAAAACTTACAAAAACTGGAAAATTACAGCCGTCACAAAATGAAGAAAACAGTAAAAAATAACCAACTCCCGAATCTGGGAAACCTAGGGTTCTATTTATAGAAAACGACATCACCCGATCGGTTGATAAGTCAACCGATCGGGTGAGCCGCTTCACAAAATTACAGCGCAAAGCGGGGTTTCACCCGGTCAGTATGAACCGGTCGGTTAGAACTTGGTGCGGTCGGTTGGATCTTGGTGTGGACCGGGTGAAGAGACCGGTTGGATCTTCGAGTTTGGGATGTTGAAATTCAGCTACAGGTGAACCGATCGGGTGAAGGTCACCCGATCGGTTGGCAATCGGCTTCGAATTTCCAGAGACTTTGAGCTTTTGACCCGGTCACTGAACCGACCGGGTGACTTCTCGTGAGCTCCAAGCTGTGCCCGGGTGGTGCACGCGTGCATCACCCGATCGGTTGGTGATGACCAACCGACCGGGTGAGGGGCTGAAAGATGCAATCTTCGTCGTTTGACCCCCCTGGATCACGCGTGACTCCTCCCATTGCTCCGGGGACATATGATATCATCGTTTTATGCCCCAAATGCCAGTAATCTCCTGTAAAACATGGAAAACATGGAAAAGTGAAAGAAAACAAGAAAACACAAGAAAACACGAGAAAACGAATAAAAGACGGCGGTAAAATACGGAAAAACACGGAAGAAAACGTGCGTAAATATATGAAATATAAACGCACATCATGTATACTACTCAATACTAATATATAAACACAATCGTATTCAGTCAAGTAACACCCTAATAGTACAATCACTTTTACACACCAGGTAATACACTATACAAACCACATAATACTTATCACTATATACGCATTTGCACATAATACGCTACACCATATACAAAAATAAACATGTCCTACTTATATGGCACTAGGCCACTACAACCTACCCACCTTAAAATCGAGTTCGTCATCTGACTTCCTTGAGTAGGGCCAACTTATGAATGAGCGGAGTAAGGTTACTCTACCCCAGACATACATACACTATAAAAACAATGTACATTCACATTCATACACTTACACATACATCATATAGTCACATACATATAAATACACGCACACACATTACACACATGTTCATACTTACATTATTACACACCTACCTTATATCTACGCAAAATTTAGACATACATACTATATGTTCACACAAGTATACACAACCATAGTAATCTACATAGAGCTAGTATACTACTATATATACCTATCCATATATAGTTACATACATTCAATCATGTATACCTCCTGGTGTATACATGCACATACATCATCCTGTAGAGAAAGTAATACAATATTACAATTCTACTACTATAGTAAATTACACATATTCATATAATATGTATAGACATCTATAACTAAGCACATACCTATCCACGAATGAGCACACACCCATACGCACTACTATATAGATCATACAATAGATTTGTACACTCAACTATATGTATACCTATTATCATGTACCTTGCACATAACTTCATTAGCATACAATTACAAACATTGGCAAGTACATACATACACTCCTTGTAGATGATCAAACACCAATTTTAATACACACAGATATTCCTATAGTGATATAGCTATCCACATATATACACGTATGCCGCTTACTACCATATGTATAACTATATATATGTCACGTATAATACAGTATATGCATATAAAGCATAATAGACAACCACAATATACTAATATACTAAGGGTAGGCATACTCATACATGAGAGGAACACAGAGATCCGCTCACATGGGTCCACACACACTATCTATGTATACACTACGACCATCTCAATTAATATCAATGGATCTACTATACCTATACCATAAGTACTATAAAGGAAAGGTCAGGCATTACTTGAAATCCTTTGTTCATCAGTCTCAACTTCTGCAGTCGTCATGATGAATGCCTGACATCTCGGCTGGTTCTGCCTCACTTGCTCAAAAACCTTTTTGTTGTGGAGCCGGAGGTGGTCCACGCTGAGTAGATCCAGAAGGTCCAACAGTCATCGGCTTGTTGTTACAGTGAGGGCAGTCACTGATAGCATATGCAGATGCTCTGCAAACTCCTCCTCGATCTTCGAATAGATCTAACATATTATCTATAAATATTATTACAGATTTATCTAAAAACTCGTAGAATATGATACTCATGCGATTCATGGATACTGCAGGGTCGTTGGTTACCCCGAACGACAGGACAACGAACCTACAGTGTCCATACATGGTCCGGAAGGTTGTCTTGTAGATGTCTCTATTCTTGCCCTTCACTTGGTGGATACCACTCAGAGATCCAACTTCGATAAAACTCGTGATCCACCGAGTCGATCGAAGATATCATCGATGCGAGGTAACTGGTACTTATTCTTCACTGCAATCTTGTCCGGCTCCCGATAATCCACGCACATTCTTCTCGATCCATCCTTCTTCTTGACCAACAGAACAGGATCACCCCAGGGAGATGCTGGGATGGATGAATCATTTCTGTTATCGGTCGTCCAATTGCTTACGTCGCTCTTCCAGTTCTACAGGAGCCATATAAAAAGGCGCTTTCGAGATCGGTTGAGTCCCTGGCATAAGATCAATGCCGAACTTCCAACGCTTGATCGGGCGGCAATCCAGAAATGTCTTCAAGAAAGACGTCTTCAAAATCTTTCGCTACTGCAGTCTTCTCCGGTTCGACTTGCACGGATGCGACGATCACTACATTCTGCTGGGCCGAAGTTTGAAAGGTCCGAGTGAACGACTAAATGAAACTCTAAAATCTAATATGGTCAACGCTGGGTGAGAAACTACTAAGGTGACTCCTAGGATGATAATACTAAGTTTTAGCAAAGGTGTCCAACTAACAAGCAGGGGTGTCTAATTAAATCTTTCTACAATCCTGGTCTAATGGGTTTCCCGATCATGCTGAGACAAGATACTCGGGCAACCTTCGTTTACGAGATAATTCTAGATGTTTGGCTAATGATACTATATCTATTGTTCTGAAGTTTGCAATTGCACGGACTTGCATAGGCCAACACTAAAACCTGTAATGCCCCACTTCCCAAAAGCAACAGAGCAAGAACGTTATGAAGGTCCGCATGAACTGGAGCGGTGAAGCTCAAGTTCACTAAGCGTCTGTGATAACAACATAACATATTCTTGCATGCAATCAGAACAATAGAATATTATTTCATTCATTAGCCACATCTAGAAGTTTCGTACATGAAATAAAAACAACAGGGCCTCAGCATGGCCAAAGGAAACTACCACAGGGAACATACCCTACTACAAAGAGCTAAAGCAAATAACATGATAAGTCCATAGCCCTGCGCAGGGAGCGATTCCGGGTCAACAAGCTCTCGGCTCTCTGGTCATCTACCTCAAACAGCTCCTCCTCCTAGTAACATGTCTCGTGATCTAACATACATTCCAAAACATGAATGTATGTCAGGAAGGGTCTGGCAAGTGAAAGGTGAGTCGACCCAAGGCAAGGTGTACGAATATTAAACAGATTGTGAAATATCAACAATTCTTAAAGAATTAAAGTAAGCAGTTATGACATGGCAGTTCTAATGAATTAAAAGTAAATAGTTATGACATAACAGTCCTATTGAATTAAAAGTAACAACTATAAACGTGGCAATTCTAATGTGTGAGTAAGGGGTCAACAATTATTACAAATTCAATGCAAACGTTTTCTATAAAGCATATGTGACGTCCCCTAGATGTGAGCATGCAAGTGTGCAATAGGATTGGGGATACCAGATTTAAATATTTATACTGCAAGCGCACAGTGTTGTAGTGTGGCTTGGGGGTCAAACACAGGGAGGCGTGGGTGTGCTTGTGTCAGAGAGGAACCGGTTCACCCTATGGCTGAGCTAGCCCGAATCGATAGATGGTTTGTCACGGAAAATGAATTCAAGGGATAAACAATATAAAAGGAAACCTAGGACTTCGGTTTCCACCCTATCATGTGTTTTCACTATTACGACCGGTGGATAGGAACACGATTGGAATTAGGGGTTAGTGGTGAGACGTTGCCTCTAAAAGTGATACCAAAGTCCCATGGGCCCGATATTCCGGTTGGTGCCCAGGATGATATGTCGGACTACCTGGGTTCGGTCAGTGGGCATATTCCCATGTCCATTAACACTGACCGACTCCGAGAGCACTAAGCTCGCAACGATAACTCCCAACATCTCATCCTGCCGTTCCCACGTGCTAGGATTCGATGTCTACGCTAAGGGCGTGAGCTATGGCTAGGGAGTCAACCGCCAAGTTTATTCCTCCTTGGCCTAACAGTCAAAGGCGGTCTTTTCCCACCGATGACAATGAAACACCCAGTGTAACCTCTAAATTCCTATTCACTATCGATTTCCTAGTCCTATGGACGCATTAGGGAGAACCCACGAAGGGGTTTCCACCAAAATCCCAGATTTGGGAACTACTCACACATTATAGCTAAAAAGCAATCTAAATGAAATTCAACCGTAAAAATCATGATCAGGCAATTGAAATGAAGTAGTAGCAATGCTATTAAGACTATATTAAAGTTTGACAAAGATTAGAAAACTTACAAGTAGCAATAAAATTCCAGCTATCATAAATGGAGAAAAAACAGGAAAAATACAAAGCTCTTCTGAAAACCTAGGCAGATATATATAGAAATCGACGTCACTCGATCGGTTGAAGAATCAACCATCGGGTGAGTTGCTATGACACTTCAGCATCGATGTTCAAAATTTCACCCGCTCGCTTGGTCCGACCGGTTGGCAGCTCCGGGTCGTCATTTGGATCTTGCAGTCATCAGGTGAACCGATCGGTTGAGTAATCAACCGATCAGTTGGAATTATCACCCAAAAGAACAGAGACTTCTGTCAAACAGACACGGTCAGCGAACCGTCGGGTGAGCTCTCCGGGTCGTCGTTCGGAAAATTTGCTACAGATGAACCGATCGGGTGAATGTCACCCGATCGGTTGGAATTCAGCTCCAAATTCCCGAGATCTCTGATGTGTTCAACCGGTCGACGAACCGGTCGGTTGATGCTGCACTTCGCTTCAGCTTGCGTCCGAGTCGGACACGCGTGTTGAGTATTGGTGTTTCATACCAATCTTATTTTGATGATGATCACAACATTATGTTGTTGCTAATTAATCTCTTGTCTTAGTCTCTCAGTTTATTTCAAGGATATCTTTCTTGGAGACTAATCACTTGGTGTAAGGATGGACATCAGGTGAAGAAGGGCCAAAGTTTGGACTCAAGGAGTGCCAAAGCTTGGAGTTGATGGAGAGCAATCAAGGCATCAAGATTGAAGACTTAGACCCTTTTGAAAGCATTGTAATCCATGTAATTTACTTTATTGCTTTTTCTCTCTTTTGTGTCTAGGGTTGATGTAATGCCTTGCTAGATGGTTTACTCATTCATGCTCATGCATTTAACCATCTTAGTGAACCTTAGGATTATTATAGAATCCAACACAATAGGTTCACTCCTTCTGTCAGTCGCCTGTTGAGGGAAACACAATCGACTGGGTGATTTCCAGTCGCCTGTAGATCCTTCTACAGTCGCCTGATATGCACTGCTCAAGTCAACATTTCTATTGACTCAAACTTGAGCTTTACGCACAGTCGCCTGTCAATCAGTTCCCAGTCGCCTGTATATTTACAGTCGACTGAGATTCGGCCAACAGTCGCCTGCTAGCGTAAGTGCAATCTCTGCATCTTTCTGTCTTCTCTCCATACTTTACAGTAGTCGACTGATGAAAAATATACAGTCGCCTAACTATTCGACATTCGACTGTAGTATTAACACCAGTCGCCTGTGCGAAGAATTGGAGAAAGTGTGCTGCTCTCTGTTTCGACCCATCCCCTACAGCAGTCGTCTGCTGAAGGATTTACAAGCGCATGTCCTGTTTGTCAGTCGACTTTAGTGACTTCGTCAGTCGACTGTCCTGGCTCAGATTATAGCCATTGGATATTTTCTAGCTGTTGATCAGTCGACTGTCTTAGGATTTATAGCCGTTGGAGAGTGTGCTGCCTTTCTTGAGAACTCTTGACAACATTTGATAAACTCTTGATTCTATAGAAAATTTCAAGAGATCAATAAGCCACTCTCAAGCTCCCTCATTTCCCTCTATTAAGCATTCATCTTTCTTCATGCATTGAAGTCCAGCTCAAGGGAAATCATCCAAGTGCTCTCAAGCATATTCCAACACTTGGAGATCCTCTTCCATGCCTTGCATTCATTCATGAGTAAGCATCTCACGGCATAGGTAAGAGTATTTACTTTACAAGGTGTAAATTGTTTTCCTATTTCTCTTTGTGGGATTAGGACTTTCTCTCTTTGTGGGAGTTTCTCTCTTAGTGGGAGGTTGTCTCTTTGTGGGACTTAGGATACTCTCTTTGTGGGAGTAACTCTCTTTGTGGGAGTTTAGTGTCCTAGTGTAGGGCTAACCCTAATTCTCTGAGTGGGAGTTAGTGATTCTCTGTGTGGGAATCTTGATCCTTGTGTAGGATTGGTTGGGTCCTTGTGTAGGGCATAAATCCTCTTTGTGAGGTATCTCTTTGTGGGATTTGTATTCACTTCTCTGTGTGGGAATATAGCGAATTTTGGTGTGGCTGGATGTACCCAAGTTTGGGGAACCAGGGTAAAACTTTGTGTTTGCATTTGGATTGATTGTGCCTTTTAATTCCTCTTGCATTTATTATTCCGCATTTGCAAGTTAAATTTTATTTGGACAATTTTATTGCCATTACACTATTCACCCCCCCTCTAATGTGTGTTGTTAGTATTGCAAGGGTTAGACGATCCCTACAACATGTGCATCACCCGATCGGTTGGCTGTGTCCAACCGATCGGGTGGGGACTGAAAGATGGTAATCTTCATCGTTTGGCCCCCTGGATCACGCATGACTCATCCCGTTGCTCCGGGGACTTAAAGTATCTTCGTTATGTGTCCCCTAAGCTGGCAATCTCCTGCAAACACACAAAAACACGGAGAAGTGAAAGAAAACTAAAAATCACAAGAAAATGAGTACGAGACGACGGAAAACAACGGAAAAGCACAAAGAAGATGTGCGTGAATATATAAAATATAAACACACGTCAAAATCCCACAAGCTGAACTGTCACGCCCCGCTTCCCATTAGACTTGAGAGCGAGGACGCGAACGGGCCCGCTTATGTAAGTCAGGAGGGGGTACTTTTGCTTTTCTTTCCCCCTTGACTTATCACAATAAGCGTTTGTGTAAAAACTGCAGGTTCTTGCTTGCATTACTCAAAACAACACAGATAAGTAAAACATTATTACAATCTCAACCGTCTCAAAGGAATTACAACAATGTAGAAAAGAAGAGTGGGTCTTATGACCCGTACAATAAGTGAAAAGAAGTGCAATGAAAGTTCTCTAGTTTGACAGTTCTTGGTCCACTGGTTCAGCTATCTCAACTAGTCCTCCTGGTGCTAAAGCTCGGGATCTGACATACATCCAAAAACATGAATGTATGTCAGCAAGGGTCTGCAAGTAGAGGTTAGAACCCAAGGAAAGGTATATACAAATTTATACTGGATTTAAGAGGTGTTAATAATTTAAATGAGATAATGACAACAAGATTAAACATACTGATTATAAAATACATCCTATCATGCAGTTCTAAGCAGTTTAACAAGTAAAGTAAATCTTCTCTTTGGTTCATTAGCATGTCAATATAACTGAGATAACAAATCCAAGTTGCAAGTTTCATGTTAGCATTTCACGACTGTTAGCATTTCACGATTGTTAGCATTCACGATTGTTAGCATTCATGTCTATAAAGGATTCACGCCTTTAGGTCGTGATGAGCGAGTCGTCCTTCTCACGAGGGTTTATCGTGATTGGCGCTAACCCACCGCCCACGGGTGGTGCCCTTGAAGAGAGTACTCTTTCATACGCCTAGTGGCCGCCCAATCCAACCCCACCCAAGATTTGTGCTGGAACACGAGCCAGCCTAATTCACGAATTACAAGCACGAATTTGTCAACTTAATGACATCACGAAAGTCACGATTTCGCCTTTGAGGCGCACGATTTCACGATGTCTCACGTTAGTTAATTATTTCAAGGCAAGCAACAATTAAATAATATAATCATTTATTTCCATGCAGCATTTTCCATGTTACAAGAGTATCGAAACAGCATTCACATAATTTAGCAAAAAGGGTGAACATGCGAGTTTAACGAAAACAAACAGAAAGTTGATTTTTCTTGTCATTGTTCTAAACTAAGTTATAGCAAATCATATGCCATTGGATTACATTTTTGGTCACAGATCTCATGGTGGTAATATCACACGTCATTTCACATGTAGATTCTAAGTTATGCAACTTTACATACAAGAGACTAATTGAACATCCAACTTCGAAAATCAATATAAATCGTATACTTGCCTGATTTTGGCGATTTTGGTGCCGTTGGGTTCGTCTTGATGGGTACTACGTGTCGGTACTTCCGGTTCTCTGTTTTGGTTAAACATATCACCGAATTAGATATATTGCGAGATAGTCAAAACATCAAGTTAATCCTTAAAGTGGGTTCGTCTAATTTTATCGGGTTGTCTGGCTAGGGTGATGTCTATATTGTGTTACACTAACATGATACGCCTCATTTCATTCTGATATTATCTAACAACAAGTTGTCAAAATTTAATACCAACCAGTTAACATTCAAATTAACACTAACACCCCATTAATATTAATTTTTCCTTAAGCTAATTGGTATGGTTAACATCCTAATTAATACCCCCACCCACTTATACCTACTCCTACATCATTTTAATACAAACCCTCACTTTCTCTTTCAATCTGCCATCTCTTCTTTTATTCAAGGCTATCTCCCTTCATTCTTTAATAATTTCCTTAATATTCAAACTGTCACACACCCCAACTTTCTTTATTCTTTCAAAACCTCTGTCACGTTGTCCCTCTTTCTTCTAGGGCTGACACCCTATTAACTTTCTATTGTTTCAACACTTTATCTCTCTTTGACTTACTCTCCTTTTGCTGTTGTTTTGTTTTCTTTTTTTTCGTTCTCAGTTTTGCAGGTAAGAACGAAGGGGAGTCCTCACGCAAAAACGAAAGGGAAAGGAGCTTCTCACCTCGCGACGGCAGGGAGGGCTGACGGGCGGCTTCCTGGGCGGCGGAGAGCGGCGTTTTCCGACGGTCTGCACGGTGCGGTGGCGGTGGTGGCGTCCTCCGACGCACGCGCGCACGTGGCTGATCCCTTCGATGGCCTGGTGGATTTCCGGTGACAGCACAGTGCGCAAGGAGCACGGCGGCGCGCGGTGATTGCGGGTGGAGGTGTGCGATGATGCCCAGGTGAGAGAACTTGGGAAGAAGAAGAAGTAGAGGAAGGGTTATTTGTTTTCAGATCTGAACTTTGGAGTTTTGAGTTTTGAAGTAGTTTGTTTTTTGATCTGAACTTGGTTTCGATTTGGGTGTTTGTTGGTAGAGAGAAAAATCAGAAATGGGTTTGTTTTGTTTGAGATAGGTTGAATCTGAAATGAAAATTTCAGATTTGTATGTTTCTGATTTGGATTTTTTCTTCCAATTTGCAGTTGACTTTTGTTTGGGAAATGGGTTGATTTTGAGAAGAATCTGAAATTGTGTTTCTGGTTTGATTTGGGGAATGGATTAGGGTTTGCAGATGAATTGGTGAAATTGGTTTCAGGGGAGAAGATGTCTTAAAAAGATTTTAGCAGGGAACACCCTTTTCCTTTGTCAAACCAATCTAAATTAGATTAGGATGGGAAATAAATGATAACTTTAGACTAATTGGAGAAAACGTGTTTGTAGAGAGACGTGTTAGTTTGTGTTTTGATTAATAGGCAAGAAAAACATCTGCCTTCAAAGAGACATGAGTGTGTTCTGATTTGAAAAGAAAATCAATGTTTAATTTGACTAATTGTTTTTAGGGGGGAGGAACTTGGTATAGCAACGTGTTTGTTGTTTGTAGTGATAGGTAAGATATTATGGTAATTAAGTAATTAAGAAAATTAATATAATAACGTAATTAGTAACTTGATTAAGGTGGTGGAATAATTAAAGTGATTAACAACCAGTAAGTAGCACGATAATTTAGTTAAAGTAATTTGTTAAACTTTGACAGCTAATTAATCAGGTCACGGTAAAAACGAAATACAGAGATGTGTATGCGTAACAAAGAAAGTATGTACGAAAAGATTATACGGACGGTTGAAAAATACCGGTACGCACGATCTAAAACATATCTAAAAATACAGGCCGTTACACTCTACCCACCTTAAGAAAAATTCCGTCCTCGGAATTCTTATGAACATATGAGCAGGAAACAAGTATGGATAATGCTCATGTATTTCTATGATGTAAATTACAACTTGAAATACTTCGAAATGAAGAAATGAATTTGGTTGGAAAAGACATAAGTGATGAGTATAAGATTGTGTTTCAGAAAGGGGTTCGGATGACTAAGCACCATCGATGGCCTTAATCGTCAATAGTCAAATAGCTAACGATGGCTACCAGCGATGTGCAGGGATGAGAATGAGAGAAATAATAATGTATACACGTATCCTTTTAACAGCCACCCCAATATCCTAACACACGAGTTGCTAAACTCATAAACATAAACAAGTGTTCTTAGAATAAATCATCACTTTTTGTCTCGTCACTGAATAATGTTACAACTATGAATATATTCTGAACTCAAATACAGGTCCAATACTTCTCTTCTTCTTTTTGATTTCAATCTCATAATTCTTGTCTTAAAAAATTAATACTTTAAACAAGGCAACCTTGGAAGGGAAAATATCAATTGTCCTCAATCAATACTTCTTATAAATTTCCTTACTCCTTCGCTCATCATTGCTATTAAAGCAGTAACATCATCTCGGGGAATCTTTAATGTACGATATCCTCTATACCCAAGTTCTTCAAAAAGCTGTACATTCTCATAGGTTACCCATCCGCATTGTATCATCCATTGTTCATTGTATAGCCTAACTTGTAATACCATAATTGTGACATCATCTAACTCCAACCTGATTCTTATCTCAAGCAATTGGTATAACGACGCTTTACCAATTTTTGATATCTGACAATAAGTATCAATGCACCTAGTATACCTCACCATCAACATTTATCATACTCCCAACTCATCCTTCATCGTGACAACTCATAAGTCTGATTAACAAATTATTAAATCACATCTCACCGTTTCTTATTGAATCTTATCCCAAGCAACTTAGATCAATTTACGCCATCATCCCTTCATATCAACATGTCATATTATTCCCGACGTCTCCTATATGATGAAATCTTGTTACTTCAAATATTCTACTCATTCTTATGGTCACCATAGATCATAATATAGCTTCGTATTTACTTTTATCCGTTACTCGTTTGAATTTCAAATCTGTAATGTACTCGTCTTCCTGTGCACCACTCATAGTATGGAATCCTATTGAAGCCATTATTAACGGGTATATCCAAATGTGAAATATAACTCTTGAACACCTCATTCTATCTATCATTTTGTCAATAATTAATACAACTACGCCTTACATCATCTCAAACTATTCTTATCCGTAATTATTAATCACTTAATAACAATCTATCAACATAACGCATAACAAAAATTCAATACTGCTGATGATAGAAATAAAAGTTGGAGTAAACATTTTAAAAGAAATGGTTATAATGCAAATTTAAAACTAATCTCGCTAAAGTGGTATCAAGTAAATGGATGTACTAATGTGGTAACCACGAGATAGGGTAGGATACAGAGTTGTATGATGTAGCGAATCAAGTTTGCGACGAATGGGTTCAGGTAAGGCAAGGATAAAGAGTTAGCCAGATCAGAAAGATGATCTTACATGTGCAAAAGTAAATTAAGAACAGACATGCATATACGAGCGAAAAGTAAAGTACTGGTGGCTGCTCAAGTGTGGTAAGTAAAGTGCATGTAATGTATAAGTAAAGGTGTCTGTGCAAGTGCAAAAGTAACAACGGTGGCATGTCATATGGTAACAACAATGTTTTAACCAACATGCAATGTGATGACAATAGTAAGACGACCAAGTAGACGTAGTAATATTGAAAAGGACAAGTAATGAGCGAGCATGAGGAAAATAGACATCGCTTGACTAACTAATAGTGTGGCTGGCCAAGTAATAAGAAGTCTAGTTTAACTCCTAAACCAGCCAGGCAGTCAGGGCTTGAAGGCATAGGTCACTTCTATGACCGCAGGACAAGTCCTTTGGTTGACCAACCCACTTCCCATTCCTTTCTAGACACTGATCCAGTAGCAATTTAAGACCGCTTATTATTATACCGTTCTATCACGTTTGAGTAGTCTTGACTTATTCTATAGAACAGTGGTATTAAATCAATAGTCGTGATAGGAGTTAGCTTGATCAGGTGGCATAAAAATGGTTATGAACAATTAAATGGGAGAATGGGAGGCATTTGTGAAAATGTGATAATATCCCAATAACGTATATAAGGATAGTGAGTATGTGGTATAAGTTAAAACAGTAGATAAGCAATAGACGAAAAATTCATGGGTGTAGAGATGTGGTGTTTGTTTCATAAATGGAGATAGATTTTTTTCTTTACAAATTTTTTTAAAGTATAAATACGATGAATACAGAACTAATACATTGAAATAGTTGAAGTTTTGTCTAAAAATTATTTAAAATTAGTATATGGTCGGTTATTTTGAAATCCGTTGAAGTATAGTAAGAAAGTAAATGCCACACATAATTACGATTCACGTCCTTGCGGTCCAGCGGACACGGCCAGGGAAGTGACTAAGTCAGGATCACTTACCTCAAGTCTAGCTAGGGTGATCCAACAAACTTAGCCAAGCACATTGACCGGATCATGGTCCATTGAAGGAAGTTCATCATTTATATGCGTGCCATTAACAAAAGAGTTTAAAGATAAAGATCTCCATAGATAGAAAGTAAAATAGGATGGTATAGATTTGAAAAAATTTTGTGACTAAAAATTTTCAATGAAGGAAACTCAAATATAATAATAATTTTAAGTCAGTTGAAAAATATAAGGCCCATGTAAAAGATTTTTAAAGAAGTTAAACTGGGCGAAATTTCATAAAAGAGACATCGATAGTAAAATCAGTATAGCAATGTGAGTGATTCAAAAGATAAAGATGGCTGTCAGGAAGATCACGTGGGTCGAGAGTAAGGGTTAGAATAGGATGATCAATTGGGAGTGCGGGTAGGAAATGATCAGTGAAAAGTCTACGATAGATTCCTAATGTCAAAAAATGGAATGTAAAATGAAGGGGACTAAAAATCAATGATATACTGTTTTGGTTAACTAAGGATTAGGAAAATTAGGACGGGAATTTTCTAATGAAGTTGATCAGGGTAGAAAATTCTTAGGAAGGTGTTGTTTGAGAGTCAAGATTGTAATCTTATCCATGTTGTTTTAAAGTATTTTGCATGAGCAGAGACCTGCATGGGCCACCACTAAAACCTGTCATGCCTCGCTTCCCATTAGACTTGAGAGCGAGGACGCGAACGGGCCCGCTTATGTCAGTCAGGAGGAGGTACTTTTGCTTTTCTTTCCCCCTTGACTTATCACAATAAGCGTCTGTGTAAAAACTGCAGGTTCTTGCTTGCATTACTCAAAACAACACAGATAAGTAAAACATTATTACAATCTCAACCGTCTCAAAGGAATTACAACAATGTAGAAAAGAAGAGTGGGTCTTATGACCCGTACAATAAGTGAAAAGAAGTGCAATGAAAGTTCTCTAGTTTGACAGTTCTTGGTCCACTGGTTCAGCTATCTCAACTAGTCCTCCTGGTGCTAAAGCTCGGGATCTGACATACATCCAAAAACATGAATGTATGTCAGCAAGGGTCTGCAAGTAGAGGTTAGAACCCAAGGAAAGGTATATACAAATTTATACTGGATTTAAGAGGCGTTAATAATTTAAATGAGATAATGACAACAAGATTAAACATACTGATTATAAAAGACATCCTATCATGCAGTTCTAAGCAGTTTAACAAGTAAAGTAAATCTTATCTTTAGTTCATTAGCATGTCAATATAACTGAGATAACAAATCCAAGTTGCAAGTTTCATGTTAGCATTTCATGACTGTTAGCATTTCACGATTGTTAGCATTCACGATTGTTAGCATTCATGTCTATAAAGGATTCACGCCTTTAGGTCGTAATGAGCGAGTCGTCCTTCTCACGGGGGTTTACCGTGATTGGCGCTAACCCACCGCCCACGGGTGGGGCCCTTGAAGAGAGTACTCTTTCATACGCCTAGTGGCCGCCCAATCCAACCCCACCCAAGATTTGTGCTGGAACACGAGCCAGCCTAATTCACGAATTACAAGCACGAATTTGTCAACTTAATGACATCACGAAAGTCACGATTTCACCTTTGAGGCGCACGATTTCACGATGTCTCACGTTAGTCAATTATTTCAAGCAAGCAGCAATTAAATAATATAATCATTTATTTCCATGCAACATTTTCCATGTTACAAGAGTATCGAAACGGCATTCACATAATTTAGCAAAAAGGGTGAACATGCGACTTTAACGAAAACGAACAGAAAGTTGATTTTTCTTGTCATTGTTCTAAACTAAGTTATAGCAAATCATATTCCATTGGATTACATTTTGTCTAAGTTATGCAACTTTACATACAAGAGACTAATTGAACATCCAACTTCGAAAATCAATATAAATCGTATACTTGCCTGATTTTGGCGACTTTGGTGCCGTTGGGTTCATCTTGACGGGTACTACGTGTCGGTACTTCCGGTTCTCTGTTTTTGTTAAACATATCACCGAATTAGATATATTGCGAGATAGTCAAAACATCAAGTTAATCCTTAAAGTGGGTTCGTCTAATTTTATCGGGTTGTCTGGCTAGGGTGATGTCTATATTGTGTTACACTAACATGATACTCCTCATTTCATTCTGATATTATCTAACAACAAGCTGTTAAAATTTAATACTAACCAGTTAACATTCAAATTAACACTAACACCCCATTAATATTAATTTTTCCTTAAGCTAATTGGTATGGTTAACATCCTAATTAATACCCCCACCCACTTATACCTACTCCTACATCATTTTAATACAAACCCTCACTTTCTCTTTCAATCTGCCATCTCTTCTTTTATTCAAGGCTATCTCCCTTCATTCTTTAATAATTTCCTTAATATTCAAACTGTCACACACCCCAACTTTCTTTATTCTTTCAAAACCTCTGTCACGTTGTCCCTCTTTCTTCTAGGGCTGACACCCTATTAACTTTCTATTGTTTCAACACTTTATCTCTCTTTGACTTACTCTCCTTTTGCTGTTGTCTTGTTTTCTTTTTTTTCGTTCTCAGTTTTGCAGGCAAGAACGAAGGGGAGTCCTCACGCAAAAACGAAAGGGAAAGGAGCTTCTCACCTCGCGACGGCGGGGAGGGCTGACGGGCGGCTTCCTGGGCGGTGGAGAGCGGTGTTTTTCGGCGGTCTGCACGGCGCGGCGGTGATGGTGGCGTCCTCCGGCGCACGCGCGCGCGTGGCTGATCCCTTCGACGGCCTGGTGGATTTCAGCGACAGCACAGCGCGCAAGGAGCACGGCGGCGCGCGGTGATTGCGGGTGGAGGTGTGCGATGATGCCCAGGTGAGAGAACTTGGGAAGAAGAAGGAGAGGAAGGGTTATTTGTTTTTAGATATGAACTTTGGAGTTTTGAGTTTTGAAGTAGTTTGTTTTTTGATCTGAACTTGGTTTCGATTTGGGTGTTTGTTGGTAGAGAGAAAAATCAGAAATGGGTTTGTTTTGTTTGAGATAGGTTGAATCTGAAATGAAATTTTCAGATTTGTTTGTTTCTGATTTGGATTTGTTCTTCCAATTTACAGTTGATTTTTGTTTGGGAAATGGGTTGATTTTGAGAAGAATCTGAAATTGTGTTTCTGGTTTGATTTGGGGAATGGATTAGGGTTTGCAGATGAATTGGTGAAATTGGTTTCAGGGGAGAAGACGTCTTAAAAAGATTTTAGCAGGGAACACCCTTTTCCTTTGTCAAACCAATCTAAATCAGATTAGGATGGGAAATAAATGATAACTTTAGACTAATTGGAGAAAACGTGTTTGTAGAGAGACGTGTTAGTTTGTGTTTTGATTAATAGGCAAGAAAAACATCTGCCTTCAAAGAGACATGAGTGTGTTCTGATTTGAAAAGAAAATCAATGTTTAATTTGACTAATTGTTTTTAGGGGGGAGGAACCTGGTATAGCAACGTGTTTGTTGTTTGTAGTGATAGGTAATATATTATGGTAATTAAGTAATTAAGAAAATTAATATAATAACGTAATTAGTAACTTGATTAAGGTGGTGGAATAATTAAAGTGATTAACAATCGGTAATTAGCACGATAATTTAGTTAAAGTAATTTGTTAAACTTTGACAGCTAATTAATCAGGTCACGGTAAAAACGAAATACAGAGATGTGTATGCGTAACAAAGAAAGTATGTACGAAAAGATTATACGGACGGCTGAAAAATACCGGTACGCACGATCTAAAACATATCTAAAAATACAGGCCGTTACATGAACCCTTTCTCGTCCTCGAGGAAGACGAGTGAGAGTAGGAGCTCGGAGATAGAAAATAGAGATAAAGAGAGAAAAAGAGAAATCTAAATCCTAAATCGCCTGTCAGGGCCAATAAAATCAAAAACGCCACACCAAGCAAGCAAGCGACAAGTCATAACACTAAACCAAGGAATACGAGTCCAGACAGGTGTCGTGGGCCCACGCGGTGAAGCGCGAGTGAGTGTGGTCGTGTGCTAGCAGACGGTGTCACTATCTACATTGTGCAATAAGCTCCATATACGCAAATCCAAAAAAAGACCCAAATATCGATTCGATTTGAAATAAGCGACGAATATATAGCTCAAGCATGCATGAGAAGAAAGTAAAAATCGAAACGTATCATGTGTCAGGGACTCCATAGCTAGGGACTAGGAAATCACCACACTATCGCCTAGATAATAGCTAGAAAGTCCTTATTCCAAGTGTTTTCGAAAACGATGGTGTTTGAGATGATGTGGAGTAGAACACTCGGTGCAAACTCTCGCCTTCCCTTTATTCTCGGTGCAAACTCTCGCCTTCCCTTTATTCTCGGTAGGTAGGAAACTATTCACACTGGAATTTTTTTGGGCTTTGGATATATGTATTATTTTTTGGGTTTTTGGCTATATATATATATATTTCTTTCTTTTCTCTTTTCTTTTCTTTTTGGGTTTTTTCTTTTCTCCTTTTTTTGGATTTTTGGGCTTTTGGGATATATATATACATGTGTACTCTCCCAAGTGGGAGAACGGTACACGACGAGGGGATTTGCACCAAGTAAAATTAAAAAGAAATCAGATTCTAAACACTTGGGCAAAGGAGATTTTTTCGCTAATCAGAGCATAGCTAAATGGGTTATCCTAGTCCTAATTGTGGAATCCTGACACATGCGAATTGAAGTATACGATATAAAATATTCATGCATATAGAAGCAGACAGGAGAAGCAAATACCGCATATTCAAATTGAAGCATGATCATCTAGGGGTCATCCCAGGACATGTATATAAATCAAAATCATAAAGTAGAAGCACTCTATAAGCTAGTCACGACACAAGACTCACATAAAGCAAAGTGGACCCACGATGCCTGAAATGCAAGAGGACTAGGCTTCCTAGGGTTAGTGAAAGTGATAATCGTAGCCATGCTAGGTGTGTGTGTGTGTGATTCTGTGGCAATTCATCATATGGGGTCATCTCTAGGAGAAAGAGAATGAAAAAGGAAGGAAGAAAAAAGAAAAACACGATGAAAACGACTCAAAAATGAAGAAAAAAGACAAATGATGCACGAAGTACGACTCCCCCAAGCTGAAACTTGCATTGCCCTCAAGCAATAGAAGTAACTACGGGAGGGCAAAGAAAATGGGGGGGAATACGCACCGACACAAAAAGAAAATGAAAAACAAGAAAAACACACATACGAAACTGAAAAATAAAGAAAATCACACCACACGACATATATAAACAAGCACATATGAAAACAACATCACACGACAACATACAGGAAAAATGACTTCCCCCAAGCTAGACATGACAATACTATCGATATGATATAATCATGATGATGCAGAAATATGCTAGGGGAGTCAAAGAAGAAAAAGAAATCAAAAAGCAGGAGAGGGTCTATCCTCATCCTCCTCGGTGGAAGATGTGGGGGGTGTGGGGGAGTGGACGGGAGAGGTGACGGGTATGCGGAGAAGTGGGGAAAAGGGTCGAGGTGATGGATGGGTGGGTTCGAAGGAGGTGTGAACGATGGGTGGTGAGGTGGTGATGATGGTGAGTGGTAGTGAAATGGCGACCAATGCGGTGGTGGATGGTGGGGGTATGTGGGTAGGAGAGGATGGAGGGGGAAGTGATCTCGATCGCACCTGCAATTTCTTACGACGCACGTATGGGGTGATGGAAGTGGATGGTGATGGATCTGTGGGGGCGACGGCAGTGGTCGTGAGTGGAGGTGAAGTGGAGGGAATGGAAATGGTGGTTGGAGGGGATGAATGTGAAGGTGGGGGTGAAGATCATCGAGGGGGTGAAGGTGGTGGTGAGGGGGGGGGGGGGGGGGGGGTGGTGTGGGTGGAGGTGGTCCGTGAACGTGAGTGAGAATGCGGAGGATGGTGGCCACGTTCCTCTCAAGTGCGAGGAAACGTGGGTGAGTGAAGATGGAAGATGATGGGACCGAGGAGGCTGAAGAGGATGCACCAGCATGCAATGCAGATAACTCAGCCTCGAGACCGAGGCGAGCAGAGGTGGCTCGACGAAAGGAGGAGGTAGTGGTCGTATGGACCGGAGAGGTGGTGACAGTGGTGATGGGGACAGAAGCCGAGATGACTCTACTAGGGCCAGCCCCGGAGACTCTCCGGGATGCAGGAATGTCCTGCTCGCCTAAGTGGGCAGCAGGGGGAGGTGATCTGGGTGCGCCCGGGAGAAATGGAAGACGTAACCCCCCTAGATACTCTGGGTCAGGTGGGAATGTCCAGTCTGCCACAAGAACGATAGTCATGTGAGCTGGGTTGGGCAGAATGGTATAAGGAGCAGGGGGTGACCGTAGAAGAAAGTGAAACGACCATCGGGGCGGGGCTTGATCATGTGTATGTGCTGCAGGACATTAAGATCTAGACGTGTAGGTCCTGCGGCAGTAGGCAAATCTTGGGGATGGCGATATTGAACTGGGGATATGAAGCTATGATAGTAATGAGGCCCCCGCAACAAAACTTGCCCTTACCGGTGCGCCTAATCTCAAGTAGCTTGTGAATAAGCCAAGCACCAGCATGAATGGGAATGACAGGGGCCCCAAAAGCAATCCCGTCATCACCGCAAACAAAAGCAAAGGTCATGGCCCACAAAATAAAAAGATCAGGGATGGTCACGGTACCTGACTCATCCCTGGGGAGAATGTGCAAGATATGATTCGGTCCGACGCTCCGCGCCTATTCCTAATCCTAAATAGAATGTAACGACGTAGGGATCCATATGGAAACATGGGCCAGATGGAATATAGGGTGAATGATGGAGGAGGCCTTGGCCTTACCTCGAGGATAATGATCGTGTAGGGTGAGGCGAAACCAAAATTGATCGACGTCGAAATCAGGGTGGTATCTGGAGTGACGGATTGCATCGTCCCCAAGAATGGGGAAACTGAAGATGTTATTAATAGTATTCAGGTGGGTGCGGATGGTTTTGTTACGGACGTGAAAAACGACGATCGACACCGACTCACATACAAGGGAGGATAGAAATTTGAGCGTGAGGGAGGGGTAGGATACCGCGGTGGCGTTCAGGAAAGCTATCCATCCTAAATTGGCGAAGAGAGTCTCGACCTCAGTGAACACTCTGAGATCGATAAGCGTTTGGGCATGTGCAAATTTGGTGGATAGGTGTCCCCGTGCATCGAGTCTATGATAAAATTTCTTTTGTTCTTGTCTCAAAAAACGCTAGCCACGCGGGCCCATCATTGGGTCCTCAGCTGAGATAATTGGTTGGGGTTGGGGTTGTGCAGGCAGTGCAGGAGGAGGGCGTGAGTGTGGTGGAAGTGTGGTCTTTCGTCTCTTGCGAGACGACCCCTCCTCACGCATGATACCTTTACCCTTATCCTTATCTCTGGCCATGATAGTGTGTGATGCAAGTGTATGCGAGATATGACGAATGCACACAATCGATGGCAGTTGAGCAAATAGTAATAGTAGGGCAAAACTGAAAATGGAGCTAAGGAGCGAAGTTACACAGTGTCCTAGTTAATCATTGCTCATAGATCACCCAATGCAGCACAATGAGTGGGAGTGTGAAGCCGCGGCACGTCTCTTCAACAATTTTTTCGAAATTGGGGAGGAGTTGGGCGAAAATTAGGGTTTGGATGAAAGAGGGAGAGAGAGGAATCGACGGAGAGAAGGAAGAGAGAGGAGAGATCGATTGAGGGGGATTGGTGGTCGGTTGAGGGAAGAACGTGGCCGGTTGAGAGGAGGAGAAGTCAAAACGACGGAGGCAATTCGAAGTCAGGTGAAGGAAATAAGTCGGGCGAATCGGGGGGTATTTATAGGGTTTTGGGTGAACCGATCGGGTGATTTTTCACCTGATCGGTTGGTTATTATTTCGAAAAACTTGTTGAAAAGTGGCTACAGGCGAACCGATCGATTGAGATTTCAACCGATCGGTTGGTCGCTTCACGATTTTCCCGGGAGTTCTGTGAAGCTCACCCAGTCAGTCACACGACCACTGCTTCTATCAACCGATCGGTTGATTAAATCCTCAAATTTCCCGAGAATTCAGCCGTTCCCACACGATCAGCCACCCAGTCTCAGTTTGCTCCACCTGACCGGTTTGCTGATGAACAGATATAGGCCACTTTTTGATACGTCCCACCCGATCGGTTGAGGGATCAACCGATCGGTTGGGGGCTTGTTTCCCGCAAAAGTCCAAAAATGGCCTAAGTCTCTCGACGGAAGTTCCCGTGGCTGAATTTATTCAACAAAAATAAGAAAAATAATCCTAAAAATAATCCGAAAGAAGAAGATGAGGGTTTAAAGCATGGGTTGCCTCCCATGAAGAGCTTTTGTTTAACGTCGTTTGCTCGACGCCCGTAGATGATTTTCAAGGAGGACGGGGGTGATGCCCAAAGTTTGGCATCCCTTCAGATTTTGGAGCGGTGGCCTTTGGTGTCATCAGCGGTGACAAGTAGACTTACTCGATGATCCTCCCTCCGTTGATGGTATCCGGAGGCTTTTCCCTTATATTGGCGTCTACTGCCACTTTTCTTAAGATTCGGATTTCATCACCGGTAAGCCCCATGGGCTCTTTCCCTTTTTTCCTCGTCGGAGGAGCTTTTCAGAATCCGGGAGGGATCGTATGTGACAAACCCGCTTCCTAAGCAACATCTTCTTTCTTCAGACTGACATGTTCTTCAAGGTCCCCCAAGCTATCGGGGGGATTCCTTGAGAGAATTTCCCAGGCCCCAGCCTCTATGGCTCTTTCTTCTTCTACGTCCAGCATATTGCAACCAGGTTCATCCGGAGAGTGCTTCATAGATAATCTCAAGTCAAATTCGACCTTCTGGTCGCCAACATTAAGGGATAGCTTCCCTTTCTTTACATCTATCAGCACGCCAGCGGTGGCCATGAAGGGCTGTCCAAGGATGATGGGAGTATGAGTGTCTTCGGGCATATCCATCACCACGAAGTCTACCGGTACTTGCACTCCACTGACGTTAACAGGTAGGTCGTCTACCATTCCCATCGGGTATTTGACCGATCTATCAGCTAGTTGAAGGGTCATACCTGTGGGCTCCAGGTCTCCCATCCCTATTCTCCTGTATAGCGACATGGGCATTAGACTGACGCTCGCTCCTAAATCCACGAGCGCCCGATGGATCTTCACTTCCCCAATTGAACAGGGAATGTAGAAGCTTCCTGGGTCTTTTAGCTTGGACGATTCGCTCTCTGAATGAGAGCGCTGCATTCCACCGTGAGAACGACCTTTTCCTTCCTGGAACCTCTTGTCACCAAATCTTTTAAAAATTTCGCATATGAAGAAATCGTCTCTATGGCTTCGAGGAAGGGGATTTGCAAGCTTAAATCCTTGACCATAGCGAAGAACTTGCCGTATTTTTCATCAATCTTAACTTTGGCAAGTCGTTGTGGAAAAGGCACAACGGGCTTAAATACTCCCAGGCTCCCTTCCTCGTCCTTCTTCTTCTCCTCTTTAGGGACTCCCTCCAGAGTCGTAGTCTTTGGTGACGAAGCGCCGTTGTCATTGGCTTTTTCAATTGGTCGCTCTACGACCAACGGTGCTTCCAGTTCCTTGGCGGTCACTCTTGTAGGAATTTGTGTCCCGCTTCTCAAGATGATAGCGGACATATTCACATGATCATGCGTTACTGTCAAAGTCTGGTTCGCCCCCCTCGGGTTAACTTCTGGTTGTGGCGGCAATTGATTTTGCGACCTTTGAAGGTTCTCCACCTGCAACCCCAGCTGCGTTACTTGGTCAGTGAGAGCCCTCTGCCCCATCTTCAGCTTCAAGTTGATCTTCTCCTGGTTCGTAATGTACTGAGTCAAGATGGACTCAACCTGGGAGATAACACGCTGCTGGCCATATGGCTGCTGCTGCTGCTGCATGGGCTGCTGGTTCCTAGGGGGATACTGCTGGTATACCTGTGGAGGCTGTTGCTGTTGCTGATACTGTTGCTGCTGTTGCCTAGGCGGCTGATATATCTGTTGCTGCTGCTGCCGCGGTTGCTGATACGGTGCCCGATAGCTCAGATTGGGGTGGTTTTGGTTATTAGGAGAATAAACCGGATTCGAGCTAGTCCTCGGTGGATATGTCACATTACCCGTCAGGTTGAAGAAAAGCGCACTAGCTTGATCCATCGGTGGTGAGACATCACCACCCTCGAAGTCTCCTAGGACTTCCGCTTCCACCGCCGATACATGTTGGGTGCCGGCACCACCAGCTCCTACCATGAGCGCTGAGATCTGGGTCGATAGCAAATCGAATTTGCTAGACAACTTGTCGACGTCCTCGACTCTATGAATTCCTCCAGATCAGGGTGTGGCACGCTCATCGCACCCCGCTCATTGTTCGATGCCATGTTTTCTAAAATGTTGCCGTCATCTTCGTCACTTCTAGACATAAAGGACCCCCCGCCACGGCGTCCATTGAAGACTTCAAGTCATCCCTCAATCCGTTATAGAACAGATTTATAATCTGCCACTTTGGAAGCTCGTGATGAGGGCATCTCTGCTGCATCTCTTTGTATCTCGTCCAAGCTTCGTTCAGGGACTCGTGGCTGGCTTGCGAGAAGGAGGAGATCTCACTCCTCAGCTTCATGGTCTTCCCCGGAGAAAAGAACTTAGTCAAGAAGGCATTCGAGAGCTTCTCCCAAGTGTCGGGTCCTTTCCCCTAAGCCACTGCTTGGCCTTATCCCGCAGAGAGAAGGGGAATAGCTTCAGTCGGATTGCTTCAGTCGAGACACCATTAATCCGAAATGTGTCACACTTCTCTAAGAAGGAGTCCAGATGTTCAATGGGGCTCTCCATGGGTGCCCCAAAGAATTGATCCTGCTGAATCCACGTCACTAAAGACGGCTTAAGCTCGAAGCTCTGTGCCGTAATAGCCAGAGGTTGGATGGAGGAGGTGGACCCGATGGATGGCATCGAGTACTCCAGCAGGGACTTATGTGGTGGGGTATTCTCCCCCATGGCTTCAGACTCTTCTCTTCTTCGCCTCTCTGCGTTTAGACGCCTCAGGGTGGCATTTATCTCTGGATCAATATGAATCAAGTCGTCAAGACTCCTTGTATTCCTGCGCATGAAAAGCAACAAACACCCGTGAAGCAAGTGTGGGATAGAAACAGATAAAAATAGAAAATAAAAATTAGAAAATAAAAAATGAAAAAGTAGAATGCGAAAATTATCGCGAGATAGGGATATGAGCTAGACTCAAGGGTTCAAAAGGTCCTAAAATTAACAAGCACGTTGCCTCCCCGACAACGGCGCCATAAAGCTTGACGTCCCCTAGATGTGAGCATGCAAGTGTGCAATAGGATTGGGGATACCAGATTTAAATATTTATACCGCAAGCACACGGTGTTGTAGTGTGGCTTGGGGGTCGAACACAGGGAGGCGTGGTTGTGCTTGTGTCAGAGAGGAACCGGTTCACCCTATGGGTGAGCTAGCCCGAATCGATAGATGGTTTGTCACGGAAAATGAATTCAAGGGATAAACAATATAAAAGGAAACCTAGGACTTCGGTTTTCACCCTATCATGTGTTTTCACTATTACGACCGGCGGATAGGAACACGATGGGAATTAGGGGTTAGTGGTGAGATGTTGCCTCTAAAAGTGATACCAGCGTCCCATGGGCCCGATATTCCGGTCGGTGCCGATGATGATACGTCGGACTACTCGGGTTCGACCAGTGGGCATTCCCATGTCCATTAACACTGACCGACTCCGGGAGCACTAAGCTTGCAACGATAACTCCCTACATCTCATCCTGTCGTTCCCACATGCTAGGATTCGATGTCTACGCTAAGGGTGTGAGCTATGGCTAGGGAGTCAACCGCCAAGTTTATTCCCCCTTGGCCCAACGGTCAAAGGCGGTCTTTTTCCTGTCGATGACAATGAAACACCCTGTGTAACCTCTGAATTCCTATTGCATATCGATTTCCTAGTCCTATGGACACATTAGGAAGAACCCACGAAGGGGTTTCCACCAAAATCCCAGCTTTGGGAACTACTCACACATTATAGCTAAAAAGCAATCTAAATGAAATTCAACCGTAAAAATCATGATCAGGCAATTGAAATGAAGTAGTAGTAATGCTATTAAGACTATATTAAAGTTTGACAAAGATCAGAAAACTTACAAGTAGCAATAAAATTCCAGCCGTCACAAATGGAGAAAAACAGGAAAAATACAAAGCTCCCGTTTTCTGAAAACCTAGGCAGCTATATATAGAAATGGGCGTCACACGATCGGTTGAAGAATCAATCGATTGGGTGAGCTGCTACGGTGCTTCAGCATTGACGTTTAAAATTTCACCCGCTCGCTTGGTCCGACCGGTTGGCAGCTCCGGGTCGTCGTTCGGATCTTGCGGTCATCAGGTGAACCGATCGGTTGAGTAATCAACCGATCGGTTGGAATTATCACCCAAAAGAACAGAGACTTCTGTCGAACAGACACGGTCAGCCAACTGTCGGGTGAGCTCTCTGGGTCGTCGTTCGGAAAATTTGCTACAGATGAACCGATCGGGTGAATGTCACGCGATCGGTTGGAATTCAGCTCCAAATTCCCTAGAAATCTGATGTGTTCAACCGGTCGGTGAACCGGTCGGTTAATGCTGCACTTCGCTTCAGCTTGCGTCCGGGTCAGACACGCGTGCATAACCCGATCGGTTGGCTGTGTCCAACCGATCGGGTGGGGGCTGAAAGATGGCAATCTTCGTTGTTTGGCCCCCTGGATCGCGCGTGACTCCTCCCGTTGCTCCGGGGACTTATGATATCTTCGTTATGTGTCACCTACGCTGGCAATCTCCTGCAAACACACAAAAACACGGAGAAGTGAAAGAAAACTAAAAATCATAAGAAAACAAGTACGCGACGACAGAAAACAACGGAAAAGCATAAAGAAGACGTGCGTGAATATATAAAATATAAACGCACGTCAATAGGGTTCTCGCCTTTAAGATGTGGTGAGTGAATCGCTTCTTCTCATGGGTGTATAACCGTGATTGACGCTGGCCATCACATGCGGGTGGTGCTCTTGAAGAGAGGATCCTTTCACATGCTTAGTGGCCGCTTAACCCTAACACCACCCCAAATGTTGTGCTGGAACACGAGCCAGAATGCTAAACCGTCATATACTAGAACATGAGCCAGACTAGTCAAATGTGACCCTACTAGAACACGAGCCAGACTAGTCACACCTGACCAACGGGAGTAGCCAAATCTAATCAAATGCACGAATTCATGAATCCAAGATTTCAAGGTATTCTATTTCTGTCAAGATATTTCATTTCTTTCAAGGTATTCCATTTTTTTCATTCAATCAAATGTGTGTACAACATGAAGTGAAGCATGTGGCATATCAGCATTTTCATATGACATTTAACGCATTCTAAAACAAGGGGATTCAGTTTTAAATGAAAATGCAATGACACTTCAATAATTTGTTTAAATTCACACACTTGCCTGATTTGACGATTTCGAGTCCAGGTGGTTGTAATGAGGAGCACAGTTATCTGCGTCATTTAGATTAACATCAACCAAAAGCATAATATTAAACCCACTTATGTAGGCACTGTTTATCAAATATATTATATTGTTCATATCTTATAATTTACTGCTACACATTACACAACATGTTTTAATATGTAGACTATATATATTCCTATAACCTAATATTTTTTATATAATATATAAACTTGATCTAATGTAACATAATATAATGTACTGCTATAGTATTATAATTATCGTACTAACATATTCACTGTTCATCTTTCTTTCAAAACTGCTGTTCATGCATGCTTTATAGTATACTGTGCCTTTTAATAAGCTAACCTAAAAGGAACTCACAGTTTGTTTTGGGTGCACTTCCTCGTTGCCGTTGATGCAGGGGGCATCACGACTTTGATGGTGATGGAATGCAACTGCGGCATCAGCTGCAGGCGGTGGTGGCTGCGGTAGCGTGCCGACGAGGCGGAGGCTACGACGACGGAAGACAGCAGTGGCAGCTGCGGGGTCGGGGTCAAAGGTTCGGAAAGAAGATTAGAAGGAGCCTGGTCGGTGGGTTCGCTGGTGGTGGGTCGGTGGCGTGGGGTCCTGATGGGAGGTCTAGGGTTGCCGTTGTCGCGGGAGGGAGGTTGGTGATGTGCTTGGGGAAACCGAGATAGGGTTCTGTGGAGAAAGAAATGTCGGACGGTGTCATTCGGCGGTCGAAAGTGGGGAGATCGAGGGAGTCGTCGGCTTGGTTTGAGAGAGGATGGAAGAGGCTACCATGGAGAGGGTTGTAGGCGGGTTTGTGGAGGAGGGAGGTGGCAGATTGCGGGCAGCTGGTGTTGGACTTTGGGTGGCCAGAGTTTGGAGAGGGCGGCTCGGGGGTCAAGGTGTGGGGCAGGCTGTCAGGAAGTGGTGGTTGCCGGTGGGAGGAGGGCTGAGCGAGAGAGAGACAGGCAGGTTGTGGGGAGGTTGTCGGCGATGCGTTGTGGCTGGTCGGAGATGATGCGGCAGGGAGAGGGGGTTGTGGGGTGCTGGCTGGGGTGATCGCCGGAGTTGTCGGCAGATGTGAGGAGGCGGCGAGTTGGGGTGATGACGATGGCTTGTAGGGAAGATGGAGGGATGGGTTTCGATTTGGTTGGAAGTAGGAAGAAGAGATGTGGCCTGACGTTAGGAGGTTGCTTGCGAAATGATAGTGGAAGAGGAGATGTGCTGTGGTTTGTTTTCCCTTTGGGGTTTAAAGAGGAGAGAGATAGCATGTGATGAATTGTGGGGAGTGGTTGGCGTGGGAAGTGGGGTTGGTTAGGATATCTTAGGATAGGTTTCTTTTGGGAAGATGAGTGTGCGGTTGAGCATTGGTTTTGGTTTAAAAGTTAGAGGAAAAATGAAAAGGACAAGAAATCATTGTAATTAGTGATAGGATTTTATTATCATTTAGTATGTGTAAAAGTTTCCTATCTAAAAATGGAAGGGGATTAAAGCTAATGTAATTAGTGAAAGTTTGAATAATGCAAATAATAATTGGGAGAGAATTCATGGGATTTAATTATAGAAAAATACTAAATTAGCTATACGCTTTATTAGGATTTAACTAGGAAAGTTTTCAAAAGCTTTGAATTTAAAATGTTTGAATTTGAAAATTTGAATTAATTAATTAATTAATTAATATAATAATAAGTTTACACATGATTATAGTTAATAAAAATACATAATTAAATATGAGTGTCTAAAGCTAATTAAATACGAACCTATACGAATACGTATAATAGTAATACATAATATGAATACGCATTTAAGTATAGATACGGAAAATCACAAGGCCAAAGATAGAATAAGGACAAAATACTTACTATTAAATACCAGCCGTTACAAATATCCTCCTTATATTCGCGCCTTCCACACTAGTCTGTCACGCAAGCACCGATCTGCCTCTAAGATCACCCTCTGTGTCCGACATCTTTTCTTTAGTCATCTACTGACTTAGGCATCGGAGTGGCTGCGGGCTGAAAGCCGGCCTGACCTTTAGAAAAGTCTTACAAATATCCTCATTGTTAGTATATTTTACCCCGCAAAAATAGTATTAAAATTACGATTCACTTATGATACCTAGTTCTCTTCTAAGTTTTAGAAAAGTCTTTTCTTTAAGAGGCTTAGTAAAGATATCGGCAATTTGACTTTTAGTGTCACTATACTTTAGTATTATATCACCTTTTTGGACATGATCATCCAAGAAATGGTGACGCCTATCGATATTTTTAGTATATGCATGATGTACATGATTTTTGGACAAATTAATAGCACTGTTATTATCACACATAATAGGACATGTATTACACTTAATACCATAATCTAGAATTATTTGTTTCATCCACAAAATCTGTGCACATGCTAAACCAGCGGCAATATATTCCGCTTCAGTGGTTGATAAAGAAACAAAATTTTGTTTCTTACTAAACCAAGAAACTAATGATTGACCTAGATAGTGACCAGTACCACTTGTACTTTTGCTATCAGATTTGCAACTAGCAAAATCTGCGTCACTATATGATACTAAATCAAATGAACTTGATTTTGGATAAAATAAACCAAAATCAGATGTTTGTTTATAAATACCTAATTATCCTTTTGACAATAGTCAAATGAAATATCTTAGGATCAGATTGATACCTAGCACATATACATATAGAAAACAAAATATCTGGTCTACTAGCAGTAAGATAAAGTAAAGATCCGATAATACCTTGATATAATCTTTGATCAACACTCTTACCGTTTATATCCTTGTCAAGATTTGATGAAGTACCCATTGTAATACGTTTCTCTGCAAAATTCTCTAGTCCAAATCGTTGATGAGTTCCTTTGTATATTTACTCTGGCGTATAAATATACCTTCCTTTATTTGCTTGATTTGAAATTCAAGGAAGTAGGTCAATTCACCCATGTGACTCATCTCAAATTCATTCTGCATTTCCTTAGAAAATTCTTGACAAAGAGAACCATTAGTAGAACAAAAAATTATGTCATCCACATATATTTGAATAATTATTACATTAGAATCTATATGTTTGGCAAATAAGATAGAATATATCTTTCCAATGGAATAACCAGATTTTAATAGAAAGTTCTTCAATCTTTCATACCAAGCACGTGGTGCTTGTTTTAATCCATATAATGCTTTCTTCAATTTGAAAACATAATTATCTAAACTTTCATGTTGAAATCCAGGCGATTGTTCTAAATAAACTTCTTCCTTAATAATACCATTTAGACATGCACTTTTAACATCCATTTGATATAACTTAAAAATCATATAACATGCAAATGCTAAAATCATTCTAATAGATTCTAATCGTGCAACTGGTGCATATGTCTCATTGTAATTTATTCCTTCTTCTTGATTATATCCTTGTGCAACTAATCTAGCCTTATTCCTAACTACTTGTCCAGATTCATCCAATTTATTCTTAAATACCCATTTAGTTCCTATAACGGGATGATTTGAAGGTCTAAGTACTAATTCACATACATCATTCCCTTTGAATTGGTTAAGTTCTTCCTGCATTGCTATAATGCATGAACTATCCTGACATGCTTCAATAACATTCTTTGGTTCAATGGATGATATAAATGCACAATGTCTCATTTGTTCTATTTGTGATCTGGTTCTTACTTTATCAGAAATATCTCCAATAACCAAATCATGTGGATGGTTAGGGACTTCAACAAATACTTTTGGAAGACTTGTATTATCAGGAATTGTTTCAGTATTGGGAATAGTAGAATCATCATTTTTATTTTGCTTAGTATTTTCTAATGAATTAGTAAGGGGTATTGAATCATCTTCATCAATAGATGTGATAGGTGCATAATTTTCATCAAAATTTACATGAAGAGATTCTTCAATACATAAAGTTCTTTTATTATAAATGCTATATGCTTTACTACTTGTAGAATATCCTATAAAAATACCTTCATCGAATTTAGAGTCAAATTTATCTAATGCATCCTTAGTATTAAGAATAAACCATTTACAACCAAAAACTTTAAAATACGATACACGTGGTAAACGATTATAAAATAATTCAAAACATGTTTTATTAAGTTGTGGTCTTACCAAAATTCTATTCAATATATAACATGCAGTAGCAATAGCTTCTGACCAAAAATATTTTGGTAACGAACTATCACATAACATGGTTCTAGCACATTCTTGTAAAGTTCTATTTTTTCTTTCAACTACACCATTTTGTGGTGTGGCTCTAGGAAAAGAAAATTTATGTGTTATGCTATGTTTATCACAAAATTTTGTAAATAATTCATTTTCAAATTCTCCACCAAGATCACTACGAATAGTAATAATGGATGAAGATTTTAACTTTTGAATTCTTTTACAAAATATTGTAAATTCTTCAAATGCATCATTTTTATGTTTCAAAAATAATACCCAAGTATATCTTGAATAATCATCCACAATTACAAATGCATATTTACTTCCATTTAAAGAGGCTATTTTAGGTGGACCAAATAAATCTAAATGTAAAAGGTCAAGTGGTCTTTTTGTAGAAATAACATCTTTTGTTTTAAAAGAAGATTTATGCATCTTACCTTTTTCACATGCATTACAAAATTGTGTGAGATTAAAAGATATATTTGGCATTTCAAAAACAAACTTATGTTTTGAAATGCGTGCTAAATATTTGTAGTTAGTGTGTCCAAAACGTTTATGCCACAAAAGTTTGTTTTTTGTAGATGCTAATAAACAATGATCATTTGAATTTATTTTCATGTTATATATATATATATATATATATATATATATATATATATATATATATATATATATTATTCTTATGGTTACCTTGAAATAATATATTACAATATTAATATCGTATATAATGCATGCATTCTTTTCGAGAACCATTTTAAATCTTTATCACAAAGTTGAGAGATAGATAAGAGATTATGTTTCAAACCGTCAACGAGGAGCACGTTTTCGATGATTGTCTTAGTTGGATCACCAATTGTTCCAATGCCAATTACTTTACCTTTGTTATTATCACCAAAAGTAACAGTGCCACCATCTTTGAATTGAACGGTCGATAGAAGTTTGATGTTCCTAGTCATCTGTTTAGAACATCCACTATCTAATATCCATCTTTCTTTTACATGTACCTGAAAGATAAACAATAAATATTGGTACCCTTTTTATTTGGGTCCTTAGGATTAGTCCTTAGGAAACCAAACCCAAGTAGAGTTTGGTTTCTTCAAATAATTTGAAGAAAAAATAAATTTTTTTCATAAAGTTAGTAACATATAAATCCTTGTCATATAAGCAAACATCTTTAGGAACCCAAATAGTATGTATAATGGACTTTTTAGAAGATGTAACAAAATTTACCTTCTTTGAAATAGGAATAGCATTCCTTTTCAAAATATTGGAAGAGTCAATTTTCATTGCATTAACAAATACATGCTTTTTCTTTTCGAAACTAATAGCATTATCAAAACTACTAGATTTGGGTATATGCTTTTAACCTAATCCTTGTCGATGATTAGCGGTATGTTGTATTTTAAGTAATTCATCGAGATTGTCTTTTCCTTTATTAGACTTATTAATATTAGAAGACATATCATCATATTTCAATTTTAAAGATGAAATATCTTTATCCAATGTAGAAATATGAGACATCAAATTGTGATTCTCAGATTTGAGAATCTCATTTTCATGAAGTAACTTATCATTTTGAGAAGATAATAATTCCTTCTCATGTTTAAGATTATCTAATGAAGAAGAAGAAGAAGTTAGTTCTTGATATAAAAGAACTAATGCCTTATGTTGAGAATTTAACTTCTTAAATCTTATAAATCATTAAAGGCTTCTAGTAGTTCTTCGTTATCAAAACTACTTACCTCATCATTATCTTGTGCCATAAAGTACATGTGGGCATTTTCTTCATTAGTATGTTCGTTGGTTTCTTCATCATCATCAGAAGATGAAGAATCCCTAGTGGCGGCAAGTGCCTTCTTCTTCTTATCGAACTTCTTATCTCTTCTGAAATTATTAGATGTTCTCACTTTTGGTTTAAGGAGTGGACAATCCTTTTTCATATGTCCAGGCTTGTTACACTGAAAATATAGAGAAGCATTAGTAGTTTTAGATTTCAAATTATTAAACTTACCTCTACTTAGAAACTTTTTGAAGTTTCTAGTAAATAATGCCACATCATCAACGTCCATGTTTGAATTATCGGTGTCTGATGATGCGTTGAAGGCAATCATTTTCTTTTTTTGTTATATTGTTCCTTTCGATCTTGGAGTTGTACTTCGTAAGCCATCAAGTTACCAACGAGACTTTCAACAGTGAGAGTTGATAAGTCATTGGCTTCTTCTATGGCTGTAGTCTTCTTCTTCCATTCTGATGTCAATGCACGAAGAATCTTCTTGACTTATTCTGTTTGAGTATATGTCTTACCAAGAGCAATTAAAGAGTTTGTGATGTCAGTGAATCTAGTAACCATCTCTCCAATTGTCTCGATATCCTTCATTCTAAATAGTTCAAACATGTGAACAAGAACAGAAATTTTAGTTTCCTTAACTTTACTAGTTCCTTCATGTGTTACCTCGAGTGTATGCCAGATATCATATGCTGATTTGGCCTGTAAGACACGATTGAACTCATTCTTGTCCACGGTGCAGAATAGTGCATTCATTGCTTTTGAGTTGTGATGTAACGACCACTTTTCGTCGTACGTTTTTCGTGCACGTGCTTTTGGCCGTGCACGTGTTTGTTTTGGACCTTGTTCGTTTGTGAACACTTTTGTGTGATATGCCGTCGTGAACGACTCTGAGAGTATTAAATAGTGGCACTATCTTGAAACGACACTTCTCGAGTCGTTTTTCCACAATTTAAACTTACTCGATGAGACGTGACGATTCTCGCTCTTGACGGGAGACGTTTCTATTTTTAGTTTCATCGTCCGACGTCGAATTTGAGATCCGTCTTCTTAGTTAGCTCACATTCGTCATCACGATCACCCCGATATTTATTTTATAATTTTTGGAGTTTATTTGACCACTTTTATATTTTTAACAAGTTTTATATTATTTTTAATAATTTATTTTTAAATTAATTTCGGCCAAATAAAATTTATTTGAGTTTAAAACGTTTTAAAGAATTTTTGAGCCAATTTCCAGCTCATTTGGACCAGGTCAAATCCTAGATTGGGTTGGAGAAGTTTAAATTCAAATTTTAAATCTTTTTGAACTTCTAATCCTATTAGATTTAGCCCTAGACCAAGTCAACCCACCTATACTATATAAGCAACCCCTAGCATGTCCTATTTTCCAAAGAAATTAGCCCTAGCCTCTCCCAAACTCATTTTGGACGTTGCGACGAATCGTCGCAACGTTGCGACGTGCAGCACCCCGCACGACCGAAGAAAACCCCCGCATCCACCCGCACTGACCGGCCGCCCCGCCCGCATTCTCGCCGCTCCGCATCGCTTCAGCACCGTCGCCCCGTTCCCCCGCTCTGACCGAGAGAGGCCATCGGTCAGACCGAGGCCTCAAGCCGCACAGCGCTCCGCATCGCACCCCCGCTCGTCGCCCCGCTCCGCAGCGTGCCTGACCGGTCGCCCCGCCCGCTGTGACCGAGCGCCCCAAGCGCTGCAGCGTTGCAACGCTGTCCCGCCCGCTTCCTAGCGTCCGACCGACGGTCCCTATCGGTCTGACCGAAGGAAGCGCCCGCCCCCGCTGCTGCGACCGACCCAAAGCGTCGCACAGCGCCGTCTCCCCGTGTCTGACCGAGCCATCTCCCCGCACCGAGGCTGTACGACCGACGGCCATTCGTCGCAACCCCGCATCCGTCGCACCACTTGCCTCCGTGGGCCCCCCAAGTTCTCCAGAGGTATTGTGTGTTCCCCAAAGGTCCCTAGGACTACTGTGGGCCCCACCTAGGTGCTTGCTCTTTGAGGATCCGTCGCGTACGACGTCGTCGCACGTCGTAGCCCGTCGTCGCACGTACGAGCTTTGGAATCTGGAATCGTCGCCCGAGTTGAATTCTCTGAAATTTCCAGCGAGGAATCTAATTGGAATCTGGACTTGGAGCGCGATCTTTTATTCCAACCCCCGGCGTCGCTACCCGACGCCGGTGTAGCTTTCGCGTCGTGTTGAGGTAACGTTTTGCACCCCTAGGACCCCAAACCCAATTGCATGTTAATCAAGACTAAAAATCAGTATTTTTAAAGTATTTTAAATGTTTTAGAAATCACTAATCAAGATTAATAAAACGGATGTAGGCCGGTGGACTTGTGCACGTAGGAATCGTGACTTTGGACTCGTTGGACGGCGTTTTCTTGACGTGATAGTTGCAGGCAAGTGAAACTTGCCAACTTTTGTGTAGGGCCATGTTTTTAGGCCACTTACTTGTTTTTAGCGTAAAAGAGACTAGTCAGTGAAATGATAGCTGGCTAGACGCCTACTTGATCTAGTTTGACAACGAAACTAGATCCGTCACCTAAATGATCTAGCTTGACAACGAAGCTAGATCCAACCATTAAACTTGTCATTCATGCATGCTAAACTGTCACGTTTACTTTTCTTACTTGTACGCTTTACTACTTGCCATGCCATGTCATCCATGCATTGATTGTTGCATCGTAGCACACGCTACAATACTTGTCCTTGTACTACCTGACTGGCTAGGTGCACCCCTACGCCATACTTGTTTACACACTTCCTGGCTCGTGGACCAGAAGCGGGCCTCATGTGTTGGCCAGAAACCAATGCCCGATACACGTGGAGGGGTAGGGTTGAGCGACCACTCAGCGTAAAAGAGAATGTCATGCTATGCCTACTTTACTACCTTTCGACTGATCCTACGTTCGACGTACTTTGTATTTTGCGGCTTTGTAGCTTCAAGTCTGAGCGGACCTTCTCACGCCTCGCCTCCACGTTTTTGGGAAGCGGGGCGTGACATGTGAGTTGCATCGGATTTGTCAACTGTGGTCCATTGGGCATAAGGAGTTGTAGGATTCTCGTATTGAGCTTCCAACATGTTCCAAAGTTCATATTCAATGCTTTGAAGATAGATCGGCATCCTTTTCTTACAATAAGAGTAGTTGGAACCGTTGAATAGCGGAGGCCTTGTAGTAGAGTGCCATTCTGGAAATTGTGATGAAGATGTTGGATTATTCTTTGGATATGTGTAGGCCATCTTAACCATGCTTTGATACCAAATGTTGGATCTCTTGGCACAACAAATACACTAGAGGGGTGAATAGTGTATATCACGACGAAATTGCAAAATTAAAAATAATAAAAAATTGCAATAAGAGTGTGGAAATAAATGAACACAATCCAGAGAATAGCAAATGCAAACACAGAGATTTATCCTTGTTCAGATCCTCATGATCCTACGTCCAGTCCTCTACCCCGTAGAGTTTTCAATCCACTATAACACTTGCTCCCTATAAGCAATCAACATACAAATATGCCAACACTCCCCGTGTTGCAAACTTGTACTATCCCTTCAACTAGAGATTCACCAAATAAGGTAAAGAAAGTGCATGAAACAATATCACATATAGCCTTGATAATGCAGGAATTATAACGCAAGGTTGGTGATGGAATCTCCAAGGTTCTTGATATGAATTGTGTCGAACTCTCTTGGAAATTGGAATTTCTAAAGGGCAAAATTTCTGCAGAGGTTCCCCTATGAAAATCTGAAAACACACTTTCTAGAGAAAGAAAGTAAACTTAAGAAAAAGAGTGAGTGAGTGAATTTTCGTAATTTTTAGACAGGGGTCTGAGGGTCTATTTATAGGCCAAAGAGTTAGTTTTCGAACATTCAACAACTGTCTAAATTTTCAAAAAATTCTGAGAAAGTTTTGTTCAAATTAGTCGACTATTATGAGGGACTGGTCGACTAATTTGACTGCTGACTTGGAATTTGATTGTTGAGATGTCTATATAGAAAATAATATCTGAAAATGGTCAATAACTGATATGAATGGCTATAAACTCTAAGGAACTAGCCATTTGTGGCAGTTCTAACTTCCATTTGTTGACCATAATACTTAAATGATAAAATAGTTAAAATAACTAATTAAAAATGACTAGTAGACTAAGTAACCTATTAGTCGACTAGAAAATATGAAACTTAGGCATTTGTAGGAAAGTGATCATAATGACTTAAAAATAAGTCTGACAAATTTTCAGAATTTTTAGAATTTTTTAATATTTAAACTGGTCGACTAGCAGGAGGGACTGGTCGACTAATTTGGTCCGTGACTTGATTTTTTGAAGGTGAACCCTAAACGACTAAGAAAGATCATCATCAAGGATTTTACATTCTAGGTATATGCAAGAGAAAAAATAGAGATTATATCTCCTTTTATAAGATACAAAATATCATCGATATGCTTCGTCTTGTAGTGGATGCTTCTTGCAACTTGTATACTTAATGATTGTCTTATTTGAATGTGCAATATTTGAGTTATAAAACCTATACAGATAAAGTTAGTACACATAGAATAATATGTTTGTATCATCAAAACCATATGAGGAGTTGTGAGTTTCTAACAATCTCGTCAATGGGAAAGGAATGTTGGCCAATTTACTGCTTTTCTCAATGATTGAAGGTTAGCAATCAATGCCTTTAGAGGCTTGTTGCAGGAGAAAATGACATAACTAATGAACCAAGCAATTCACTCTTTCGTCATCCAAAAAAACTAACCAAAATCAAGGCACTGAAAGAGGTGCACGCATTCACCACATGTACTGGGAAGAGTGCTCTCTAAACTAAACGTGAAAGTTGTTTTCCATCTAACAGATGTTCACATGACTCCTTTCTTGTTCAGATTGAAGAAGAGTCAAATCTAAATATAGTACAGAAAAACCAAAATACAAATAAATAAAAGATTCCCCTGCAACTTCATTTTATCTCGACTGCTACATTAGGAATAATAGAAATCCATTCTACAGCCCACAAAACGAAAAAGGGAGAAGGTCGCCTAAAGATGAGCTGCTAAATTTGGTGTTTCCACATCAGTATATACAGTGTAGAATTTTATAATTTCCTTTGTCATGTTTGTTCCTAATGACAGAAGTGGAAAAAAGTCAGTTAATTCTTCGATAAACAGAAATCAAAATGCTGAGCTAGGGCAAATGGATGAGGAAAAATTGCTCCGAAGAAAGACATTGCGTATTTAAACCCATTTATCTCAAAAAATTATTTGGTAAGTTTAACACAGTTAAACTCTCTTAACTTCTAATTTAAACTATTGCCATATAAAGCCTAAAGAAGTTCACCTTGTTGTGACATACTTTCTGCGGGAGATCATATGCCTTTATTTATATGGGAATAGTGAAGAGTTCATCAATGGTTAGATACAGTGTTTATGTAGGATACAAACTCCTTATCTGCTACAAGATAGGATTGGCCCTACATTGGCTTATGATGGGCCTACATTACACCATTCATAACACTCTCCCTTATCCAGCCATAAGTGTGAACCCATACTCATGAATACTTCAAGATTCTGAGTAGTATGTGAGTATTAAGTGAGTACACTAGGGGTGGATACTTCGTGATCAAGAGTTAATGAGATTTCCCTCGTTAAAGCCTTTGGCTATGGAAAATCCAGTGGGAAAAACCATAGCTAAGGAAAAAGAGTACAATTCTTTTTTAACTCCTCCTGAACTATACAAGCTCTTAGCCTTTCAGATCTTTTATGCTTTTTACATCAATCATATTTAAAACATTCTGAAAAGGTATGTTCAAATCACAGATATCGCCATTTTTTACAACTGATGAATCCAAAAGAGCTCTAGAGAGGCATGCTTTGTCTTGTCGCCTCCGATGTGGTCTCATCAAAGTTGTGGTAAGCATGTGGCATGGTCTTCAAACTATGTGGTTAGCTCCAAATCACTAGTCTTTGACACAATCATCACTGGGATGTGATGTACCACTGAACGCAACCAAACACACTCTCGGTTTGCTTCTGGAATGGTAAGAATCTCGAAATGATAGGATGATGTTGCCTTCATTGTTTGTTTTACAAATCTCTAGGAGATGGTCGTCCTACCATAGGTAAACACATACACAGTTTGTGACCTCTCATTATGGGGATCGGACCTGTAACCTGCATCTACATATCTAATAAGCATGGATGATGATTCTTTCTTATAATATAAGCCCATATCTATTGACCCTTGTGGTTAGTGCAGAAGATGCTTCACTCAGGTCCAATGGCGCTTTGTAGACACATCACTGTATATTGCTAGTAAATTTACTACAAATGCTATATTGGAATGCTTGCAGTTAGTCAAATAGAGAAGTGCTCCAATTGCACTTAGATAAGGGACTTCAGGACCTAGAATATCCTCCCACTTTTCCAGTAGATGGAAGGGGTCTTGTAAACGTATTTCCATAGGTGTACTCAGTGGATGATAATGTCCATGTGTGAATTATTCAATACACTTTGAGTGTATGAAGTCTAATGTAACAAGATTTCATAAATCTGTGAGCCATGACTTATCTTTATTTTGCCTAGGTCTTTTATTTCATATTTGATAGTTAGGCTAGAATAGATATTTCGGTTTTCTCTTCAGGAGATGCGATGAGGTTTAAGTCGTTTACAACTATAATCTCAAATCATGTATTTTGCTCTTATAAAGATGCAAAGACAACCTTTAGTAGGAATCCTTACTTTGTCAAGGTATTCACTTGGTGGTACAATATTTCATTATCTCTTCTATAGAATATACGCCCCGAAGTCTAGTCAGGCGTTTAAGGAAATGAGGAATGTATCTTTATCAAGATATCCATAGAAGTATGATGTCACAACATCCAATATCAGCATATCCAAAATTTCCTTTACCAAATCGTAAGGATTCGCAACTATAAATGACACATCATTTATATAAGTGAGTCAAGCTCATCCTTGTTTATTTCACAGTTTCAGCGAAAAAACATTGAGCTATAAAATGTAACTAATAACATACGATTTCATGCTTATATTCATATTTATACAATACTCATTATGCCCACAGGTTTGACACCTGTCGGTTCTAGACTTTAGGTTCGAATACTTGACGTTTCATAATTGAGTCCAGCTAAGCTTTTATTGCCTCGTTCAACATTGGCCAATCTCTATGTTTGCATTTTAGCAACAAAGTGTGGATCGATATTAACTAATTATCATCGCTTTTGCGATATAAGTGGCCATATGATACATGAATATATTGTGGATAATTGTGTTCTTTTTGTTCGACACCTCCCCAGTACGTACAAAATTTTAATGATATTTCAGTTTCACTGGATTCTCCTCCTCTTGGGTTTCCAGAAGGGGTGAAGGTAAGGACATGAGCCTATTGTCCTATAGTGGTATTGTCTCAAGGCCTCCAGGAGTTTTCCTCTTTCTGGGAATTTTATCCTTGGATCCTATTGGTTTGCCTCTTTTTAATTGATGAACAACCACTTCTGCTGCTGGTGAATTGCATCCATTCTCGGGGATGTCAATCCAAGCTAGAGTATTAGTAGTGGAGATGTATGATCTGATAATTTTCTTGTTGTTAGTAACTATGACAGTAATTGTTGAACAGTTTTCTTAAATGTGGAGGATCTTCAGGATATCATTATCACATTTCATAATGCTCAGATCATAGATTTTTATTTTTGTTGTTGTAATTTTAAATGGTCAGTGGAGCTTCATGCTTCAACCGAGTTATGCCTAGTGCTGGGAATGTGGACAGATCAATGCATAATTTTCAAGACGTGCTTTTTAACGCCTCCCCCGTTTTGGGTGCAAGGTATCTATTTATTTAGAGTGAATTAAACCCGATATAGATTCCAAGATGGTGTTGATATCCTAATTTTATTCTCTGTGGTGGTGCTATGGAGATGTAAACCACGCAACCAAAAATCTTTAAATGAGAGATATTTGGTGGTGTTTCGTATGCAAGTTGCATCAGAGAGTAACTCTGACTCCTAGAGGGTCTGAGTCTAATTTATGAAGCAGCATGCAAGATTGCATGTCCCCATTCAGTTACCAACTACTGGAATTTTATTAACAATGGACGAGTATCCATTAGAGTCGTTTCAATAAGCGACTTAGCCAACCCATTTTCGGTGTGAACACGGGCTTCAGTGTATTCAACTTTTATTCCAGTTTGCAGATTATTATTTAAATCATAGTATTATCCAATGTACCCGCAATTTTGATAATGGTCCTAATAGCTTTAGAAAAGCTAGACCACAGTTAGAGAATATGCCTACTTATGACCATTTAGAGGATACATTGATAGTACAGTAAGGTACTTTGTCGGTCCTTCACGGGGACTGGATAAATCCATAAATATCCCTTTAACTAGTCTCAAGGAAACAGTCTCATTATTTCATTTTTAATGGAGATATTTGTTGGATATTGAACATTCCTAATGAAGTTTTGATGATGATCAACAAATGATTATTGCTAATCTATCTCTCTAAGTGTGTATATATTTTAAAGTCAAGAAAATGTAATTTCATATCAAAAGTCAACAAAAATAAACAACAGTCTCTAAGTGTGTAAATATCTTAAAGTCATGAAAATGGAATTTCATATCAAAAGTCAACAAAAATAAACAATAGTCAATAAAGTCAAGGAACTTGAGAATGGAGAAGGATACAAAGTAAAAGCCTAAAATAATGATGTGGAAGCTCAAGCCAAAGTAAAGGAGCCATGGAGAAACCAAGGTATGAAGAAGGAAGTACTCTAGAGCATCAAGAAGTCATAATGGGTATTTTGATGTACTTTATTCTTTCTTGAGTTTTAGAATTTTGTAGGCCTTAAGTATGGAGTTTCACACACATACATTACTCATTCAAATATCTTAAATGTTTTACAAATGTTTAAAAATCATTTTGAAATTTTTTTACAAAAGTTTTAAGGCCCAAAAACTATGTATCAAAAAATTGGCCAACTAATTTTCTATTTTAGTCGAGTAATTTGAACGGGTAAGGAAGTGTTTGCTCTAGGCTTAAAAGTAGTCGACCGCAGTAGTAATTTTAGTCGACCAATGTTGTAATATTGTTTGATTAATTTTACTATGGGAGTCGACTAATTTGAACTTCCAGACATACTTCCAGATTTTACGGAACTCGGTTTTTCTAGTCATTTTGTAGCCATTGCAAGGGTAATCTTGGAATTATTTTTGAACGGTTATGTGGGTAACTGTCACGCCTTGCTTCCTATAATATGGGTGCGAGGACGAGATGAAGGTCCGCATGGCCTGGAGCTGTGAAGCTCGGACCCAATAAGTGTCTGTAGGGGTACACTAATCGATATACATGTTCTTGCATTATAGTTCAGAATAATAAGAGTACTCAAAGAAACAACATTCATTCATTAAGATATAATCCAGCAGTACAAAAGAAAGTCTAATAAAGAAAGCCTCGGGCATGGCTACAACCGAAAAGAAAACTACTGGTGCTACGTACCCAACCTAGACAAGAAAGTAAAATGGTGCTACCCACCCAAACTAGAAAGCTGGAAACTCCAAGTCAGCAACATGCATGTAACTCTAAGACTAGTCCTCGTCTGGATCGTATCTGGAGCAGTGTCCTCCTGGTCCATGTCTGCAGGTACTGTCTACTTGTCTATGTACTCTGTCTCAGTACCTGACGTACAAACACCCAAGAGAAAAGAAGTTGTACGTCAGGCAGAGTCTACAAAATGAAATGTAAGAAGAACTCTACTGCAAGGTATGGGGAATTTAAAGATAGTTATTAAATGTTATTTACATGGCAATTGGTGAGATGCAACATCATGGAAATTATATTTGAACATGGCAGGTAAGTAAAATATGGTGCAAGAAGTAAACATGGCATGACAATGGCCGTAGCGTGTGCTACAGGCTACAAGACAAGACAAGACAAGACCGTGTGTGTCAAGGATTCACTCCTTAAGGTTAGAGGGCATCCAAACCCCCTAAACCTTGCGACTGCTCAACCCAACCCCACCCCAAGTGCACAAGACAAGTCCGTACAAAGGATCAACCGCTCCCCGAACCGCTCCTCGAACCGCTCCGCATCCCGAGGCGATCAATCCCCGTGCCGCCGAGCCAACCACGCGCCGAAGAAAGTTTCACGCGAGTGAAACCTCCGCCAAGATTTCAGATCCAGAATCCGAACTCCTTTGTGGCTTTGCCAGAGCCCGCAGGAGTAAGGCAGAAATTTAGGGAGATAGAGAAATATTTATTTAAGCTTAGATCCGAGCGTGCTCCAACATTTACGAGAGCCGCTCAGATCTAGAGCTTGGAACGAGTTTAGAGAAAGGGGGCAGACCCCTATTTATATAGGCGGCTGACCCCTCCCCTCTACTCAATTTCCGATGTGGGACTAAAAATTAGAGTTAATTAAATCAAGTTAGTTTGCACTTCACAAAGTGCAAACTTCCGTGAATTTTAACTCACTCACCGTTGAGCTTCAAGATTGATACAACCTATCAATACGACGGGTGTTCAACGGTGAACGCATAGGAAAAAACCGTTCGTCAATCGGAGTTCGTTTGACCCTCCAATTGAGTGTCCAAAGATCAGCCCAAAGCCACCCAAAACGCAAAACAGCAGCCGCCAGCAGAATCACGCTGCCCTAGGCAGTTGTGGGCCCCGCCTGCGCCAGGCGGCGTGCAGCGCACGCGCCTCGAGGCGCGTGCACTACACGCGCCTCTGTGCGCGTGCTGACGTGCCCGTGCAAAAGCACGGGCACGCACTGTTCCGGGCCCGGGCAAAGCCCGGGCCCGCGTTACTGCCAGGCGCATAAGCGCCTGGCTGCGGCCAACCGGGGGGCGCCACGTGGCGCCCCCTTTTCTTTGCGGCTGTAGTGGCCTGGCCTTTGGGCCGGGCCCACGTCTGCCCCAATTAATTCTGCATCAAATGCAGTTTAAGTTGTGGGCTTTATTCTTTGGGTCTGTTTTGGCTCTAACTTGAGCATCCGGTGTCCGATTTGGACGCCGTTCGAACCTGGGTCTAGACCGGGACATTCCCGTCTTACCCGTGAACTTTTCCTTGCGTTTATTTTATTAAATATTGTATTAAACAATTTAATACACATTTAATCGCTTTTGCATCAAATGCAAAATAGTCCCTATCTAAGCTTAAATTACCATATTGCATCAAATGCAATTATTTCATCCCTTGCATCAAAAATGCAATTATTCTCCCTAACTAATTTCTACCTATTACTAGACGAAGCGTTGCACTCTGTGTGAGACCCTACAGCCTGACCCTTACAACAGGTTGGGCTCGAAGCCCTATACGGCAGTGACCACGAGCAGTGGTTGCCGTCCCTGCTTCAGGAATCATCATTATGTGGTTGACTCATTGACATGAGTATTGTCGGGACCACCTGACTGTTTCCGTGATGAATTCCGCAGTTTTAGTCTCTTCGTCTTAAATATGTCGTTCGGATCAAGTCTGGGGTACGGTCAAAATGTCAACCCCAATAACTTGACTCCGGTTAGTTTCTATCGATCTTTAGTCAATAAATGTTGGACTTCTTCCAACATACTCTGCGCAGAGTTTTTACTAAAGACCGAACTAACTCTGCGACACTAACTCCCATTGACCGGGAGAGACGAATCCTCTCTTGGTCATTACTCGCCTCGTACGTTTCAAGTGACACCCAATCAAAAGACCTTTCGACAGGCCTTGCCTCGAAGCTAGGTCAGTTGATCTAAGTGGCACTGTTCACGCACAGGTCCGTCAAAATGACCTCAAGTCAAAAGACCAACTATCCTATCATCACTTAGAGTTATCACTGACAGATTGGTCAATATAACCATATGATAACTCTAGTGGATCGTTCAGTGAACTCATTCTGATGAGCACCTGTGTCTCGTCTTCGACTTCGCCAAGTCAAGCGATCATGAGATCATCGCCACCGCTAAACGGTGAAGACTAAGACACAATGGTCTGTCCGATGTTTCGATATCCTTGTCTCGAAACATCTACGACCACGAACCATTTTAGACTTATGCTATAGACGGTCAAACGTTTCTCCATGATCGAGATACTCATCTCGATACCCGTTTGACCTTGCATAAAGTCTCAGGACTTTACCTAAGTTGATATCTAACGTTAGCTACATTACAATATAACTTAGATAAATTATTACCAAACAGCTTACTGTTATTTCGAACAAGATGTTTGTGCTATTCACACAGGAATAAATGGCCTCGAGGGCATAATATTCCTACATCTCCCACTTGCACTCAGGCCCATTTATCTCGATATCTAATATCGTTTTACACATAAGTTTCCCGACTTCATGTGATAGAGCCTTCGTGAGTGGATCTGCTAAGACCGTCTACACTATAGACTTAAGGGGTTTCTATGTTTATGTTAGACCAACCATTTGAATCTCATTCAAATAATTCACTTGGTCTATCGGAATCTATAATACTTTATTTCACTGGATCTTATCCAGTTCATCGTATCTTACGATAATAATTTCAAATTAGTTATTGGTCATTTTAAATGGCTCATATCTATTCTTGATAAAGTATCAAACCTTTTGATTACTTTGTCAAAATGTATGTTCCATCCCTTTGATGATTCGCATGTAATTTACACGCTCCCACTGACCTTGAAAACTCTCTGGCTAATTCATATAAGTTGGTTTGTCTAAATCATATTTAGAAAAACGAACTTATAAGTGAATGCTCCAATTTTCGTGGTCAACATGAACGTTTTACATCGAGCTTGGTCCGAGTAGATTTGTACACATCTGCTGGCGAGACGGTTTCAACTAATCCGTTACGCACACGGACCTGCATCAAGTTTTAAATCGGAGTTACTACTCCGAATGTCATCCTAGAAGTTGACTAAGTCATCATCAGTTATGATGTCTAACTCGACATTTCGTTTTACGAAATTCGAGTAAATATACAACTTCCTTACTATTGATTTATTGAATATATTATTGATAATGTCTTTATAGAACATTATCAAAACCTAGGCATTACTATCTGGGACTTAACCCAGAGGGAGGAGTTAACTCAGAGTCACTTATTTATGGATCACACCAAGTCTAACTAAGTGTGATTCATACCTTTTAACACTCTGATGTGTTAACAGACTTGACCTGAGAGAAAATCACATTTTCTTTTAATTACACAAGATTTTATTTAGCTAAGTATTTGACCATTCGATCTAATCGAATCAGTTTAAATACTTTAGTCATTTCGTTCTTTATTTTATCAGACTTGTGTTTCATCAAGAACACGTGTCTTAATAAAATATACGAATAACTTATTTTGTTAAAAGTAGACTCGGGTACATCAGTATGTACGAGACTGAGTTCGACAACTCATTCTCCCACTGTCTCACAGATGGGTTTCGGCCATTGTATCTAAGAGGCTAAGATTCACAAGTGTCCGTAGACTTCATAATACGAGAGGTCAGACCCCTCTTTATGTGACTTGTGAAGCTTAATCTCTAGATACGGCCTAGTCTAATTTTACCATATAAGTTTGCTACTATCTTGTGTATTTATATATTAACATTTAATATATATTTAGTTATTTACAAATTACTTAACACATAACATTACTTCAGAAGCAATGTGACGTCATTCGTCAAAATGTGTTAAAACGTCTTTTGTATAACAATTTATTCTGAAATCGTGACATCAAAATATGTCACGTTTTCATTCCCTCCTACTTATGCCTTTACTAATGATAAATTAAACTAACTTTCTCTATTGACTTTCCGAAGTGCCTTCTTCCTTTTCTAAATCACATTTAGATATCAACATAAATAAATAGATATGCAAGCAACTTATGTATCCAAACGCTTGAGCTTTGCAATCTTGAGTGTAGCTCAAGAAGTTGCTTGTCTCAAGATCCGGTTGGGATACATAGTCTTGCACCGCTCATGCACTCGTATTCGACTCAAACGGTTTAATCGAATTCTCGAACTTTGCGGATCAAATTGTTTGTCCATACAACCTTGAGGGTAGCTCGACAAGTTGTAAGGAGAAACATACTTTGAATGTCCTATATGTTCAAGCTGCCTCATATAGAGACGAGTGGCATGTAGCTTTAATTTATTTGTTGGACCCAGAACTTAATGAAATCATATTTCTTAAGTCTGTTCTTTAGAAGGTCATTTAATGTCAACGAGAATATAGTTTTAATTCTATCAATTAGAATTTAACTTGATATTCAATTAATCAACTTATTGACCAGTTAACTAATTCCAATATTATCAATTGATTCTTTCGGTAAACATAGTCTTGCCCTAGTTTTAGCATATGTTCAATATTAAATATAGGTAGATTGGCTTTTATCTATCTATATCCTCCCACTATTTTTACGAACGTTTTAAAACTTAATAACGAACGATTTAATCGAATTAAAATTAATGGGTAAGAGTTCCAATCACCTTGAGTCTAAACAACCTTGAGTGTAGCTCAACAAGTTGATTGACTCTGCGATCGGAAGATGACTCTTCATCGATCATATCGGATATGACTCTCTTAATCGGTTTTTGCCCCTAGCCATTCGTGATCATGAGTGTGCTCATCCAAATCACCATGTCTAGTCTAGTCGGACCCTTGTTTTCGTGTCTAGCCTGACTTGCCCCTCAGCTCGGTGTATGCACGACACGTCGGTTGGGTCAGGTCTTAGACTACATCTAGGCAGATTACATCGTTGACTTAACTTACGCCGGCGCTCGGGGTACGAGACGACGGTTAGGGTTAGTCAAGATTTCATCTTATGTATTTAAGGAGTTGGTTTCTACAGGGTTGCCATGTCACAGCTTGAGTGTATCTCAACAACTATAACACGGGCCCTATAGTTGCTAACCCCTAAAACAAGGAGGGCTACGGCTAATCTTGAAAAAGATCATTAACGTATTTGACTTAGATATAGTCCAGGGTGTCATACAATCATGATTCGCGACATTGCGGTCCAGCGGAACTCAGCCAGGGAATTGACTAAGCCAGGATCACTACCCCTTGGACTAGCAAGGGTTGACCCAGAACTCTTAGCCAAGCACATCGACTGGATCATGGTCCATTGAATGAAGCTTGTCATTTTTGTATGTATGCCATAGACTAAACAGCTTTTATTAACAACTAATTAATCCTATCAACTAGTTGAATCCTTAAATTCAAAATTTTTAGGATTTGTTTAATAACTTTTATTAAGTCCTTATCAACTATAAGGTTCACGTGCTACCCTAATCGTTATTAGGATTTTAATAAATTTTATTAACAACGCTAGAAGCGAAGTCCTTTAATGAAAATTAATTATAACAATTAGAATTGAAAATTCATTTAAAGGACTACCCTAATCAGGAATTAGGTCTTAATATTGTTGTTAATGATTTATTAAAACATAGCATGTCATTAAAATTCAAGTAATAAATTTTAATCATTTTTAATGGCTAACCTAAGAGGTTGTCTTGTGTTATCAAATAAGGGACAAGATTAACAAGCCATAAAAATAAAGCTACACTAATTTATCGCATAAAGATAGTGCACAACTATTTAACATTTAAATATACTAAGTTTATCGCATAAACTATTTCTGCATGCAAACATAAATTTAACAATTAAATTTAAAATATGATTTTGAAATTATTTTATTTTTATCTCATAAAAAAAAACTTAATTTTAAAACCACTAATTTACATGCTCCGTTTAAAAAATTTATCGCATAAACATTTAAAGCCTTAAAATCATATTTTAAAATTTCCATGCTTAAAAATTTATCATATAAAAAATTTTTTTTAGGCATCCAAAATAAATTTTATACTTTTTTTTTAAAAAAAAATTAGTTTTAAAAGTTATCTCATAAATTTTAAACCGTCATTTTAAAAATTTCCATGTTCAAAAAATTTCAAAGGAAAATTTTAGAACATCTAAAACATTTTTAAAATTTATCTCATAATTTTAAAAACATTTTAAATTAAAAAAAAGTATTTAAAAGCATTAAACACGTTTAATAAAATCGCAGTACCTAGATCGCTACGCAAACTAGGCTCCGATACCACTGTTGGGTATCACTCTGATATCATTGCGACGCTGTTAAGGCCCATCATCCATGGCACCCTAGACCCGTCACAAGATACCTCAGAAACTTGTTTTACGGCATGCCTCTCGACAATGCCCAACCCATTAAAAGATCCCCATCTTATCGGGACTTGGTACGGTAAGAGCGATTACTTCGGGTCAGCTCATAACCCGAGAACCCGTACTCAAGCTCAACAAGCTCTGATACCACTGTTGGGAATTTGGCTTCCCTTAGGGCAAAAAAAACTCTAGTCCTGTCCTAAGTCGGACGGAACATAGACAGGAAAATCAAAAGCAGCGGAAGAAAAACAGTTAATCTAAATTAACTTGCAAGTTAAAACATTTTTAACTTGGCCCTAAGGTCCAAGACCCTATGCCAAGATCTATGCCGACTTGGGATGGGTCTGACCATCCCAAGAAGGATCTAGCCTACTGCGATTAAACTAAACTAATGCTAATAATACTTTAACCACATACCCGGAATCTCAGCCCTGGAGCAGGCGAGATGTTCCGCGCCGTCTTCCGAGCTGCTCCCGTCCCACGCCGAGCCGCTCCTTTGAACCGCTCCCCGAACCGCTCCTCGAACCGCTCCGCATCCCGAGGCGATCAATCCCCGTGCCGCCGAGCCAACCACGCGCCGAAGAAAGTTTCACGCGAGTGAAACCTCCGCCAAGATTTCAGATCCAGAATCCGAACTCCTTTGTGGCTTTGCCAGAGCCCGCAGGAGTAAGGCAGAAATTTAGGGAGATAGAGAAATATTTATTTAAGCTTAGATCCGAGCGTGCTCCAACATTTACGAGAGCCGCTCAGATCTAGAGCTTGGGACGAGTTTAGAGAAAGGGGGCAGACCCCTATTTATATAGGCGGCTGACCCCTCCCCTCTACTCAATTTCCGATGTGGGACTAAAAATTAGAGTTAATTAAATCAAGTTAGTTTGCACTTCACAAAGTGCAAACTTCCGTGAATTTTAACTCACTCACCGTTGAGCTTCAAGATTGATACAACCTATCAATACGACGGGTGTTCAACGGTGAACGCATAGGAAAAAACCGTTCGTCAATCGGAGTTCGTTTGACCCTCCAATTGAGTGTCCAAAGATCAGCCCAAAGCCACCCAAAACGCAAAACAGCAGCCGCCAGCAGAATCACGCTGCCCTAGGCAGTTGTGGGCCCCGCCTGCGCCAGGCGGCGTGCAGCGCACGCGCCTCGAGGCGCGTGCACTACACGCGCCTCTGTGCGCGTGCTGACGTGCCCGTGCAAAAGCACGGGCACGCACTGTTCCGGGCCCGGGCAAAGCCCGGGCCCGCGTTACTGCCAGGCGCATAAGCGCCTGGCTGCGGCCAACCGGGGGGCGCCACGTGGCGCCCCCTTTTCTTTGCGGCTGTAGTGGCCTGGCCTTTGGGCCGGGCCCACGTCTGCCCCAATTAATTCTGCATCAAATGCAGTTTAAGTTGTGGGCTTTATTCTTTGGGTCTGTTTTGGCTCTAACTTGAGCATCCGGTGTCCGATTTGGACGCCGTTCGAACCTGGGTCTAGACCGGGACATTCCCGTCTTACCCGTGAACTTTTCCTTGCGTTTATTTTATTAAATATTGTATTAAACAATTTAATACACATTTAATCGCTTTTGCATCAAATGCAAAATAGTCCCTATCTAAGCTTAAATTACCATATTGCATCAAATGCAATTATTTCATCCCTTGCATCAAAAATGCAATTATTCTCCCTAACTAATTTCTACCTATTACTAGACGAAGCGTTGCACTCTGTGTGAGACCCTACAAGCCTGACCCTTACAACAGGTTGGGCTCGAAGCCCTATACGGCAGTGACCACGAGCAGTGGTTGCCGTCCCTGCTTCAGGAATCATCATTATGTGGTTGACTCATTGACATGAGTATTGTCGGGACCACCTGACTGTTTCCGTGATGAATTCCGCAGTTTTAGTCTCTTCGTCTTAAATATGTCGTTCGGATCAAGTCTGGGGTACGGTCAAACTGTCAACCCCAATAACTTGACTCCGGTTAGTTTCTATCGATCTTTAGTCAATAAATGTTGGACTTCTTCCAACATACTCTGCGCAGAGTTTTTACTAAAGACCGAACTAACTCTGCGACACTAACTCCCATTGACCGGGAGAGACGAATCCTCTCTTGGTCATTACTCGCCTCGTACGTTTCAAGTGACACCCAATCAAAAGACCTTTCGACAGGCCTTGCCTCGAAGCTAGGTCAGTTGATCTAAGTGGCACTGTTCACGCACAGGTCCGTCAAAATGACCTCAAGTCAAAAGACCAACTATCCTATCATCACTTAGAGTTATCACTGACAGATTGGTCAATATAACCATATGATAACTCTAGTGGATCGTTCAGTGAACTCATTCTGATGAGCACCTGTGTCTCGTCTTCGACTTCGCCAAGTCAAGCGATCATGAGATCATCGCCACCGCTAAACGGTGAAGACTAAGACACAATGGTCTGTCCGATGTTTCGATATCCTTGTCTCGAAACATCTACGACCACGAACCATTTTAGACTTATGCTACAGACGGTCAAACGTTTCTCCATGATCGAGATACTCATCTCGATACCCGTTTGACCTTGCATAAAGTCTCAGGACTTTACCTAAGTTGATATCTAACGTTAGCTACATTACAATATAACTTAGATAAATTATTACCAAACAGCTTACTGTTATTTCGAACAAGATGTTTGTGCTATTCACACAGGAATAAATGGCCTCGAGGGCATAATATTCCTACACAAACCCCCTAAACCTTGCGACTGCTCAACCCAACCCAACCCCAAGTGCACAAGACAAGTCCGTACAAAGGATCACTCTCTCTGTCTTGGAGAGTGCCTTATTTTCCGCAGGTTATCCGTACAAAGGATCACTCTCTCTATCTTGGAGAGTGCCTTATTCCCTACAGGTTCAATACAATTCATGAATCATTTACATGTCAAGATTAGAATGATGCATGTCCGTTTTAAGGTATTTATCAATATGGCAGTTATAGCTTTTTGTGCTTTCGTCTTCAAGTCTAGGATGTCGTGAGGGTATCCTAGAAGCTATCATTTCACATCTAGACCTCTTATTCATGTTTTCATCAACTAATAGAAGTAATGGCCTAAACGTGGCCGATTCTACGCAAGTGAGTACACTTGCCTGAAGTGGCGAGAAGTGCGTTCGTAGGAGCGTCTTGTCATGGCAGTGCATCGATTACAGTTCGCTGTAACAAGTGTTAGGTATTGTTTTTAGAAGTCCTATTATGGTATGTCTCTAGGTTGATCGTGGCTATCCTAACATTTCCAATCACGTTGCCCATATGTCAGTTCTATTTTACGGTTCTCTACATCGATTCTACCCTATGCTCACAGTCAAAAAGTCCATTCGATGACCTAGGTTATCATAGGAGTTTAAAGGAGCGTAAAATAAACACAGGGATTGAGTTGTAGATTCTAATTAGATTTTCAATGACATAAAGTGTGGGTTACTACGAGTAAGGGTCACTAACCTACTACGACGAACACGCACAAGCCTGACTTCTGATCTGGTAGCAGCAACGGTTCGTGTCTCGGCTTTGGTTCCTCGGATGCGGGTAGCACAGTAAGGAGGCTCATCGGGGTCACCTCGGCTGTGTGTAGCGCATCGAAGCGGTGACGGTGAACAATGAGGGCAGCGACAATGGCGACTTGCAGCAATGGCAGTAGCAAAACAGCGACTACGGGGACAGCATCAAAACATCGACATTGGGGACATCAGCAAAATAGCGGCAATGAGGACAACAACAAAACAGCAAGGAGATAGAAGCTTGCGGCCTGAGATGGGCAGCGGCCACGGCAGCAAGGGAAACAGGGGTAGGGCAGCTAGGGGTAAGCGAAGAGGGTGCAGTCGGGTCTGAGTTGTGCATGGAGAGAGAGAGAGAGAGAGAGAGAGAGAGAGAGAGAGAGAGAGAGAGAGAGAGAGAGAGAGAGAGAGAGAGAGAGAGAGAGAGAGAGGAGAGAGTCGTGCATGACGTGTGTTGTTAGGAGCAGTCGGACAAGGGAGGTGGCCGTCGGAATGAGGAGAGAAGCTATGCAGGCTGCGGCATAGTGGGGGTGTGGAGGAGATCGAGAGGAGAGGAGGTAGGGCTGAGTTGGCCGGAGGGAGGTGGCCAGACAAGAGAGGTGTCACGCCCCGCTTCCCAAAAACATGGAGGCGAAGTGTGAGAAGGTCCGCTCAGACTTGAAGCAACAAAGCCGCAAGTCCGATAAGCGTCAAATATCACGAAGTAGCAGGTCCCTGTAATGTGACTCGGAAACAACAATAACAATAATAGGAAAAGAGGCAAATAATTAAAATTATTCAACTCAGAGTCCAGAAATGCCACCAGGCAACAAAAGAGTCCAAAAAGAAAAAGGCCTAGCATGGCCAACAAAGAAACTAACAACAATGGTGCTACTCATCGACAACAACACAACTAACAAGGAAGGAACGAAGGAACACTAGGACTGGTCACCGGTGTCCTCGTACTCAACGTTAGCAACGGGATCGGGCTCGAACTCCACGAACTCGTCACCCTCAACTGCAATCTCTGGCTCAGCAACTAACATGTGACACCCAAAGAGAAGGAGCATATGTCAGCAAGTCTACAAGACTTGTGCAAGGAAACTAGGAAAAGTAAAAACAACCTAGCAGTTCTAGAGTAAAGTATGACATGACATTTATGCAATAAGAACAACAGCACTTTATGTTATGGCATGATTACAGCATGGCAAGTAACATGGCATGGCAAGTAAACAATTACATGACAAGTACAAGAATTGTAAGCACGTCGTGCACATAGATTCCACCCTTTGGCTAGAGTGGCTGTACGGGCCAACTCTTACGCTCAAGTGACCGTTTATCCCTACCCCTCCACGTGTGTCGAGCCAGGGCATTACCCCCGAACACGTAATGCTCGCTTATGGATCACGAGCCAGGAAGTGTTTTTAACACGTATGGCGTAGGGTTATGCCCGCATAACGGGTGCCTAGCCGGTAACACGGAAACACGGATTTGTACAAGGATTTGTAGCGTGTGCTACGATGCAACAAGCAACATGATATGAAAAATGGATGCACATGACAATTATTGAAATGAAATTGCGTACCGTTAAAGAAAGTTAAACATGACAGGCAGTTGTATGACATAGCATGACAAGGGAAATTCTAGCTTCGTTGTCAAGCTAGAATTGAATTTGCGCCTAGACCGCTATCATTTCACAGTCTAGTCTCTTTCACGCTAACAAAGTATTGGCCTAAAATATGGCCTAAAGCAAGGTTGGCAAGTTTCACTTGCCTGGTACCAAAGTTGTTGTTCGACGAGAGACACGAGATCGGTAACCTACGGAAATTAGGTTCGCTGTTATGGCAAAAATAGAAAATTAGATTTAGAGTTCTAAATCGGTTTGCATTGAAATCCTATAACGTCTAGTAATCCATTTTTAATTAGGGTTTCTAATTTACAGTGTGGGTTACAGAGAATTAAAGGTAGATTGTCACGCCCCGCTTCCCAAAAATGGGGAGGCGAGACATGAGAAGGTCCGCACAAACTTGAAGCTGTGAAGCTCCAAGTCTGATAAGCGTATAAAAACACTTATTATGGCAAGTCCTTGCAAAGCAAAACGAAACAACAATGATAATAAGGAAATGAGACGACATTTTATTGAATCTCCAAATGTCCATAAACAAATTACAATATCGCAGAAAAGCCACCAGGCTAAAGGAAAAAGAGCCTAAGGCCCAACATGGCCAACAAAGTATAACATACATACAAGGGCGCCACGCACCGACAACTAACAGGGATCCTAAAACATAAAGGGGAAACTCAACAAGTCACTGGTGTCCACAAGACTCCTCCTCAGCAAACACAACGTCCTCTGCAACAAGCTCTGGCTCGGCAACTAACATGCGACACCCAAAGAGAAAGGGGCACATGTCAGTAAGTCTGAAAAGACTTGAGCAAGGAAACTGAAAGGAATGTAAACTAGCAACCTAGCAGTTATAATATGCATGACATGGCAGTTATAACATGAGTGCACAAGCAAGACATGGCGAGACAATAAGTACAAGAGACAATTATCTGGACAAGACAAGAGTAGCCAAGCTACTAACAATCTCAATCATTTCACTAGTCATGTTTCAAGTTGTTTGTAGATGTTTACGCCTTACAGCTGAACGGTTTGGCATTCACGCTGAGTGGCCGCTTAACAACTACCCCAAAACCCAGAGTTTACGCCTTACCACTGCAGTTGCTGATCGGGCAGACTCCCAGTTGATTGGCCGCTTAACTCTTACCCCCAATACCCACATGTAGACAAGCCAGGGTCCCTGCACATGAGCCCAATAAATGAGCCAGGGTTGCCCCGCACGGGAGCTTGCTTTCTATATCACAAATCAGGAAGTATTTGGCGTAGGGGACACCTAGCCTCAATATCGAGCGTTGGGGTTAGCAACTCATTATGCTCGCTTCTGGTCACGAGCCAGGAACTATCAGTTTTGTAGCGTGAGCTACACATTCACGATGAACAATCGATGTATGCAATGTCATGAACAGATATTCGCGTACCATTAATTGTATTTAAACGTGACAGGCAAAATGCAATGACATGAACAATATTCGCGTACCGTTAATTGTAATTAAACATGACATACAAGCATGATAAGGGTGACGGACCAAGCTTCGTTGTCAAGCTAGGTCAATGGCGTCTAGACGGATATCCTTTCACCGTCTAGTCTCTTTTACGCTAAAACAAGGAAATGGCCTAAGACATGGCCCAAATCAAGAGATGCAAGTTTCACTTGCCTAGCACCGGGGATGACGATCACGAAGGTTCATCTTACGGATGCTAATCTACGGGGAAGTCGCTGTTATGGAGAACAATCATCAAACAACATGTAATTTCATTAGGGTTTCATAAAAACTCAACGTGTTATGAAAACATCAAGAGATCGATTTCTTACCGTGAGGAAGCGGAAGAAACACTCCGAAGAACCTAAGGATCAGATCTGGAGGTGATGGAGAAGTTTGGAGAACTAGGGGTTTTGGGGGATTTTGGGGATTTGATGGAGATTTGGGGAAGATGAGAGGTAGATTGAGTTGAGGGAGGGTTTAGATGATGGAGGATGAGCTTGGGATGAAGGAATAAGGGTTTGAGGAAGATGGGGGCTCAATGGGGGAGAATTTAGGGTTTTAGGTCGTGAGGGAGGAGAAGAAAACGTTTGGGAGGGGTTTAAATAGGATGGGCTGGCGGCTGCCCAGAAATTAGGGTTTTAACACAGATTAGTCGGTCAAAGAGCAACCACTGACCGACTAGTTTGGCAACTAGTCGGTCGGTCGACCAACGCAGACCGACTAAGTGTAAACAGTAAATCCTGAACAAAAATAGGTTTTAGATTTAGTCGGTCAATGAACAACAGCTGACCGACTAGTTTGGCATCTAGTCGGTCGATGAACGTTCTTAGACCGACTAAGAGTGAACAGTACTCGACTGTTCAGAAGAACGAAGAATTAGTCGGTCTGAGTACATAACTTAACCGACTAGTTTAAAAACTAGTCGGTCGAAAGATGAACTTAGACCGACTAAGAAGGAACAGTAACTCCTGAATTATAATCAAAGCCCACTAGTCGGTCCATTAAGGATTGCCAACCGACTAGATTGAAATCTAGTCGGTTGGTTCTCCTTCTTGAACCAACTAACGTGCACGAAAAGTGTCGATTCGAAGCGCGAAGCTTCGGGAAGACTTCTATGACTTCTAGGATCGATTTATACTCTAAGATATGAGCGATTTGAAGCTCGTCACGAATGACTTACTCCAAACCCAACGATCGAAGGAAGAAGCTAGAAAATCACGACGAAACGATCGAAAGTGAAAGCTATGGCGACGAAAACCACACATCCAAGGAGAAAATCCACCAAGCATATATTTTAATATAGATAATCCAATTACACGAAAACCAGTTGTTACATCCTACCCACCTTAGAATAAAGTCCGTCCTCGGACTTGCTAACATATCTAGTCGCCCTAGTAACTACCCTCAATCAATATCACATCAAAATTTCAACCAAGTACATTCATTTCAAGTGCTTATATATATATACTCTAGGTAGTCAATTATTAACACCACGGAAGTAAATATATTTTCACGCACATAGTACACTTATACTTATTATAATCAAACAACTCCATTCACGTATTCAAATCATTCATATAGGCAAGTATATTCTATATAACTATAAAACACTTATTACACACTATATGAAAATAACCAAATCTCTCTTACCTATATGAAAATAATTTTCACACTAGAAAATACCATCGGAATCTACACGTATAGGTAACTACCTATGGACAAGATAATAAGGATACACTAGTCCCTATATCTCCTAGTATACGCCAAACAATCAACATGCGAATTCACACCATACCATTGTTAAAACAAGTTCACTATATCTAATATACATTCACCATCATTATAATTTCTCAATTTATAGTCATTCAAATGCATGCACACATTTCACCATATTATCACTTCATATATAGTGCTATAGCTATAATCATGACACACCACACATACCATAGTCACCAATTCCTATAACTATCACATACTTACCCGTGCATGGTGCACACCCACACACGCTAATATTTCATTTATATATATACCAATCACACCACTATAGGCTTAGCACATCTACGCACCTAGTTTAGCTAGCGCACATATATTCACGCAACCAAGTCCTTAGTGAAAAACTATACCACAAGACCAACTCACATAACTATATATTGGTATAGCCACCCACAATCGTGTGCGTAACACAACCGGCACAAACAATCCTAACATTATACATACATCATCCATCACCATACACCAACCACATACAATACACCAATGTACATAGAGTGTACCCACTCAAGCTTGAGTGAGACTCAAAATCATAGCGGAATAATTCCATATACATAACATAGCATCCATATATATGCCAATACTATCTAATGCATACACGTCTACCAACATAACCACATACATATCTAAATGTCAAACACCCTTAATATCTAACCAGGTAATATCACATATTTCAATCACTTCATATACCATGATATTATTACAAACATCAGCACACCTATAATTACAATACTCTCCCTAGTAAAAGTATTTACCTATAGTCACACCCAAGCATCGTATATATTCATACCATATCCATCCACCTATAATTGGTACATCAATACATTTACTTCATACATTAGTTAAGATATGCAGTAGTCGGGCATACCTCATGGTATACACGCATACGACATCTCATAAAAAAAACAAGTAATACCAATCAAACATTATAATCCTACTATCATATGTATATCACACTTACACTCATGCAGCTAGTACATAACTACCTACACACAATATACCAATACCAACACACATACAACTTCATATGCACCATGAAATTAAATACACTACGACGACACATCAAATTACACTAATGGGCCCCACCAAACTATATTAAGGTCGACACAGCGACGACAAGCTCTATTGGCTAGTCAAAAGGAAAGAATTCGAAATCAAAAGCGTAACGAATAGAAGGATCGAAAAGCATGAAAACAGTTGTGTAATGATGTAATGATGCTCCATTAGGACACATGGAAAATAGTGTAAATAACATATTCTAAAATACGAAAAGTTTGAAAACCGTTATACTTCAAAGGTTGGAGTCCCTTTCCGTATAAAACATTTAGAGGTCGACAAAACAAATTGTTTGAAATAAGTTTGAGTCGAATATACATAATAGGAGAAAACGGTTTATTGGCTTACGTGAAGTCATTAAAAGAAAGTAAATCATTCACACGAATTTTGAGGTCGTAGTTTTTAAAAAAATATTACACGGTAGTAACTTAATAACGTTTGCAAGGTTTGAAATGAAACTAAATTAATTGAAAAATTTAAATTCAGGTTGAATGCTTTCTAAATCCTTAAGCCAGGGAAAATCTAAAGTAATCAATATTGAAACTACTTTTTAGAGGAATCAGGATTTGCCAAAAAGAGACTGTTTTACACAAAGCTCTTAACATACGAGCACCACGAGCCTGGTGCTGATATAAAAATAATTGAAATTCCATTTAGGTTAGAAATTCTTCTAAGGGCATGTAGGGTGAACGGAAAGATAACACTAGCGTATTAGTAGTATTATCAAGATTTATGGTGAAACTTTAAATCAAATTTATGGAGGGTCTAGATCAGGAAAGGTTATGAAATAACGATTTTTACAAAAATCTGAAATAGGGGAAACGAGGAGCATAACGGTCGTAGTACTGATATATAAAAATTAATTGAAGTTCTACTTTAGAAATCATTTTTAGAAATATGTATGACGAATGGAAAGATAATAACATCTTAGTGGTATGGAAGTAAGTGGGGGGGGGGGGAAATATATACATATATAGGATTATTAAATTGGTAATAAACTTTGAAACCGAATTTTGGAGGTCTAAATCAGGAAAGGATTTCGAAAAGTAATTTTACAAAAATCTGAACTAGGGAAAAAGTTGAGCATAAAAATCGACTCGCTGAAAGCTGAAGTCCCATGTGACTTGAAAGGTATGTAAGAAGCAAACATGATGCTGTATTCGAATAAGTTTTAATGGCATAAGTAAGAAAAGAAAATTATAATTCAGGTTAGGAAAAACAGAAGCACAATTCAGAAGAAAATTGGTATATGAAAAGAGGCAAGTCATTTATATTGATATGAAAATATAGGCTGAAGAATATTATAAACTAATAATCAAAAATCTCGACAAAAGTTTCAATGTTTAGAAAAGAACAAATAAATTTAAGTCGCGAAAGAGTACGAAACCTAATATATGCATTAAAAGTTCGCGAACAAATTCAAACTTAGCGAAAGAGGAACATCAAAAATACCTTTAGGGGAAACAAGGATTTGCCACAAGAATGGGTTGGTAAAAGACTTGAAGTACGGGTACGACAAACTTGTAATTTAGTATATATTCATAAATTAATTGGAGTCCTACTTATCTTGAAAGAAGTATTTTAAAGTACGTACGGTAAATAGCTAAAATGAATTTCGCAATAGTAGAAAAGGTGGTATATCAAATTATCGAAATAGTACTAAAGTTTAAAATCAAGTGCGGACGATATATGTTAGAAAGATAGTTACCATATAGTAATTTAAAATTATGACCAAAAAGTTTTCAAATCTAAGAATGACTTTTAGCTCAAATGGAAGTAATGGAAATATATTGAAAGAAGGTTTAAAACAAAATTTAAAATCAAGTAGAAACTTTTTAATAAGGGAAAATTCGAAAATGACCTTGGAAGAATCAAGATTTGCAACGGGAAAGATTTGAAAGGTCAATGATAATAGTAAGGAGGGGATCATGTGAATCGAGGGCAATGAATGTGGTTGTGTGAGGCATGCACCTAAATCACGATGCAAGAAAACCATGATGAAGATCTATGGTCAGTAACACCAAGGTGTAGTGACCAGGAAAGATTGAATCGGGGGGGGGGGGGGGGGGTTCTAATCATAGGGTTAACTAAAGGCCAAGGGATTTGGTCGGATGATCAAAACATAAATACGCCTAGGTTATGACTTAGGAAAATATACGGAAACTCCTACGGTCAACCAACCAAAGATTATGGAACTAAGCGCTAAGACTCTCTAGGGAGCTGGTCAGCAATGCAATGAGTTCAGCTTGGTCCGAAATCGATGAACCCAAGCGAACAGCCAAAGAATCCTAGAAGTCTATCCTAGTCAAAGCTAGACAGGAACCACTAAGGTAACACTTAGGACTATCAAATCAATCACCAACATGGAGTCTAACTAACAATCAAGGATCTCTAGCTAGCAAGCACAAACTTCTAACTAAGTCTCACTATGGTCCTGACCTAATGGATTCCCTACCAAGCTGGGACAGATGCTCCAACACGCCTACCAGCTACCTAAGACATAGGAACGCTAAAAACCTAGACTCCGGGCTTATAACTTGGATGTTCTAATTTATTTAATGGACATTCTATAATGATTATCGTTGTTCCGATAGTTCGCATTTGCAAATGGACCTGTATGGGCCACCACTAAAACATGTCACGTCCCGCTTCCCAAAAATGGGGAGGCGAGACGTGAGAAGGTCCGCACAAACTTGAAGCTGTGAAGCTCCAAGTCTGATAAGCGTATAAAAACACTTATTATGGAAAGTCCTTGCAAAGCGAAACGAAACAACAATGATAATAAGGAAATGAGACGACATTTTATTGAATCTCCAAATGTCCATAAACAAATTACAATATCGCAGAAAAGCCACCAGGCTAAAGGAAAAAGAGCCTAAGGCCCAACATGGCCAACAAAGTATAACATACATACAAGGACGCCACGCACCGACAACTAACAGGGATCCTAAAACATAAAGGGAAAACTCAACAAGTCACCGGTGTCCACAAGACTCCTCCTCAGCAAACACAACGTCCTCTGCAACAAGCTCTGGCTCGGCAACTAACATGCGACACCCAAAGAGAAAGGGGCACATGTCAGCAAGTCTGAAAAGACTTGAGCAAGGAAACTGAAAGGAATGTAAACTAGCAACCTAGCAGTTATATTATGAATGACATGGCAGTTATAACATGAGTGCACAAGCAAGACATGGCGAGACAATAAGTACAAGAGACAATTATCGGGACAAGACAAGAGTAGCCAAGCTACTAACAATCTCAATCATTTCAATAGTCATGTTTCAAGTTGTTTGTAGATGTTTACGCCTTACAGCTGAACGGTTTGGCATTCACGCTGAGTGGCCGCTTAACAACTACCCCAAAACCCAGAGTTTACGCCTTACCACTGCAGTTGCTGATCGGGCAGACTCCCAGTTGATTGGCCGCTTAACTCTTACCCCCAATACCCACATGTAGACAAGCCATGGTCCCTGCACATGAGCCCAGTAAATGAGCCAGGGTTGCCCCGCACGGGAGCTTGCTTTCTATATCACGAATCAGGAAGTATTTGGCGTAGGGGACACCTAGCCTCAATATCGAGCGTTGGGGTTAGCAACTCATTATGCTCGCTTCTGGTCACGAGCCAGGAACTATCAGTTTTGTAGCGTGAGCTACACATTCACGATGAACAATCGATGTATGCAATGTCATGAACAGATATTCACGTACCGTTAATTGTATTTAAACGTGACAGGCAAAATGCAATGACATGAACAATATTCGCGTACCGTTAATTGTAATTAAACATGACATACAAGCATGATAAGGGTGACAGACCAAGCTTCGTTGTCAAGCTAGGTCAATGGCGTCTAGACGGCTATCCTTTCACCGTCTAGTCTCTTTTACGCTAAAACAAGGAAATGGCCTAAGACATGGCCCAAATCAAGAGATGCAAGTTTCACTTGCCTAGCACCGGGGATGACGATCACGAAGGTTCACCTTACGGATGCTAATCTACGGGGAAGTCGCTGTTATGGAGAACAATCATCAAACAACATGTAATTTCATTAGGGTTTCATAAAAACTCAACGGGTTATGAAAACATCAAGAGATCGATTTCTTACCGTAAGGAAGCGGAAGAAACACTCCGGAGAACCTAAGGATCAGATCTGGAGGTGATGGAGAAGTTTGGAGAACTAGGGTTTTTGGAGGATTTTGGGGATTTGATGGAGATTTGGGGAAGATGAGAGGTAGATTGAGTTGAGGGAGGGTTTAGATGATGGAGGATGAGCTTGGGATGAAGGAATAAGGGTTTGAGGAAGATGGGGGCTCAATGGGGGAGAATTTAGGGTTTTAGGTCGTGAGGGAGGAGAAGAAAACGTTTGGGAGGGGTTTAAATAGGATGGGCTGGCGGCTGCCCAGAAATTAGGGTTTTAACACAGATTAGTCGGTCAAAGAGCAACCACTGACCGACTAGTTTGGCAACTAGTCGGTCGGTCGACCAACGCAGACCGACTAAGTGTAAACAGTAAATCCTGAACAAAAATAGGTTTTAGATTTAGTCGGTCAATGAACAACAGCTGACCGACTAGTTTGGCATCTAGTCGGTCGATGAACGTTCTTAGACCGACTAAGAGTGAACAGTACTCGACTGTTCAGAAGAACGAAGAATTAGTCGGTCTGAGAACATAACTTAACCGACTAGTTTAAAAACTAGTCGGTCGAAAGATGAACTTAGACCGACTAAGAAGGAACAGTAACTCCTGAATTATAATCAAAGCCCACTAGTCGGTCCATTAAGGATTGCCAACTGACTAGATTGAAATCTAGTCGGTTGGTTCTCCTTCTTGAACCAACTAACGTGCACGAAAAGTGTCGAATCGAAGCGCGAAGCTTCGGGAAGACTTATATGACTTCTAGGATCGATTTATACTCTAAGATATGAGCGATTTGAAGCTCGTCATGAATGACTTACTCCAAACCCAACGATCGAAGGAAGAAGCTAGAAAATCACGACGAAACGATCGAAAGTGAAAGCTATGGCGACGAAAACCACACATCCAAGGAGAAAATCCACCAAGCATATATTTTAATATAGATAATCCAATTACACGAAAACCAGTTGTTACATAGATCACTAACCGTTTTTGAAACGAAGATCGAGACGCCTACGGATCTGTGGTAGGAGAAGATCTCGCCGGATTCCGGATTGTCGTCGCCAAATCGGATCTAGCACGGCAACAGAAGAGCGATACGGAAGAACCACGGTTGAAAGGAATTCCTCGCGGATGAAAAGCTACAGATTTGGAGATTAGGGCAAATCTGGAGCAAAAGGAGATTTTAGGGTTTTGGGGTCGGTCGGCGGCCAACGGAGGTGGTGCCGGCGCAAAGGAAGGTGAGGGGAGGCTCGGGAGGATGAAGGAAGGTAAGAGGATGATTGGGGAATGATTGGGGAAGAAGATGAGCGAAGAAAAGTGAAGAAAGAATATGAATGGTCAAGGGTTTAAATAAAGAAAAAGTACGGCGGCTACAACTTAACCTAGGTTTGCTGGGCAATTTAGTCGGTCAGAGAAGGGTGGTCGACCGACTAGTTTGGGATCTAGTCGGTCGGTTGTCCAGCTGACACCGACTAAAATCAAACAGTGAACAGTGTCTGTACAGAGAAGGCATGATTAGTCGGTCTGTGAAGACCCGTCGACCGACTAGTTTGGGATCTAGTCGGTCAGTGAACATTCACGAACCGACTAAAGGTCGAATGAGATAGATAATGAGTACTGACAGTTAGTCGGTCTGAGTACAAGACCTGACCGACTAGTTTGGCAACTAGTCGGTCGGAGAACGTGCTTAGACCGACTAAATGTAAACAGTAACTCAGTCGAAATTTACTGACAAGAACTAGTCGGTCTGAGAAGTGTTGCCGACCGACTAGATTGCAATCTAGTCGGTTGGCTATCCTTCATGAACCGACTAAGATGCACGAAAAGTGCCGAAACGAAGCGCGAAGCTTCGGGAAGATTCCTATGGCCTCTAGAATCACCCTAGCACTAAGATTAAAACGCTATGAAGTTAATCGTAAGGATTTCTAACGGAAAACACACAAAGAGAGAAAACATCCAATATTATTAATATAAAATAGTCATTACAAAAACCGGTCGTTACATCCTCCTCACCTTAAGAAAAATTCCGCCCTCGGAATTTCCTAACACTCACGTGTCAGGGAACAAAAGTGGGTAGCGCTCTCGCATCTCATCTTCTCTCTCCCAAGTAGACTCTCCTGGCGAGCCGTGTCGCCACATCACCCTAACAAGATTGACGGTCTTGTTCCGAAGTGACTTCTGACGCCTGTCCAGAATCTGCACTGGCAGCTGGTCATACATCAGATCAGGGCGAACGGTGATCTCCGAGAAATCCACAGCGTGAGATGGATCGCTGATGTACTGACGAAGCTGTGACACATGGAAGACATCGTGAACTCCTTCCAAAGATGGCGGCAAGGCTAAGCGGTAGGCTACCTCGTCAACTCTCTCCAGAATGTCAAATGGTCCAATGTACCTCGGGCTCAGCTTCCCTCGTTTCCCAAAGCGAATCACTCCTTGATTCGGGGAAATCTTCAGGAACACATGGTCACCTGGCTGAAACTCCAACGGACGCCGTTTAGTATCAGCCCAATGCTTGAAACGGTCCTGAGCAATCCTCAGCCACTCCCGTATGTTCCTCACAACATCCAGCCTCCACGATCATCTCAGGTCCTAACAGCTCCCGATCTCCAATGTCATCCCAGCTCAGTGGCGATAGATATTTCTTCCCATATAGCGCGGCAAAAGGTGCCATGCCAATACTCGCCTAGTAGCTGTTATTGTAGGCAAACTCCACGAGGTGGAGATGATCCTCCCAAGAACCCTTGAAGTCCAACATACACGCCCTCAGCATGTCCTCCAAGATCTGAATCGTCCTCTCGGACTGGCCATCCGTCTGCGGATGGTACGCCGTGCTGAAACTCAGACTTGTACCCAAACTCTTCCGTACACTCTACCAGAACTGAGATGTGAATCTCGTGTCTCTGTCCGACACGATACTCACAGGGACTCCATGAAGTCGTACGATCTCCTGCATGATTCACGTTACATCACTATCTACACTAGAAAAAGGAAATTAAAACGGAGAGTAAAGATTTACCTCCATATATCTCCTCGCTAGTGCCTCAGTAGACTGTCCTACTCGGAAAGGAATAAAGTGCGCGGATTTGGTCAATCGGTCTACGATCACCCAAATCGCATCATTCTGCTTCGGACTCCGAGGTAGTCCAGTCACGAAGTCCATAGTGATGTGCTGCCACTTCCACTCCGGAATCGGAAGCGGTTGTAGCAACCCTGCCGTATGCTGATGCTCCGCGTTTACCTGCTGGCAAACTAAGCACTTGGCTACACTCCGAGCCACACTCCTCTTCATACCATGCCACCAAAAGTTCAAGCGAAGATCTTTGTACATCTTGGTCCCACCAGGAAGCACAGAATACGGCGAACTGTGTGCCTCCGCCAACAGCTCTTCTCTGATATCCCCAGCCGGCACACACAACCTGGCTCCAAATCTCAGCGAGCCATCCTCATGAATCAAGAAGTCAGTCCGCAGACCGGCTTCCACCAACTCCCGAATCCTCACCAACTTCGGGTCTCTAGCCCGTCCAGCCTTGATCCGATCCACGATCGTCGACTGTATCTGCATACACATCAACGAAGAGACCTCACCAGGCAGAACAATCTCAATACCGGACTCGCAAAAAATCCTGTTGTAATCTCCACTACGAAGTCAACAACATCACCGCCGGAAGCCTACTCAACGCATCAGGAACCACATTCACCTTGCCAGGGTGAAACTGCAAATCGATCTCATAGTCCGTCATGAGCTCTAACCACCGACACTGTCGCATATTGAGCTCCTTCTGAGTAAAAATATACTTCAAGCTTTTGTGATCGGTAAAGATCTTTACCTTCTCACTCAGCAGAAAGTGCCTCCAAATCTTCAGCGCAAACACGACAGCGGCCAACTCCAAATCGTGCGTCGGGTAATTCTTCTCATGAGCCTTAAGCTGACGAGAAGCATGCGCAACCACGTGCCCATGCTGATGCAATACACAACCGAGACCCTTGCCAGAAGCATCACAAAAGATCTCGAATCCTCCACTCCGATCAGGTACAACAAGAACAGGGGCAGACGTCAGCTTCTCCTTCAGAACACCAAAAGCTCCCTCGCAGGCATCAGACCAAACAAAAGATACATCCTTCCGCGTCAATCTGGTCATCGGCTCAGCAATACGGGAGAAATCCTTGATGAATCGCCGGTAATAACCTGCAAGTCCAAGGAAACTCCGGATCTCGGACGCTGACCGCGGAACAGGCCACTCCCTGATAACCTTAATCTTCTCGGGGTCCACCGAAATACCATCTCCAGCCACCACATGCCCGAGAAAAGCAACCCTATCCATCCAAAACTCGCACTTGGAATACTTAGCATACAACCTATGCTTCCTCAAGATCTCCTATACTGTCCTCAAGTGCGACGCATGCTCCTCTTCCGACTTCGAGTAGATCAGAATGTCGTCAATAAAGATAACGACAAACTTATCTAAAAAGTCATAGAAGATCAGATTCATAAGATTCATAAAAACCGCTGGTGCGTTGGTTACACCGAAAGGCATAACCATGAACTCGTAGTGTCCATATTTCGTCCTGAATGCTGTCTACGGAACATCTTCCTTCCTCACCTTCAGCTGGTGATAACCCCTCCTCAGATCCAGCTTAGAGAATACCCTCGATCCTCCCAGCTGATCAAAAATGTCATCAAGCGAGGCAACAGATATCGATTCTTGACGGTCACCGCATTCAACTCCAGGTAGTCCACACACATGCGACGTGAACCGTCCTTCTTCTTCACCAGCAAGACTGGTGCTCCCCACGGAGACCACTAGGATTAATGTAACCCTTCTGAAGAAGTTCATCTAGCTGCTTCTGTAATTCCTCCAATTCTACTGGTGCCATGCGATACGACGCTTTCGAAATAGGCTGCGCTCCCGGAATGAGGTCGATCGAAAACTCGAGAGCTCGATCAGGTGGCAATCCAGATATCTCCTCGGGGAAGACGTCGTCGAAGTCACGCACTACCGCAGGCCGACACTGCTCCATCTGCATAGCAATGATCTCCACCATCTTGGCCCGAAACCTGACTGGACCAAGCGAACTGTTGCCACGGCTGAACTCGAACACCGGATGTCCAGGGATCTCGAACACCACCTTCTTCCTCCAACAATCGATCGTGGCGTAGAATCTCCCTAGCCAGTCCATCCCGAGGACGCCATCATAGTTGATGATGGCGTGGACAATAAAATCAGCGTAGAGCTCATGTCTACAGACCACCAAAGGGCAAGAATTGCAACCACGATGCACCGAGACCACGCCATTCCCTGTAACGATATTCCAAATCTTGGGAAGAGGGGAAGTTGACAAGGAATGCTTCTCCACGAAGCTCTGGGAAATAATGCACATCGATGCACCTGAGTCGAAGAGGACTCATGCAGGAAATGTGCAAACCAAAATCACACCTACAGACAGTCTAACAATCAAGTTCTATTCTAGCAGACAACCATATGCAAGCAACCAAAAATAATCTAATAACTAAAACTAACTAAAGAAAGAAACATCTAGATTGTGGGTTACCTGCAATAACCTCATCCACCGCCTCAGTCTCAACGGTAGTCATCAGAAACGCCTGCCGCCTTGGCTGAACAGCCTGCTGAAAAGCCTGACTCTGCGGAACGAGAGGCGCTCCACGTCCAGCAGGAACAGGTGTCCTCTGCTGCAACGGCTGAGCTGCAACAGGACCCTTCCATGGCTGCTTGGACTTCGGACAGTCCTTAATATCATGCGCAGGATCACCACAAATCAAGCACTGCCTCAACATCTTCCGACACTGATCCTTGACATGCCCAGTCTTGCCACAGAAATGGCAAGTCTTCAGAATAGGAGGTCCTCCAGGCCTCTTGAACTGTACCGGCTGATTGGGCCCGAACCTTGGTCTCATCACTGCTCTGGCCTGCTCCACAGGCCTCTTCCCAGCTCCAGAAATCTGTCCTCTCTTCTGGCTCATAATCTGCTCCTGCCTCTTTACCGCAATCAAAACCTTCTGATAGGAATCCACATTAGAAGAGGTCACATGGCTCTGAAGATCCAAAGAAAGCCCCTGCAAAAACCTCTGGGCTCTCTCATCAGCATCCTGCACCATCTTCGGTGTGAAACGACTCAGCCTAGTGAACTCCTGGTGGTACTGGTCCATCGTCAAGCTCCCCTGCTTCAGGTCAATGAAGTGCTACGCCATCTCCCTCCTGGCAGCCTTCGAAAAGTATTCCTCATCAAATCTGGACTTGAAAGTAGCCCAAGATATCGGCTCCTCAAGCAACTCCTCCTCGGCATCCCACCAGTTCCGAGCGTTATCCTTAAGCTGCCTCTTCGCCAAGTCAACCCATCCAGTAGGGTCGACCTTCGACATCTTCAAGTTGTCCTCCATGTTACTGGTCCATTCATTCGTAGCCAGAGGTCCTTCGGTCCCATCAAAGTAAGCGGGACCCAGCTCCCGAAACTGCTTCGCTCCGGGCTCGAAGCGAGGGACATTCTGAACAGGCGGCGCTGCTCGAGCAGGTGGAACATTCTGGGCATTCTGTAGCATCCCCTGCTGCACCTGCATCATCTGATGCATCATCCGCATGATCTCCCCGTTGGTGGGCTCCCGATCTGGCTCCTTGACACGAGGGGGCACACCACCACCAGCACGGGTATTCCGTCTCCCAGCCATCTATTGACATAGGAAAAACGAAACAAATTAGACTCTCAGCCTTATGACTCGGTGTTGAAATTGTTTATCGGACATCCTATAATTCTTATCGTTGCTCCGATTAAGTCACAGTTACCGAAAATAGGTGACCTGCATGGGCCACCAAAGAAACCTGTCACGCCCCGCTTCCCAAAAACGTGGAGGCGAAGCATGAGAAGGTCAGCTCAGACTTGAAGCAACAAAGCCGCAAGTCCGATAAGCGTCAAATATCACGAAGTAGCAGGTCCCTGTAATGTGACTCGGAAACAACAATAACAATAATAGGAAAAGAGGCAAATAATTAAAATTATTCAACTCAGAGTCCAGATATAAATTCAACAACTAGAAATGCCACCAGGCAACAAAATAGTCCAAAAAGAAAAAGGCCTAGCATGGCCAACAAAGAAACTAACAATAATGGTGCTACTCATCGACAACAACACAACTAACAAGGAAGGAACGAAGGAACACTAGGACTGGTCACCGGTGTCCTCGTACTCAACGTCAGCAACAGGATCGGGCTCGAACTCCACGAACTCGTCACCCTCAACTGCAATCTCTGGCTCAGCAACTAACATGCAACACCCAAAGAGAAGGGGCACATGTCAGCAAGTCTACAAGACTTGTGCAAGGAAACTAGGAAAAGTAAAAACAACCTAGCAGTTCTAGAGTAAAGTATGACATGCCATTTATGCAACAAGAACAATAGCACTTTGTTATGGCAAGATTATAGCATGGGAAGTAACATGGCATGGCAAGTAAACAATTACATGACAAGTACAAGAATTGTAAGCACGTCGTGCACATAGATTCCGCCCTTTGGCTAGAGTGGCTGTACGGGCCAACTCTTACGCTCAAGTGACCGTTTATCCCTACCCCTCCACGTGTGTCGAGCCAGGGCATTACCCCCGAACACGTAATGCTCGCTTCTGGATCATGAGCCAGGAAGTGTTTTTAACACGTATGGCGTAGGGTTATGCCCGCATAATGGGTGTCTAGCCGGTAACACGGAAACACGGATTTGTACAAGGATTTGTAGCGTGTGCTACGATGCAACATGCAACATGATATGAAAAATGGATGCACATGACAATTATTGAAATGAAATTGCGTACCGTTAAAGAAAATTAAACATGACAGGCAATTGTATGACATAGCATGACAAGGGAAATTCTAGCTTCGTTGTCAAGCTAGAATTGAATTTGCGCCTAGACCGCTATCATTTCACAGTCTAGTCTCTATCACGCTAACAAAGTATTGGCCTAAAATATGGCCTAAAGCAAGGTTGGCAAGTTTCACTTCTGAAGAAGTTCATCTAGCTGCTTCCGCAATTCCTCCAATTCTGCTGGTGCCATGCGATATGGCGCTTTCAAAATAGGCTGCGCTCCCGGAATGAGGTCGATCGAAAACTCGAGAGCTCGATCAGGTGGCAATCCAGACATCTCCTCGGGGAAGATGTCGTCAAAGTCATGCACTACCGCAGGCCGACACTGCTCCATCTGCATAGCAATGATCTCCACCGGCTTGGCCCGAAACCTGACTGGACCAAGCGAACTATTGCCACGGCTGAACTCGAACACCGGATGTCCAGGGATCTCGAACACCACCTTCTTCCTCCGACAATCGATCGTGGCATAGAAGCTCCCTAGCCAGTCCATCCCGAGGACGGCATCATAGTTGATGATGGCGTGGACAATAAAATCAGCGTAGAGCTCATGTCCACAGACCACCAAAGGGCAAGAATTGCAACCACGATGCACTGAGACCACGCCATTCCCTGTAACGATATTCCAACTCTTGGGAAGAGGGGAAGTCGACAAGGAATGCTTCTCCACGAAGCTCTGGGAAATAATGCACATCGATGCACCTGAGTCGAAGAGGACTCATGCAGGAAATGTGCAAACCAAAATCACACCTACAGACAGTCTAACAATCAAGTTCTATTCTAGCAGACAACCATATGCAAGCAACCAAACATAATCTAATAACTAAAACTAACTAAGGAAAGAAACATCTAGATTGAGGGTTACCTACAATAACCTCATCCACCGCCTCGGTCTCAATGGCAGTCATCAGAAACGCCTGCCGCCTCGGCTGAACAGCCTGCTGAAAAGCCTGCCTCTGCGGAACGAGAGGCGCTGCACGTCCAGCAGGAACAGGTGTCCTCTGCTGCAACAGCTGAGCTGCAACAGGACCCTTCCATGGCTGCTTGGACTTCAGACAGTCCTTCATATCATGCGCAGGATCACCACAAATCAAGCACTGCCCCAACATCTTCCGACACTGATTCTTGACATGCCCAGTCTTGCCACAGAAATGGCAAGTCTTCAGAGTAGGAGGTCCTCCGGGCCTCTTGAACTGTACCGGCTGATTGGGCCCGAACCCAGGTCTCATCACTGCTCTGGCCTTCTTCACAGGCCTCTTCCCAACTCCAGAAATCTGTCCTCTCTTCTGGCTCATAATCCGCTCCTGCCTCTTTACCGCAATCAAAACCTTCTGATAGGACTCCGGATCAGAAGAGGTCACATAGCTCTGAAGATCCAAAGAAAGCCCCTGCAGAAACCTCTGGGCTCTCTCATCAGCATCCTGCACCATCTTCGGTGTGAAACGACTCAGCCTAGTGAACTCCTGGTGGTACTGGTCCACCGTCAAGCTCCCCTGCTTCAGGTCAATGAAGTGCTACGCCATCTCCCTCCTGGCAGCCTTCAGAAAGTATTCCTCATCAAATATGGACTTGAAAGTAGCCCAAGATATCGGCTCCTCAAGCAACTCCTCCTCGGCATCCCACCAGTTCTGAGCGTTATCCTTAAGCTGCCTCTTCGCCAAGTCAACCCATCCAGTAGGGTCAACCTTTGACATCTTCAAGTTGTCCTCCATGTTCCTGGTCCATTCATCCGCATCCAGAGGTCCTTCGGTCCCATCAAAGTAAGCGGGACCCTGCTCCCGAAACTGCTTCGCTCCGGGCTCGAAGCGAGTGACATTCTGAACAGGCTGCGCTGGACGAGCAGGTGGAACATTCCGGGCATTCTGCAGCATCCCCTGCTGCACCTGCATCATCTGATGCATCATCCGCATGATCTCCCCGTTGGTGGGCTCCCGATCTGGCTCCTTGACACGAGGGGGCACACCACCACCAGCACGGGTATTCCGTTTCCCAGCCATCTATTGACACAGGAAAAACAAAACAAATTAGACTCTCAGCCTTATGACTCGGTGTTGAAATTGTATATCAGACATCCTATAATTCTTATCGTTGCTCCGATTAAGTCACCGTTACAGAAAATAGGAGACCTGCATGGGCCACCAAAGAAACCTGTCACGCCCCGCTTCCCAAAATCGTTGAGGCGAAGCATGAGAAGGTCAGCTCAGACTTGAAGCAACAAAGCCGCAAGTCCGATAAGCGTCAAATATCATGAAGTAGCAGGTCCCTGTAATGTGACTTGGAAACAACAATAACAATAATAGGAAAAGAGGCAAATAATTAAAATTATTCAACTCAGAGTCCAGATATAAATTCAACAACCAGAAATGCCACCAGGCAACAAAAGAGTCCAAAAAGAAAAGGCCTAGCATGGCCAACAAAGAAACTAACAACAACGGTGCTACTCACAGACAACAACACAACTAACAAGGAAGGCACGAAGGAACACTAGGACGGGTCCCGGTGTCCTCGTACTCAATGTCAGCAACGGGATCAGGCTCGAACTCTACGAACTCGTCACCCTCAACTGCAATCTCTGGCTCAACAACTAACATGCGACACCCAAAGAGAAGGGGCACATGTCAGCAAGTCTACAAGACTTGTGCAAGGAAACTAGGAAAAGTAAAAACAACCTAGCAGTTCTAGAGTAAAGTATGACATGCCATTTATGCAATGAGAACAACAACACTTTATGTTATGGCATGATTATAGCATGGCAAGTAACATGGCATATCAAGTAAACAATTACATGACAAGTTCAAGAATTGTAAGCACGTTGTGCACATAGATTCCGCCCTTTGGCTAGAGTGGCTGTACGGGCCAACTCTTACGCTCAAGTGACCGTTTATCCCTACCCCTCCACGTGTGTCGAGCCAGGGCATTACCCCCAAACACGTAATGCTCGCTTCTGGATCACGAGCCAGGAAGTGTTTTTAACACGTATGGCGTAGGGTTATGCCCGCATAACGGGTGCCTAGCCGGTAACACGGAAACACGGATTTGTACAAGGATTTGTAGCGTGTGCTACGATGCAACATGCAACATGATATGAAAAATGGATGCACATGACAATTATTGAAATGAAATTGCGTACCGTTAAAGAAAGTTAAACATGACAGGCAGTTGTATGACATAGCATGACAAGGGAAATTCTAGCTTCGTTGTCAAGCTAGAATTGAATTTGCGCCTAGACCGCTATCATTTCACTGTCTAGTCTCTTTCACGCTAACAAAGTATTGGCCTAAAATATGGCCTAAAGCAAGGTTGGCAAGTTTCACTTGCCTGGTACCGAAGTTGTTGTTCGACGAGAGACACGAGATCGATAACCTACGGAAATTGGGTTTGCTGTTATGGCAAAAATAGAAAATTAGATTTAGAGTTCTAAACCGGTTTGCATTGGAATCCTATAATGTCTAGTAATCCATTTTTAATTAGGGTTTCTAATTTACAGTGTGGGTTACAGAGAATTAAAGGTAGATCACTAACCGTTTTTGAAACGAAGATCGAGACGCCTACGGATCTGCGGTAGGAGAAGATCTCGTCGGATTCTGGATTGTCGTCGCCAAATCGGATCTAGCACGGCAACGGAAGAGCGATACGAAAGAACCACGGTTGAAAGGAATTCCTCGCGGCTGAAACGCTACAAATATGGAGATTAGGGCAAATTTGGAGCAAATGGAGATTTTAGGGTTTTGGGGTCGGTCGGCGGCCAACGGAGGTGGTGCCAGCGCAAAGGAAGGTGATGGGAGGCTCGGGAGGATGAAGGAAGGTAAGAGGATGATTGGGGAATGATTGGGGAAGAAGATGAGCTAAGAAAAGTGAAGAAAGAATAGGAATGGTCGAGGGTTTAAATAAAGAAAAAGTGCGGCGGCTACAACTTAACCTAGGTTTACTGGGCAATTTAGTCTGTCAGAGAAGGGTGGTTGACCAACTAGTTTGGGATCTAGTCGGTCGGTTGTCCAACTGACACCGACTAAAATCAAACAGTGAATAGTGTCTGTATAGAGAAGGCATGATTAGTCGGTCTGTGAAGACCCGTCGACTGACTAGTTTGGGATCTAGTCGGTCGGTGAACGTTCACGAACCGACTAAAGGTCGAATGAGATAGATAATGAGTACTGACAGTTAGTCGGTCTGAGTACAAGACCTGACCGACTAGTTTGGCAACTACTTGGTCGGAGAACGTGCTTAGACCGACTAAACGTAAACAGTAACTCAGTCGAAATTTACTGACAAGAACTAGTCGGTCTGAGAAGTGTTGCCGACCGACTAGATTGTAATCTAGTCGGTTGGCTATCCTTCATGAACCGACTAAGATGCATGAAAAGTGCCGAAACGAAGCACGAAGCTTCGGGAAGATTCCTATGGCCTCTAGAATCACCCTAGCACTAAGATTAAGATGCTATGAAGTTAATCGTAAGGATTTCTAACGGAAAACACACAAAGAGGGAAAACATCCAATATTATTAATATAAAATAGTCATTACAAAAACCAGTCATTACAAGAGGGATAGAGGGTGGTCGAGTCGGCTGCTGTAGGGTTCGTGGGCAGGTCGAAGAAGAAGGAGATAGGGCAGTTTCGGGGTGGTGTTTGAAGGGGAGATGGCCGATGGTTCTGGGGTTCTCGGGGTGGCGCACGACTGCTGATGGCCGGAGAAGGGTGTTGAGTATTGGTGTTTCATACCAATGTTATTTTGATGATGATCACAACATTATGTTGTTGCTAATGACTCTCTTATTTTAGTCTCTTAGTTACTTTTATAGAATATCATTTCTGGAGACTAAACACTTGGTGCAAGGATGGACATCAAGTAAAGAAGGGCCAAAGCTTGGACTCAAGGGGTGCCAAAGCTTGAGGATGAATAAGAACATCAAGGCATCAAGATTGAAGACTTAGACTCTAAGGAAAGCAATGTAATCCATCTAATATTTCCTTTTTTGCTTTATCTCTCATTTGAGTCTAGGATAATGTAAAAATGGTCTATTCATACATGCATATGCATTTAACTATCTTAGTGAGCCTTAGGATTATCATAGAATCCAACCCAATAGGTTCATCTTGACCAAAGACTCATTTGGAGTCTCTGGTTCTCTATCAGTCGCCTGCTGAAGGATTAACAGTCGACTGGGTGATTTCCAGTCGCCTGTCGAGCCTTCCATAGTCGACTGTGATGCACGGCTCAAGTCAACATTTCTATTGACTCTACTTGAGCTTTTCACATAAGTTGACTGATGCTCAGTTTACATTCGTCTGTAAATTGGTCAACAGTTGTTTGAGTAGCGTAAGTGCATATACTGCTTCTATCTGTTTTTCTCCATCTCCTGCAGTAGTCGACTGATGAAGGGTTTACAGTCGCCTGGCTATTTTATAGTCGATTGTGTTCTTGTCATCAGTCGCCTGTATTCATATTGGGAGAAAGAGTGCAGCTCTCTGTTTATTCCATCCCATGCAACAATCGACTGCTGAAGGTTTTACAGGCGCCTGTCCTGTTTACAGTCGACTGTATCAACTTCATCAGTCGTCTGTCGTGGCTCAGATTATTGCCGTTGGATATTTTCTAGCCGTTGGACAGTCGACTGTCATTTGTTCTTCAGTCGACTGTCAGTGACGTTTCTGCCCAGAAACTAGCCGTTGCAGCTTTTTGCTTTTAGCTGTTTCCTTGGGTTTTGAGGGTTTCTATAGGGTTCCTATATATATGAGAGGGCTGAGTTCATAGGAACTTCTTGATGCTATTGCAAATCATTAGAGATTGATTAAGCCACTCTCAAACTCTCTCATTTCCCTCCTTGAGCTCTCATTCCTATTCATGCATTAATGTCCAGCTCAAGGGAAATCATCCAAGTGCTTTCAAGCCAATCTCAACACTTAGAGATCCTCTCCATGCCTTGCATTCATCTATGAGTAAGCATCTCAAGGCATAGGTAAGAGTATTTATTTTACTTGGTGATTCTTGTAACACTAATTCTCTTTGTGGGAATTAGTCTTTCTCTCTTTGTGGGAGTTTATCTCTTTGTGGGATTAGGATATTCTCTTAGTGGGAATAACTCTCTTTGTGGGAGTAACTCTCTTTGTGGGAGTTTGGTGTCCTAGTGTAGGGCTAACCCTAGTTCTCTGAGTGGAATTTAGTAATTCTCTAGGTGGGAGTTTGACCCCTGTGTAGGGTTGGTTAGGTCCTTCTGTAGGGCAAAATCCACTTGGTGAGGTATCTCTTTGTGAGATTTGTATTCACTTCTCTTTGTGGGATTATAGTGAATATTGGTGTGGCTGGACGTACCCAAGTTTGGGAAATTAGGGTAAAATCTTGTGTTTGCGTTTGGATTGATTGTGTCAATTATTTCCTCTTGTATTTATTATTCTGCATTTGCAACTTTAATTTTAATTGGATAATTTATTGCCATTACACTATTCACCCCCCTCTAGTGTGTTGTTGTTAGTATTGCAAGGGTAAGGTGATCCTTACAATTGGTATCAGAGCGAGGTTATAGCATACTGCAACGATGGCATTCAACGCCTCATCCGCGTCTCATGAAGAAGGTCATTCAATCGTTCGACCCCCACTCTTCAATGGAACCAACTACCCAAGTTGGAAGACCAGGATGATGATCTACATGGAGGGTCAAGACCTAGGTGACATCATAGAGGTGCCATTTGAGAATCCCACTACACCTGCAGCTTCAAGGACAAAGGCAGAGAAGGACTCGATCAAATTCAATGTGAGGGCTATGAATGCATTCCATTGCACTCTCTCAGCAAATGAATTCAACCGCATCTCCATGTGCAAAATGGCCGACGACATTTGGCATACTTTGGAGATATGTCATGAAGGGAATACAAAGGTACGAAATCTAAACAAACTGTTTTTAGATCTAAATATGAAATGTTTAAGATGTAGGAAGGAGAAAGCATTTCAGAGATGTTCACAAGGTTCACAGATATTGTGAACGCTTTGGAAGGACTTGGGAAGATGATTTCCCAAGAGGATCGTATAGAGAAGATCCTTGACTCTCTCACACCTCATTGGGAGTCAAAGGCCAACGGAATTTTGGAGTCATGTGACACGTCCAAATACACCGTTGAGGAGTGCATTGGAAATCTCATAGCGTACGAAGTAAAGCTTCAACACAAGAAGGAGATTCAACCATCGAAGCCCGAGAAGCCGGAGAAGCAAAAGGGGATTGCATTCCATGCCAAGGAGGAGCCAATCAAATGGAGGAAGAAATTCCATCGAGAAGATCCTAGTGAAGAAGATAAGCTAGAAGAGGCGAGTGGAGAAGAACTGGATGATCTTACTGAGCAATTCAAGGCATTCCTCAAGTGCAAGCAAGGTAAGTCTTTGTCAAAGTTTGCCTCCAATTCTAACAAGGTTCCTACTTGTTACACTTGCAGTGGAACATGTCACCTATCCACCGAATGCCCTTCCAAACCCAACAAAGAGACTTACAAGGGTAAAGGGAAGAAGCATTGGAAAGGAAAGTCCAAGTGCAAAAACCACAAGAAAGGACTTGTTGGGACATTTGATGATTCGAGTGAGGATACATCAAGTAACGAAGAAGAGGATGCAAAGGAGGATGCTCACGCGTGCTTTGTAGCAATTGATGTTCCTACACCAATCCCCTCTGGCTCAAATGAAGATGAGTTAGAAGCATGGCTCAACTCTTATGAGAAATCGTGTCTCATGGCAATCGAGGAGAAGTCATCATCAAGCTCTAGTGAAGAAGAAGAAGATGATGATGAGATTGAGGAGAAGATCTCATACGAGGAGCTTGAGTATCGTTTCGGTATGGTTTCCGAAAAGGCTAGTAAGTGCTTCAACTCTTACAATAAATTAAAAGCAAAATATAGGATTGCTAAGAGTAGATTTGACGTGCGTTTATATTTCATATATTTGCGCATGTTTTCTTCCGTGTTTTTCCGTATTTTACAGTCGTCTTATATTTGTTTTCTCGTGTTTTCTTGTTTTCTTTCACTTTCCTGTGTTTTCCGTATTTTACAGGAGTTTACTAGCATATGGGGCATAAAACGATGATATTGCAAGTCCCCGAAGCAACGGGAGGAGTCACACGTGATCCGGGGGTCAACCGACGAAGATAGCATATTTCAGCCCCTCACCTGATCGGTTGGTCGTCTTCAACCGATCGGGTGAAGCACGCGTGCACCACCCTGACGCAGCTTGGAGCTCACAAGAAGTCGCCCGGTCGGTTCAGTGACCGGGTCAAACGCCCAAACTCTCTGGAATTCGAAGCTGATTACCAACCGATCGGGTGACCTTCACCCGATCGGTTCACCTGTAGCTGAATCTCAAAGGCCAAGACACGGTCAGCTCAACCGGCCTACTCACCCGACGGCACCAAGATCCAACTGGTCACATTCATATGTCAACCGACCGGGTGAAGATGACCGGGTGAAGTTCCACATCGCGCTGTAAATCTGTGAAGCGGATCACCCGATCGGTTGACTTGTCAACCGATCGGGTGATGTCGTTTTCTATAAATAGAACCCATAGGTTTCCAGATTCGAGAGTTGGTTATTTTTTGCTGTTTTCTTCATTTTGTGATTGCTGTAATTTCCCAGTTTTTGTAAGTTTTCAGATCTTTGTCAAACTTTAGTATTATCTTAATTACTTTACTACCATTGCATTTCTATTGTCTGATTATGATTTTGACGGTTCATTTTTGTTTAGATCGCTTTTTACTAAATATGTGTGAGTAGTTCCCAAATCTGGGATTTTGGCGGAAAACCCTTCGTGGGCTCTTCCCGATGCGTCCATAGGGCTAGGAAATCGATAGGGATTAGGAATCTACCGGTTATGCGGGGTGTTTTATTGTCATCGGCGGGAAAAAGACAGCCTTTGACCGTTGGGCCAAGGGGGAATAAACTTGGCAGTTGACTCCCTAGCCATAGCTCGCGCCCTTAGAGTAGACGTCGAATCCTAGCGCGCGGGAGCGGCAGGATGAGACGTTGGGAGTTATCGTTGCGAGCTTAGTGCTCTCGGAGTTGATCAGTGTTAATGGACACGGGAGTGCCCACTGATCGAACCTGGAAAGTCCGACGTATCAACCTGGGCACCGACCGGAATATCGGGCCCATGGGATGCCGGTACCACTTTCAGAGGCAACGTCTCACAATTAGACCCTAATTCTGATTGCTATCCTACCCGTAGGTCGTATCAGTGAGAATCGCACGATGGGGGTGGAAACCAAAGTCCCAGGTTTTTCCTTTATATTGTCTATACCTTGCATTCCATTTACCGTGACAACCCATCATTCAATCCGGGCTAGCTCGCCCATGGGGTGATTTTGATCCTCTTTGACACAAGCGCATCCACGCCTCCCTGAGTTCGACCCCCAAGCCACACTACAACACTGTGCGCTTGCGGTTACAAATATTTAAATCTCACGCCCCTGATCGTATCATTGCACACATCTAGCGTGCTACGCCCGGGGGGCGTCAAGCTATATGGCGCCGTTGCCGGGGAGGCAACGTGCTTGTTATTTTAGGATTTCATGAACCCTAGTGTCTAGCTCTCATCCCTACCTCGCGATAATTTTCGCATTCTTCTTTTTCCTTTTTATTTTCTTATTTTTATTTTTATTTCTTATCTTATTTGTTTCTTTCCCACTTTTCGTTTCTCATGTGTTTGGTGTTTTTCATGCGCAGGATTTCAAGAAGTCTCGACGACTTGATCCCTGTTGATCCAGAGATAAACGCCACCTTAAGGTGTTTGGTCGCCGAGAAGCGAAGAAGAGAGGATCCTTAAGCCATGGGGGAGAACACCCCGCCTCACAAGTCCATGCTGGAGTACTCGATGCCTTCCATCGAGTCCACCTCCGCCATCCGCCCTCCAGCTATTACGGCCCAAAGCTTCGAGCTCAAGCCATCTTTGGTGACGTGGATCCAGCAGGATCAATTTTCGGGTGCACCCATGGAGAGCCCGATTGAGCATTTAGACTCCTTCTTGGAGAAATGTGACACCTTCCGGATAAACGGTGTCACAACTGAGGCGATCCGACTGAAGCTGTTCCCCTTCTCCTTGCGAGATAAGGCCAAGCTGTGGCTTAGGGGAAGGACCCGAATACATTCAACACCTGGGAGAAGCTCTCAAATGCTTTCCTGACAAAGTTCTTTCCCCCGGGGAAGACCATGAAGCTGAGGAGTGAGATCTCCTCCTTCTCCCAAGCCAGCCACAAGTCATTGCATGAAGCTTGGACGAGATACAAGGAGATGCAGAGAAGATGTCCCCACCATGAGCTCCCCTAGCGACAGATCATAAATCTGTTTTATAATGGGTTGAGGGACGATTTAAAATCTTCCATGGACGCCGCGGCTGGAGGGTCCTTCATGTCAATAAGCAAAGAAGATGTCGGACAGATTCTGGAAAATATGACATCCAACAATGAACGGTGGTGTGACAAGAGAGCCCCACCTAGATCTGGGGCATCCATAGAGTCGAGGACATTGACAAATTGTCAAGCAAGTTTGACTTGCTGTCGACCCAGATCTCTACATTGATGGTAGGCACCGGTGGCGCCGGATCACAACAGATTGCTGCGGTGGAGTCCGAAGTTTTTGGAGAGTTCGACGGTGGTGACATCTCACCACCGTTAGATCAGACGAGCGCATTATTTTACAATCCTACAGGGAATGCACCTTTTCCACCACGAACCAACTCCAACATGGCTTACTCTCCCAACAACCAGAATCATCCTAACCTTAGCTACCGAGCGCCTTATCAACAGCCGGCTCAGCAACAACAGCATATATATCAGCCGGCTAGGCCTCAGTAGCAGTTTCAGCAGTAGCAATTTCAGCAGCAGCAACCTCCACAACAGTATCAACAGTATGCTCCTAGGAATCAGCAGCCCACCCAGCAGCAATACGGCCAGCAGAGGGCCATTTCTCCGGTTGAGTCCCTCTTGACTCAATACATCGCCAACCAGGAGAAGATAAATCTGAAGCTGGAGATGGGACAAAGAGTCCTCACTGATCAGGTGACCCAGCTGGGGTTGCAAGTGGCAAACCTTCAGAGACCGCAGAATTTATTACCGCCACAGCCTGAGGTGAACCCGAGGGGGATAAATCGGACCTTGGCGCTCACGCATGAACATGAGAACGTGTCTGCCATCGTCTTGAGGAGCGGAACGCAAATACCGACGAGAGAGCACCCCAAAGGATCGGAAGCACCGTTGGTCGTGGAACGACCAATTGAGAAATTAAATGACGACGGTGCTTCGTCACCCAAGCCAACTACTCCGGAGGGAGTTCATAGAGAGGAGAAGAAAAATGATGAGGAAGGGAACCTAAGAGTATTCAAGCCCGTTGTGCCTTTCCCACAACGGCTTGCCCAAGCCAAAATTGATGAGAAGTATGGCAAATTCTTTTCCATGGTGAAAGATCTGAGCTTGCAAATCCCCTTCCTTGAGGCCATCGAGACAATTCCCTCATATGCCAAATTTCTGAAAGACTTGGTGACACGGGGATCTAGAAAAGAGAAGGTCGTGTTAACGGCGGAGTGCAGCGCCCTCATTCAGCGCGCAAATCCGCCCAAGCTCAAAGACCCAGGAAGTTTCTCCATCCCTTGCTCTATTGGGGAAGTGCAAATCCAGAGGGCGCTCGTCGATCTAGGAGCGAGCATCAGCTTGATGCCCCTATCGCTGTACAAGAGAATAGGGATGTGAGACTTAGAGCTCACCGGCATGACATTACAACTTGCTGACCGTTCGGTCAAGTACCAGGTGGGAGTAGTGGACGACCTCCCCGTTGATGTGAGAGGAGTACAAGTACCGGTCGATTTTGTGGTGATGGACATGCCGGAAGACAAGCATACCCCTATTATCCTGGGACGACCCTTTATGGTAACCGTCGGAGTTTTGATAGACGTGAAGAATGGGAAGCTTTCCCTCAATGTGGGCCAAGAAAGAGTCGAATTTGACTTGGGGTTGTCGATGAAGCACCCAAATCCCCCGGACGATCCTAGTATCAGTATGCTAGTATGCTGGAGAACGAAGAAGATAGAGCTGTTGAAACAAGTGCCTGGGAAGTACTCTCGAGGAATCCGCCCGATAGCTTAGGGGACCTTAGAGAGCAAGTTGGCTCCCCAAAGAATGAAGTTGCTAATGAGGCGGTCGCGCGACGTGTGACCCCTCCCGGATTCCCTAAGGCTCCTCCTACGAGGAGAAAAGGGAAAGAACCCATGGACCTCACCGGTGATGAGGTCCAGATCTTGAAAAAGATGGCGGTAGACGCCAATTTGAGGGAGAAGCCCCCGGATCCTGTCGACAAAGGGAGGGTAGTTGAGCGAATCTTCTTACAGCAGCCGACTACACCAAAAGCCACAAGCTCTGGAGTTGAAGAGATGCCGGATTTTGGGCATCACCCGTATCGCCCACCATGAACATCATCAACGGGCGTCGAGCTAACGACGTTAAACAAAAGCGCTTCATGGGAGGCAACCCATGCTCTAAACTTTTGTTTCTTTTTTTGGATTATTATTTTTTAAGCTTTATTTTATCTATTCTTATAAATAAATCCAGCCGCAAGAACTTCCGTCGTGGAACTTAGGCGATTTGTGGGTTTTTGCTGAAAACAAGGCCCCAACCGATCGGGTGATAACTCACCCGATCGGTTAGGATGTATCAGCTAATAGTCGTATCAGTAACTCAGCGAATTGACCGGGTGAAGCCAGTCGAGACTGGGTGACAGACCGGGTGAACTGGGCTTAATTCTCGGGAATTTTTGGGAATTTGTCAACCCATCGGGTGGCAAGAAGCAAAACCGATTGACAGACCGGGTGACCTGGGGGAAACTCTCGGGAAAATCTAAGGAGCAGCCAACCGATCAGGTGAGTTATCACCCGACCGGTTCGCCTGTAGCGTTTTTTCAGCTTAAAATTTCGACCTAAAGTCAACCGATCGGGTGACTTCTCACCCGATCGGTTCGACTTAAATCCCTATAAATGGCCGCCCCCCGCCCGTTCGATCCGCCCTCGCCCGATTTCGAGTTCCAGATCGACGCTTCGACTCCCCCTCTTGTGCCTGACCTCGTTCTCCCCCTAAATCAACCCCAATCGATCTTCCCCCTCTCCCTATCCATCCCTCCATCGATTTCTCCCCATCCTCCTCGATTTCACCTGCACAAAAAACCCTAACTTCCACCCATTCTCCTCCAAGTTCTAAACTTGCTGAAAGGATTGCCGCGGCTTCACACGTGCTCCTGTCGAGTAGCATTGGGGCGTCTACGAGCAATGATCTTCATCTCATTTGGGTAAACTTGCTCCTTAGCTCAATTTTTATTTTGCCCTAAATATTTCATTTTGCTCGTTGGCCGTGTTAGTGTGTATTCATAGTCTTTTGCATACACACACACACACACGACTCCTGCACAATGCCTCCTCGCCGTGTTAAGCCCACCGACGCCAGCTCTTCCAACCCTAGGCCCACCCGTCGCGCTCGTCGCACACAACCCCCCGCTCAATCCACCACCACCAATTCATTTACCACCCCACGCACCACTTCTCCTGCTTACATTGGCGATGCCGAATTCGGGGTGTCATTCCAAGACGACGACCAATCCGACCGATTCGCGGCCATGATCCTCCTAGCTGGACATGGTGGTCGGATAACTCAGGAGTCCATCGACCGAGACCTGCCCTTTCTTTAAAGCTTCATTCGACACATTCGCACTGACCCACCTGGTGTCTCCGAGCTTCACATCCCACCCCCCACCACTACTGGTCCCCTGCACAGGCCCCCATCACCACCCCCAGAGGGTGGTGCCTCTGCTTGATATTTTCCCATCCCGCTTTTGTCCCCCCTATTTTTAGTGCCCATCTGTCTTTGCAGGGCCCTGCTTTACCACTGCTAGGGGGGACCCATTCACGTGTCAAACCGCTTCCTTTTTATTTCTATTTCCTTTCTTTTCTATTTTTTGACATTCCCCTTGCATATCTCTGCATATTCACGATCATATCATTTCGCTAGCGCTGTCACGTCTAGCTTGGGGGAGGTCAAGTTTTTGGGTGTGTTGTCGTGTTTTGTTTTTCTTTGTGTGTTTGTTTATTTGTCGTGTCGTGTGATTCTCTTTCTTTTATTTATTTTTTCTTTTCTATTTTTCTTGTCGTGTGGTGTGTGTTTTATATTTATTTCTTATTTTCATTTTGGTTTGTTTGCTTTTATTGTTTTTCGTGTCTTTTTGTGTCGGTGCATATTCCCCCCCATTTTCATTGCCCTCCCGTATTCACTCTTATTGCATTAATGGCAATGCAAGCTTCAGCTTGGGGGAGTCGCACTTTGTGCGTCATTTGAGTCTTTCCTTTTCGTATTTGAGTAGTTTTCCTCCATCTTTTCCTTTTTCTATTTTTCTTTTCTTCTTTTTATCTCCTTCTCCTAGAAATGAACCCTATATGATGAATTGCCACAAAATCACACACACCTAGCGTGGCATCGATAATCACACTCTCTAACCCTAGGATATCGAGTCCTCTTGCATTTCATGCATCGTTAGTCCACTTAGCTTTTTGTGAGTCGTGTGTCGTGCCCAGCTGTTTGGTGTGCTTCTGCTTTGTGATTTTACTTTATATACCTGTCCATGAATGACCCCTAGATTATCACGCTTCGATATGAATAATGCGGTATTTGCTTCTCTTGTCTGTTTCTGTGTGCATGATTATATATATCGTATGCTTCATTTCGCATGTGTCGGGATTCCACAATTAAGGACTAGGATAACCCATTTAGCCCATGCTCTAACTAGCGAGAATAGTTTCCTTTGCCCAAGTGTTTATATTCCGATTTCTTTTTTGTTTTACTTGGTGCAAATCCCCTCGTCGTGTACCATTCTCCCACTTGGGAGAGTACACATGTGTATACCCAAAAACCCAAAAATCCAAAAAAAGGAGAAAAGAAAAGAAAAACCCAAAAAGAAGAAAAAGAAAAGAAAAAAAAAGAAAGAAAAATTGTATAGCCAAAACCTAAAAAATATATACAAATACCCAAAACCCAAAAAATTCCCGTGTGAATATCTTTTCCTACTTGCCGTGAATAAAGGGAAGGCGAGAATTTGCACCGAGTGTTCTTCTCCACATCATCTCAACCCCCATCGGTTTCAAAAACACTTGGCTTAGGAACTTTTTAGCTATTATCTAGGCTATAGTGGAGTGATTTCCTTAACCCTAGTTGTGGAGTCCCCGACGCATGACATGTTTCGATTCTCTCTCTATTCTCGTGCATGCTTGAACTATATATTCACCGCTTTATTCAATTCGAATCGATATTTGGGTCATTTCATGGATTTGTGTATATCGAGCTTTATCGCACATCGTAGATAGTGACACCGTCTGCTAGCGCACGACCACACTCACTCGCGCTTCATCGCTGGGGCCCACGGCACTTGTCTGGACTCGTATTCCTTGGTTTAGTGGTGTGATTTGGCGTTTGCATGCTTGGTGTGTCGTTTTTGATTTTGTTGGCCCTGACGGGTGATCTAGGATATAGAGTTTTCTTTTTCTCTCTTTCTCTCTATTTTCCCTCTCCGAGCTCTTACTCTCACTCGTCTTCCTCGAGGACGAGGAAGAGTTCAGCTTGGGGGATTTTGACGTGCGTTTATATTTCATATATTTGCGCACGTTTTCTTCCGTGTTTTTCCGTATTTTACCGCCGTCTTATATTCGTTTTCTCGTGTTTTCATGTTTTCTTTCACTTTCCCGTGTTTTCTGTATTTTGTAGGAGTTTACTAGCATATGTGGCATAAAACGATGATATGGCAAGTCCCCGGAGCAACGGGAGGAGTCACGCGTGATCCGGGGTATCAAACGACGAAGATAGCATATTTCCGCCACTCACCCGATCGGTTGGTCGTCTTCAACCGATCGGGTGATGCACGCGTGCACCACCCTGACGCAGCTTGGAGCACACAAGAAGTCACCCGGTCGGTTCAGTGACCGGGTCAAAAGCCCAAACCCTCTGGAATTCGAAGCTGATTGCCAACCGATCGGGTGACCTTCACCCGATTAGTTCACCTGTAGCTGAATCTCAAAGGCCAAGACACGGTCAGCTCAACCGGCCTCCTCACCCGACGGCACCAAGATCCAACCGGTCACATTCATATGTCAACCGACCGGGTGAAGATGACCGGGTGAAGTTCCACATCGCGCTGTAAATCTGTGAAGCGGATCACCCGATCGTTGACTTGTCAACCGATCGGGTGATGTCGTTTTCTATATATAGAACCCCTAGGTTTCCAGATTCGAGAGTTGGTTATTTTTTGCTGTTTTCTTCATTTTGTGACGGCTGTAATTTCCCAGGTTTTGTAAGTTTTCAGATCTTTGTCAAACTTTAGTATTATCTTAATTGCTTTACTACCATTGCATTTCTATTGTCTGATTATGATTTTGACGGTTCATTTTCGTTTAGATCGCTTTTTACTAAATATGTGTGAGTAGTTCCCAAATCTGGGATTTTGGCAGAAACCCATTCGTGGGCTCTTCCCGATGCGTCCATAGGGCTAGGAAATCGATAGGGATTAGGAATCTACCGGTTACGCGGGGTGTTTTATTGTCATCGGCGGGAAAAAGACCGCCTTTGACCGTTGGGCCAAGGGGGAATAAACTTGGCGGTTGACTCCCTAGCCATAGCTCGCGCCCTTAGCGTAGACGTCGAATCCTAGCACGCGGGAGCGGAAGGATGAGACGTTGGGAGTTATCGTTGCGAGCTTAGTGCTCTCAGAGTCGATCAGTGTTAATGGACACGGGAGTGTCCACTGATCGAACCTGGGAAGTCCGGCGTATCATCCTGGGCACCAACCGGAATATCGGGCCCATGTGATGCCGGTACCACTTTCAGAGGCAACGTCTCACCATTAGACCCTAATTCCGATCGCTATCCTACCTGTAGGCCGTATCGACGAGAATCGCACGATGGGAGTGGAAACCAAAGTCCCGGGGTTTTCCTTTATATTGTCTATACCTTGCATTCCATTTACCGTGACAACCCATCATTCGATCCGGGCTAGCTCGCCCATGGGGTGATTTTGATCCTATTTGACACAAGCACATCCACGCCTCCCTGAGTTTGACCCCCCAAGCCACACTACAACACCGTGCGCTTGCGGTTACAAATATTTAAATCTCACGCCCCCGATCGTAGCATTGCACACATCTAGCGTGCTACCGCCGGGGGGGCATCAAGATTGCATGAACTAGAAATTGCTAGTGTAATCCATGATGAAATGCATGATTGTGACACTAGTGAGAGAGACACACTTCTCTCTCAAGTTAAGGAATTGAGTTTGTCTAACGATAATCTTGTAACTCAAAACCTTAGCTTAGAAACTCGCATTCAACAACTTACGTTGAAATGTGAAGAGGAATCCCGTAAGCTCAAAGCTTTGTGTATTCTAGGGATTCACTCCACGATTTGCTTGAAAAACAACATCCGACAAATCATAGAGGAGGTTTGGGATATATTCAAAATGTGGTACCCAAACCCACCTCCAATTCCTCTTATGGTGCTAATACAAGAAATATTGCTAAAGCACCTAAGAAGAATCAACATGTTTTCTTGTATAACAATAACACCAACAAGGAGCATGTAAATCACGAGGTAATGTGGAAGAATGAAAACTCTTCATTTTTTGCTAAGAAGCAAAATCCTCTTTCTATGCATGCCAAGAAATTCGTTTCTACACCTAAGCATGCCACATCCACCCCTCTTGCAAAGGCAAATCCCTTGCCTAGGAAATCCTTGAGTTTATGGATTCCCACTAAGGTTAGTGTGCAAGAGAGGGATAGTTATAACAACTCTCTAGTTAGGGATGTGATCACCTCATGTGATTACATTAGGAAATTAAACTCCTCTTGGGTTTGGTTCCCTAATGTTTAGTTTCCTCACACATATGCATATTGCATGGGTATTGTGCTTAAATGTGTATTTTTAGCATACCCATTGTTTGTGTGTGTTTCATGATTTTGAAAATGTTTTCAAATTTATTTTTCATGAAAATGGGGACCTTGGGGAATACATTGTCATGCATGCATTAATTGATCAATATGTATGACAATGGGGGAGTTAATTATTGTTGTATGTTTAAAATATTTTTAAAAACATATTTTAACTCTCATTTTGGGGTTTTGATAAAGATCATTATTTACAATTGGTTATTATGGTCTTGATCTTAACCCATCGATATTGCCAACATGTTTCATGTCTTATTTGGTTTTGGCAATATCAATGTGTATTAATGTAGCTTGATTTTTCCATATCTATTGCTTTGATACACTTTAGGCCCATGGCTCCAATATATGTATATCAATTGGTAAAGAGGATAATTCCTAGATTCATTGTCTACAATTGGTATTACCTCAATTGGTAGAGATGGTTTATCTTCTATTTTACAATTGGTATTAGATCCTAGAAGTCAAAATTTGACCTTTTCTTTGATCTAGGGGGAGCATGGGATAGTGATTAATACCCACTAAATTTTACAAATTTGGTATCATACATCTCCTTATTTCTTGCATATTGTCACATCTTTGGTTAAGATGCAAAGGAGGATATTATTGATGTCTACCTTTTTGACGATGTCAAGGGGGAGAGACATATGCATTATGTAAATATAATTCTTGTATTTCATACATATGCATTTGGGGAGAGATATATCTTTGGGGGAGATATATGAGATTGTTTAAACCATTCATGTTTGCATGATATTGTCTATTGCAATTGGTTTATGTAATCCATGTCTACCTATTATATGTCACCATGTTATCTCATTATTTCATTTCGTATAATGAGTATTTACTAATGTGTATCTCATTTACACTTGGTGCATACAAGTAGGGGGAGCTCATTAGCATTGTGCTTTATTTCTTTATGTTTTACATAATGTGTGTCATCATCAAAAAGGGGGAGATTGTTGAGTATTGGTGTTTCATACCAATGTTATTTTGATGATGATCACAACATTATGTTGTTGCTAATGACTCTCTTGTTTTAGTCTCTTAGTTACTTTTCTAGAATATCATTTCTGGAGACTAAACACTTGGTGTAAGGATGGACATCAAGTGAAGAAGGGCCAAAGCTTGGACTTAAGGGGTGCCAAAGCTTGGAGATGATGGAGAGCATCAAGGCATCAAGATTGAAGACTTAGACTCTAAGGAAAGTAATGTAATCCATGTAATATTTTCTTTATTGCTTTCTCTCTCATTTGAGTCTAGGATAATGTAATGCCATGATAAATGGTCTACTCATACATGCATATGCATTTAACCATCTTAGTGAGCCTTAGGATTATCATAGAATCCAACCCAATAGGTTCATCTTGACCAAAGACTCATTTGGAGTCTCTGGTTCTCCATCAGTCGCCCACTGAAGGATTAACAGTCGACTGGGTGATTTCCAGTCGTCTGTCGAGCCTTCTACAGTCGGATGTGATGCACGGCTCAAGTCAATATTTCTATTGACTCTACGTGAGCTTTTTGCATCAGTCGACTGATGCTCAGTTTACAGTCGCCTGTATATTTACATTCGCCTGTGAATTGGTCAACAGTCGTCTGAGTAGCGTAAGTGCATATACTGCTTCTCTCTGTTTTTCTCCATCTCCTGCAGCAGTCGACTGATGAAGGGTTTACAGTCGCCTGGCTATTTTACAGTCGATTGTATTCTTGACATCAGTCGCCTGTATGCATATTGGGAGAAAGAGTGCAGCTCTCTGTTTTATTCCATCCCCTGCAGCAGTCGCCTGCTGAAGGTTTTACATGCGCCTGTCCTGTTTACAGTCGACTGTATCAACTTCATCAGTCGACTGTCATGGCTCAGATTATAGCCATTGGATATTTTCTAGCCGTTGGACAGTCGACTGTCATTTGTTCTTCAGTTGACTGTCAGTGACGTTTCTGCCCAGGAACTAGCTGTTTCAGTTTTTTGTTTTTAGTTGTTTCCTTGGGTTTTGAGGGTTTGTATAGGGTTCCTATATATATGTGAGGGCTGAGTTCATAGGAACTTCTTGATGCTATTGCAAATCATTAGAAATTGATTAAGCCGCTCTCAAACTCTCTCATTTCCCTCTTTGAGCTCTCATTCCTCTTCATGCATTGAAGTCCAGCTCAAGGGAAATCATCCAAGTGCTTTCAAGCCAATCTCAACACTTTGAGATCCTCTTCCATGCCTTGCATTCATCTATCTGTAAGCATCTCAAGGCATAGGTAAGAGTATTTATTTTACTTGGTGATTCTTGTAACACTAATTCTCTTTGTGGGAATTAGTCTTTCTCTCTTTGTGGGGGTTTATCTCTTTGTGGGATTAGGATATTCTCTTAGTGGGAATAACTCTCTTTGTAGGAGTAACTCTCTTTGTGGGAGTTTGGTGTCCTAGTGTAAGGCTAACGCTAATTCTCTGAGTGGGAGTTAGTAATTCTCTAGGTGGGAGTTTGACCCCCCTGTAGGGTTAGTTGGGTCCTTGTGTAGGACAAAATCCTCTTGGTGAGGTATCTCTTTATGGGATTTGTATTCACTTCTCTTTGTGGGATTATAGTGAATATTGGTGTGGCTGGACGTACCTAAGTTTGGGGAACCAGGGTAAAATCTTGTGTTTGTGTTTGGATTGATTGTGTCAATTATTTGCTCTTGCATTTATTATTCCGCATTTGCAAGTTTAATTTTAATTGGACAATTTATTGCAGTTACACTATTCACCCCCCCCTCTAGTGTGTTGTTGTTAGTATTGCAAGGGTAAGGCAATCCTTACAAAGGGGGGATGCGTGCAAGCTTGGGTGCAAGAGGAGCTCTAGGGTTTAGGATGTGGTAGGGTTTCGAAAAAGAAAAGCCTGGGCTCTTTTTTTGTGCGGCTGAGGAGGTAGAGTAGGGTACTGTTGCTTGGGGTTTAAAACATAGGAGTAGGGCAATGTTAATATAGGAGGCTGTTTGCTAGGCTTAGGTTTTTTATATATAAAAAAGAAAGCTCCTAGGCTCCTGACGTGAGCATGGGAATTGAGTTTCGAAAATAGCCTGGGCTCATTTGGTGGGTGCGACTGCTAGAGCCCTATGTGTGCTTCTATTCCTATATCTAGGGTTTAATATAGGAAGGCTTGGGATAGCAAGTTTTTGTGTGCGTGAGTCTAAGCCCTGGGAAGATTTGTGTGAGCAATGACAAAATTTTAGGAAGGAAACCAAATGAAGTGGCGGCTGGAGATGTAGAATTTAGGGGTTTTGAGATTAAAAGGAAGGATTTAAACCTAGGTTGAAAAGGAAGGGGACAAGGAGTTAAATAGCAATTAGAGGGGGATTTGGTAGTTAATGAGAATGAGCAAAAAGTCTCATCTCTAAAATAGGAAATAGTTTGAATATAAAACTTAAATTTTGAAATGAAATTATAATAGTAAAATTAAAATACTTGCGGCTAATGCGTATAGGATTCGTAGTTAATACGAGTACGTAGAATAAATACGCTAAGCTTAAAATGAAATACAGATAATCATTTAAAATAATGGATACGAAAAGTGTATCATAAAAAGGGTAAACGACTAATATGTATAATAAAAATACTGGCTGTTACATCCTACCCACCTTAAGAAAATTCCACCCTCGGAATTTCTAACACCTACTGATCTGAAAACAAATGAGGGTAGCGCTCTCTCATCTCATCTTCTCTCTCCCAGGTGGACTCTTCCGGCGATCCGTGATGCCACATCACTCTCACCAGGTCGACTACCTTGTTCCTCAACTTCTTCTATCGACGGTCCACAATCTACACTGGCTCACATGTCTGATCCGATCGGACCGTGATCTCTGAAAAATCCACAACGTGCGATGGGTCACTGACGTTCCGACGTAGTTGAGATACGTGAAAAACATCGTGAACTCCATCCAAAGATGGTGGTAGAGCAAGGTGATATGCCACTGCTCCCACATGCTCCACCGTGTCAAATGGTCCAATATATCTCAGACTCAGCTTTTCCTTCTTCCCGAAACGAATGACTCCGTGGTTTGGAGAAATCTTTAGGAAGACACGATCTTTTGGTTGAAACTTCAAAGGTCGTCTCTTGGCATCCGTCTAATGCTTGTAGCGGTCTTGAGCAATCCAAAGCTTAACCCTGATGTCTCTCACGACATCCACAGTGTCTACAATCATCTTCGGACCCAATAGCTCTCTGTCTCCGATGTCATCCCAACTCAGTGGCGATCGACACTTCCTTCCATATAGGGAGCAAATGACGCCATGCCAATGCTTGCCTGATAGCTGTTGTTGTAGGAGAATTCCACTAGATGAAGATGATCCTCCTAATAAACCCTTCAGATCGATCGTACAAGCTCTCAACATATCCTCCAGAATCTGAATCATCTTTTCCGACTGGCCATCGGTCTGCGGGTGGTACACCATGCTGAAGCTCAGACTCGTTCCAAGGTTCTCCTGTAGACTCTTTCAGAACTGAGACATGAATCTCGAGTCTCTATTGGTTACGACGCTCACCGGAACCCCATGCAAGACACAGTCTCCTGCACGTACATGGTCTACATCACAAACAAACCTTAAGGAGGAACTATAAATAGAGAAGTAAAATATCTTTACCTCTAAATACTTCCTCGCCAAGATTTCCGTGGACTGTCCCACTGGGAATGGGATGAAATGCACAGACTTTGTCAATCGATCAACGATCACCCAGACTGCATCGTTCTGCTTAGGACTCCGAGGTAATCCAGTCACGAAATCCATCGTGATGTGCTGCCACTTCCACTCTGGAATAGGAACAGGTTGTAGTAATCCTGCGGTCCGATGGTGCTCCACCTTCACTTGCTAGCATACAAGACACTTGGCAATGCTCCGTGCCACCCTCCTCTTCATGCCAATCCACCAATAGTTCAGACGGAGGTCCTTGTACATCTTCGTGCCTCCAGGATGTATGGAATAAGGCGAGCTATGTGCCTCATTCAACAACTCATCTCTAATGTCTCCTGGAGGTACGTAGAGTCTTCTGTCGTATTCAGGGATCCATCCTCAAGAATGATGAACTCCGTCTGAAGTCCAGCTTCTACATGTCTTCTGATCCTCTGCTGCTTCGGATCTCCCGCTTGAGCTGCAGTGATATGATCCACAATCGTTGACTGAATCTGCATGTTTATCAACGAAACGATCACTCATGGTAAGACAACCTCAATGTCTATCCCTCTTAGCTCCTGTTGTATTCCCCAGTGGGCAGTATGCACCATCACTGCAGGGAGTCTGCTCAAAGCATCTGGTACTATATTTACTTTCCCTGGGTGATACTGCAGATCTATCTCATAATATGCCATCAGTTCCAACCATCGTCTCTGATGCATGATGAGCTCTTTCTGAGTAAAAATATACTTCAAGCTTTTGTGATCGGTGAAAATTTTCATGCTCTCACTTAGCAGGAAGTGTCTCCAGATCTTCAACGCAAATATCACAGCTGCTATCTCCAGATCATGTGTCGGGTAGTTCTTCTTATGATTCTTTAACTGTCGAGAAGCGTACATGACCACGTGACCATGCTGATGTAGAACGCATCCAGGGCCTTTGCCTGATGCATCACAGAAAATCTTGAAGCCTCCGCTTCGATCCGGTGCCACCAAAACCGGTACTGTGGTCAATCTCGCCTTCAAAATACTGAAAGCCTCCTCACAATCCCCTGACCAAATGAACTCCATATCCTTCCTCATTAACTTCGTCATTAGCTCTGCAATCCTCGAGAAATCCTTGATGAACTGACGGTAGTAACCAGCCAATCCAAGGAAGCTCCTGATATCCGATGCTGACTGTGGTGTCGGCCATTCGCTGACTATCTGACTTTCGCTGGATCTACCGATATGCCATCACCAGACACCACGTGTCCCAGGAATGCGAATCTGTCCAACCAGAACTTGTACTTACTATACTTGGCATAAAGTTGATGATGCCTCAGTGTCTCCAACACTATCCTCAGGTGTCGGCTGTGCTCCTCCTCAGACTTTGAGTAAATAAGAATGTCGTCAATGAAGATAACGCCGAACTTATCCAGAAATTCATAGAAGATTAAATTCATCAAGTTTATGAACACTGCAGGAGCATTGGTCACACCAAAAGGCATGACCATGAACTCATAGTGTCCGTACTTTGTCCTGAATGCCGTCTTCAGAATGTCATCCTTCTTCACCTTCAGTTGATGGTATCTGTTCCTTAAATCCAGCTTCGAGAAGACTCTTGAAACTCCGAGCTGGTAAAAAATGTCATCAATGCGGGGCAACGGACACTTGTTCTTCACAGTCACTGCATTCAGTCCTCTGTAATCCATGTACATCCTACGGGATCCATCCTTCTTCTTCACCAATAGGACTGGTGCACCCCAAGGTGACACACTAGGATGTATGAATCCCTTCTGCAACAACTCATCCAATTGCTTCCGTAGCTCCTCAAGCTCTGCAGGAGCCATACGATATGGCGCCTTCGAAATAGGTTGCGCTCCCGGCATAAGGTCTATGCTGAACTCCATAGCTCTGTCGGGTGGCAACCCTGAAATCTTATCTGGAAAGACGTCATCGAAGTCTCTTACGACTACTGGTCTCCTGATCTCCATTTGCATGGCGGAAACGATCGACTCCTATGGCTTGGCCAGGAATCTGATGGGCCCAAGCGATCGCTCTCTGTTGTGAAACGCACAATCCTCGGGTGGTCTGGTATCCTGAACACCACCTTCTTACTGTGGTAGTTGATCGATACATGGAAATCTTCCAGCCAATCGATGCCAAGGACAGCATCGAAATGCAGTAGATCATGGATAATGAAGTCGGCATAGAGCTCGTGTCCACTGATCACCACTGGAATCGATCGACATCCCAAATTAACCATCACCACTTCGTTCCCTGGGTGGGAATGGAGTGCTCTGTTACGAATCTCCAGGTTATAATGCACATAGATTCATCGGAGTCGAACAAAGTTAGTGCCGGATAAGATGACACTACAATGGTGCCTAAGATATAAAAAGTAATAACTAAGGTCAGACAAGGCTACTAATCTAACTAATAAGGTTATACAATCACATGCAACAATATGAACTACGCTATACTATGAAAGACGAGTTCCAAGAGATTACCTGCATGACGCCATCCACGTGCTCAGCCTCCACGGCTGTTATGGTATATGCCGGCCTCTGAGGTGGCACTGCCTACTGGTAAGCCTGCTTATGTGGTGCTAAAGGGGGTCCACATACAGTAGCTCCTCTCTGAATAGGTGCAGGCCCTCCACGCTGTACTGGGATTGCTGCTCCGTCTGTAGTATGGTGTGACCTCGAGAAATCCCTAATAACATGCATGGAATCTCCACACACCAGAGACAAACCCATCTCTTCCTGCAATTGCTCTACTGATGTCCTGGCTTGCCACAGAAATGGCATGGGTCCTTGGTCTTGCTCTGTGCAGGTACTCCTAGCCTCTTAAAAGGCACTGTCTGATTGTGTCGCACTATAGACCTAGCTGCTGGCCTGTACTGCTCCATCGATCGTTTTCCTCCACCAGCATGAGGATCCGGAAGTCTTGCCACAGCCTCATGATTCCTGGCTGCGTTCAGTACAGCCTCCATAATGGTCAAGTTTGCAGAAGTCATAGAGGCCTGGATCTTGGGGTTCAGCCCCTGGCAAAACTGATTGGCTCGGTTCTCTGCCTTCTTAACCATATGCGGGGAAAAACAGCTGAGCATCTCAAACTCCGCCTCACACTCATCCACTGTCGTACTCCCCAGTGTCAGATTCACGAACCGCTGCAAGAGTTCCCTCTTCACAGCCTTAGGGAAGTATTTCACCTTGAACATGGTCTTGAAGGTGCTCCACTCAACTGGCATATCCAGACACTTCTTCTCTAAGTGCAACTAGTTCCGTGCATTATCTGTCAGCTGCAGCTGTAATTTTAGACTGTAAGGATCAATACACTAGAGGGGGGGGTGAATAGAGTATATAAAAATGTCGCAAATAAAATGTTAGTAATATTTGCAAAGATGGCACAGACATAAAAAGACAAGTACTGAAATTAAATCAATCGCAAACACAGAGATTTATCCTGGTTTGGATCCTTGTGATCCTACTCCAGTCCTCTACCCCGTAGAGATTTTCAATCCACTATAATCACTTGCCCCGCAAGCACAAACTTACAAAAATGGCGACACTCCCCGTGTCCCAAACTTTGTACAATCTCTAACAGAGATTCAAACCTATACAATAATGAAATAGAAAAACACCTATAGCCTTGTTATAAATTTCAGAGAATGAATTCAAGGATGGTGTTTTAGAAGAAGAACTTCAAGATGTAAAGGATATGTAATGAAGAGCAACACTTGAAGTTCTCTGGTTCATAAAAGAAGAGAGAGATCAATCGATTTCTTCTTGCAATTATGAACACAAACAACTTTCCAAAATGATGTTGAAAAATCCAAGTTCTTCCGTTCTTAAATGAAGAAGAAAATCTAATGATTTCTTCTTACAAATAAGAAAAGAACAACTAATGGCCTAAAGCTTTAGAAAAGAGAAGACTTGATTCCAACAAATAAGAGAGTAAAGAAGAGGAAAGTGTGTGAAAGAAAAGAGAGGGTCTACCCCTTTATTTATAGTGTTTAGGGACGGTTGGGGATTGTAGTTAACGTTGGAAAATGGGCAGGAACCGTCCCTGAAAATTTGAGATCAAAACGGCTAGTTTTGAAATTGGTCGACCAAAAGGACACATTGGTCGACCAAAATTTAGAGAGGGAATTTCGACCGTTGGAAGACATTTCTAGAATCTGCACGGTTAGGGGAGTTTGCACATGCAATCCCATAACCAAATTCAAAGGTTTAAAATTGGTCGACCACAATGGGGTTATTGGCTGCCAATTTTCAAAGTTGCGAATTTTCGAAATTGGGAAGTGTAGATCTCTGAGGAATGGAACCTAGATGACTAAGATATATTATCACAAGGCTTTGTGACTCTAATAAAGTAAATTTTACATTGATTACATAAAGCCGTAGATAGGACTGCATCTGCAACTGAATCTGAGAAGCTTCTTTGCAGGAGATCCTTATCAAGTGATTATATATCCAAGTCGTGGATTAGGTGCCTTTGTCTTTCCAGCTTCATGAATGGTATATCTGATTGAGTATGCATGAAGATATCTGATTGTGTGGAACTCAGCATTGATATGTATCTGCATACATAGAGTTAGTAGCACTGAATGTGTTTGTCATATCAAAACCATATGTGAATAGAAATATGGAATTATGAAATTCCAACATTCTCCCCCTTTTTGATGATGACAAACATGAAAAATATATATAGTTAAAATTTGAACATATCAGATATACTCCCCCTGAATATGTGGAGGTTGTGAATACTCCCCCTGATTAGATGAAATATATTCTCCCCCTTTGGAATCCTCAAAAAGAGGCAAAGTAAAGATTAGTTAATACGGGAAAATATGAGGGGAATATAAAATGCGGTCAAAGTAGATAGCCTATTAAAAAAATTGAATCGAATTTGGCCAGAGTTGGAAAATGAGGTGTAGGCCAAAAAAAATAATGGAGGCCGTAATATTTAAGGGAGGCCGAAGTGAAATAATGAACAAAATATGGTCATTGGCAGTGGCCGAAATTTGCCTTAAAAAATAATTAATGTACAAGGCAGTAAAAAAATGTATAATAAGGCAGGTCGAAGTATTGAGTATATGTGTTTTTTAAAAAAAAATGAACATAAGAGAACATGGAGAAACAAAGTCCTGTGAGTGATGAGGAACAAAAGTGCATAGCAGTAAAAGTTGGCAAAACAAGCAAGCAATGTGAAGAATGTTGGTAAAAAAATGAACAGGGAAGCCCTGCTTACGTAAGATAGTCCAAAACATAGCAGTGAATGCATATAAAAGAATGAATAGGAACAGAGTACATCACAAGAACAAATGTCAAAACAGAGCCAAAGGAAATTAATGGTAAAAAAAATTACTAAGAAGCCAGCACCAATCTAGCCAAATGAACATGCGAAATATATCAAACAGAAGATGTAAGCACCACAAAACTACTTACAGAACAACAAAAAATACACAGATTAGTGACAGAAAAAGAAATATATCCGAACGTACCAAGTAAAGGACAGACAGACATCCCATAACCTGAACATCATATGACAAAACAACATAGCCAAAGACTAAGAGAACAGCTTGCCTAAGAACTACACCAAACAACAAAAAGAGCATAACAATACCAACATAAAACTAGTGACAGAATACAAGAACTAAGAACTAAGCCTAAGGACATACAATCCACTTTAGCCAAGTACAAAAAATAGCACATAGTCCTAAACAGTAGATATCCCAGATACATCAAACTAAACAGAGCAACATAACCAACAGAACCATATAATCCCCAAAGTGTCTAGCAACAACCCAAGTAACTATCATCGGGAATATCACCAAAGTGCCTATGGAACAGAGTATCCAGAAGAACCAAACCAACCAGCAAAGAACCAACAGACAACCAAGCGGAAAACAGCGAGGATCAACAGCAAACAGGAGCCCTGGAATACTACGGCCGAGAGGAGGAGCCAGGCCTGGTAGGAGACACATCGAACGAACGTCTAGCGACCCGAAAGTGTAGCGACTCGAAGTGGTTTTCCAAAGAGGCAACAGCAGTAGTAAGGTCGTCCATCCGCCTATTATGCTCCTGTAATGTAGCATCACCAGTACTCAAGTGGGTCTGAATCCCACGAAACCCATCGTGCATCTCGCCTTGTATATCCTGAAATCCTCGAGTCACGGAATGACGGAGTGCACGAATCTCTCCAAGAATAGCATCATGGCCAGAGGTCGGGGTAATGGGAGTGGAAGGGGAAGCCGCAGTCTGAGAATACCGTTTTCGAACCGGAACACGGCCACGAGTGCGAGAAGAACCGGGAGTATGGGATGTAGGAGTGGGTCGGGAAGTAGGAGTGGGACGAGATCGCGGAGAACGAGTACGAGTGCATGAAGAGCGAGACATGGACCGAGTGACTGGACGGGAGGGAGTGGGAGAGGTGTCAGGGTCAGCGGCATCGGCATCGGCATCGGAGCCATCATCAGAGGCAAAAGTGTCAGATATGACCAATTGCATGTGAGTAAGTGTGTCAGAGGTAAAATCAACGTGATTGAAAATAGCGACAGAGTTGGCGAATGGAATCTGAAATGCCTCTAAAATCCTAGTGATCAGTGAGGGTAGAAAAATATGAGTCTTAACAGGCTTGGCCAAAGTGTCAAGTAAGACAGATCCCCAGCAGACGGGAAGTTCGCCCATTAAAGCATATAGACAACGGGTTGTGTTGTTACTAACATAATTCAGAGAACCAATCTTAGGGGCGAGGTTGGTCAAAATAATCTTGACCATCATCCTAGATGGGGGATGAAGAGTCACTGCGGATCGATTGGGACGAAAATCATTAGCCAAAAGCCGTTTAATCGAGGGATCGGTGAGAGTGGCAGGGGGGAGGCTGAACATTGTGGGAGGGCAAGTGCAGAAGGGATGAAAGTATAGGGCCAGTAAGGCGGAAAAAGAAACCATTTACGATAGTGAAAATGGAGAGCATACCGGCCTGTTTGGTGGAATCCAGGTTCGCGTAGAACTCACGAACAAGGGCCAGAAAGTAGGGTGTACGGTTCGTTATGGACCAGAGACCAACGAGTCCGACGGAATGGAGAGGGGCCAAGATCCGAGAGAAGCCGTGGTCACTGAAGTCAATGTGACGCTCAGGGTGGAATGGGAGGCGCTCCAGGAGGCGGAAATGGTGTGAAGCCGCCGGAGAACGGAAGTAAGCCGGTGCCGGGGTTGCAATGAAATCTGGAGGGGGCTGAGCCATCGGGAGTGAACGTCGAAGGAAGTCGAAGGAAGACCGAACGAGAGGCGAGGATCCGTCGAAAGGGGGTGGTCGCCGGCGAAGACGGGGTCGGATCCGTCGAAACCGAAGATCGGGCGGCCTAGGAGAGCGGCGAAGGAGCGATTGAAGGGTGGAGGCGGAGGATCGGCCACGGGCGAGTGTATGGAGGGAGGCGCCGACGATTTTAGAGGATGGAGGCCGGTGATGTGAGGGGAAGACGGCGGATTTAGAGGATGGAGGTCGGCGGGTTTCTTTGGGGAGAAGGAATGGATGTGGATGCGTTGGGAAAAGAAAAGGGTCAGAGATATTTTATGAGACCTAAACTCCCTAGGCAAGAATTAAATAGGGTTAAAATTTAGTTATGGGAAGTTGAAACGGATAGAATTTCAATCGGGAGAGAAGGTTTAGAAACGAATCCCACCAAAATTTGAAAACAAAAGGATGGGTTCAGTTTCTGAAATAGAAATGGAGGGAACGGATAACGAGAATAAGCGGGAAGACGAAGTAGTTACCGAAAAATTAAAAAATAAAAAAAAATTCGAAAATTGGCAGCCAATATAGGTGAATTAGTCGACCAATTTTAAAATAGCAAGAAAAATCTGAAAAAATTTGAGAAAAATTCTAAAAATAAAAATAAGAAAGTGTCATAAGTTCGATTCACTAATAATTCCTAAATTCATACGAAGCTTAATAAAAGTATCTTCTTTCAATGGTTTGGTTAAACTATCAGCTATCTGATGTTCAGTAGGTATAAATTTAAGAACTATATCTCCTTTCTGAACATGATCATCTAGAAAATGATGACATACATCAATATGTTTTGTACGAGAATGATGCACAGGATTTTTAGAAAGATTAATAGCACTAGTAGTATCACACATAGTAGGACAAGTAGAGCAATCAATACCATAGTCAGATATAGTTTGTTTCATCCATAAGATTTGAGCACATGCTAAACCAGCGGCAATTAAGGCTGTTGACGAACGAGCTTGAACGAGCTTGAACAGTGAGCTTGGTTTTGTTCATGAACAAAATCCATGTTCAAGCTCTGTTCATTTACTAATCGAGCTCAATGACCGGCGCCCTGTTTACGGTATGGGCGCGGTGTCGTTTTACCGCAAGTGCACGGTTAGTGTAGGGTGCGGGTTTATCGAACTCAGGGAGGTGGATGGCTTGAGTGGCTACTAGCCTCGCCTAGGTTGTGTGCTAGCTACACGGATAATATGGGTGGAAGTGTAGAAATAAAAGAAAGAATTGAAAAAGACACGAAAAGAATCCCCGCTAACACGGGCTAGAGCATTCATGACACTAGGCATTTGACTTGACCCAGGGTGAGATATTGCCCCAAAAGGTGGTACCTAGCGTCCATGGCCTGATATTCCGGTCGGTACCAAGCACGCTAGGCCTACCCGGTTCCGGACGGTGGGCATTCCCATGTCCATTAACACCTTCCGCAACCGGGAGCATTAAGGCCACAATGATAACTCCCAACACTTCGTCCAAGCCGTTCCCACGCGCGAGGACTCGATGTCAACGCTCGGGGTGTGAGCTAAGGCTAGGGAGTCAACTGCCAAGTTTATTCCCCCTTGGCCCAACGGTCAAAGGCGGTCTTTTTCCCGCCGATGACAATAAAACACCCCCGCGTAACCCTAATGGCCAAATAGGTCAAATGTGATTTCTAGCAATTCATCGAAGCGGATCTTGACAGGACAAGCACCGGACCCCAATCCCCAACACATCTAGTGTGTCATCGTACGAATTGGACCCAGATTGCTAGAAATCCCCATTGACGCATTTCATCGAACACATGCCATGCAACCAAGTCAAATGAAACAACCAAGCATCAATCCTACCCTACCCCGTATTAGGGTTCATCAATACTACTCAATGATGAAAAACATATAAACCAACAACACAAAAGGCATACAAACATTCATCATCAAGAAAACTTAACACAATACAAAACAATGGAGAAAGAGAGAAGAAAATACTTATCTCCGTTTGAATCCAACGATCCAATACACGATTTATTAACCAAAAGCCCTAATCTAAACTAACCTAGAACTCACAAGAGAAGGGGCGCAAGAAGCCCTAAAAAATCCAGGAGATACCCCTCAAGTCGGCCAGCCTCGTGTATTTATAGCCCCACTTCGAAACCCTAATGGTTCGGGTCCAAACCCGCAGAAAAAACGCCACCCGATCGGTTGACAAGTAAACCGATCGGGTGATCTGTTACAAATAATAAACAGAAAACGACGGAGCTTCACCCGGTCAGATGAACCGGTCGGTTTAGTTCTTGGTGTGACCGGTTGGATCATGGCGCCATCGGGTGAAGAGGTCGGTTGGATGCCCGTGTCTTGGCTCCTCAGAATCAGCTACAGATGAACCGATCGGGTGAGAGTCACCCGATCGGTTGGCATTTGTCTCGAAAAGACAGAGAAACGGCCGCAATGAACCGGCCTGAGAACCGGTCGGGTGACATCCGCTTGAGCTCTAGCTGAGATTGGGTGGTGCACGCATGCATCACCCGATCGGTTGACTTTGTTCAACCGATCGGGTGAGGGGCTGAATGATGCAATCATCGTCGTTTGACCCCCTGGGTCATGCTTGACTCCTCCCGTTGCGTCGGGGACTTGTGATATCATCGTTTTTATGTCCAAAATGCTAGAAATTCCTGCAAAATACCAAAAACACGGAAAAGTGAAAGAAAACAAGAAAATACAAGAAAACAAATAAAAGACGGCGGAAAATACGGAGAAACACGGAAGAAAACGCGCGCAAATATATGAAATATAAACGCACGTCAAAATCCCCCAAGCTGAACTCTTCCTCGTCCTCGAGGAAGACGAGTGAGAGTAGGAGCTCGGAGGGAGAAAATAGAGAGAAGGAGAGAAAAAGAGAACTCTGTATCCTAGATCGCCCATAAGGGCCAACAAAATCAAACACGCCACACGAAGCAAGCATACGACAAAACACAACACTAAACCAAGGAATGTGAGTCCAAACAAGTGTCGTGGGCCTACGCGGTGAAGCGCGAGTGAGCGTGGCCGTGTGCTAGCAAACGGTATCACTATCTACATTGTGCAATAAAGCTCCATATACACATACCCAAAGAAAGACCCATATATCGATTCAATTTGAATTTGCGGTGAATATTAGCTCAAGCATGCATGAGAAGAGTATAAGAATAGAAGCGTATCATGCATCGGGGACTCCATAGCTAGGGACTAGGAAATCACCACACTATAGCCTAGGTAATCGCTAGAAGGTCCCTATGCCAAGTGTTTTCAAAAACGATGGAGGTTGAGAAGATGTGGAGTAGAACACTCGGTGCAAATTCTCGCCTTCCCCTTATTCACGGCAAGTAGGAAAATATTCACACTGGAATTTTTTTTGGGTTTTGGGTATTTGTATATTTTTTTTCTTTTCTTTTCACTTCTCATCTTTTTGGGTTTTTCTTTTCTTTTCTCCTTTTTTTGGATTTTTGGGAATTGGGATATTTACATGTGTACTCTCCCAAGTGGGAGAACGGTACACGACGAGGGGATTTGCACCAAGTAAAATAAAAATGAAATCGGATTCTAAACACTTGGACAAAGGAGATATTTCTCGCTAATCAGAGCATAGGCTAAATGGGTTATCCTAGTCATTGTTTGTGGAATCCCGACACATGCGAATTGAAATATACGATATAAATATAGCATGCATATAGAAGCAGACAGTAGAAGCAGATACCGCACATTCAAATCGAAGCATGATAATCTAGTGGTCAACCAAGGATAGGTATATAAAACAAAATCACAAAATAGAAGTACACCCCTAGCTAGTCACGACAAACAACTCACACAAAAGCAAAGTGAACCCACGAAGCATGAAATGCAATGGACTCGGCTTCCTAGGGTTAGTGAATGTGATTATCGAAGCTATGCTAAGTGTGCGTGTGATTTTCGTGGCAATTCATCATAGGGTTCATCTCTAGGAGAAAGAGATAAAAAGAAGAAAAGAAAAAGAAAAAGAAAAACAGGGAGAAAAACGACTTAAATAACGAATAAAAAGAGACAAATGACGCACGAAGTACGACTCCCCCAAGCTGAAACTTGCATTGTCCTCAATGCAATAGTAGTGAATACGGGAGGGCAATGAAAATGGGGGGGAGTTACGCACCGACACAAAAAATGAAAAACACGAAAAACACACGAACGAAACTGGAAAATAAAGAAAAATAAACATACAAAATAAAAGATATAAAACGCAACGAAGGACCCAAGGACACAAACACACGACAACGACACACGAAAACATGCGCACAAAAGTCGATTTCCCCCAAGCTGAACATGACAATGCTAGCAAAATGATATGACCAATGGGGATGTAGAGATATGCTAGGGGGAAAATCGGAAAAGAAAGAAATCAGAATGCAGGAGAGACAGTCTGCTCGTTCTCCTCAGAAGAGGATGTGGGGTGAAATGATAGAAGGGCACGACATGAAGGGTTATTAAGATGCAAAAGCAAATCCTAGATACGCTCCCCTCGCTAATGAGAGGAGACGAGATTATTCAAATCTAAACTAGAAAGCGGTAAATTTTTACACTACTGGATTAGGATACACCTGAGCATAGGCGGATCCAAGATCTGGAGTGGGGCAGGTAGCTGCTCTAACTGCTCCTTCTGTGGCTCCGCCAGAAGAGCTGTGCCACGTGTGCCAATGGACCCAAGCAATGCACCTCCAAGCATCCCTCGTAGGTTTCCACCTGTGACCTGCAAAGGACGAGGTGCATTAGTCCATGGCAAGAAATTATTTCCCAAAATAAATGTATCCCAGAGATAATCGTCAACATGAGATGGAAAAATAATAAAAGGGTGACGAATACTCCCTGAGAATGGGTCACTATCCTCTGTACTAGCGATGACCAAATCCTCGCTCTCCATGAGAAGTGGCTCTCCAGGTAGTGACGCACCGCATCATACCTCAAGGGAAGTAGATCCTGTGTCCTGCGAGAGATATAGCGTGTCAAAAATATATGAGTCTAAAGAAATAGGACGTGAAAAGCGAGACTCAAATGTGGAGTGAGAGTGAGTCTGAAAATCTCCCTGAATAGGGGCAATATGCTCAAGTAGATGCTCAGTCGCAGAAGAAGTGGAGCGTGATGGTAGAGGTATATGTGGCTCGGGCTCCATGAAGTGGACTATCATATCCAAGCCCTCATGCACGTTCTCCTCGATGATATGCTCATACTCCACCATCTGCCTGATGTCCTGAATGACATCCTCGTGGTTGACCACCGACCAAGGAGGAAGCTGCGACAGAGATGGCTGTGGAGGTGGATGTAGAGCGGACCCCTCGCATGTGGTCGTGGTGTCCTCGTCCTCACGCACATCCTCCTCACCGGTATGTATAATCTCTGTAAACTCCTCGGTGCTCTCATAGGACTCATGTGGGGTATCCAAATCAAGACAAAAAGTCTCTCCCACAGATCCTAGAGAAATCTCCCCATCCTCACTATCATCATCGAAAAATGCTTCGTCGTCCAAGTGGTAGTGATGGAAAAATGGGGGATCGGCATGAGATGTGTCTATAGTGGCCGACGGCATGGTAGTCTCAACCATGAGAGTGGGTATATCCTCTCCTTCATCCCCTCTCCTCGGTGTAGGCTCGATGATTGGTACCGTCAAGTTTCGTAATGTTTGGCCTTGGTTAAACATGGCACTTTCAAGGAGGGACACGAGGTTTGATTCTTCTTGTGTTGGTGGAGGGATATAAGGTTGAGGAAATTGATGGGAGGTGTTTGGCCAATGGTTGTGGGAAAATGTTTGGTCTTGGTGTAGGGGGAGGCTCTCAAGCGTAAATGGGCAATCATAATACATGTGCCCCGCCATCCCATAAGTCTCACAAACCACAACTGAATAAGGATCGTATCCTCCCATCTGAGCATCGAAATTTGATCTCCACATGGTTACACCAAAGATACATGGACAACAAAAATAAGAAAACTAGAGAGGAGCGTCAATAGTACAAGAGAATAATAAAAAGATAATATAATAGTGGGGGAAAAATTTCTTGGTTATTGAATATATTTTTTTTAAAAAAAAAGGAAAAGAAATTTTTTTTGTGTTTTTATGCATAGTCTAACGAACCCAAGCTAAGCTAATATCAAACCGAACGCCTCCCCGGCAACGGCGCCAAAAACTTGACCGGCGCCCCGTTTACGGTATGGGCGCGGTGTCGTTTTATCGCAAGTGCACGGTTAGTGTAGGGTGCGTGTTTATCGAACTCAGGGAGGTGGATGGCTTGAGTGGCTACTAGCCTCGCCTAGGTTGTGTGCTAGCTACGCAGATAATATGGGTGGAAGTGTAGAAATAAAAGAAAGAATTGAAAAAAAACGAAAAGAATCCCCGCTAACACGGGCTAGAGCATTCATGACACTAGGCATTTGACTTGACCCAGGGTGAGACATTGCCCCAAAAGGTGGTACCTAGCGTCCATGGCCCGATATTCCGGTCGGTACCAAGCACGCTAGGCCTACCCGGTTCCGGACCGTGGGCATTCCCATGTCCATTAATACCTTCCGCAACCGGGAGCATTAAGGCCACAATGATAACTCCCAACACTTCGTCCAAGCCGTTCCCACGTGCGAGGACTCGTTGTCAACGCTCGGGGCGTGAGCTATGGCTAGGGAGTCAACCGCCAAGTTTATTCCACCTTGGCCCAACGGTCAAAGGCGGTCTTTTTCCCACCGATGACAATAAAACACCCCCGCGTAACCCTAATTGCCAAATAGGTCAAATGTGATTTCTAGCAATTCATCGAAGAGGATCTTGACAGGACAAGCACCGGACCCCAATCCCCAACACATCTAGTGTGTCGTCGTACGAATTGGACCCAGATTGCTAGAAATCCCCATTGACGCATTTCATTGAACACATGCCATGCAACCAAGTCAAATGAAACAACCAAGCATCAATCCTACCCTACCCCGTATTAGGGTTCATCAATACTACTCAATGATGAAAAACATATAAACCAACAACACAAAAGGCATACAAACATTCATCATCAAGAAAACTTAACACAATACAAAACAATGGAGAAAGAGAGAAGAAAATACTTATCACCGTTTGAATCCAACGATCCAATACAAGATTTATTAACCAAAAGCCCTAATCTAAACTAACCTAGAACTCACAAGAGAAGGGGGGCAAGAAGCCCTAAAAAATCCAGGAGATCCCCCTCAAGTCGGCCAGCCTCGTGTATTTATAGCCCCACTTCGAAACACTAATGGTTCGGGTCCAAACCCGTAGAAAAAACGCCACCCGATCGGTTGACAAGTCAACCGATCGGGTGATCTGTTACAAATAATAAACAGAAAACGGCGGAGCTTCACCCAGTCAGATGAACCGGTCGGTTTAGTTCTTGGGGTGACCGGTTGGATCATGGCGCCATTGGGTGAAGAGGTCGGTTGGATGCCCGTGTCTTGGCTCCTCAGAATCAGCTACGGATGAACCGATCGGGTGAGAGTCACCCGATCGGTTGGCATTTGGCTCGAAAAGACAGAGAAACGGCCGCAATGAACCGGCCTGAGAACCGGTCGGGTGACATCCGCTTGAGCTCTAGCTGAGATTGGGTGGTGCACGCGTGCATCACCCGATCGGTTGACTTTGTTCAACCGATCGGGTGAGGGGCTGAATGATGCAATCATCGTCGTTTGACTTCTGGGTCATGCTTGACTCCTCCCGTTGCGCCGGGGACTTGTGATATCATCGTTTTTATGTCCAAAATGCTAGAAATTCCTGCAAAATACCAAAAACACGGAAAAGTGAAAGAAAACAAGAAAATACAAGAAAACAAATAAAAGACGGCGGAAAATACGGAGAAACACGGAAGAAAACGTGCGCAAATATATGAAATATAAATGCACGTCACTCAAAAACCCGGTTCAAGCTTGTTCGTTAAGCTTACCGAACGAACGTAAACGAACGTACCGACCTTGTTCACTAGTAGTTAATCGAATGTTTTGTTCGTTAACAAGACCTATCGAGCTTGTTCGTGAACATGCTCAGGAACATGTTCGTGAGCACACAATCAATTTTGTTCATGAACAGATTTTCATCAAACAAACGAACATCAATTTTTTAATTGGGAATAATACTATTTAAACATAATTGCCAATGACTAAATCAATTAAATAAAAGGATTAAATATTTGCAGGACAAAAACAGATAAATCCAGCATAATAGCTTCATAGATCCCATTACAAGCATCCATTACAAGCATAATAAAAAATATAGTATTTGTCTAAATTTACTATTTTTCGTTACATATTCATTCACGAACACGTAACGAGCTTGTTCATGAACATCACTTAACGAGCTTGTTCATGAACACTTAACGAGCTTGTTTATGAACATAAATGAACGAACACAGTTATGTTCAAACTCTGTTCATTTACTAACCGAGCTCTAAAAATCTGTTCAAGCTTGTTCATTAAGCTTACTAAACGAACGTAAACGAACATGTACCGAGCTTTTTCACGAGTAGTTTGTCGAACGTTCTGTTCGTCAACAGCCCTAGCGGCAATATATTCTGCCTCGGTTGTAGATAATGAAACAGAGTTTTGCTTTTTGCTAAACCAAGAAACTAAAGAATGACCTAAAAAGTGGCAAGTACCACTGGTACTTTAACGATCTGATTTGCAACCAGCAAAGTCTGCATCACTATAGGATAATAAATCAAATGTGCTTGACTTGGGATAAAATAAACCAAAATCAGAAGTGTGCTTAACATATCTAATAATCCTTTTTACGGCAGTTAAGTGTGAAACTTTAGGATCTGCCTGAAAACGTGCACATAAACATACTGAAAACATAATGTCTGGTCTACTAGCAGTTAAATAGAGTAGAGAGCCAATCATACCTCTGTAAAGACGTTGATCAACACTCTTACCATTTAAGTCTTTATCGAGAGATGTAGATGTACTCATTGGAGTATGTTTTTCTGCAGAACTTTCTAAACCAAAACGCTTGATGAGTTCTTTAGAGTACTTGCTTTGGTGAATGAAGATTCCTTCCTTCAATTGTTTAATTTGAAGACCGAGGAAGTAATTGAGTTCACCCATGTGACTCATCTCAAATTCTTTCTGCATAATCTTAGAAAAATCTTGACAAAGAGATTCATTAGTAGAACCAAAAATAATATCATCAACGTATATTTGAATAATGATTATGTCAGATTTAATATTTTTAATAAAAAGAGTGGAATCTATTTTACCAATATTATAACCAGAATTTAAAAGATAGCTTTTAAGTCTTTCATACCAATCACGAGGTGCTTGTTTGAGACCATAAAGAGCTTTCTTTAATTTGAAAACATGATTTTCAAAATTTTCATGATGAAAACCAGGAGGTTGTTCAACATAAACTTCTTCCTTAAGAAATCCATTTAAAAAAGCACTTTTGACATCCATTTGAAATAATTTAAAATCTTTAAAACATGCAAATGATAACAACATGCGAATAGACTCAAGACGAGCAACTGGTGCATAGGTTTCATCATAATCAATACCTTCTTCTTGATTATAACCTTGTGCAACCAATCGTGCCTTGTTTCTAATTACCTGACTAGATTCATCCAATTTATTTTTGAATACCCACTTGGTACCAATAATTGAATGATCTGTTGGTCTGGGAACTAATTCCCAAACATCATTTCGTTGAAATTGATTGAGTTCTTCCTGCATAGCGATAATCCATGAACTGTCTTCACATGCATCTTTGATGTTTTTTGGTTCAATGGATGAAAGGAAAGCACAATGCGCCATTTGTTCAATTTGACGACGAGTTCTAACTCCATCAGTGATATCTCCAATGATTAACTCTGATGGATGATTTGGAACTTGTGCAAAAGCCTTGGGAAGATCTGTATTATCTGAAATAGACTCAATAGAATGATTAGTAGCATCAATTTCATCAAGTTTGATATTATCTAAAGAATTAGATAAAGGTAATATATTCTCCTCATCATCAATGATGGGAGAATTAGATGAGGGATTCTCATCAAATATGACATGTAGTGATTCTTCAACTGTTGAAGTTCTTTTGTTATATACTCTGTAGTCTTTGCTACGTGTTGAGTATCCAACAAAAATACCTTCATCAGATTTCGAATCAAATTTATCAAGTGCATCTTTAGTATTAAGAATAAAACATTTACATCCAAACACTTTAAAATATGATACACGTGGAATGCGATCAAAGAATACTTCAAAACAAGTTTTATTAAGAAATGGCCTTATGAGAATTTTATTCATAATGTAACATGCAGTTGCGACAGCTTCAGCCCAAAAATATTTTGGTAAATTACTATCACAAAGCATTGTTCTTGCACATTCTTGTAAAGTTCTATTTTTCCTTTCAACTACTCCATTTTGAGGAGGAGCACGAGGAAAAGAAAAATTGTGAGTAATGCCATTTTCATTACAAAACTTGGTAAATGATTCATTTTCAAATTCTCCTCCATGATCACTACGAATAGTGACAATGTTAGAAGATTTGATTTTTTGTATCTTTTTACAAAATATTGAAAATTCTTCAAATGCATCATTCTTGTTTTGTAAGAATATAACCCAAGTATATCTTGAATAATCATCAACAATGACAAATGCATATCTACTTCTATTTAAAGAAGCTACTCTAGAAGGACCAAACAAATCTAAATGTAAGAGTTCTAATGGTCTCTTTGTTGAGATAACATCCTTTGATTTAAAAGAAGATTTGTGCATTTTTCCTTGTTGACAAGCATCACAAAAATGTTTGTGTTTGAAAGAAATATTTGGCATTCCATTTACTAATTTGTGTTTTGAAATGTGTGCTAGATTTTTGAAATTAGTGTGTCCAAAACGTTTATGCCATAAAAGTGTATCATCAGATGTAATCATTAAACAATGATTATTTGTGGTAATAGACATGCATAAAATATAAATGTTATTTTTACGCTTACCACGAAACAAAACAGATGACATATCAGAATCATAAATAATGCAATCATTTTGTTCAAAAACTATTTTGTAATTTTTATCGCATAACTGACTAATGGAAAGTAAATTATGTTTCAAACCGTCAACCAGGTGAACATTCTCAATGATAGGCTGATTTGTATTGCCAACTGTTCCAGTGCCTATGATTTTTCCTTTCTTGTTGTCACCAAAGGTAACTGTGCCTCCATCTTTATATTTAATGTTTGAAAGCAAGTTGATATTTCCTGTCATATGTTTTGAACATCCACTGTCCAGAATCCATCTTTCTTTCCTAGGTACCTGAAAGATAAAACATTAAGCATTGGTACCCCTTTTTGAGGGTCCTTGGGATTAGATTTTTGGAAGCCAAACCCAAGTGGAATTTGGCTTTTTAATATAATCATTAGACTGAACTATAGAATGTATATAATGAGAAATATAATCATTTCTATCTTCTAAGCATGAATTCTTAGGAACCCATATACTAATTGTAATAGGTTTCCTAGAAGATGGTTTTGAAATATTAGAAACATTTCTTTGTGAAGAAAAAGTAGGAATGTTTACTTTCTTTGTGTAAATAAATGCGTGATTCTTCTTTTGAGGTTTAACAAAAGTAGTTATTCCACAAGAAGAAGAAGTGTTACAAGATTTGTGTGCATCCTTATGAGAATATCCCAGACCTTGTCTATGATTTGCAGGATATTGTATTTTTAGTAAATCATCAAGATTAGTCTTTCCTTTATTAAATTTATTAATATTGGAAGACATCTCGTCGTATTTCATCTTTAGTGATGAAATATTTTTATCCATTTCGGATATTTGAGTATGTAGTTCTAGATTCTTAGTTTTGAGAATATCATTCTCTTTACTAAGATTTAAATTTTGAGAAGATGTATTCTCAATAGGTGTAGTGTTCTTAGAAGAAGATAATTCTTGATATTTAATAAGAAGATCATCATTATTCTGTTTCAAAGATTTATGTTGATTATTCAATTTTTTGAAACGAGAATAGAGATCTTTTAATGCATCAAGTAATTCTTCGTTATTAAAAGAACTTACCTCATCTTCATCTTCTTGTGCCATAAAGCACATGTTGGCACTTTCATTTAGATCATCATCTTCACCATCTGAAGAATCATCCCATGTTGCTGCAAATGCCTTTTTCATTTTGTCAAATCTCCTTAGCACTTTTGGCCTGAGATACTCGATTAAACTCATGTTTATCCATAGCACAAAATAAGGCATTCATGGCCTTTGAGTTGTTGGTTTTTGCAGTTTTGTCGTTGGTGGTCCAATCAGCAACAGGAGTTGTTGGCTTTTCGTATCCTGACTCTACGATGTCCCAAATGTCATAATTCATACTTTGGAGATGAATCTCCATTCGTATTTTCCAATATGAGTAATTTGAACCATCAAATAGAGGAGGACGAGTTTGAGAGTGCCCTTCAGGATGCTAATTGTAGTTGTGTGGAACTGCATTCATGTTTGAGGAACTTGCTGCCATCTTAACCTTGCTCTGATACCAAATGTAATTTTAGCCTGTAAGGATCAATACACTAGAGGGGGGGGGGGGTGAATATTGTATATAAAAAAATGTCGCAAATAAAATGTTAGTAATATTTGCAAAGATGGCACAGACATAAAAAGACAAGTACTGAAATTAAATCAATCGCAAACACAGAGATTTATCCTGGTTTGGATCCTTGTGATCCTACTCCAGTCCTCTACCCCGTAGAGATTTTCAATCCACTATAATCACTTGCCCCGCAAGCACGAACTTACAAAAATGGCGACACTCCCCGTGTCCCAAACTTTGTACAATCTCTAACAGAGATTCAAACCTGTAAAATAATGAAATAGAAAAACACCTATAGCCTTGTTATAAATTTCAGAGAATGAATTCAAGGATGGTGTTTTAGAAGGAGAACTTCAAGATGTAAAGGATATGTAATGAAGAGCAACACTTGAAGTTCTCTGGTTCATAAAAGAAGAGAGAGATCAATCGATTTCTTCTTGCAATTATGAACACAAACAACTTTCCAAAATGATGTTGAAAAATCCAAGTTCTTCCGTTCTTAAATGAAGAAGGAAATCTAATGATTTCTTCTTACAAATAAGAAAAGAACAACTAATGGCCTAAAGCTTTAGAAAAGAGAAGACTTGATTCCAACAAATAAGAGAGTAAAGAAGAGGAAAGTGTGTGAAAGAAAAGAGAGGGTCTACCCCTTTATTTATAGTGTTTAGGGACGGTTGGGGACTGTAGTTAACGTTGGAAAACGGGCAGGAACCGTCCCTGAAAATTTGGGATCAAAACGGCTAGTTTTGAAATTGGTCGACCAAAAGGACACATTGGTTGACCAAAATTTAGAGAGGGAATTTCGACCGTTGGAAGACATTTCTAGAATCTACACGGTTATAGGAGTTTGCACATGCAATCCCATAACCAAATTCGAAGGTTTAAAATTGGTCGACCAAAATGGGGTTATTGGCTGCCAATTTTCAAAGTTGCGAATTTTCGAAATTGGGAAGTGTAGATCTCTGAGGAATGGAACCTAGATGACTAAGATATATTATCACAAGGCTTTGTGACTCTAATAAAGTAAATTTTACATTGATTACATAAAGCCGTAGATAGGACTGCATCTGCAACTGAATCTGAGAAGCTTCTTTGCAGGAGATCCTTATCAAGTGATTATATATCCAAGTCGTGGATTAGGTGCCTTTGTCTTTCCAGCTTCATGAATGGTATATCTGATTGAGTATGCATGAAGATATCTGATTGTGTGGAACTCAGCATTGATATGTATCTGCATACATAGAGTTAGTAGCACTGAATGTGTTTGTCATATCAAAACCATATGGGAATAGAAATATGGAATTATGAAATTCCAACAGCAGCTTCGCTATCTCCACATTGGTCTTCTCAGGCATGTCGGCAGCTATCAGCTTGTCCTCGGTGCTCTGGATCTACTCGTCAGCATCCAGGGGTCCTTTCTTCCCAGAAAAAGTCCTCGGTTGCAGCTCATTGAACTGCTTCACTCCAGGTGCAGCTCAAGGGGCAGGCGGTATAGTCGGAGCAGCCTGAGCAGTATGGGCAGCCTGATGGGTCTGCTCGACCAAGTGATGCTGAACATCCAGCATCTCTCTCATGACGCCCAGAAACTAACAGAATTCACCACTTTGCCTTCCATGGACCCGTCAGTTGAGGTTCCAGCTCGGGTATTGCGTCTTCCTGCCATCATGTTGACAAGGAAAACCCAAATTAGTCTTTGCACATGTCAAACTGGATATTAAATGAATGCGAATACTTTTATCGTCCCGAAATTTTTGCTGGACCTGCATGGGCCATCACAAAAATCTGTCACATCCTGCTTCCCATAATACGGGTGCGAGGATAAGACGAAGGTCTGCCTGGGCCGAACCTGTGAAGCTCGGACCCAATAAGTGCCTGTAGGGGTACACCAATCGATATATAGGTTCTTGCATTATAGTTCAGAATAATAATAGTACTGAAAAGAAACATCATTCATTCATTAAGATACAATCCAGTAGTACAAAAGAAAGTCTAATAAAGAAAGCCTCGGGTATGGCTTCAACCGAAAATGAAACTACTGATGCTACGCACCCAACCAAGAAAAGAAAGTAAAATGGTGCTATGCACCCAAACTAGAAAGCAGAAAACTCCAAGTCAGCTACATGCATGGAACTCTAAGACTCGTCCTCGTCCGGATCGTACTCTGGAGCAGTGTCCTCCTGGTCCATGTCTGTAGTTACTGTCTCCTTGTCTACGTACTTTGTCTCAATACCTGACGTAGAAACAACCAACAGAAAAGGAGTTGTACGTCAGGCAGAGTCTACAAAATGAAATGTAAGAAGAACTCTACTGCAAGGTATAAGGAATTTAAAGACAGTTATTAAATGTTATTTACATGGCAATTGGTGAGATGCGACATCATGTCAATTATATTTTAACGTGGCAGGTAAGTAAAAGACGGTGCAAGAAGTAAACATGGCATGACAATGGATCACTCTCTCTGTCTTAGAGAGTGCCTTATTCCCCGCAGGTTATCCGTACAAAGGATCACACACTCTATCTTGGAGAGTGCCTTATTCCCCGCAGGTTCAATACAATTCTTGAATCAATCTACATGGAAAGATTAGAATGATGCATGTCCGTTTTAAGGTATTTATGAATATGGCAGTTATAGTTTTTTGTGCTTAGATTTCGTCGTCAAGTCTAGGCTGTCGTGAGGGTATCCTAGACGCTATCATTTCACGTCTAGACCTTTTATTCATGTTTTCACCAACTAAAATAAGTAATGGCCTAAACGTGGCCGATTCTACGCAAGTGAGTACACTTGCCTGAAGTGGCGAGAAGTGCGTTCGTAGGAGCGTCTCGTCATGGCAGTGCATCGGTTACGGTTTGCTGTAACAAGTCAAACGAGACGGTGTCAGGTCATGTTTTTAGAAGTCCTATTATGGTATGTCTTTAGGTTAATCGTGGATATCGTAACAGTTCCAATCACGTCGCCCATACTCAGATCTATTCTACGGTTCTCTACGTCGATTCTACCCAATGTGCACAGTCAAAAAGTCCATTCGACGACCTAGATTATTACATCAGTTTAAAGGAGCGTAAAATAAACTTAGTGATTAAGTTATCGATTTTAATTAGATTTTCAATGACGTAACGTATGGGTTACTACGAGTAAGGGTCATCAACCTACTACGACGAACACGAACAAGTCTGATTTCGGATATGGTAGCAGCAACGGTTCGCGTCTCGGCTTCGGTTCCTCGGTTGCAGGTAATGCAATAAGGAGGCTTGTCAGGGTCGCCTTGGCTGCGGGTAGCACAGCGAAGTGGTGATGGTAAAAAGCGAGGGCAGCGACAATGACAACTTACGGCAACGACATTAGCAAGACAGCGGCAACGGGGACAACAGTAAAACAATGACAACGGGGACATCAGCAAAAAATCGACCACGGGGACATCAGCAAAACATCAAGGAGACGGCGACTTGCGACCTGAGATGGGCAACGGCCGTGGCAGCAAGGGAAACATTGGCAAAGCTTGCAGGTAGGGCAGCGCGGGGTAAGCGGAGAGGGTGCAGTCGAGTCTGAGTTGCGTGTGGAGAGAGAGAGGTTAGGGAGAGGGCTGTTGTTCATGGCGTGTGTAGCTCAGAGCAGTTGGACAGGGGAGGTGGCCGCCAAAATGATGAAAGGAGCTATACAGGCTGTGGCTTAGTAGGGGTGTGGAGGAGGTCGAGAGGAAAGGAGGTATGACTAAGTTGGCTAGAGGGAGGTGGTCGAACAAGAGAGGGAGAGAGGGTGGTCGAGTGCGGCTGCTGTATGGTTCGTGGGCAGGTCGAAGAGGAAGGAGATAGGGCAGTTTCGGGGTGGTGTTTGAAGGGGGAGATGACTGGAAGTTTTGGGGTTCTTGGGGTGGCGTGCAGCTGCTGATTGTCGGAGAAGGGGGGATGGTGCAAGCTTGGGCACAAGGGGAGCTCTAGGGTTTAGGATGGGGTTGGGTTTCAAAAAAGAAAAGCCTGGACTCTTTGTTTTGTGCGACTGAGGAGGTAGAGTAGGGTACTGTTGCTTGGGGTTTAAAACATAGGAGTAGGGCTAGGTTAATATAGGAGGCTGTTTGCTAGGCTTAGGTTTTTTTAAAAAACTAGAAAGCTCCTAGGCTCCTCACGCGAGCATGGGAAATGAGTTTCGAAAATAGCCTGGGCTCATTTGTAGGGTGCGGTTGTTAGAGCCCTAGGTGTGGTTCTATTCCTATATGTAGGGTTTAATATAGGAGGGCTTGGGATAGCAAGTTTTTGTGTGTGTGAGTCTTAGCCCTGGGAAGATTTGTGTGAGCAATGACAACATTTTAGGAAGGAAACCAAATGAAGTGGAGGCTGGAGATGTAGAATTTAGGGGTTTTGAGATTAAAAGGAAGGATTTAAAACTAGGTTGAAAAGGAAGGGGACAATGAGTTAAATAGCAATTAGAGTGGGATTTGGTAGTGAATGAGAATGAGCAAAAAGTCTCATCTCTAAAATAGGAAATAGTTTGAATATAAAACTTAAATTTTGAAATGAAATTATAATAGTTAAATTAAAATACTTGCGGCTAACACGTATAGGATTCGTAGTTAATACGAGTACGTAGAATAAATACGCAAAGCTTAAAATGAAATACGGATAATCATTTAAAATAATGCATGCGAAAAGGGTATGACAAGAAGGGTAAACTACTAAGATGTATAACAAAAATACTGGCTGTTACAGTAATAAATAGAGAGAGATACAGAATTTTTGAGAGTAATGAATGATCAAATATTCTAAGTTTTCTAAGCATTCAAAGCCATTAAAGCTCTCTCTCTTTCTCAGATTTTTAAGCCAAGAAATTTCAGTTTTTAGAAAAGCTTTAAGCATTTAAACTTGGCTTCAAAGATTTGTTTCTCTCTTGTTTTAATCCTCATTTCTAAGAGAAGCAAATCAAAAGATTTTCCCTTGATTCTTATGTTTTAATCTTCACTCTTCCAAATAATCAAAGAGGACGTTATTCCTTAGCCACAAATCAAAGCTCCACATTTTTGGCTATAGAATTTTTGTAATCACTAGCTTCCAATTTTAGAAGCTTGTGGTAAGTGCATTGGTAAGTTTGTTTGATAAAAGATATTGTAAAACTCTCTGTTGTTGGAGAAGTTGAGGTTAATTTGGAAACTCATAGCAAGAGGCTAGGTGTGATTGTAATTGTTGAGAATTCATAGTAAGAGGAGCTAGGCAAGTGTACTCAAGCCCTCTTGGTGAGGCATTGCTCTTTTGATTAAGAGAGTTTTGATAGTGGAAAATCCCAATTGGAGATTGTGGACTGTAGTAGACCTAAGGAGAGGGTGAACCAGGATAATTCCTTGGTGTTTGCATTATGCTTGTGCCTTATCTCTTTGTGCTTGTCACGCTCTGTTCTCCAAAATACTTGGAAAATATGAAACTTTCCAAGTCCGAATAGAGAAGAAGAGTGACAAGGCCACGACAGTATTTAGACCCAAGGATTTGACTTCTTAACTCTAAATACTACACATCGTAAATATGATATATAATAATATTTCCCAATAGTCACTGCACATACTAAAACAGTACAGATGACAGATAAAAGAATTAATACATATACTTCAATACAGATAGACTACATGACCACGTCATAGAGTCACCAAAAGAAAATATTACATGTATTTATGTTTAAATGGTACAAAAGTACATATGATAATTATACTAGGTACAAAAGGGACCAAAATGTAATAGACCCCCAAACCCTCAAACACTGTCCACCACACAAGGCATAACTCACTCCCTACTCTGACCATGAGTAGCCAACTCCATGAAAACGCCCTCAGTGTGCTCCACTTCTAGCTCGAAGCTTTGAACGATCTCTGTTGGATATGGACGACATGAATACACTAATGAGGGGATGTATGAGGGTATACGGACCTCAGATGTCGCGTGCACGAAAGCGTTTTCGGAGGGAACCTTTTCTCGTGTGAAAAGGACCACTCGATAAGTGGAAAAAGCCACTCGATAAGTGGAAAAAGTCACTTTATAAGTGCATAAAGGCACTTGATAAGTGAATGAAGAAGAGGATAAATGAATGTGCTAATATAGGCTAATAAGCTTATATTTAGTTATTTCCTACAATAACTACCCCTAAAGCCTATTGTTTCAGAGTGTTTTCTCACTACAAAGCGTTGACCGTGGAGAACCCGGTCACCGTGGTCAAGGGGCCCGCTTTGGGTCCCTTGGGGGCTTCGAATCGGTGCAGAAGGGGCGAGGGGAAGCCTCGGCCCTGGTTGAGACGCTCGGCCTCGGACAGATGTGCTCGGCCTCGGCTGGAAGGGGGACGAGGGGTATCCTCAGTCGCCCGGGTAGGTGCACGGCCGACGGGTGGCGAGGGAGAGTCTCGGACCCGATTAGGACGCTCAGCCTCGGTAGGACGTGCTCGGCCACGGCAGGCTGACGGTGAGGGGAAGCCTCACTGTCCGATTGATCGAGTGGTCGGAGAGGGGCGAGGGGTAGCCTCGGCCCGTTGATCTGTTGTCCACCTGCGCAGACGAGAACGCTCGTCAGGGGGCCGGACCTTGGTTCCGGCCAAATCCCCTCCGATGCCTAAGTCAGATAGAGATCTGAGAAAGGGGGCCCGGCGGAGACGGTCCGACTCGTGAGGAGATCGTAATGGCGTCTCTCGGCGCGAGCGGGGGAGGAAGGAGATGAATTGGGGGAACGAGGTCGTTGATGGAGTACCTTAGGTTTTGCTACCTGAGATGCGGTCCCTTTGGATGATGCCCACCCTCCCCTCATATAGGTGACTCGTCCTGATAATGTGCCATGATGTGACATCATGGCCATCATTCATGGGGACGTGCAAATGTGGGAAGTTTTGACCTCCACTAATTGCGCCCATCTTGATGAGGAGATGAATGTCCTGAAGGTGGCCATGATGGCTGGAGTGATGGACTCGGGCAGTTGCCATATCTGGCGGGCCTTGATGGCTGGAGAGTGATGGCCATTTAAGTCGGGCCATTAAACTGAGCCATTAAGCCGAGCCATGATGGCTATAGAGTGAAGGCCATTTAAGTCGGGCCATTAAGCTGAGCCATTAAGCCGAGCCATGATGGCTAGAGAGTGATGGCTTTGGACGGTTGCCATATTTGGCGAATGTTTCCTTGACTTGGGCCCCGATTTCCTCCATTGTGGAAGTGGGCCTTCGTCATGTGTGGAGAAGCGCGGCCCGCCCGCGAGATCCTTGGGCCGAGGCCCCAAGGTCGTAGTAGTCTGGTTGACCAGTCGTAGTTGACTTGGCTCTTCCGGGCCCGGCCAAACTAGTCCCGTTAACATGCCCCCATCTTCTGAGCTCTACCATTGTTGAGGTGGAGGTCGGGAGATGTAGTATAATGTGGAAGAAGTTGTACTCTCTGCAAAACTTTGGCCCGTCTTGCGGAGTTTGGCCGGGGACGATAAATCATCAGCCCGAGATTCGTTCGGTCGTGGGGGAGTCGCCCATCGACTTACTGCCGACGAAGGAGATTCGTTCGGCGGCGAGGGGAGTTGCCCCTCGACTTATGACCGACGAAGGAGATTCGTTCGGTGGCGAGGGGAGTTGCCCCACGACTTACGGCCGACGAAGGAGATTCGTTCGGTGGCGAGGGGAGTTGCCCCTCGACTTACTGCCGACGAAGGAGATCCGCTCGGTGGCGAGGTGAGTTGCCCCTCGGCTTACGGCCGACGAAGGAGATTCGTTCGGTGGCGAGGGGAGTTGCCCCTCGGCTTACGGCCGACGAAGGAGATTCGTTCGGTGGCGAGGGGACGGTTACGAGGGGGTTGCGGTGGCGAGGGGAGTTGCCCCTCGGCTTACGGCCGGCAAAGGAGATCCGCCCGGTGGCGAGGGGAGTTGCCCCTCGGCTTACTTTAAGGCAAGGTGGCCTTAGCGATGGCAGCACCGGCCCGGACTGGTACGTAATACTCGCGGAGATCTCCGTCCGAGCTCCTCAACCTTCCTGGGCTTCGCGAATGGTCCGACGTCGCGATCTCGGATCTCACCCTCGATCTTAGCGGCCCCTGCGACCTGTCCTCCGGTGGTAGGGACAACCTCAGCTGGCATGGGTCGAGCTTCTTGTCGGAGAAGAGATGGCCGGTGAGCGTCACGACGGGATCGCCTGAACCCGAAACCGCCGAGATCCGCTGATTCGTGGTCCTGAACTCCCTACCAGGCGGGATCTGTCGTTATCGCCGGTGGCATTTTCCCCTTCGGGGGAGTCTCCATCCACGCCTCATCGAAGAACTTACCCACGGGATCACTGTCCTTCGAAGATGGGGAAGAAGACTCACACCTCATCGTCACCGAACTCGTCGAGATCTGGCGGACCCATGCTCGGAAAAGGAATTTTAGGTCCAAATGCTGGTGTTTCTTCCCCATGGGGTTTTGGGGATGAAGGGCGTGAGGGGTAAATCCTCACGAGTTGAGAGTGTGCGAAAGTACGATGACGTGGTATGCCTTTACTTCCGCAGTCCGGTCCTTCAGATCTTTGATTAAAGGAACGAACAAAGCGTTGACCGTGGAGAACCCGGTCAACGTGGTCAAAGGGCCCGCTTTGGGTCCCTCGGGGGCTTCGAATCGGTGCAGAAGGGTCGAGGGGAAGCCTCGGCCCTGGTTGAGACGCTCGGCCTCGGACAGATGTGCTCGGCCTCGGCTGGAAGGGGGACGAGGGGAAGCCTCAGTCGCCCGGGTAGGTGCACAGCCGACGGGTGGCGAGGGAGAGTCTCAGACCCGATTAGGACGCTCGGCCTCGGTAGGACGTGCTCGGCCACGGCAGGCTGACGGTGAGGGGAAGCCTCACTGTCCGGTTGATCGAGTGGTCGGAGAGGGGCGAGGGGTAGCCTCGGCCCGTTGATCTGTTGTCCACCTGCGCAGACGAGAACGCTCGTCAGGGGGCCGAACCTTGGTTCCGGTCAAATCCCCTCCGATGCCTAAGTCAGATATAGATCTGAGAAAGGGGGCCCGGCGGAGACGGTCCGACTCGTGAGGAGATCGTAACGGCGTCTCTCGGCGCGAGCGGGGGAGGAAGGAGATGAATTGGGGGAACGAGGTCGTTGATGGAGTACCTTAGGTTTTGCTACCTGAGATGCGGTCCCTTTGGATGATGCCCACCCTCCCCTCATATAGGTGACTCGTCCTGATAATGTGCCATGATGTGACATCATGGCCATCATTCATGGGGACATGCAAATGTGGGAAGTTTTGACCTCCACTAATTGCGCCCATCTTGATGAGGAGATGAATGTCCTGAAGGTGGCCATGATGGCTGGAGTGATGGACTCGGGCGGTTGCCATATCTGGCGGGCCTTGATGGCTGGAGAGTGATGGCCATTTAAGTCGGGCCATTAAACTGAGCCATTAAGCCGAGCCATGATGGCTATAGAGTGAAGGCCATTTAAGTCGGGCCATTAAGCTGAGCCATTAAGCCGAGCCATGATGGCTAGAGAGTGATGGCTTTGGACGGTTGCCATATTTGGCGAATGTTTCCTTGACTTGGGCCCCGATTTCCTCCATTGTGGAAGTGGGCCTTCATCATGTGTGGAGAAGCGCGGCCCGCCCGCGAGAGTTAACACCTATAAATAGGACCCAAGGGTAAGGCATTCATACTACACTTTCCATGCCATAAGTTTGCATAAGGCAACTTATGTTCTTCTTCTCCCTTCCATTAAAATCCTCTTCTAAATAGAGATTTAGGCGGTGAAACTCTGCTTCGATCCTCCGTGACGAAGTACCGACCGTTGTGGCGAAACCGAGGGTGAAGTTCAGAGACTACGGTGCCGCGTACGCAAGCGTAAGTCTATGTTATTCGATCCTAGCGTCGTTGTTTTGACAGGATCTCACATTGGTATCAGAGCCATATGGGTTCGCCCCGGTCAAACCGTCGCCCCGTCGAACCGATGAATGAGGCGTTGTCTTTTTCACGAATGGGTATCCTACCATTATGGATATGGTAGGAACGCTTCGTGACGGAGAGAACGCAGCGGTTGTTCTTTTCACGTTAGGGTCTTCTGTCATTATGGATATGGCAAAAACTCTCCGTGATGGGAAGAACCGACCGTTCATATCGCCAAGCTCGCACTCTTCATGGATGCTGAGTCTCCATTCAATTGAGAATGGGTGCTCTCTTCATGTGGAGCGTGTAGTTTGCGAACTTTAGAGTATGTTATTTTTTCATTTTGGCACACGGCCATTAGAGAATAACTACTTTCTCGACGAACGGGTGTCTCATCGGAGAAGAAGATGGTGGTTATTCCCATCGGAGAAGATGACCTTTGGTGCATGATCACCTTGGCCATATGGGCCATGGAGGCTATGCATCCCCCCTCCACATGCGGAGGGGGTTGGCTACGACCAAATGACAACGAAAACCACCCCGTCGGGGGGGGGGGGGGGAGAAGGGGAGGCCGGCCATGGCGAAGGGGCCAAGGCCGGCCAAGGCCAAAAAGGGCCATGGCCAGGCCTCTGGCCGGCCATGGCCGGCCTCTGGCTGAGGCCAGGCCAGGGCCAGGGGGCCCTGGCCGGCCTTGGCCAGGCCAGAGCAGGCCTCTGGCCGAGGCCAGGCCAGGGCCAGGGGGCCCTGGCCTACCGAGGCCAGGCCAAGGCCTGCCGGCCTTGGCCGAGGCCAGTGTCCGGCCACTGCCGACCCCGACCTCGGCCAGTGCCTAGCCCCGGTCGAGCCCCGGTTGACCCTGTATTGGGGGGGGGGGCTTGCATGAATGTGACATGCATGGCTAGCCCATACGGGGCCGACGGCAGTCGTCTGTGGCAAAATTCTTCTATAAGGGGGGAAGCGCCTGGATCCATACGGGAGCCGGCGACGATGGCTTGCAGAAAAATCCCCTCAGGATGGATCCGGCCTGGGCACGGCTACGGTTCAATCCCGGCAATGGCCAGGGATTGCTGAATATTTCGCTAGTATCATAAGGGTACTAGGTTAAAATACACGTTTTGAAAAATACGTTTTCAAAAACGCTTTTCCGCCGCAAAGTACTATAAGAGTACTATTATTTGATAAAGTGATGGGGAAATATTGAAAGTTACTCTAGATGGTGATTGGAAACATAGCGACCTTTCCGATTCTAGAGTAACATCTTCAATATTTTTCGAAAGTAACTTATCAAATTATAAATATCATTCCAAGTGGGAGTTGAAATTAGAACTATCCAAATGGGATATTCTATTATCATTTCAAGTGGGAATTATATTTTAAGAATTTTTAATGCAATGTTTTTGATCAAACCTTCGGTTTTGTGTCTTTTGCAGCATTTTAAAAGTAAAATATCTTCCGCTTCAAAGAATATCGTCGCTGAGCTAAACAGAGGTGAAAAACTCAACGGCGATAATTACAAACTATGGTCCATCAAGATACAATACGTTCTAGAGGAGCAAGAAGTGCTCGAAACTCTAAAGAACATAATGATTGAACCCGAGTTGGGCACTACGGCCCAACACAGACGAGACAAGGAAGCTTTTGATGCTTGGTCTCGGAAGAACAAGATAGCTCGCATTACGTTATTGAGCAGTATGGCCGATGACATAATGCACATCTTCCGAGAGCATGACTTAGCCATGGACATATGGTCCAAGCTTGAGGAGAAGTTTGGTGGCACATCGGTGTCCAAACTTCGTTCTTTAACTATAAGATTTGATTCATACAAGAAATGTCCAGATCATTCCATAGGGAAACATCTGCGACATATGGCGAATCTAATCTCATTGTTAAAGGATGCAGGTCATGTGCTCACTGATGAGCAACAAATCCAAGCAGTCATACGTTCCCTGCCAAATGGGTGGGACCAAATGAAGATGCATCTCACTCACAATGAGAGCATCAAGACTTTCAGCGATGTTTCTAAGAACCTCGAATTAGAGGAAGAGGGGCTTGCGGTTGCCAAGCCAAGTGCAGAAGTGCACATGGTTGCTAGTTCCTCACACGGGGGAAAGAAACGGAAAGATCTTTCGAAGTCTACTAATGAACGTAATAAGCAACCTGAGTCTACCAAGAAACCCAAGCATAAGGGTGGGCATAAGAAATGGTACAAGAAGAAAGACTTGAAGAAGATCAAGTGCTTCAAGTGCAACAAGTTCAGTCACTATGCTCGTTCGTGTACGAGTGGAAGCGACGAGGTAACTTGTAATTATGCTAGTTACATATGTGTTTCTAGTTCAATATTTCTTGTGGAATCTAATCCATTTTGGATAATTGATTCAGGTGCCACCGACCACATAGCAAGGGATAGACGGTCCTTCGTGGAGTATCACCGGATACCCCAAGAAACAAAGTGGATTTATGTAGGAAACAACACACGTGTTGAAGTGAAAGGCGTTGGGACTTGCAAGCTAGTCTTGGACAATGGTCGCACTATCTTACTACATGATGTCCTCTTCGCTCCAGATATTCGAAGGAATATTATATCCGTGGTCGTGTTAATGGGTCTTGGTTATAGCTGTGTTTTTCATGATTGTAAAGTGGACGTGTCTTGTAATAATTCCTTAATTGGTATTGGGTATGTATTTAAAGGATTTATTGTATTGAATACAATGTATGACTCTTCATTTTGTAATGAAAATTTCCTTGTTACAAATTCTTCGACTTATGAGTCTGATATAATTTGTTGGCACGCAAGGCTTGGTCACAATGGACCAACGCGTATGGATAGACTTGCCAAATGTGGCCTTCTATCCAATGTTTCAAAGGTTGATATGTCGACTTGCGAACATTGTCTTGTGGGAAAATCTTGTCGCAAGCCGTTTGGAACCGGCACAAGGGCCGATGTTCCATTACAGCTCATCCATTCGGACATATGTGGTCCAATGAATGTCAAGACAAGACGCGGGAAGTCCTATTTCATCACTTTTATTGATGATTTCACCCGATTCGGACATATCTATTTGATATCCCACAAAAGTGAAGCATTAACCTGCTTTAAAAACTATATGAGTTTGGTGGAAAATCAATTAGATCGCAAGATTAAGGTCTTGCGAACCGATATGGGCGGTGAATATCAATCAGCAAGTTTTAAGGAACTTTGTGATGAAAAGGGCATAGTTCATCAGATAACTATGCCTTATACTCCGCAACAAAATGGTGTTGCAGAAAGGAGAAATAGGATTTTAATGGAAATGGTCCGTTCAATGATGGCGCAAGCTAACTTGCCAATCACCTTTTGGGGTGATGCATTATTGACAGCCACTTTCATTTTAAACCGCGTACCCTCGAAATCAGTTAGCTCCACTCCTTATGAGTTGTGAAACCAAAGGTCTCCTGACTTAAACATTTTAAAACCTTGGGGATGTGCATCCTACGCACTTATTTCCTCCCATAAGTATGGCAAACTTGGGCCACGGGGAAGGAAATGTATCTTTATATGATACACAGAAAACTCCAAAGGTTATGTTTTCATTGATCAGGAAGACAATGGAGGTCTAATTGAATTTGAGTCGAGGGATGTCACTTTCTTGGAAAACGAGTTTCCAAGACAGGGTGAGATAAGTCAGGACTTATCTCTATTTGAGATTAATGATCAAGAAGGATTACCTCATTCGAGTGGGAGAATTCTTGGTGAAGAAGAAAATACGTTTCAAACTTCACCAATGGATGATACGAATGACGCTAATCCTATTCCATACGGGAATAATGATCCAAGTGGGAGCATTTCTAACGACATTCCAAGTGGGAGTGATATTAGAATTGATCTAAATTCGAGTCAACAAGGACTTGAAGAATCTCAAATACGACGTAGTAGTCGTACAAGGTTGGCTCCTCTAAGATATGAGGATGAATTTCTGCAAACCTTTATGACTTTACTACAAGATGATGACGAGCCTGCTACTTTCAAACAGGCCGTATCATGCCCTGCGAAAGACAAATGGATGGGAGCGATGAAAGAGGAGTTGAAATCCATGAAAGTTAACCAAGTCTGTGACTTAGTTGACTTACCCAGAGGACGTAGAGCTATTGGGAACAAATGGGTTCTCAAGATCAAACATAAGGCTGATGGCTCTATTGACAGATATAAAGCTCGCCTTGTCGCGAAAGGTTTTACGCAACAGGAAGGGATAGACTACGAAGAGACCTTCTCACCTGTTGTCCGTTTTACCTCGATTCGCCTGATTCTGGCTATGGTAGCTTGCTTAGACCTCGAATTACATCAGATGGATGTAAAGACTGCCTTTCTCAATGGAGAATTGGACAAGGAGATCTATATGAAACAACCAACAGGGTTTGTAAAAGAAGGAAACGAACATAAGGTTTGTAAACTTCGTAAGTCCATATATGGTCTTAAACAATCCTCGAGGCAATGGTATATACGATTTCAAGAAGTTGTCTTATCAAATGGGTTTTCCATGCTTGATGAAGATAACTGTGTATATATCAAGAGGATTAAAAGCAAGTATGTTATTACGTCTCTATATGTAGATGACATTTTAATAGCCAGAAATGACAAGGGCTTTGTGATGGATATCAAGGCTTGGCTTTCATCAGTTTTTGAGATGAAAGACATATGAGAAGCCGCATATATCATTGGAGTTAAGATTTCAAGGAATCGTTCGAAGAAACTTCTTTCTCTTTCACAAGAGACATATATAAAGAAGGTTCTAGAACGTTTTAATATGCATGACTGCAAGTCCATTGATACTCCTATAAGCAAGTGCGACAATTTATGTCTGAAATCGTGTCCAAAGAACCAAAAGGAAAAGGAAATTATGGAAAAAGTTCCATATTCCAGTGCAGTTGGTAGTCTTATGTACGCTATGATGTGTACAAGACCGGACATCTGTTTTGCCGTTGGAATGGTAAGTCGTTACCAATCCAATCCAGGGCAAGTACACTGGAAAGCGGTTAAGAGGATATTGCGGTATCTCAAAGGAACTGCAGACTATGCTTTATGCTATCAAGGAGATGCCTTGAGACTCGAAGGCTACACTGATGCTGATTGGGCGGGTGATCTCGATGAGCGACGATCGACCTCAGGATATGTTTTTCTACTCGGATCTGGTGCAATATCCTGGAGTAGCAAGAAACAATCCTGCATCGCACTTTCAACTATGGAAGCCGAGTTTGTAGCATTTAGCATGGCAGTCCAAGAGGCTGTTTGGCTTAGGAAATTCTTAGACAGGCTAATTGATGCAAGTGACTCAGGTGCTGTACCAATACACAGCGACAGTCAAGCATCTATAGCCTATGTCAAAGATCCAAAATTCCATTGTAAGACCAAACACATTGATATCCGCTACAAATTTGCAAAAGACTTTGATAAGACCAAGAAGGTAGACATAAGGTACATATCTACACTTGAGATGATAGCGGATCCGCTTACGAAGGCGATCCCCAGAGATGTGTTTTACAAACACTTATCATCTCAAGGGTTGCGTAAGAGCTGAGTTGTACAAATGTAAATTCCCATGTCTGTAAAAGATCAAATTTAATAAAAGAATAAGTTCTTTTTAACATTGCATATGAATTTCTTGAAAATGTTTTTATACATTTTTTAAAATCTCAGCTGGTTTTTTAGTATGTCGGACAGATTGAGATTGGCTCTCTCACATGAGCGTCCGCCTTTATTATATCAGACAGATAGAATAAAGATGAGACCTGTTTAAAGTCAAAATCGTCAGACGGATGATTTAGAGTCATGACTTAAACAAAATGGTCGTATGAAAGATCTGCATCATATGGATGCTTACAAAAGATCTAATAGGATTATTAAATCCTATCTGTCTTATGCGGGATGTGGGTCCAGAAGATGATTTGAGTAGTAAAAGAGACTCAAAATCAGACATTGTGGTGTCTGATCATCATCCTTACAACATCATTAAGACATACGCTCCCTGGGAAAGGAGTGATGTTGTAATACGTATTCATACTACGTATGCATTGTGACCATTGGGTTAGAATAGTAATTGTGTTTACTATTATGTGAGACCCAAAGACCACATGGGTCTTAACTCGTTACCCTTATGGACTCTAATTGGTTCCTTTAGATTTGACTGGGTGATTGCTATCTTAGCATGTTGCTTATGGACTATGGTCAATTCGGTCCGGCGGGGCATGTTAGAAAAGCGAGTCAGGTCAAGATCGAAAGGATCGCAAGAAGAGGAAGATTAATTTCATATTCACATTTGGACTTTAAAGATTCAAAGCTGGCCAGCCAATTGTAATCCAGATGGGATTCAATTGTTGAATATAAAGTATAAGAAATGTTAAGAAATAATCTAGGGTAAAGCATGCGTTGATCTACTCAACTTTGCACCTCGAGGAGTGTTGTGTATCTCTAACAAGTGCACAACAGCAGACTCTATGTGCATGACGGTCACACGGCCTATTTCTCGGTATGATAAACAGAAGAGTTAAAGGAAAAGATGTTTCCTTACAATCCCCTCAAGTATGAGTGGGAGATGTTGGATATGGACGACATGAATACACCCATGAGGGGATGTATGAGGGTATACATACCTCAGATGTCGTGTGCACGAAAGCGTGCACGGAGGGAACCTTTTCTCGTGTGAAAAGGACCACTCGATAAGTGAAAAAGCCACTCGATAAGTGGAAAAAGTCACTTTATAAGTGCATAAAGGCACTTGATAAGTGAATGAAGAAGATGATAAATGAATGTGCTAATATAGGCTAATAAGCTTATATTTAGTTATTTCCTACAATAACTACCCCTAGAGCCTATAAATAGGACCCAAGGGTAAGGCATTCATACTACACTTTCCATGACATAAGTTTGCATAAGGCAACTTATGTTCTTCTTCTCCCTTCCATTAAAATCCTCTTCTAAATAGAGATTTAGGCGGTGAAACTCTGCTTTGATCCTTCGTGACGAAGTACCGACCGTTGTGGCGAATCCGAGGGTGAAGTTCAGAGACTACGGTGCCGCGTACGTAAGCGTAAGTCTATGTTATTCGATCCTAACGTCGTTGTTTTGACAGGAACCCATAATCTCCTAGGGAAAAACCTGCTCTGAAGTCTCAGGCCCTAGACTTGGGAAAAAGGTGGGGTAGACATGTTAACGCATGCCCAATAGGGAAACACAACTCGGTATGGAGTATTATATTTCACATTGTTTACAACTATGTTACTAACTCCTATGTTTAGAAGCAATTAAATTAAATTAATGACTCAAGCAGAGAAATGAAACATGTGAAGCAAGAAGTAGAATAAAGTACTGCGATAAGAAGAAAGAGCTATCATTTACCATTCATGTTTGTTTATATTTTGTTACTTTCGAATTATTGTTTTGGAAACTCAGGTAAAACATAATACGTAAGGATCTGGATTATCACCCAGGGTGGGTAAAAAGTGGTACCCCGCTAGTGAATACAAGCACTGTAAAACATGGCCCCTCGTAACTCCCCCGTTTCGGAAGTGAGAATATCATATCATACACATCATATACCTCATGGTGTATCACGAGTACACCCATGGGGCTCTCCAAATCCGTTCACTCCCCCTGCCGACTGCCAAGAGTGCGAGTGAGATACAACTCAATCTAGTCTAGTTCCTTAGTCTATATTTTACTCGAGTTTTCACCAACCCTATACCTGGAATACTCACCCACCTTGGGGAAAACTGAGATATTCCAGGACATTATCATATTCTCATGTTCCTATTCAACAAATTTTGAGCATTTCCCCATTTTAACAATCTCGTGATCATACCTGCCGCTAGCATCATTTCATTAACAACTATCATCACAACAATGTTATAATTTCCATGACCACCATTGTATTTCATAAAAATGTTCGTGCATAAGGAAACGACTTAATATTAGCATGAACCAGAATATCCTCAGTACAGCATTCTTACATGCACAAGGAAAGTTGCAAGGTCCCAAAACATAGATTGTGGATTAATTAGAACATGTTATGAAACACAGTCTAGGCATGGTGATGAAGCATACTTTAACCTTCAAGCATGGTGATGAAACCATCTAAGCTTGGCGACTACAATATAGTCATACCAAAATCTAACTAACATAATCTAGCCATGGACTTTAAAACATAAGCATAATATAACAAAATCTAACATGGAATTTAACATTAGTTAGCAACATGGTAGACATATGACTTGAATTTTGTTTCATGATATGTAACCTGATGTATGGTGGTAATAACATAATCTAAGCATGGTGATAACAACATAATTTTTGCATGGTGATAACAAATAATTTTAGCATGGTGATAACAATATAATCTAATCATGATATGTAACATGAAGCATGGTGATAACAACATAATCTAAGTATGGTGATAACAACATAATTTAAGCATGGTAATAATAACATAAATCATGATATGTAACATGATGGTATGATGATAACAATATAATCTAAGCATGGTGACCACAACATAACTTAAGCATTGATAGCATCACAACCTAAGCATGGTGATAACAACATAATTTAAGCATGGATAACAACATATTCTAAGCATGATGATAACAACATAACTTAAGCAAGGTGATAACAACATAATCTAATCATGATTCGTAACATGAGGCATGGTGATAACGACATACCCTAAGCATGGTGATAGCAATATAATCTAAGCAAGGATAGCATCACACCCTAAACATGGTGATAACAACATAATTTAAGCATAGATAACAACATAATCTAAGCATGGTGATAATAACATAACTTAAGCCATGTAATAACAACATAATCTAATCATGATTTGTAACATGAGGCATGGTGATAACAACATAAGCTAAGCATGGTGTAATAATATAACTTAAGCCAGGTGATAACAACAAAATCTAATCATGATTTGTAACATGAGGCATGGTGATAACACCATCCCCTAAGCATGTTGATAGCAACATAATTGTTTGCGATGTCGTGAGCTTCAATATTTTAGCTGCAAGCGCACGATGTTGTTGTAGCACTATATGGGTCGTCCTCTGGGAGGCAGCTGTTGATTACTAGTTTCTTACTCAGTTTAATAGCTATGCGATCAAGATGATGTCAAAGGTAATGAAAATTAATGGAAAATATCAATAATAAAAAGCTCTAGGGCCTGGATATCCCCACCATTGGACTAAGCTAGGATTGATTAGGATTAACCAATTGTTGAATTCATGAGGTTCAGGAGAGGTCATCTAATCTAATGGTATTCTCTTACCCCTACTCCCATGGTGCATGTTAAGATATCCCCTTATATTAACCCTATTCCCCACTCCCGTGGCACATGTAGGACTACCTAACCAGTATCGATACCAACTCCCATCGTGCATCGATACGCGTTAGATGCATTATGTCCGATGAATGACCCCAATCTTCCTCCATGCCACTCACGTGGATTAAGATTTAGATCCATGTTTGGAGGGCTCTGATCGATGCCTGACTCCCATCATCCACATCGATAGTATCAATCAATGCATTCAGAAACCCAAGATTAACCCCGACACCAATCGCGAATTAATCTAATTACCCACGAAGGGGGAATTCGAATTACATTGATAATACTCATCCTAACATACCCCTCATCCTCAATTACTCAACAATTAATCAATATTTATCATTCTATACTATATCCAATGGGGTTCAAGCCATTGGCCCTAGATGAATCACTACGCACAATGCATGTAGTTAAAGGTGATTGATTTCATTGAAAGAGCATTCATTGCAATAAATATGAATAAGGATTCAATAGCAAACCAATCCACAATCGTAAGAGCAATCAATAGATGGATCCACTATTCAAAAATTAAACTAGAAAACAAAATAAACAAAAAGAACAATTAGATTTGACAGGGAATAAGAATGTTTACACCTAATGATCCCCGAAAAGCACTAAAAAGTCTTGCCAAAAAGCGTCCTCTAGCGCAGAGGAATAACAAACATATATATACTCCCTCAAAATCCCAAATAAAAACCTAAAATACCCCTTGACAGTGCCCACTCGGGCTCAAAACCCTTGGCAGATGCGACCGCATCAAGAACAACGCGGTCGTGTGGCCAAAACTACATAAAAGAGGCCTAAATTGCTACAGGGAATACGACCGCATGGTTAGCCCATGCGACCACATTTTCTGAGCGTTAGCTGCCCAAAATTAGATCTAAAAAGGCCATGTGGAGCGGCCGTTTGGCTTTGGCTTCTCTTGGGATGACACGATCGCGTAGATCTCCAATGACGCAACCGCGTGCGTGCTATCTTTTCTTCCTTCAGCTCATCACGACACGGTCGTTTGGCATGGATGATGTGACCACGTGGATTCAGATGTATCTTCCCTCGGCTCCTGGCAACGCGATCGAGTGGCTCTGATTACGCAACCACGTGGCTTCCAATTGGGTTTCCTTGCTGTGTCCTGGTCGATGTGGCCGCGCGGCTTAGTCCACGCAACCGCGTGTGACACTTTTGAGCTCTTTTCCATTGCTTTTGATCTCCAATCGCTTCTTGCTTGATTTCATCCCATTCTCCCATTTTGAGCCCAAAAATCCCTGATCTCTCCTGCAACACATGAGAAATACCAAAAGCTTAAAAGAAAACAAAACACGGAAAATAGCGTGAAACATGGGATGAAATGATATAAAATGCATATGGAAAGAGTGTAAAATATGTGTAAATATGGTACACATCAAAATCCCCAAACTAAACTCTTCCTTGTCCTCAAGGAAGACATAAAAAGGTAGAACTTGGAGAAATGCAAGCACGCAAGCAAATGATGACATGAAGCATGAGAATTTCAGAATTTCGAGCGTATATACGTGATCGAATAGAAATTCCAAATTCATAGAAATAAAATACGTCGATCCCTCTCTATTTGTTAGGATATAATCTTAGGATATTACTTCAATCCCAAGTCGTCAGATAATATGCTGAAATCACGACTACACTCAAGTCCTAGGATATTTTCTCTAACCTGTCTTTAGGTTGAAAACAAAGAAATCGAAGTTATATGATGGTCAATGGCAGGGTAAGTCAAGGATAATGAGTTATTAGCCCATCGAGGAAGTGGTTCCTATGATATATCAATGTTCCTTGATTCATGGAGTTTCTTTCTCATTTTTGCCTTCAATTTTTCTTCTTTTCATGTTTTTCATTTTTCAATATGTATTTTTTTTTCCTTTTTTGGGATTATACATGGTTTGTGTAAGGAGCGTTGGGTCGATGACTCCTAAGTCAGACGATCTTAGGGCACTGGGCCAAGAAGGACCCCTCAGACATACTAGCTCAAACCAATATAAATCCTTATTCGAATGCACTCCCCAAGCTAAGCCTTTCAGCGCGATGCCCCGATGCTTCCTGAGGCATAGGGATTCGGCTATTCAGTGTTGCTTGGAGAACGGTGCATTTATTAATTATATATATAAACATAAGAAAATATACTTTTTTTTCAAAAGCATGGGTAGATCAGGTGACAACAATCCTCAGTACTAAGTGATACATCGCTATCCAAGTCCCGAAGGGTTATAAAACATTATATTTAGCTATTAATCCATCGCTCCATGTATAAAGTAGACTCCAATGGGAAATTCAACTTAGCTCGGTTTCGAGTATTTCTATCCTAGAGGCTATGAGAATAGTCATGATATGCATAATAAGTGGGATTCAGAGCTAAAAGATTATCCCAATCAAGTATCCTAAGCAATATCGAGAAATCGAGCATAAATGTGGAAAATGAAATTCAACTCGATATATCACACATATTAAATCTCGAATCCGAGAAATTCTCAAGGCGAATGCAAGTATATACAAATGGATGCGAGATAATGCAAAAATCATGATTCGAATGCAAGTATTTTTTCTTCTTCAAAATTTTATTGGATTTTGAATGCATGCATATAGTTAATAAAGTGAGCATGATGCATGGTAAAAAGAAAAAAAAGAGAAGGAAAAAAGGAAAACAAAAATATAAACTGGAAAAATATGGACATGTGGATGGTAAAGAAAGAAAATAAAAGAAAAGTGGGCATGGAAATGCTCCTTCCCCAAGCTAAATCATGCATTGTCCCCAATGCGATAACTTGTGAATATGTGAGGATGAAAAGTATAGGGGATGAGATTAGTAATCTCATCATGCAAAGCCCTGTCGGGTGGTGGTAGTGTGGATGATGTGGATGGAGGGTGTTCGTCAGAGGGTGGTGGGTCTACAACATCTGTGGGTTGTGAAGTGGGTGGAGCATCGGTAGATGGTGTGGGTGAAGGATGTGTATGGATTGTGTAAGAGATGATGGTGCTCCAGATGAGGGTGGTGGTGATGGTGGTGGTATGGAAACATGAGGTGTAGATGTAGATGGACGTGCAGACGTGGATGGCTGAGGTGGGGGTGGCATAAGTAGGAGGGTGGGTACAGCCACAAGATAGTGTCCCTGAGCATAGTGCCAACGGTAGACAACATCGAATTGTGACTATAAAGTCGTGACAATGGACGTGAGGCCGTCCACCGAGGACTATAGGTCAGTCAGGGAGCTAGTCATGGAACTCTTGAGGTCATGGAATGCATCCTCCACTCATGTGAGTCTCTCGTGAAAGGAAAGGGTTAACGGAGGGGTGTGGCCAGTGCCCTCACCAGGTTGGCGAGATCTCTGTGAAAACTGACAAAGCAAAGTGTAGGGTGTATGTGGTGGAGGCTTGACATGGCCTGACTATGTGGCAGTAGAAGGGTCAGGAATAACAGGGATCTGAATAGGATGAGGCTGAGCTGGGGCCTGTGCAAGCTGGGGCTGGGCAGCGACATGAAGATCTGGATCTGGTAGAAATCTCCAGAGCACAGCTCCAGCTACAGGAATCCTGAACCAATCAGGATAGGGGAGAATGGTGTCGGTGGAAAGAGGCCTGTGAAGACAATAGAATCTCTCTTCCCCGGTCTCTCAATCATGTGCATATTCGTGAGGATGGAGAGATATAGTGAGGTGGGGCCGAGACGTGCATCTAATCATCGGAGATCTGAAATGATACGGTAGGGAGGTTGGCAATGACAGTGATTAGACCTACGTAGAAAATCATGGCACAGGGGCTACTGACAGTGTGGAATAACCTATACCCCATATATGAGCCGGCATGTCACGGTCGCTTTTCGATCGTACGTTTTTCGTGCGCGTACATTTCTTTCGTACGTGTATTTTTAGTTGCCTCTTCTTGCATCCCAAACGTGCGATGTAATATGTCGTTGTGACCCTATGAGAGAGTACTTATTTGTGGTATAATTTTTGAACGTCATTTCACGGTCGTTCTCCCATAAAACCACTTTGTTTGAAGAGATGTCGTAACTTTAGACTAGTCGTTCGACCTATTTATTTTTTGTGCCATTTTTCGTTACCCTAGCTCATGACCAATCATCTTAGTCTCGATCCTCTTGTCGACACGGTCGTCCCGATATTTTTCTTGTATTTATCGGACGCCGTTTGACCGACCTATCGACCTAATCACTTTCAACTTGTAATTAGTTTAGACTAATTCTATCCCTAATTAAAAATCTAATCAAACCTTAGGATAACATACGTAGCACATGTTAACATTATCCTAGCTATTTGCCACACTAATTCTACACTCCCCCTCTCACACACTCTCTCTCCAATCACCCTAATTCTACCCCACTTTCAACCTTACATAGCACATAACCCTTCATCAAAACACAACTCACGCAACCTAGGTTTTCTAAGAGAACTCAGCCGCCACCTACACCAAGTCGCGCATCCCTTGCCTCGGCCTCCTTGCCACCGGCCAACACCCATCGCCGGACTCTATAACTACTGGCAACACCTCCATGGCCACCCCTTGTTCGGCCATCCCCATCTCTTTACTCTCTCCTCTCTCCACAAAGAGAACCCATGGCCATCCTTAACAACCTGCCGGCCTGCTCCACCTTTGCCGCACAGACCGAACCCTAGCTCCTCCACCCGAACCACCCAGCCAACCACATGCTCCTTCACAACATCCGGCCAACTCCATCAAGCTGGCCACCTAGATCCGAAACCACACAGCAGTCCAAAACCCTTTGCTGCACAGCCCCTTCATCCCTTAAACTGTCGAACAACATTTCCCCTAGGCTGCACAGATCCGACACCCTTGAACCCCTTAAACTCTGGCCTCCTCCTCAACAAACGCAGCCGTAGACCCCCCATAACCCCTGCCGAACCCAGCCTCCCTCCACAAAACAGAATCCACGGCCAGCCCTTAGCTGCACACAAAAACTGTCGTTGTTTCTCCTTCACCCACGGCCGGGCCGCACCACCTCAGGCCGCCCTTTGTTTGCCATTCGCGTGCCGTGTATGCTGTCCTAGTTGTTGCCATCGTCACTGCAAGCCGTAGACGTCACCGTACCTTGCACGCTACCGGAATCCAACCCCTGACGTCGCTACCCGACGTTAGTGTAGCTCTCGCGTCGTGTTGAGGTATAACTTTGAACCGTAGGAACCCACACGCTTGCATGTTAATCAAGACTAAAAAATTGTAACTTTAATTGCTTTGGTAACTCACTAATCAAGATTTAATAACTGGGACTGTAGGCTGGATCGTGATTTGAGCACATAGGTGGATCTTGGACCTTGTTGATTCGGTGATCGCAACGTGGTTGTTTTCAGGCAAGTGAAACTTGCCCAGTATTTGTTTAGGCCATGTTTTAGGCCAATCTATGAAATAGCGTAAAAGAGACTAGACGATGAAATGATAGTTGCCTAGACGCCATGCTTGATCTAGCTTGACGACGAAGCTAGACCCGACACCCTTGCTATGCTATCATTTCATACCGCATGTCATGTTTAATTTTAAATTAACTGTACGCACTTTTTAACTGCTTATTGCAATGTTCATGCATTTTACCATGTCATTTCATGCATTGATTGTATTTCTATGTATGTGTAGCACACACTACTTTAAATTGTTTGCTACGGCGAGTAGGGTCCTGACCCCTACATCCTATTGAGGCTAGGTGCCTGCATTGCAGGCACAACCCTATGCCAATAACACTTCCTGGCTCGTGATCCAGAGCGAGCACAGTGTAGTTGGTGAAAAACCAACGCTCGATACACGTGGATGGGTTGGGTTAAACGAGCACTTGATCGTAGAAGTGTGCCCGTACAACCACTTCAGCCAAAAGATGGAAACACTGTGCACGACGTGATAAGCTAGTTTTCGTGAATTCATGATATATAGTTTAGTAGCTTCTGCTACGACGTGCGTGCTTTATTACCATCATGTTCATTTTAATTGTTGCATTCTTTTAAATGCCATGCCATATCATCAAGTTAAAACTGCTAGTTGCATTACTATTTATATGTTTCCTTGCACAAAAGTCTTCTGTTTCCTTCTGGAGACTTTTGCTGACATGCGCCCTTTTCTCTTTGGGTGTCGCATGTTAGGTGGTGAGTCTGAGTTAGTTGCAGAGGACGATCGGTACGCAGACATTGAGTTCGAGGTTTCTGCAGAGGCAGAGTTGGAGGTCACTGGAGACCAGTCCTAGTCTTGCCTAGAGATTTATCTTAGTGGTTGCGGTATTCTTTAGATCTGCTGTTAGGTTGTCGGTGCATAGCACCTTATCTTTATGTTTTTTGGCCATGCTTGGGGCCTTTCTTTCAGATTCTGTATTTCTTTATGACTATCTCTGCATGATTGGAATAAAATCTGTGGATGTTGAATGTTGGATAAATTTAATTGTCTACCTTTCTTTTTTACTATTGTTGTTTCGTCGTAATGCAAAGAACCTGCTAATGGATTAAATTACCAGACGCTTATCAGACTGTAACTTCACAGCTCCAAGTCTGACGGACCTCTTCACGTCTCGGCTTCCATAGTTGGGAAGCAGGGCGTGACAGGTTTTAGTGGTGGCCCATACAGGTCCTCTTTGCACCTGCAAAATATCGAAACAACGATAATAATAAAACATCCATTAAAATATTCGGAGCATTCAAGTCATAAATTTGAGTCTAATCTGAATGTTTTCCTTGTCTTAGATGGCTAGGAGACGTATAAGCCGAGCTGTGGTTAGACCTGTATTGAAGTCTAATCTGTCTGCACAGTTTAAGAGGCCAGTTGGGCCTAATCGAAAGGTGTGCTATCATTGTGGCAAGGCTAGTCATGTGTAGGACCAGTGCAGGAGGATGCTTGGCCAGTGCTTGATTTGTGGCAACGCGTCGCATACCTTGAAGGATTGCCCGTGTGCTAGGAAGCAGCAGAGAGCACTAGTAGCTGTCAGTCGTGGAGCACCCCTTATATCTCAGGAGCAGGCTTTCCAGTAGGCAGCTCAGCCTAGGGAACAAGCTTGCACGATTACTGCAGTGGAGGCGGAGACTGAGGACGGAGTTATTGCAGGTAATCCTCAGAGTAGCCTTTACTTTTCATTAGTTGATCTTGCATGTTTAGAATAGGTTTTGATTAGAAGACTTAGACAGACGTCCAGTTTTATAGTCAGACTCATTCATTAAGATTTAGTCATACTCGTCTTAGGATACCCTAGTAGCCTCTCATCTAGCTCTGACCATATTAGATTCCTAGAGTTTCTCCTTAGTCATTCGCTTGGGTCCATTTTGGGCACAACATAACGTAATCTTGATCCTCTTAGGACCCCTTCCCTGAGATCTCTATTATAGTTTAGTTCATTAGAAAGTCTTAGTGCTAAGTTTCTCCTAATCTTTAGTCAGCCCAGTAATTAGAACCCCTGATCTTTATCATTATTCCTAATCATTACACTTCTGTGTTATCGACCGTAGAATTCCATCGTAGCTTGTCATGAATCATGTCCTAGCCGTATTTATGTATCGATCATGCGACATATTCTTTGTCCTCGATTCACGTGATCGCCTCCTGACGATTATCGTTAATTTTTCGAATCTTCTCCATTGCAAATCTGACTCTTCTAAAAGTATTTTAGATACTCCTTATTAAATTCTTTGATCAGTTCAACTTCTTTGAAAACCCCTTATTATATACTTAGATTTCTTGCTTTTTGGTTGAGTTAAAAGTCATTCTTGGATTTTGAAACCTTCTTGGTCGTAATCTTAGTTACTATCTCGTAACCATTTTCTAACATATATCTTTCGTATTTCAGTTTTAAAACTTCATTACCATTTTGATAATTCAATATATCATCCCTTTCTTTCTGTCATGCCCCGCTTCCCATTAAGCTTGGGAGCGAGAGCGCGAACGGGTCCACATGTACAAGTAAGGAGGATGTACTTTTGCTTTTCTTTCCTCCCTGACTTAACACAATAAGTGTCTGTGTGAAATCCCGCAGGTTCTTGCTTGCATTACTCAAAAACAACACAGATAAATAAAACATTATTACAATCTCAAATGTCTCAAAAGAATTACAACAAATGGAGACAAGAAGAGTGGGTCTTATGACCGTACAACAAATGAAAAGAAGTGCAATGAAAGCTCACTAGTTCAACAAGTTTTGGTCCACTGGTTCAGCTATCTCAACTAGTCCTCCTGGTGTTATAGCTCGGGATCTGACATACATCCAAAAACATGAATTTATGTCAGCAAGGGTCTGCAAGTAGATGTTAGAACCCAAGGCAAGGTATACAAAATTATACTGAATTTAAGAGGCATTATTGAATTAAACGAGATAATGACAACAAGTTTAAACATGTTGATTTAAAATGAAATAGAGTAAAATACTCCTAGCATGCAGTTCTAAGCAGTTTAACAAGTAAAGTGAGCAGTTATGATATGACAGTTATAACGAATTAAAAGTAAGCACTATAAACAAGGCAATCCTGATGTGCGAGCAAGTGAACACGATTATTACAATTACAATGCAATACTTTCTTCATGCATATGGTTCTCTCCTTTAGGTCGTGATGAGTGAGTCGTCCTTCTCAAGGAGGCCTTTCATGATTGGCGCTAACACACCGCATGCGGGTAGTGCCCTTGAAGAGAGTACCCTTTCATACGCCTAGTAGCCGCTCAACCCTAACCCCACCCAAGAGTGTTGTGCTGGACACGAGCCAGGCGCTAAACCGACATATACTGGAACACGAGCCAGACTAGTCATATGTGACCCTACTAGAACACGATCCAGACTAGTCACACATGACCGATGGAGTATCCATATTACAAGCACGAATTCACGAATTTATTTGTCAACTCACATGACATCACGAAAATCACAATTTCGCCTTTGAGGCGCACGATCTCTCGATGTCAAGCATTTGTTAAATATTCCGAGACATGCCATAATTAAATAATTTCGTCATTTATTTTTATACAGCATTTTTCATGATTACACGAGTGTCGAAACAACATTCACAATAATTTAGCAAAAGGGTGAACATGAGAGTTTAACGATTATGATACAGAAAGCTAACTTTTCTTGTTATTGTTCTAAACTAAGGTATATCAAGTTATATGCCGTTGGATCACATTTTTGGTCAAGAATGTCATGGTAGTAATATCACGCGTCATTTCATGAGTAGATTTTGAGTTATACAACTTTACAAGTAAAAGACCAATTGAACATCCAACTTCAAAAATTCACTATAAATTGTACACTTTCCTGATTTCAGCGATTTTGGTGTCGTTGGGTTCGTCTTGACGGGTACTACGTATTGAAATGTCCGGTTCTCTGTTTTGGTTAATCATAACACTGAATTGGATTTATTACGAGATAGTCACAATAACAAGTTAATCCCTGAATTGGGTTCGTCTTAATTTTATTAGGTTCTCTGGCTAGGGTGATGTCTATATTGTGTTAAATTAACCTGATACACCTTATTTTATTTTAATATTATTACCCCAATATTTTATTAACACTCTTTAATTTGTTGAAATTAAATAACACTAATTAATTAACATTTAAACTAACAATATTAAAACTACTAACTAATTAACCTACTTCTAGATAATGGTAAGTTTAATCATCATGTTAATATTTCTGGTTAACATTATATTGAACACCCCACCCACTTTCACCTACTCCTACATTATAATAACATATATTTATCTTTCTCTCTATCTCTTCTCTTATTCTTTAATAAGGCTATTCTTTAATTAGGCTATACTCATTTTCTCTCTGTCACTACCCCTCTCCCTGTCTCCTCTCTTCTCTCTTTATTTCTTCTGTCTTGTTTCTTTTCCTTTTTTTGTGTTCATTCAATTTCAAAGTTGCAGCAACCCATGGAGACTTACGCACGCCAAAGGGAGAGAGAGGGCACTCACGCCACGGGGAGGCTCGGTGTCTGGCAGAAGATGAGGGCAGCGGCGGCGGCTGTTCCGGCGCTTCAGGCGGCAGCTGGGCGGCGGCCAAGGTGGGCGAACTCCGGCGGCTTCTCCGACCAAGCGGCGGCACAGCAGCGGCACAGCGTGCGTGCAACCTCAGGGCGGCGGCGACAGGGTTGGTCTTCAAGCGACGGAGAAGAGAGGAGAGGGTTAGATATCTGAGGTTGTTTAGATCTGAAATTTCTGATTCGAATCTGAAGTTATTTCAGATTTGGGTGTTGTTTCCTCTTTCAATTTCAGTTTGAATTTGGGTGTGTTTTTGTTTTGAGTGGCTGATTTGTTGGTGGATTTGGGTTGATGTTTTTTGATTTGAGGAAGAAACTGATGGAGGATTTGGGCTGATTTGTTTGCAGAAGAGTTTGGTGGAATGTGTTTGCAGATGGTTTAGCAGGGGAGAGGTGTTGCCTTAAGAAGATTAGGAGGGGGAACACGCTTTTCGTTTTGTCAAAGATTAGATTCTTTTGATTGACAGAATTAATGAAATCTTTTGACAAATTGTGCAGAACGCGCGCGCGCGTGTGTGTTTTGATTTGAAAGGGAATTTAAAGCTAACTTGACTAATTGTTTTAGGGGGAAGGAACCTGGTTTTATCAAACGTGTGTGTTGTCGTTTAGGTAAGGGGTTAAAGTAATTACGTAATTAAGTAAATTTAAATGTGACTATTAAAGTATCAAGAAGTAATTGGTAAAATAATTAAAGTGGTGAAAAAAATAAAGTAATTAGTAAAATAATGAAAGTGATTAGCAAGTTGTGATTAGAAAGATAATTAAGTTAAAATATTTTGGTCAAACTTGATGGTAAATTAATGATGACACTGTAAAAACGAAATACAGAGATGTGTACGCGTCGACACGTAACAAAGAAAGTACGAATGAAAAGATTATCTGGACTACTGAAATAAAATGCCGGTACACACGATTGCAAACATGTCTAAAAATACCGGACATTACACTTTCTATACTACTAAATTTATTTTTTAACCACTTATCATACATACTTTTAGAATGTTTTTAAAAGCTAAATAGGACTTCAATTTTTTTAGTATATCAGTTTTAAACTCATCGTGCTTATACTTCAAAAATCTTTGTATAAATCTATTTCATTTGCAAAACAATCACTACCTCACCCTACTCATTATTTTCTTCATCTAACACTTTTTCCGTGTTTTAAAATTTTACCATCTGCTCGCTATTTCTACATATTTTTATAAGAATATATATATATATATATATACATATATATATATATATATATATAATATCATATTTTACACATATCCTTCTTTCATCTATTTAATTATTTAAAGCAATATTTTTGTCCCACCTAACCAGGCTATCTCCTTATCCATGCCTCATCTGAACCCGTCCATCCCAGTCTTGTTTCGTTACGCTATTTGATCTTGGTTCTCTTTCTATTGCTTAGTCATCATACTAATGCTTGCCGTTGCCTATGTCAACCTTAGTATAGTATGGTGGGCCATTAGTATAAATTATGATGTCCTTGTGGTGCATGCATATAGGTAGAGTGTGTGGACCCGTGTGTGTGAACCCCTGCGTATCACTCATGTATGAGTGTGCTACCCTTAGTACATTAATGATTGTCTCTTGTGTTATTTATGCATACTCATTATTATACTTAATATATATATATGAAGTGGTGTGTATGATAGTATTTATAAATATATGTGTGGATAGCTAAACCTTTAGGGATGTCTGAGTATATTAGGATTAGTGTTGGAATATCTACTAGTGGTGTATGTAGTTTGAAGGTACTTGTAAATGCTTGAAATAGCATACTAGTAAAGTCATGTGCATATTAGGTGTAATGATAATAGGTATATTTATAGTTAAGTGTGCATGCCTATTATATGATCTATATGTTAGCACGTATGAGCGTGTGCTCGTACGTAGTTATGTATGTGCTAGTCAGATATGAATATGTTTTATATACGTATGGTAATAAGGTTATAATTTTGTATAGTATTGCTTGCCTTTACGGGATGTTGTATGTGTACGTGTATACCATGAAGTATACATGATTATTGCATGTCGTAACTATGTATGGATAGGGATATGTAATAGTATGCTAAATATATGTAAATTGCTAAGGTCTGAATATAATATATGTGTGTGTAGTAATATGTATGTGACTACGATGTATGCATGTATAGGATAGTGTTATGATTGTATACGTGTGTCGATATTTGTAATATTATTATAGTATGTAAAGTGATTGCATTATGTGGGTGTTACTTGACTAAATATAAAGTGTGATTGATATTATTGTGTGTATATGATAGCGTGTGTTTTTACCTGTATAGAGTGACGAGTAATATGATTACGTTGGTGTGTATATATATCTATTATACATTTGACAACGTTTTTTGAATTCTAGGGCTGATTAGGACAAGATAAGGAGTGGCTGAGATTTGATCTTGGTAAATCAATGGTTGAGATTGGATTTTGTGAAAATTTTAGTGGGAAAACTTAAATTTTGATGGGAAAAGTGTCTTGGGAACCAAAACTTTGAAATTAAAAGTGTCTTGGGAAAGATTACAGAGATTAAATTTGGGTGGGAAAGTGCATTGGGAACTTAAACTTTGAACTTAGAAGTGCCTTGGGAAAGATTGTGGAGATTAAATTTGGGAGAAGGGGGGAAGTGCATTGGGAACCTAAACTTTGAAATTTAACGTAAAACAATTTAGCGGAGCAACAAACTAGCGTAAAAATACACTGAAGCATGATTCATTAAATTAAACAAAATAAAAAATTTAGCGTAAAACAATTTAGCGGAGCAACAAATTAGCATAATAATACCCTGAGGTTTGTTGTTCCACGCCCGCGCCTTATGCGCGCTAAATTTTTTTACGCTAATTTGTTGTACCGTGCCAAAGGCCCGGGCACCAAATTTGTTGTTCGATGCCGAATTTGTTGTTTCATGCCGAAGGCGCCTATACCGAATTTGTTGTTCCGCGCCGAAGGTACCCATGACCCTAAATATTTTTACGCTAATATATTGTTCTGTTAAATTTTGGCTGTGGAAATAATTTTTCGGAGAACAAAGATTTCGCAGAGGAAATCTAAAATGAACCGTGCCCGCGGACACGGGTTATGACTAGTATATTATATATATGTATATATAGGTAAATCTTCAAATGAGAACATTTCGCACCATGCGAAAATGATTTTAGTTTTTTTTTGAATTTTTTTTCAAAATTCTTTTTTCCACCCTCACTATATGTTGTTATACCCATTTCAAAAAATAATCGTTCAGAAATAATGTCATTTGGCCTTCGATCAAGGCATTTCATCAAATTCGCACGTTTTGAGACCGTTAAATTTGTAACGGGTGGATGAGTGCTCTAATGCCCAACAGGATCACCCATCGGTTGCGAAAAAGCCCGTGCGAAAACTTTTTTTTATTTTTTTGAAATTTTTTTTTTCAAAAATTCTTTTTTTGATGTTTAATCCATACAATTATATACCCCAGGGAAAATAATGGGTGAACCCGTTGGGCATTAGAGCACCCATCCACCCGTTACAAATTTAACGGTCTCAAAACGTGCGAATTTGATGAAATGGCTTGATCGAAGGCCAAATGACATTATTTCTCAACCATTATTTTTTGAGGGGGGTATAACAACATATAATGAGGGTGGAAAAAAGAATTTTTGAAAAAAAAAATTTCAAAAAAAAGATAAAAACATTTTCGCACGGTGCGAAATGTTCTCATTTGAAAATTTTCCTATATATATATATATGTATATATATATATATATATGTATATATATATATATATATATATATATATATATATATATATATATATGCCTGTGTCCTATCCTCTTTCTATTAAGACCAGTTCTCTATGACCCCCACATTGTATTTTGTGTATATTTATTAATATAGATACTAACTTATCCTTCAAAATATATACATACTAGTATATACCCGTGCCCGTGGGGCACGGTTCAATTTAGATATTTCCCCCCTCAAAATCTTAGTTCCCCCGAAAATGTGGGCATGATTCATTTTAGATATTTCCCCCTCAAAATCTTAGTTCCCCTGAAATTGTGTACATGATTCATTTTAGAAATCCCCCCCTCAAAATCTTAGTTCTCCAATCAAAGTCTTAGTTCCCCAAAATTTAGGTCCCCTCAAGAGATTTTAGTTCTCACATTGTTTAATTACTCACAAAATTTTTAGTCACTGACAAAAATGTTAGTCCCCCAATATGTAGTTCGCTTCTTAATTTTTTTGTAAAGTTAGTTGCATTTCCCCCACATTTTTTAGACAAAATATTCTATAAAGATGGGAGCTAAAAACATGTCACAGTATTAAGATACATGAACAAACAGAAAAATAGAGATGGGCGTAAAAATTAGCCATGTCACCAAAACCTAGGAGTGCGGAAGTTGGCAGCATTCATTAGATTATGTGCATTAGCCATGTCACCACGTTCCCCCAATCACATCCAACCATGAAAACAATTGAAATTGGTGAAGTAAAAACACCATGCAAGCAACTATTAAAATTTACATTTCTAACATCAAAAAGTAGCACCTTAATAATGTTACACAAAAGTAATGTAGATCCAGTTCTATTAGTCTAAGTCAAGTAGCAACATAATAATATTTACATCTGTTACATCAAAAATGCATCTGTTACATCAAAGCTATTAATACACAATCCATCATGGTTCAACAGGAAACTTCCTCTTCATTACATTATAAAGGAATGCGTGTCAATCTCAATCCAACATCGTGTGTCATCTGGATGCACAATAACCTAGGTAAATTACAAACATAAATTGGTTAGAGAAATAAAGAAATATGTGATAATATTAATAATTTAAAATTAAAACGTTTTTACCTTATGCAGGGGAGCATAGGTGGACGTGCTTTATAGACCCGATCAAGCTCCTTAAGAACTAAAGTCCAATTCTATAACAGAAACGTATGTTGATATTCAATGAAAATGATATTGTGGGAATAAAATTCTAATATTTTTTTACATTACCTCCATAACACATGTTTCTGGTGCATCAATATTCCCTGTCACCTGTGCATCTACAATTAACAATATTTCCATGATTAAACGTTAAGTTTGCATAACAACTCCACCAGCTTTTAGACTGGACTCGTTAATAAAAAAATCAAATACACCACCTGAAGGCTGAAAAGGAAAGATACGTTAATGTGTACAATTGCACATCAGGTTCATCAAGATTCTGGTTAAGTGATATTGTGGATAATGTGCCTAAAGATGTTAATGGATGACCTAGTCAGGCATGTATTTAGGCAGGTATTTATGTGTAGCCTGATGTTGCATAGGAATCAGTTTCAGGATTAAGTTTGGTTTATATAAATCCATGTGCAATTCATTCATATCATATCATGTAAAAGGTTCAAAAAAGCCAACAATCCAGTTCAGTGCAATTCATTCATATCCACCTTTGCAAAATTTAGGATCTCAGCCCGTATATTTGGAAGCAGTTCAAGAAATTATACTTTCAGATTTGAGCCAGGTCAGATTTGCATGATTAGAAATTATTCTTAGCATATGCAAAGTAAACATCATGAATCTTCTCTTGGCTTGCATCAAAACATGCAAAGGCTTGAATTTGTTTCTTGTTTTGCTAAGCCACTTCAATAAGATGACATATCTTATTTAATTATAAAAGAACATAAAGTATTTGCACGTTCTCAACTCGTCTTAATTAAATTAACATGCACTGGCATTGTCCTTCATAAGACCAAGGCAAGCTTCCACTGCTTCCCCAACTGTGAGAAAGATCCATTCCCCTCCAATCCTCTCCACCAACTTTGATATCTTCATCTTGTAAATCACTTGCCAACCAGGATTGTCTATGGCTAGCTGCAATAATAACACAGATTTAATTAGTAATTCTGTAGCAAATCCATATCGAAATCAGTAATCCGTCTTAGTTTCATGAGTAATTTGGTTCACCTGAATACCAACAGATGCCATATTCTTATGTACATCTTCGAGCCCGACAATTCCTGAAGTGTCTATATTCATCACATCTAAAATCCATATCTTAGATTTAGTAATACACTAAAATTTTAGAACAGTTCAAAAGATTGTTGTTGTGTTCCTAGACTGAGGAGTTTACTTGACATGTCAATGACTAAGGATATGATTCGTTCTTCTCCTTTCTCCTCTGTCGACTATTTGTCAGCTACCCACCTTGTAATATATTTGTTTTTGACTCTGTTTCGACTCTTTTTAGCTACCCAATTATATGTCTTCCTCTAAGATACATTTTTATGAATAATATATTTTTTTCTGTTATATAATCCATATCCAAAAATTTGACATGCTGCAGTTTTTCACTTGCAAGTTATAGTACATTTTGACATGCTGCTGTTTTTGAAACATTTTGGCATGCAAGTGAAAACCCCAGACACACTATTATATTCGATCTGAGTTTCAGAAAGTGTTTTCACTTGCAAGTGTACAATATTTTTGAAACATTTTGACATGCTGCTGTTTTTCACTCAGATCCAAAAAATAGTTATATAATCCAACATCATCATGTCTTGGGTTTTCACTTCCACTATAACTGGGTATGTCAACATGATGTTCATTTATGTATATGTTATTTGGATTTAGTTAACCATCATTAAACAAATACAGATCTGATGAATGCATGCATTTTCCTATCCAACTTTAAAATTGCTTCAAGATTTTTCAACCGAATTATATAAGTTTATCTGCAAAAATAAGCTGGATGCAGCTTTTAGATGGTACATTGGTAAAATAGCTACATGTGAATATATAGTAATCAACAAATATAATAGTCAACATGCCAAGTAAAATTACTACAGATAAACAAATCAAGTACAAATCAGAACTAACAAAATCACACCCAGAGGTACTTGAAGTTTCAACAATGGACTCCATTTGTCTAATGTCTAAAAACACCATATAGCACCTAAGTCTTTCTCCAGCACCAACAAAAGATACCAAGGTTGCTCATCTAAAAAGGCAAACTTGCAGCTTTGGAAAATGAATGCTCATTTACCATTCAGCTCAACAATGTATGACACAAAATAACCTTGATTAAATTACCCCTACACATTATCCTTAATGGAATCCACCCTTTTTATGGGTGCACTCATTTCTTGTTGTGTCTCTCACCCGTATTTCTAATCATCCATCTTGCAGCTCTAATGTTTTTTAATTTTTTCAACTCTTATTTTTATAAATAAAACTTGTTACATTAATGTCCCAACATTTCATGGCAGTTCCCATTTTATGGTTATCTTATATGGTGATCGTATAGAATTCACCTTTTAATTTCATGGCAGTTCCCATTTTTATTATATGAACCACGTCCTCATTACCATCTAATAAATAACTGATCCTAAGTAGCAAATTGTTTTTTCTAGTAATTATCATCATCATGCATTTCTTTCACAGTTTTACATAGCAACGTAGTTTCCAAGTAGTTTCCAACATGGGTACACTGCCAACAATAATGCGGAGTGTACCAATAATAACATACATATGTGCTAACTAATCATAGCAACAACTTGGAAAAATTCAATTGTGTATCTACAAACACTTCTGCATATGCATGCTCAATAATAATGATTCAGAGCAAACTTTCTATGATTCAATTATCAATAAAACACATTGAAACATGAAGACCATGTCAACTGCTTTATTCTTAGGATGATCTCCATAAGTATTCCTAAGACAGAATTTAGGGTTATTTAGTACCGACCCCCTGTGTTTTCTCTGAAATTAGCAACTCCCCCCTATGGTTTCAATAATTAGTAAGACCCCCCCTTTGGCACCCAATTTTGGACCCCCCTCCCCCTGTTTAGGGGGGGTCTTCCAATAGGCGGGGGAGTCCAAATTGGATACAATAGGGGGGTCTTACTAATTATTGAAACCATAGGGGGGTGTTGCTAATTTCGGAGAAAACACAGGGGGTCAGTACTAAATAACCCCAGAATTTAAAACATAAGTATTCATAAGATAGAATTTAAAACTATAAAAGGATATGAAGAATGCCCTTCAGCTACAGAGAAGTATTGGTCTCACCTTAGCTTAGAATTATCAGGATAACTACCGGTTACTTGTGTGCAAAGTCTCTTTCTGGTCCACATAAAATTGTGCACTTTATCAAACCAGCCACATGATCGCAATTCTGAAGATGCTTCTGCAACGAATCTGAAAAGGTCATTCATAACAATGTAACAATATGAGAGACTTGTGTATAATTATCTTAGTACATGTGTTGATTATGTCCATAACGATGTCTTGTATCAATCTATAGAAATAATTATTTATTTACCTATTAGTATTTGAAAAAGAGGGTGGAAAAGCCAATATTGCATATTAATTAGGGAAGAAGCAAAAGAACTAAAATTCATGAAGTTTGGGTGGGTGTAAGGAATAAGAAGAACAATGAAAATAAACAGTAGTAATAGAAAAAAGTAATAACATTAAAAAAGTTGGATATTATAATAATTTTAAAATAAAAACCCACAGCTTCAATCCAATGGTAAAACACAAGCTTCAGTGCTCCGGAATATTTCGATAAATCCTGTCCAACATGCAAAAAGCAAAATAAACTTGAAGGCACCTATTTTTCTTAATAGGTGCAGCCTAAAATTGCAAAAATTAAATAAATTAATATTTAAAATGAGAGATTGAGAAATAAAAAGAAGAAACCCTTGATGCATTAGGTTAATTTGACTCCATGTCGAAACAACAGATTAAATCTCCAGGAAATTGAAGAACGAAACCGTTTGCGATTCAACTAAGCAAAGTCCAACATTTGCCACCTTCAATTTCAAAAATAAAAATAGAAAAATTAGAAACATATCAACACATTAGAGTGATTCCAACTAATGGTAAAAAACCGTCTGACTCGACAATTAAAAACATCTTAATTTGAAGAAGATGAAGTGTAATGCGATCATATCAAGAACTGAATTGGTTATGAAATCAAATTCGATAATCCTAAAATGAACAAAAGAAAACTTACCATAGATTCCAAGATTTAAGAAACATTAGCATGTCCTAAATGTTCACTTTATATTGTGAACAAAATCTTAATTTAAATAGATAGTACAGTTGAACTACGATCATACAGATCAAAAAAAATCTCAAGATCTTACTGACCTGGAATAGGCATCTTGATTTGAAGAAGACGAAGATATTAATGATGATATATGCAATAAAGAAAGAAGTAAAGAAGCTTAGGAAATTAAAATTGCTACTTACCAAATAGAGCTTGCTAGATTCGACACAATGCTGAATAAGAAGCTTTACTTTCTTCATTTTGTTGTTTAGAGCACATAACTCTTGTATTCCCGCAGTGCATCCTGGTTGAGCCGATTCTATTGCAGGAAGAACACTAATGATTTTTTCCCAAAACCGTAGTGAACTCATGGTAACTTGAATTGTATACATGAAAATAAATCAACCCTTTGAGAGTAGAGCGCAGTATGAGAAAAGCAAGAGCTAAAGTGAAGAAAAATAGCATAATAACATAGCTCGGGTAGAAAAGAGACAACTGATACAACACATGCAAATATCATCCAAATATCTCATAATTTTCTTTTGACAGTGTAATGAACAATAAACAATAGCATAATAATAACTCAAAATCATATAAAGACCAATGGAGCATTTAGAGAATTGGGGTCCCATGCAGAACAAAACGCTCCATAATAGATCCGACAGAAATAAAAAAAATTTACGCCTCTAATTATTTCTAACCAAAAAATGATGGCAGAACCCTAAGTTGTCATTATATCATAAAATAAAATACTTTGCACTGAAATTTTAATGTATTACATTATCAATAACTTACAGAAACAATGCTGCGTTGGTCTGAAAATTCTATATTACACATCTCGCATCATTAAAATATCTAATTATGCAAGAAAAAGAGTTTTTGTTTGATGTTACCAGCTTGTATAACAGGTTTATGGGAAGGTACATGTCAACTATATAGATGCCTTCATGTATGAAGAGACTTTCAAGTAAGCCTTACCACAGGTTTATGGGATAATTTTCAGGGCTCTGTGGTGGTAGCGTTATGGACCTTTCTAATTTTAAAACCTTAAGAATAATAAGCAAATCAAAGAAAAAAACTCTTAAATGACTCACCGGTGTACAAAGGATGGCTGATGTTGATTCAAACCAATTACCTCTAGCAACTGAGATGTACTCATCATTGACATCAATGTGTCGTGAATAATTCCTGAAATGATCAAAACAATATTAAAAACTTAAGAATGAATCCATCTATCAATATATTCATCACCCCCACCCCGTCTGTGCATTTCAACAAACATGTAATGAGCAATAATAATATTAGCATTTCAACAAACATGTACTATGAGATTCTGATCCTAAGAATTCCAGGATCACTCCATTTCAACAACCATTTCAAATCAATAAGACTGTAATTTTTGTGTCAACGAATAAGCTTACAGATCAGTGACATATACAATAAGACTGTAATTTTTTTTGTAAAAGATTATGGATCAGTGACAATCTCAATGAATAAAAGCATTATGGTGAACTATTGTCGTATAAGCTTCACACCAGTGTCAACAAAACAGTGACATAAAAAAAATAAGATAGTAATTTGGAAAAATAAGTGCAAACATATGAAACAGAACTAATCAAGCATATAGTTAGGATCTCACTTCCATACATCATAAATCCAAAAATAAAACTAATGCTTTTTAAAGTGGGACCCAATAATAAAAACCCATCAAAACTACATAAAACCCAAAAAATGGATCAAAAAATTCAACTTTTTCTTCTTTGAGGAATTTCTACAAATACTTAGCAGGACATGTGCTTCCATCTCTACCCACAACATTAACCAATTTAGCACAACCCATATTGATGGCATGTAGGTAACTAAAATAGCCATTGCAGCAGATTTATGGATGCAAAGTGGCAGGCCATGGAAAAATTACAATCAAATAAAATCAAATGTCATACATAACTGAAAGAAGCATACAGATAGTCTAGAGGCTTGAACATAAATATGGAGCTTTTACAATTCTTCAACGTATCGGGGTCAGGTAACCGTGGCAGACTTTCACTGTGATCTTCCAGTTATCCCCTTTATAAATGGGGGACCATAATATAAAGCTATATAACTACGTAGAAATGCGCATATCTATCATACCCGAGTGAATATATCTCCATATGATGCACATCTGACCCAAAAATATGACCTTCACCTTTTCTCAAAAATATGATGCATATCTACCATACCCGAGTGATTCCTTCTAATAAGAGTGCTACGAACCCTAATCCCAATTAGGGCAAAATAACATCATGAAAGCATTAATCCAAAAGGGAAAAACTGCTAAAAAAACAAAATGAAACTAATTTAAAAAAGAATACATTTTGAGAGCAAGAGCAAGACACTTGTTGTCAAGCTTTGGCATCTCCTGAGCATCGCGCGAGCACACCGGAACGCCTTCTTGATCTTCGACATGTGGAGCTCTAACTTGTGGGTGCCCTCGCCCAAGTGCTGCTTACTCGTCCGAGTACAGATGGGATTCAAATATTTAATTGCAAAATCCAAAAGCAAAATCAAAAGCTCCACACCCAAAAGCAAAATCCCGAAATAAACCCTACTCATCTCCCAAAATCTCATCTTTAAAAGTCCCAACAGAAGCAAACAATCAATCGGAATAGAAAAAGATCTTAACTTTAAAAGTCCCAACTGATTTGAAAAAAAGGTCCAGTCACTAAAACATGCGACTGCTGTAGAGAACATCAACAAAGAGGGGAGAGGAGACATTGCATGTTGTTGTTGATGGCCAAATCTTGATGTAGAGCAAGCCTAGATGTGGAAGCTTTGAAGTATGATGGTCGTATCTTTGTTGTTGATGGCAGAATCTATCTGATTTGAAAAAAATTCCAGTCACTAAAACTTGCAGCTGCAATAGAGAACATCAACAAAGAGGGGAGAGGAGACCTTGCATGTTGTTGTTGATGGCCGAATCTTGATGTATAGCAAGCCCAGATGTGAAAGCTTTGAGGTATGATGGCCGGATCTTTGTTGTTGATGGCCGGATCTATGGGTATACTTCATTCAAGAGAAAGATGAGGGTTTGGAAATTTTGAAGGTGGTGGGCTCAACGTGAGAGGAGGGCAGACTACGCTTGGGGGATTGGGAGCATTTTTTCCTCTTCTCTTTGAGGATGCAGAAGAGAGTAGATGCACGCTCTTTGAGGATGGAGTTATGATTTCAGTTTTCCCAAACAAATTTCAAATATAACTTTAAGCAGGTTTTCAAATACGAATTTAATTTTTCCAACCAAAGGTTCCCCCCAATTCGAAAATTTCCTCCCAAAGTTTTCACAATCAAAGGTCATAGTCAGCATGTCCTACATAACCAATTTCTCATCTCCCAATTTCTCAGATTCAAATTCTCTTATATAAAATGTATAACCAACAAAATGTATTACCCAATACCCAAATTCTCTTATCCATATCCAAATTCTCTTAACCAAATTCTCTTATCCAACAACTCTTATCTAATAACCCATGATAACATCCCTGTTTTATAATTTAGATATATACATATATAAATACACACACACACACACACACACACATACATATATGTATACACACACACACACACACAAACAAACAAAAGAGTGGTGTGTTGGTATATGTATGAATATCGTGTTATATATATATATATATATATATATATATATATATATATATATATATATTTATATATATATAAGATGAGTGAGCGCGATTTGCGGAAGGGTTTGGGGGGCGACCCTGGCGAGCACGGCGACGGAGCTAGAAACTGCGGTGTGCTCCCTCGCGGCGGCCACCAATCCGCTCCTGGGGTTGCGAGGGTTCTGCAGAAGGATTTGGGGAGCAAGCCTGGCGGCCTTGGTGGCGACAACGGTGGCCATCTGGCTGTGGGAACTTTGACTGACGGTGATGGCTGGAAGGTTGTATCGAGAAAGAAGGCTCCATCTTTGGGCAACAAACTACAAAATCGACCAGCATTGAGGAAGTTCTATCCTGCGTCTAAGAAGGGGGGTGGATTCAGGATGGAACTGGTTAGATCTCAAGCGGCTACCAACAATAACTGAACTTCATCGCTGAATGCCAGGAGGGTGTTTGACAAAATGCCGGTGAGAACAAAACCATCAATTGTTATTGATCCTTTAATTGCTAAACTTTCTTGGTCTGAGGTTTGTTCTAATAGAAGAGCTTATGGGGAATCTGTGGGGATGAGTTTTGCCTCTCCCAAGATCCGGGCTGATGGATCTATTGTCGCTCGAATCATGAATTCTGTTCTTGAGAGGGGTAATGTCCGGTGGAAATTCACCTTGGTGGGGTACGTACTAGGCGATATTCCATCGTATGGGCAGATTACTGCTTGGTTGGAGCGTTTGTGGAAGCCACGCCAGAGGATACATGTCTTCAGCAGGGACAACGGTTTCTTTTATTTCAAATTTGAAACCAAGGAGGAGTGTGACAGGATCCTCAATGGAGGGCCATGGTTGTTCGATGGTCGCTTGGTTGTCCTTAAGATGTGGAGCCCAACAATTCGCCCTGACAGGGACATTCTGACTTCTGTGCCTGTTTGGTTGCAATTGCATGGCGTTCCATTAAATATGTGGAATTTAGATGCCCTAAACATCCTAGCTTCTGTTGTTGGGACCCCCCTCTGTTTGGATAGGGCTACGGCAAAGCTAGAAAGGATCACATACACAAGATGCCTGGTTGAGGTTGATGCGGGAAGGGCGCTGCCAAAGAGCATTGAGGCTGAACTTGATGACGGCTCTATGGTCAGAATTGAAGTTAAATTTGAAGGCGAGCCGCCTCGCTGCAGCAGATGCGTCTGCTTTGGCCATTCGGACACTCAATGCCCAACAATATCTCAACAAACCTCGCTTTCTCTTCAGACACAAGTGAAAGGTAAAGAAGTTATCCCAGTTATGAGATCAAAAAATATACAGGGACTAGATCAGGGTGAAAGTTCAGGGAGCTTGAAGTTGGTTGATTGCTGTATTGGAAAATTGAAAAGAGTGGTCCGGTGCCTCCAAGTGATTTCTTCACTAATACCATCTTCGGCTGATGGGAACCCCAACATTATTTCTGGACAATTAGACACATGTCCTGGAGTGCCTAAATGCAATCTGGATGTGGTTGCTTCAGGTAGCCGCGTCAATGAACCCGCAACTGAGGTTATTACTGACTCAGTTTCTTGTGATCCGCCATCTACAGCACCAATGATGGAGGGTCATGATATATCAAAGCCATCTACCCCCAAGGCAAAAGCATCTATGAAGGAGGATAATGCTATATCAAGGCCATCTCTGTTGGAGGAGGAGGATCTAGATGTTGCAGATGACATACCGGATAATATTGTCTACGACAACCCAGAGTGGGTTGCTGAACAAGCTGAAATTCTACAGGAACTAGTCTCTCCAAAGCTGAAACGTGAGGGCACCATTCAGCAGGATTCTGGGAGGAATGTTACTACTACACGCAAGAGCATGCGGCTGAAGGAGAGTGGCCTAGTGCGATAGCTTCCTATTATAAATTAACTATCTATGACAATCCTATTCTGGAATACACGTGGATTAAACAACTCAGTGAGGCGCAGGGACCTGAGTTCTATGATGAAGGATGTTAAGCCATCTGCTGTGGTCTTATTGGAAACTAAGCTTAAGAAGGAATCTTTTGCCGCTAAATCGGGCATCCCAAAGAAGTGGGTAACTATTCATACTTTCAGTTTACATGGAGGTGGGCGAATTTTGATGGGATTTGACCCTCAAGTCTGGCAAGCTAGCTTACTCAATCTCTCTATTCAACACATAACCGTGCACTGTGTCAATGTTGGTGGTTACTCGTTCTTCCTCACAGGAGTCTATGACCTGAATAGAAGCTTGGAAAGGAAGGAACTTTGGAATACTCTCAAGGGGGAGGTTGCAACTTGTCGAAATGTCCCATGGTTAGCAGGCGGAGATTTTAACTATGCACTATTTTTGAGTGACAAGATTGGTGGCCGCAGATTGGAGGAGAGCATGTTGAAGGACTTCAGTGATTACGTCAGGGACTGTTCTCTACAGGATCTCAAAAGTTCTGGGCATCGCCTGAGTTGGAATAACAAGCGTATGGGAGCTGGTCGTATTTCTGCGCAAATTGACAGAGTACTGTGCAATGTAGACTGGATTCGGAAACTGCCAGAATCATTTGCTTAATTCCTAGACCAAAGGACCAGAGACCATTCCCCTATCGTTGTCAGATTACATCCTCAGGTACCCTCATCCCCGAAGCCCTTGAAATATTTTAACCATTGGATCTATCTCCCAGGTTACTCTGAAATTGTGGAGGCATCATGGAATCTCTCCCCCAGCATTTCTGTTATTAATAACATGTACTCCATCTCTAAGAAGCTGCAGCATGTCAAAACAACCCTCAGATGCTGGGCGCGGAATAATCAAGAGGGGTCCCAAATTCTTCATTGCCGCAACCTGCTGCAGGATCTTTGCAATTAGCAATCCTTACACTTCAACCTAGAACTACAGCAGCAAGAGAACCTGTTAACAAATGAACTGGCAATGCTCTTGGGCGTGGAGGAGGAGAGATACCGTCAGAAGAGTAGGCAAGATTGGTTGGATTCGGGAGATAGAAATACTAAGTTTTTCTACACATCAATGAAAGCAAGGCAGTGCCATAATAATTTATTACATTTGGTGGATGCAAATGGAGCCCAATGCAACACTTATAAGGAGCTTAAATCTGATGCGGCCAATTTTTTTGAAGATTTGTATAACCAAGGAGACTACTGGAGAGTCTTTCCTAAACTTGTTCCCAGAAGGAAAATTACACATGAAGCATCTAATTGGCTCCAACGAAGGATAACTTCTGAGGAGGTCAAAGAGGCGGTATTCCAGATTGGTCCAAATAAATCTCCTGGACCAGAAGGCTTTAATGGGTTCTTCTTCCAGCAGCATTGGAATCTTATTGGGACAGAAGTTACAACAGCCGTTAAGGATTTCTTTCGTACTTACTCCTCACTCCACCAGGTGAATCATACCTTTCTTACATTAGTCCCTAAAACTACCAATGCATCCAACTTAGGGGACTATAGGCCAATTGCATGCTGCAATGTCCTTTATAAGATTATCAGTAAGATCATTTGTAACAGGCTGCGGATGGTTATTCATGAATTGGTCTCCCCGAACCAATCAGCTTTTCTTAAGTGTAGGCTACTTTCTGATAGCGCCCTGTTGGCACATGAACAGATAAGAGATTTCAGCAACCCTATGGGATCTAGAGTATGTCTGAAGCTGGATCTTAGAAAAGCTTTTGATAGTGTGAACAGGGAATTCGTGTACTACATACTGCACCAATTAGGATTCGGGTATACCTTCATCTCCTGGATTCAGGAGTGTATATCATCTCCTACTTACTCCGTGATGGTAAATGGCTCCCCTGCATGCTATTTTAAAGGAAACAGAGGGCTCAGACAAGGGGATCCCCTCTCCCCATACCTATTTGTCATTATCATGGAAGCTTTTTCCCTCTTACTTGGGAAAGCCATAACTAGGGGGTCTATTCAGCCTATGCGGCGTGTTGGTTCAATATCACACCTTCTTTTTGCGGATGACTTACTCCTTTTTTGTCGAGCCAGCAACAAATCTATGGATGGGCTAAAAACTATTTTGGAGGATTTCAAAAATTTCACAGGCCTTGTTGTCAACTGGGAGAAGAGTATTGCAGTGTTCAGCAAAGGGGTAAAAAATGCAGGTGCCCTAGCAAATCATCTTGGAGTCAAGCAGGCATCATCTTTCACAACTTACTTAGGGTTGCCTCTCTCAACCAAATACCCAAAAACTAATATGTACAACAGACTGCTGGATAGGTGCAAAAAAAGGCTAAGTGGATGGACTTCTAGTTTGTTGTCCGTTGCGGGACGGATCGAACTGGTGAGAACTGTAATCTATGGCATAATTTCCTTTTGGGCACAGGTTTACAAAATACCTTCAACGGTGATTCGCTCCCTTACTTCAATTTGCAGAAGATTTATTTGGGGGTCATCAAATTCTTGGGCTTGGCAGGATTCATGCAAACCAAAATCTGAAGGAGGTATTGTGCTTAGACTTCTGTCGGAATTAAATTTAGCTGCAGGTATCAAATTGACCTGGAGATTGTTGCAATCTAAGGGTCTTTGGCCTGAGTACATGAGAGAGAAATATCCAGAAGTTCGTTGTTTCTATGGTACTAAAAGGAAACCAACCCAATCGGGTACATGTAAGTTCATGCTATATTGCAGGAAATCTTCGCAGAATCTGATTTCGAGGAAAGTAAGGGATGGGAATGAGACCCTGTTTTGGCATGATAGTTGGCTACATTGTGGGCCACTAAAGGACCATTGTGATATACCGGCGGGGGCCAGCAGTCTGAGGGTTCGTGATTAGTGGAACGGTACAAATTGGATTGAAGATGCATCAATTCAAAGTATCAAACACTTGTATCAGCACATTGAGCTAAGGACCGGACCTGATGAGTGGATATGGAAAGCTGTACCTATCTTCCATTTCAAAGATGCCTGGGAGGGGGCTAAAATTAAAGGGAGTTTATTTCCATTCTTCAAGCTCTCTTGGTATGCCAATTGCATACCGAAATGGTCCCTAAACCTACTCCGAGCCTTCAAGGGTAAGCTCTTAACAAGAGACCTCCTATCTTCTTGGGGTATCAATTCGTCTACTCACTGTGTCTTGTGTGAGGATGGGTTGGAAACTTTGAGTCATTTATTCTTTAACTGACCGTACTCCAAGTATATTGTGTGCAGGCTTATGCTAAAATTGGGCAAGGCCGGCCCGTCAGACCACTCATTGGACTCTGTTGGGAAATACTTTCTAGTGCATTTTGGGAAAAAAGGAGTCCTTGGACAACTTGCAAAGACCGCATTAGCGGCTGGGGTTTGGCATATTTGGCGAGAGTGTAATAAACGCATCTTTGAAAACATTAAGAGGACAAAGACCTTGCTCTTTGATGATATTGCATCCGACGTCCGAATTGCCCTTAGAAATCATGATGAACCTGAAGTTGAAGCGGCTTATGCTTTGGATAATTGGGATATTCGGGACATTGGCTAATGCAAGGGGCGGCCATTACAATACCATGTTTGGATAATTGCTTAGTGCGGGTGTGGTCTCTAATTGTGACTTTATATACATATATATATATATATATATATATATATATATATATATATATATATATATATATATATATATATATATATATATATATATATATATAGTATTCTGGTTCTTTTATGGGTCTTTGAGTCTCACTCATGCTTGAGTGTGTATACTCTAAATATATTGATATATATATTTATCTGTGGTTTGTGTATGGTGCTATGAACATAGTAATGGATGATGTGTGTATAGTAAGAAGTTTGGTTGTTTATGGTTCGTTACTGTCACGTCCCGCTTCCCAAAACGGGTGCGAGGACGAGACGAAGGTCCGCATGGGCGGGAGCTATGAGGCTTAGACCCAATAAACGTCTGTAGAGTTACCATTTAAAATTTTACAGGTTCTTGCAATTAAAAAGTTCGTAATAATAACAATAAAGTACTCGAAAGGAAATTCTGCATTCATTTAAAAAGATAACGTCCAGCACATAACAAGTCTAACAAAAGATGCCAAACATGGCTACAACTACAGAAAGGAAACTAATGCTGCAAAGCACCCAACCTAGACAGAAAGTACAGGGGGGATACGCACCCAAACTAAAAGCAGTAACCTCCAAGAGTCAGCAATGATGAGGAACCTCTAGGTCTGGTCCTCGTCTGGTACGTACTCCGGATCAACGTCCTCTGGCTCCAAGTCCTCGAGTAAGGCTGGCTCGTTTGAGTACTCTGTCTTGGTACCTGACGTACAACACCCAAGAGAAAACGAGCTGTACGTCAGGTAAAGTCTACAAGGAAGGGTTAGACTCTACTGCAAGTGTAAAGGAATTTAAGAGCGACATTTTAAAGTTGATTTAAAATGATATGATGCAACATCATGACATGCATAAGTAAGGGAAAGTAAAGACGGTGCTGAAAGTAAACGTGGCAGGCAAAGTCGTAGCATAAGCTACGAGACAAGACTAGACTGTGTGACACCAAGACTTGACACCAAGAGGGTTCACCCCTTCAGTTTAGAAAGTGGCCAAACTCTCTAACCTGGTGGCCGCTCAACACTACCCCACCCCAAGACAAGACTGGAAAAGACTGTATAGGACCACTCACTCTAGCTCGGTGAGTGCCTCTATCCCCACGGTCCACAGGGTCAACCACTCACTCGGTGGGTGACAGGCTTCCTGTAGGTGAATCTGTACCTCTGTATAGGACCACTCACTCTAGCTCGATGAGTGCCTCTATCTCAACGGTCTACAGGGTCAACCGCTCACTCGGTGGGTGACGGGCTTCCCGTAGGTGAATCTGTACCAAGGATCACTCTCTGTCTCGGAGAGTGTCCTTATTGCCTGCAGGCTGTGTAAGACACGACGTGAATGTTGTTACATGACATGACATGAGTTGGATATGTTCTTTCTAGGGGGTCCACACGCACACACACACACAGATAGTTCCTAACATGGTAATTATAGCAGTTTATACCTAGACTTCGTCGTAAAGTCTAGGCTGTCGTGTGGGGGTCCCGGATGCTATTATTTCACGTCAGGTTCTCTTTGTTCAATAGTTTACAGTTCTAAGAAGGAAGTGGCCTAGACATGGGCATAACTATGTAAGTGGGGGCACTTGCCTGCGGTGGCAAGGAGTACGTACGTCGGAAGCGTCTTGTCTCGATCATCGCGTCGTTCAACGTCTGCTGTCACAAGATAACGGCGGGTGTCAGGTCACGTTTTTAGAAAGTCCCTATTATGGTAAGTTTCTAAGTTGATCGTGGCTAACCTATCAGTTTTCATGTCAAGTTCTGAGAGTTCAACCTATTCGACGAATCTATCCTATGTGCACAGTCAAATCAGTCCGATCGTCAATTCTAAATGTTACAACGGTTTAATGGTGTAGAAATAAATTTAGTGATTAGGTTGTCAAATTTTAATTAGGTTTTCAATGTCGTACAGTTTGGGTTGCTACGAGTGAAAAGACCAACCTAGTGCGACGAACGCGCACGTGTCAACGTCGGATCTGGAACGGCGGCTGTGCTCGGTGTCCTCGACGACGGTAGCGTAGTAAGGATCAGCTTGGGATCGGCTTGGCTGTAGGTAGCACAACAAGATGGCAAGGCAATGGGTACGGCATCGGGATCTCTCCGGTTGTGAGTAGCGCAACGAATCAACACGGCGATGGCTACGACGTCGGGGAAAACACGCGAGATCTGTGGTATGCGTGGACTCCTAGGAGCAAGGGGGGATACCGAGGATTGGAGGAGGCTGAAGGGGGTTGCTCGGCCTGAGGGGTGGCTACCAATGACCGTGCGCGATGTTGGCCGCGAGTTTGAAGGCGAAAAGGACAGTTTGTGATATACCGGGCTGTTTAGATTCACTGCTGGTTTGTCACGGCCTGAGGGAGTATCAAAGGGTTACATGTGTTAGAGGGGGTCGGGGGGAGGTCGACAGCGGCGGGGAGGGTTACCCACGACGGCCAGAAACAGGTGGCCGCACGGGTTGAAGCTGCTAGGCGACAGTGCGGCAAACAGCAAGGTCCGGGTGGCTTTCAAGGAAAGAGGGAGGAGAGAGGAGGGAGAGAAGAGGGAGGAGGGTTGGCCAGATCTATGGGGGGGGTGGCCGGAGCCCTCACCAGCGGCAAGGAGGAAGAAGGCGCAAGGAAAAGGAGGAGGAGGCTGTCAATACGTGAGGCCCTACGGTTTTGGTTTGGGTTGTGTTATAACATGGATAAGTTGCTATGTAGGGGTTAAAAGGGGTGTAGTTTGGATTAATAGGAGAGATCGTGTAAGAGAGGGGGAGGGTATACTTAAGGTGAGGATAGCTATAGGAATCTCATGGTGATACGTAAGCAATCCAATTAGATTTAGGTTAAAATTTGAATTTCAAATTAGGCTTGGCTAATCGGGTTTTGAATGTAATTAGTGTGATAGGTTGGGCTAACGGTGCTCGAAAATTATGAGAAAAATATCGGGAAGACCGTGACGATGAGAGGATCGAGGGTACAGTGGTCGATCACATGCTTGGTTCATGAAAAATGAACTAAAAATTAAAAGTTCCGGCGTCGAAGTCTAAAGTTACGACGTCCCTACAATCAAAGTTGATTTGTGGGAGAACGACCTGTTAAATGACGTTCACTAAAAATCCCACAAATAACTACTCTCTCTGATGGTCATAAGGACATATCACATCGGATGTTTCAGATACAAGAGGAGGTCAAATAAAATACGCGTACAAAAACGAACGTACACGCTGAAATACATACGATCGGAAAATGACCGTTACATCCTACCCACCTTAAGAAAAGATTCCGCCCTCAGAATCTACATAAACTACTGCTTCGGAAAAAGATGCGGGTAGCGCTCTCTCATCTCATCCTCGCGCTCCCAAGTGGACTCTCCAGGTGATCCATACTGCCATATCACTCACACCAGGTTGACTACATTGTTCCTCAACTGCTTCTGTCGACGGTCCAAAATCTGCACTGGCTGTTGCACATAAGTCAGGTCCAGTCGGATCGTGACCTCTGAAAAATCCAGAGTGTGCGATGGATCACTGACGTATCGACATAGCTGAGATACGTGGAAAACGTCGTGAACCCCCTCCAAAGATGGTGGCAGAGCAAGGCGATAAGCCACTGCTCCCACATGCTCCAGCACATCAAACGGTCCAATATACCTCGGACTCAGCTTTCCCTTCTTTCCGAATCGAATGACTCCGTGGTTCGAAGAAATCTTCAGAAAGACATGATCTCCCGGCTGAAATTCCAAAGGTCGTCACTTGGTGTCTGCCCAATGCTTGTAGCGATCCTGTGCAATTTGAAGCTTATCCCTGATGTCTCTCACGACATCCACAGCTTCCACTATCATCTCTGGACCCAACAGCTCTCGATCTTCGATGTCATCACAGCTCAGTGGCGATCGACATTTCCTTCCATATAAAGCAGCAAATGGCGCCATGCCAATGCTTGCCTGGTAGCTGTTCATGTATGAAAATTCCACCAAGTGGAGATGATCTTCACACGAACCCTTCAGATTGAGCGTACAAGCTCTCAGCATATCCTCCAGAATCTGAATCGTCCTTTCTCACTCGCCATTGGTCTGTGGGTGGTACGCCGTGCTGAAACTCAGACTCGTACCAAGATTCTCCTACAGACTCTTCCAGAACTGAGATGTAAATCTCGAGTCGCTGTCAGACACGATGCTCACCGGGACTCCATGTAAGCACACAATCTTCTGCATGCACATGATCCACATCACGAACTAACTCAAAGAGGAACTATAATAGAGAAGTAAAATAAAATTTACCTCTAGATATTTCCTTGCTAAGACTTCCGTGGACTGTCCCACTCGGAAAGGTATGAAATGCGCAAACTTGGTCAATCGATCAACGATCACCCAAACCGCGTCGTTCTGCTTTGAGCTCCGAGGTAGGCCTGTCACGAAATTCATCGTGATGTGCTGCCACTTTCACTCTAGAATAGGAAGCGGTTGTAGCAATCCTGCTGTTCGATGATGTTATGCTTCACCTGCTGGCATACCAAACACTTGGCAACGCTCCGTGCCACACTCCTCTTCATGCCAATCCACCAATAATTCAGACAGAGGTTGTGCGGCAGCTTTCCGACCGTACGTATTTTCTACGCGTATGACTCTTTTCGTGTGTGTATATATTTTTGCCTCTTCTTGGATCCGAACTATGCGATGAGATATGTCGTTGTGACCGTATGGAAGCGTAGTTATTTTTGGAATTTTTAGTGAACGTCATTTCACGGGTCGTTCTCCCACAAATCAGGTTTGATAGCAGGATCATCGTAGCTTTAAACTTAGTCACCGGATCTTTTTATTTTTAGTTCGTTTTTCATGGACCAAACACGTGATTGACCCCCGTACCCTCGAGCCTCTCGTCGCTGCGATCGCTCCGGTATTTTCGGATTATTTTTCCGATATCCGTAGGACGAGCTATCCCCTAATTACTTTTCATCCCATAATGACCCTCAATTAAGTTCAAATTCAAATCCTAATCACATTTAAAACTAACCCCGAAATCTCTCCTACGTATCATGGGAATGAGATTTTCTTTTCTATTCTCACCCTCCCTTAACTCTCCTTGAACTTCCCCTATCTCTATCCCCCTCTCAACTAACCCTATAATCTAAAGATGTTTAGCAAAGTTCTTTCATTTTAAACCAAACTCATTTCTTACCCTAGGCTGCCCATGCATGAAGCCTTGCAGCCGCCATTTCTCATCCCTTGTGCCATCTCCCCGCCTCCGACGAGGCACCACCGGCTGCCCCCAACTCCGGCCATCTTCCTCCTCTTTCCCCTCTCCTATCTCCTCCCTGCCCCCTCTCAAAAACACTCCACAAAAAGCTCCATGGCCGCTGAAATTGGCAGCAGGCTTCACCCAACTTGTAGCCGATGGCCGGCCCTTTTCCGGCCGCCCCTGACCATCCTCCGGCCCTCCTCCTCGTAGACAACTCCCTTCCCTTCCTCCTAATCGCTCTCCCTTCATCAAAACCCCTCAAAACTCCATGAAAACACACAAAAATCTGCCCAGGCCCAGATCTATGCACTCTGCCAAAAAAACGCCTGCTGCCGTCGCTCCGGTCACCCCTTACGACGAACTCCTCCTCCTTTGGAATCCCTTGAAGTCCCCCTATCACCTACAAGTCTCCTTTCCCTTTTCTCTACTCTCTATCTCCCTCAAAACACTCTCAAACATAACACAAAGGCAGTTTGGACAGATCTGTCCATCACCGGAAAAACACCGTGTCCGGCCACCTCTGGCCAACGCCAGTGACCACCCTACCACCGTTGGACTTCCCTCGAACCCCACTATCATCTGAAATCCTCCTCTCTCTCTTTCCTTATCTCTATCTCCTCGAAATCCCCTTGAAACCGAGCCCTAACGGCAGTTTTTGACAAATCTATGCTCTGCCGTTCAATGCCAATGCCTGCCATCTCCGACCACTTTAGGCGACCACTCTACCACCATTAGATCCCCCTTGAACCCCTTTATCTACTACAAGTCTCTTTTGACCCCTCTGGTCACCGCTTTTTTGCTGTGACGTGCAACAACGACCGTTGCATAAATCTGTCCTCTTCGTTTTCTCACAGCCTCCCACCGCCGTGCGCTAAAGCCGTCAGCCACCCACCGGGCCGGGCAACCTCCACTGACCTACTTCATTCCTTGGCAGACCCCTTTGCTCCTCGGAGTTCACGCACATCGCCGAACGCGCGTGTTTTCCCCCGACGTTGCCACCGTTGTGTAGATCCGATGCGCTACCCGCAACGGGAGAGAGATCGCCATGTGCTCACTGTTTTGTGCCTCCACCCCACTGTTTGGAAGTGTCTTGCTACACTACCCGTGGTCGAGACATTGCAGAAGATGTCAATCCATCACCGTTCAGACCCGACATCTGCTTTTCGACCAACGTCAAAAGGTTAGTCCTCTAATGCATAGTAAAAACCCCCTCAGTAGCAAATCGAAAACCTAATCTAAAAATTTTCAACAATAACCAAATTTCATTTCTGCTCCTTCAAAAAGTTGCAAAATATTAGACATCAACGAAGGACTGAATATCTGTGCACATAGGATAGATCGTCGACTAGGCTGAACCAAAACAAAAACATGACTTTGATCGCTAGGATAGCCCCGTTGAACCTAGAAATGAACTCTAATAGGAATGATGAAAAATGTGTACTGACATCACTGTTGACCATTTCAGACGGACCCTCGCTGACGCACCACTTCGAGGGGATGCTCCGGACAGCCGACGCACTCGCCATCGCAGGCAAGTATTTACACTTGTGTACTTTCGGCCACGTTTAGGCCATCTACTTCTTAGAAAGTTAAAGTACATTTAAAGAAGAACCAGACGTGAAATGATAGCAGCTGGGACCACTCTTGATAGCTTGGACTTGACGACGTAGACTAAGCGCAAAAATAATAACGACTGACACCTTGGGGCTATTCTGTGTGTGCGTGCGTGTGGACCCCCAGAAAGAACTATCCCTTACGCTTGTCATGTCGTGTCATGTTATAAAAAGCCTTCGGTTGTTTCAGATGCTCTCCCTGCGAGAGTGATCTCCGTGTCACAAAAAGCCTACGGGCGTGTCAGATGCTCTCCCCACGAGAGTGATCTCCATGTTACAAAAAGCCTATGGGCATCTCAGATGCTCTCCCCATGAGAGTGATCTCTGTGTTACAAAAAGCCTACGGGCGTTTCAGGTGCCCTCCATGCAAGGGTGATCTCTGGTGGTCTTGTCTTGAGCACTTGGGTTTGGGGTAGGGTTGAGCAGTCGCATGGGGAGAGGGTCTGGCTGCCCTCAAACCATAAGGCGTGAACCCTTCGAGTCACACATGTCTTGTCTTGTCTTATCCTGTCCCGTATTGCTTAGTCCCGTAGCCGGTAGCACATGCTACGGCTATTGTCTACCGCGTTTACTTTTCCTGCACCGCTTTACTTTCTGCATAGTATAACTGCCATGTCATAACAACAGCATGTTAATCAACCAGTAAAATGTTGCTCTTAAATTACCTTACACTTGCAGTAGAGTCTCTCACCCTTTCTTGTTGACTTTACCTGATGTACAGTTCCTTTTCTCTTTGGTGCTGTACGTCAGGTGTTATGCCAGAGTACGTAGACAAGCCGGATGTACCTGAGTACTTGGAACCAGAAGGCGTCGACCCAGAGTACGTTCCTGACGAGGACCAGACCTAGAGGTCCCTCACCGTTGCGGACTTTCAGAGGTTACTAATTTTTGGTTGGATGTGTAGCACCACTTTACTCTCTGCCTAGGTTGGGTGCTTCGACCATTAGTTTCCTTTTGTGCAGTTTGTTGCCATGCTTATGCTTCTTCTATTAGACTTGTCTCATGCTGGATATTATCTCCTTTATAAAATGTCTTTCAATACTTTTGTTGTTCCGAAATTTTATAAATGCAAGAACCTGCAATATTAAATGGTAACCCTATAGACTAACGTCCCCTAGATTTGGCACTATATGCAATGGGATCGGGGATACCAGATTTAAATATTTTTAACCGCAAGCGCACGGTGTTGTAGTGTGGCTTGGGGGTCGAACTCAGGGAGGCGTGTGTTGTGCTTGTTTTCAGGTAGGAACCGGTTCACCCGATGGGTGAGCTAGCCCAAACGATCGGTAGGTTGTCACGAATGGTAATACGAAGGATGTAATATAAAAAGGGAACCTAGGACTTTGGTTTCCACCCTATCATATTCCCTCTCTATTACGACTGACGGATAGGATAACGATTGGATTTTAGGGTTTAGTGATGAGACGTTGCCCTAGGAGTGATACCTAGCGTCCCATGGGCCTGATATTCCGGTCGAAGCCCAGGATGATATGCTAGGACTGCCCGGGTTCGGTCGGTGGGCATTCCCATGTCCATTAACACCGATCGACTCTGGGAGCACTAAACTCGCAACGATTACTCCCAACATCTCATCCTGCCGTTCGCACGTGCTAGGATTCAATGTCTACGCTAGGGGCGTGAGCTGTGGCTAGGGAGCAAACACCAATTTTATTCCCCCTTGGCCCGACGGTCAGAGGCGGTCTTTCTCACTCCAATGATAATGAAACACCTCGTGTAACCATCTAAATTCCTAAACCCTATCGAAATCCTATTCCTATGGTCGTTCTAGGGAGAACCCACAAAGGGGTTTCCACCAAAATCCCAAATTAGGGAACTACTCACAATTCATGGCAAAAATACAATCTAAATGAAATTCAACAGTTGAAATCATAATCAGGCAATAGAAAAGAGATGATAGCAATGATATTAAGACAATACTAGAGTTTCAGAACAATCGGAACACTTACAAAACAAGAGAAGCTTCCAGCCGTCACAAGTCCCAAAAAACAGAAAATACAAAGGGGGATCTCGTTTCTTAAAACCTAGGTCAACTATATATAGGAAATACAGCCATCCGATCGGTTGAAGCATCAACCGATCGGGTGAGCTCACGGTCACTTTGGCCATCGGGCTTCAGAAGCTTCAATCGGTCTGTGAGCTGAGCGGGTGGCGCTGTCGGTTCGTCAATTTGAGAAATGTAGTTACAGATGAACCGATCGGGTGAGATGTCACCTGATCAATTGGAATTAAGCCCAAAAAGACAGAGAGCTCTGTCGATCTCACCCGATCAGCGAACCAATCGGGTGAGCTGCTCTTCTCTTCAGCTCCTGTTCGGGTCGGATACGCGTGCATCAACCGATCGGGTGGCTCTGTGCACCCGATTGGTTGATGGCTGAAATATGTGTACCTTCGACGGTTGGCCCTCTGGATCGCGCGTGACTCCTTCCGTTGCTCTGGGGATTCATGATATCTTCTTTATACATCCCCAACGCATGCAATCTCCTGCATTTACACAAAAACACGGAGAAAGGGAAAAGATACAAAAAAACACAAAGGAACGGGTATGAAACAACAGAAAACGGTGGAAAATCACGATGAAGACGTGCGTGAATATATAAAATATAAACGCACGTCAAAATCCCCCAAGCTGAACCCTTCCTTGTCCTCGAGGAAGACAAGTAAGAGTAGGAGCTCAGAGGGAAAAATAGAGAGAGAGAAACAGAAAAAGAAATCAAAGTCTTAGATCGCCCGTCAGAGCCACAAAATGAAACACGCCACACTAAGCAGGTATACGACAAAACACAACACTAAACCAAGGAATATGAGTCGAAACGAGTGTCGTGTGCCCACGCGGTGAAGCGCGAGTGAGTGTGGTCATGTTCTAGCAAATGGTGTTACTATCTACATTGTGCAATAAAGCTCCATATACACATACCCACGGAAAGACCCAAATATCGATTCAATTCGAATAAGCGGTGAATAAATAGCTCAAGCATGCATGAGAATCAGAGTAAGAATTGAAGCGTATCACGGGTCAGGGACTCCATAGCTAGGGACTAGGAAATCACCACACTATAGCCTAGATAATCACTAGAAAGTTCCTATGCCAAGTGTTTTCGAAAATGATGGAGGTTGAGAAGGTGTGGAGTAGAACACTCGGTGCAAACTCTCGCCTTCCCTTTATTATCGGTAGATAGGAAAATATTCACACTGGAATTTTTTGGGTTTTGGGTATTTGTATTTTTTTTTTGGATTTTTGGCTCTACATATTTTTTCTTTTCTCTTTTCTTTTCTTTTAGGGTTTTTCTTTTCTCATTTTTTGTTTTGAATTTTTTGTATTTTGGGCTATACATTTGTGTACTCTCCCAAGTTGGAGAACGGTACACGACGAGGGGATTTGCACCAAGTAAACTAAAAAAGAAATCGGAATCTAAACACTTGGGCAAAGGAGATATTTTTCGCAGATCAGAGCATAAGCTAAATGGGTTATCCTAGTCCTATTTGTGGAATCCCGACACATGCGAATTGAAGCATACGATATATATATTCCATGCATATAGAAGCAGACAGTAGAGGCAAATACTGCATATTCAAATCGAAGCATGATAATCTAGGGGTCAACCAAGGATAGGTATATAAATCAAAATCATAAAGTAGAAGCACACCACTAGCTAGTCACGATAAACAACTCACACAAAAGCAAAGTGAACCGACGAAGCATGAAATGCAAGAGGACTCGGCTTCCTAGGGTTAGTGAAAGTGATAATCATAGCCATGCTAGGTGTGTGTGTAGTTTTGTGGCAATTCATCATATGGGGTCATCTCTAGGAGAGGGAGAATGAAAAGAAGAGAAGAAAAAGAAAAACACGAAGAAAAACGGCTTAAAAACGAAGATAAAGACACAACTGACGCACAAAGTGCGACTCCCCCAAGCTGGAACTTGCATTGCCCTCAATGTAATAATAGTGAATACGGGAGAGCAATGATAATGGGGGGTATGCACCGATTCAAAAATAATGAAAAACATGGAAAAACACACAAACGAAACTAAAAAATAAAGAGAGAAACACACAAATAAGAACACATATAAACAGACACACGACAAAGACATCACACGACAAAACACATGAAAATCGATTTCCCCCAAGCTGGGCGTGACAATGCTAGCAATATGATAAGATCAATGTGATGCAGAAATGTGCAAGGGGGAAGATCGAAAAGGAAAAAGAAAAAGAAAGAAATCAAAATGCAGCAGAGGAACTGTCCTCGTCCTCCTTGGTAGAAGATGGAGGGGTGTGGGCGGGAGAGCTGATGGATGTGCGGAGAAGTGGGGAGAGGGGTGGAGGAGGTGGATGGATGGGTATGGTGGTGGTGTGAACAATGGGTGGAGTGGTAGTGATAATGGTAAGTGGGAGAGATATGGTGGCTAAAGAAGTAGGTGAGGGAAGTGATCTCAAGCGCACCGACAATTTCTTGCGACGAGTGTATGCGCTGATGGAAGTGGAGGGTGGTTGAGGTGGTGGGTCAGAAATTGTGTGTGGAGATGTAGTGGTGGGAATGGAAGCGGTGGTGGCGGGAGGGGATGAATGCGATGGAGGAGGTGAAGATCGTCGAGGAGGCGAAGGAGGTGGTGAAGGGGGAGGAGTGGGTGGAGGAGGACCGTAGACGTGTGTGAGGTGGCAGAGAATGGTGGCCATGTTTCGTTCGAGTGCGAGGAAACGTGGGTGCGAGAAGAAAGAAGAGGACGGGTCCAAGGAGGTAGAAGAGGATGCGCCAGCGCGCAGAGAAGCTAACTCAGTCTCTAGAGCGAGACGAGCGGAGGTCGCTCGACGAACATAAGAAGTAGTGGCCAGAAGGACAGTGGAAGTGGTGCCAGCGGAAGTGGTCGTGCCGGTACCGGAGGCAAGGCCTAAGAGGGCCGTGGTGAGAGCCTCAGAAGAAACATGGACAGAAGCCAGGGTGGCGCCACTAGGACCAGCCCCGTGGTCTCCTCTAGACGCAGTAATATCCTGCACACCTAAGTGGGCGGCAGGGGACGGTGGTCGTGGTGCGTCAGGGATAGGGAACTGAAGATGTAACCCCCCTAAAAACTCTGGGTCAGGAGTGAACGTCCAATCTGCCACAAGCTGAATAGACATACGACCTGGATTAGGCAGAATGGTGTAAGGAGTAGGGGGTGACCGTAGTGAAGGTAAACCGACTGTCGCCACGAGGCTTGATCATATGAGTGTGCTACAGGACATCAAGATCTAGATATGTAGATCATGCGGTACATGGCAAATCTCGGGGGATAACGATACTGAACGGGGGATGTGAAGCAATGATGGTAATGAGGCCCCCGCAACAATACTTGCCCTTGCTGACGCGGCTAATATCAAGTAATTTGTGAATAAGCCAAGCGCCACCATTAATAGGTATGGAAGGGGCCTCAAAAGCAATCCCGTCAGCACCGCGAATAAAATCAAAAGTCATAGCCCACAAGATAAAAAGGTCAGGGATAGTCACGGTCCCTGACTCATCCCTGGGAAATAAAGTCCTAGATAAGATGCGGTGGGCTAGATGAAATACTGGGTGGATGATCGAGGAGGCCTTGGCCTTGCCTCGAGGGTATCGATCATGGAGGGTGAGGCGACCCCAAAATATATCGTCATCGAAGTCACGATGATATTCATAGGGACGAATATCGTCGTCGCCTAGAATGGGAAAACTGAAGATGTTGTTGATTGTGTTCACGTGGGTGTGGATGTTTCGGTTTCGGACCCGAAAATCGATAATGGACCCCGCCTCACATTTGAGGGAAGATATGAATTCTAGTGTGAGGGCGGGGTACGATGGTGCGTGGGAGTTGAAGAAAGGTACCCATCCTAGGTTAGCAAATAGAGTCTCGACCCTGGAGAAAACTCTGAGATCGATCAGAGTTTGGGCATGTGCAAACTTAGTGGATATGTGTGACCGTTCGTTGAGTCTATTATAAAAATCTTTATGTTCACGATCAGTAAACAGTATTCCCACGGTCCCATCAGTGGGTCCACAACGGGAATGATGGGTTGGGGTGGGGGTGTAGGGGAATTGGCGGTCCCTTAGGGCACAAAAACACTCGTCCCGTCCTAAGTCGGACGGAACATAGACAGAAAAACCAATAGCAGCGGAAGAAAAACTATGTTAACTAATTAACATGCAGTTAAAACTATTTTTAACTTAGCCCTAAGGTCCAAGACCCTATGCCAAGATCTATGCCGACTTGGGATGGATCTGACCATCCCAAGAAGGATCTAGCCTACTGCGATTAAATTAAACTAATGCTAAAAATACTTTAACCACATACCCGGAATCTCAGCCCTGGAGCAGGCGAGATGTTCCGTGCCGTCTTCCGAGTTGCTCCCGTTCCACGCCGAGCCGCTCCTTGAACTGCTCCTCGAGCCGCTCCTTGAACCGCTCCCCGAACCGCTCCGCATCCCGAGGCGATCAATCCCCGTGCCGCCGAGCCAACCACGCGCCGAAGAAAGTTTCACGTGAGTGAAACCTCCGCCAAGATTTCGGATCCAGAATCCGAACTCCTTTGTGGCTTTGCTAGAGCCCGCAGGAGTAAGGTAGAAATTTAGGGAGAAGAGAAATATTAATTTAAGCCTAGATCCGAGCGTGCTCCAACATTTACGAGAGCCGCTCAGATCTAGAGCTTGGGACGAGTTTTGAGAAAGGGGGGAGACCCCTATTTATATAGGCGACGGACTCTACCCTTTTCTCAAAATCCGATGTGGGACTAAACAATGAGTTAATTAAAATCAAGTTAGTTTGCACTTCACAAAGTGCAAACTTCCGTGAATTTTAACTCACTCACCGTTGAGCTTCAAGATCGATACAACATATCAATACGACAAGCGTTCAACGGTGAACGCATAAGAAAAAACCGTTCGACAATCGGAGTTCGTTTGACCCTCCAATTGAGTGTCCAAAGATCAGCCTACGGCTAGTTTTTCGCAAAAACCAGCCGTCAAATCTGCCATCAAACCTAGGGTTCAGTACCCTAAGGTGGGGCCCAATCTGCGGGCCCCACAGCCTCAAACCCAGGCTGACTGGGCACCTGCCAGACCTGGGCACGGGCGCCCAGGTCTGGTACGGGCGCCCAGGCGCCCAGGCACGGGCGCCCAGGCGCCGGGCGCCCAGGCGCCAGGCGGGCGCCTGGCGGGCGCCTGGGCCGGGCGCCCAAGGCGCCTGGCCCAGGGCGCCTGGGCTCCCAGTCGCCCAGGGCGCCTGGGCTCCCAGGCGCCCAGGCCCGCCTGGGCAGCCCGCCTGGGTGCAGGCCCAGGCGCCCAGCGCCTGGGCCTGTGCCCAGGCCTGCCTGCCTGGCTTCCTGGCTCAGCCAGGTCTGGCCAGGCACCCAGGCCAGACTTGGTCTGGTCTGGGTCAGCCTGGTCTGACCTGGTCTGATCTGTTTGGCTGTTTTGGCCCTAACTTGAGCATCTGGTGTCCGATTTGGACGTCGTTCGAACATGGGTCTAGACCGGGACATTCCCGTCTTACCCGTGAACTTTTCCTTGCATTTATATTATTAAATATTGTATTAAACAATTTAATACACATTTAATCGCTTTTGCATCAAATGCAAAATAGTCCCTATCTAAGCTTAAATTACTATATTGCATCAAATGCAATTATTTCATCCCTTGCATCAAAAATGCAATTATTCTCCCTAACTAATTTCTACCTATTACTAGACAAAGGTCGCACTCTTTGTGTGACCCTACGGCCTGACCCTACTACAGGTTGGGCTCGAAGCCCTATACGACAAAGACCACGAGCAGTGGCTGCCGTCCCTGTTTCAACATCATCATAATGTGGTTAGCTCATCAACATGAGAATTGTCGAGACCACCCTGACCGTGTCTGTGATGATTTCTGCAGTTATAGTCTCTTCGTCTAAACTGTGTCGTGCAGATCAAGTCTGGGGTACGGTTAAACTGTCAACCCCAATAACTTGACTCCGGTTAGTTTCGATCAATCTTTAGTCAATAAATGTTGGACTTCTTCCAACATACTCTGCGCAGAGTTTTTACTAAAGACCGAACTAACTCTACGACACTAACTCCCATTGACAGGGAGAGACGAATCCTCTCTTGGTCTTTACTCGCCTCGTACGTTTCAAGTGACACCCAATCAAAAGACCTTTCGACAGGCCTTGCCTTGAAGCTAGGTCAGTTGATATAAGTGGCACCGTTCACGCACAGGTTTGTCAAAATGACCTCAAGTCAAAAGACCAACTATCCTATCATCACTCAGAGTTATCACTGACAGATTGGTCAATATAACCATATGATAACTCTAGTGGATCGTTCAGTGAACTCATTCTAATGAGCACCTGTGTCTCGTCTTCGACTTCGCCAAGTCAAGCGATCATGAGATCATCGCCACCGCTAAACGGTGAAGACTAAGACACAATGGTCTATCCGATGTTTCGATATCCTTGTCTCGAAACATCTTCGACCACGAACCATTTCAGACTTATGCTACAGACGGTTAAACATTTCTCCATGATCGAGATACTCATCTCGATACCCGTTTGACCTTGCATAAAGTCTCAGGACTTTACCTAAGTTGATATCTAATGTTGACTACATTACAATATTACTTAGATAAATTATTACCAAACAGCTTACTGTTATTTCGAACAAGATGTTTGTACTATTCACACAGGAATAAATGGCCTCGAGGGCATAATATTCCTACATATCCCATTTGCACTCAGGCCCATTTATCTCGATATCTAATATCGTTTTTACACATAGGTTTTCCCGACTTCATGTGATAGAGCCTTCGTGAGTGGATCTGCTAAAATCGTCTACACTATAGACTTAAGGGGTTTCTATGTTTATGTTAGACCAACCATTTGAATCTCATTCAAATAATTCAGTTGGTCTATCGGAATCTATAATACTTTATTTCCCTGGATCTTATCCAGTTCATCGTATCTTACGATAATAATTTTAAATTAGTTAATGGTCATTTTAAATGGCTCATATCTATTCTTGATAAAGTATCAAACCTTTTGATTACTTTGTTAAAATGTATGTTCCATCCCTTTGATGATTCGCATGTAATTTATACGCTCCCACTGACCTTGAAAACTATCTGGCTAATTCATATAAGCCAGTCTGTCTAAATCATATTTAGAAAAACGAACTTATAAGTGAATGCTCCAATTTTCATGGTCAACTTAAGCGTTTTACTTCGGCTTTGGTCCGAGTAGATCTGTACACATCTGTTGGCGAAACCGGTTTCATCATAATCCGTTTTAAAGAAATTAGGATGAAAACCGTTCCCGTCCAACATTATTGTACTTCACTATTTTCTTTCTGCACCAACCTTTCAACTTAAAGATTTACTTGCAGAAAGTGAGGAAGCATTTTCCTTGGGTACGTAAACAAAATTCTCAATTTATTTACGCACACGGACCTGCATCAAGTTTTAAATCGGAGTTACTACTCCGAATTTCATCCTAGAAGTTTGACTAAGTTATCATCAGTTATGATGTCTAACTCGATAATCCGTCTCACGAGATTCGAGTAATAATACAACTTCCTTACGATTGATTTATTGAATATATTATTGATAATGTTCTCATAGAACTTTATCAAAACCTAGGCATTACTATCTGGGACTTAACCCAGAGGGAGGAGTTAACTCAGAGTCACTTACAATGGATCACACTAAATCTAATTAAGTGTGATTCATACCTTTTAACACACTGATGTGTTAACAGACTTGACCTGAGAGAAAATCACATTTTCTTTTGATTACTCAAGATTTTATGTAGCTAAGTATTTGACCATTCGATCTAATCGAATTAGTTTAAATACTTTAGTCATTTCGTTCTTTATTTTATCAGACTTGTGTTTCATCAAGAACACGTGTCTTAATAAAATATACGAATAACTTATTTTGGTTAATCTAGACTCGGGTACATCAGTATGTACTAGACTGAGTTCGACAACTCATTCTCCCACTGTCTTACAGATGGGTTTCGGCTATTATATCTAAGAGGCTAAGACTCACAAGTGTCCGTAGACTTCATAATACGAGAGGTCAGACCCCTCTTTATATGACTTGTGAAGCTTAATCTCTTGATACGGCCTAGTCTAATCTTACCATATAAGTTTGCTACTATCTTGTGTATTTATATATTAACATTTAATATATATATATATAGTTATTTACAAATTACTTAACACAAAACATTACTTCAGAAGCAATGTGATGACATTCGTCAAAATGTGTTAAACATCTTTTGTATAACAACTTATTCCGAAATGTGACATCAAAATATGTCACGTTTTCATTTCCTCCTACTTATGCCTCTACTAATGAAAAATTAAACTAACTTTCTCAATTGACTTTCCGAAGTGCCTTCTTCCTTTTCTAAATCACATTTAGATATCAACATAAATAAATAGCTATGCAAGCAACTTATGTATCCAAACGCTTGGGCTTTGCAATCTTGAGTGTAGCTCAAGAAGTTGCTTGTCTCAAGATCCGGTTGGGATACATAGTCTTGCATCGCTCATGCACTCGTATTCGACTCAAACGGTTTGATCGAATTTTCGAACTTTGCGGATCAAAATTGTTTGTCCATACAACCTTGAGGGTAGCTCGACAAGTTGTAGGGAGAAACATACTTTGAATGTCCTATATGTTCAAGCTGCCTCATATAGAGACGAGTGACATGTAGCTTTAATTTATTTGTTGGACCCAGAACTTAATGAAATCATATTTCTTAAGCCTGTTCTTTAGAAGGTCATTTAATGTCAATGAGAATATAGTTTTAATTCTATAAATTAGATTTTAACTCGATATTCAATTAATCAACTTATTGACCAGTTAATTAATTCCAATATTATCAATTGATTCTTTCGGTAAACACAGTCTTGCCCTAGTTTTAGCATATGTTCAATATTAAATATAGGTAGATTGGCTTTTATCTATCTATATCCTCCCACTATTTTTACGATCGTTTTAAAGCTTAATAACGAACGATTTAATCGAATCAAAATTAATGGGTAAGAGTTCCAATCACCTTGAGTCTAAACAACCTTGAGTGTAGCTCAACAAGTTGATTGACTCTGTGATCGGAAGATGACTCTTCATCGATCATATCGGATATGACTCTCTTTATCGGTTTTTGCCCCTAGCCATTCGTGATCATGAGTGTGCTCATCCAAATCACAATGTCTAGTCTAGTCGGACCCTTGTTTTCATGTCTAGCCTGACTTGCCCCTCAGCTCGGTGTATGCACGACACGTCGGTTTGGGTCAGGTCTTAGACTACATCTTATGTATTGAAGAAGTTGGTTTCTACAAGGTTGCCATGTCACAGCTTGAGTGTATCTCAACAACTGTAACACGGGCCCTATAGTTGCTAACCCCTAAAACAAGGAGGGCTACGGCTAATCTTGAAAAAGATCATTAACGTATTTGACTTAGATATAGTCCAGGGTGTCACACAATCATGATTCGCGACATTGCGGTCCAGCGGAACTCAGCCAGGGAATTGACTAAGCCAGGATCACTATCCCTTAAAGGGTGATCCAGAACTCTTAGCCAAGCACATTGACTGGATCATGGTCCATTGAATGAAGCTTGTCATTTTTGTATGTATGCCATAGACTAAACAGCTTTTATTAACAACTAATTAATCCTATCAACTAGTTGAATCCTTAAATTCAAAATTTTAGGATTTTTTTAATAACTTTTATTAAGTCCTTATCAACTATAAGGTTCACGTGCTACCCTAATCGTTATTAGGATTTTAATAAATTTTATTAACAACGCTAGAAGCGAAGTCCTTTAATGAAAATTAATTATAACAATTAGAATTGAAAATTCATTTAAAGGACTACCCTAATCAGGAATTAGGTCTTAATATTGTTGTTAAAGATTTATTAAAACATAGCATGTCATTAAAATTCAAGTAATAAATTTTAATCATTTTTAATGGCTAACCTAAAGGGTTGTCTTGTGTTATCAAATAAGGGACAAGATTAACAAGCCATTAAAATAAAGCTACACTAATTTTATCAACATAAAATGAAAGTGTATATCTATTTAACAATTAAATAAACTAAGTTTATCGCATAAACAATTTTTAGACTTTTAAAATCAGTTTTAAAAATATCTTATAAATTTAAAACATTACTTTAAAATTTTTTCCATGTTCAAAAATTTATCATATACAATTTTTAAACATCTAAAATATTTTAAACTTATCACATAAATTCAAAGCCTTAAAATCAATTTTAAAATTTATCACATAAATTTAAAAACACCATTTTTAAAATTTCCATGCTTAAAAAAAATTTATCATATAAAAAATTTTTAGGCATCCAAAATAATTTTAAACTTTTAAAGATTTAAAATTAGTTTTAAAATCATCACATAAATTTTAAAACGCTATTTTAAAAATTTTCATGTTCAAAAAATTTATCACATAGAATTTTGAACTTCAAAAACATTTTTAAAATTATCTAATAACTTTAAAAAATTTAAAAGTATTTAAAAAGCATTAATAAGTTTAATGAAATCGCAGTACCTAGATCGACTACGCAAACCTAGGCTCTGATACCACTGTAGGGGAATTGGCGGTCCCTTAGGGCACAAAAACTCTAGTCCCGTCCTAAGTCGGACGGAACATAGACAGAAAAACCAATAGCAGCGGAAGAAAAACTATGTTAACTAATTAACATGCAGTTAAAACTATTTTTAACTTAGCCCTAAGGTCCAAGACCCTATGCCAAGATCTATGCCGACTTGGGATGGATCTGACCATCCCAAGAAGGATCTAGCCTACTGCGATTAAATTAAACTAAAGCTAAAAATACTTTAACCACATACCCGGAATCTCAGCCCTGGAGCAGGAGAGATGTTCCGCGCTGTCTTCCGAGCTGCTCCCGTTCCACGCCGAGCCGCTCCTTGAACCGCTCCCCGAGCCGCTCCTTGAACCGCTCCCCGAACCGCTCCGCATCCCGAGGCGATCAATCCCCGGGCCGCCGAGCCAACCACGCGCCGAAGAAAGTTTCACGCGAGTGAAACCTCCGCCAAGATTTCGGATCCAGAATCCGAACTCCTTTGTGGCTTTGCTAGAGCCCGCAGGAGTAAGGTAGAAATTTAGGGAGGAGAAATATTAATTTAAGCCTAGATCCGAGCGTGCTCCAACATTTACGAGAGCCGCTCAGATCTAGAGCTTGGGACGAGTTTTGAGAAAGGGGGGAGACCCCTATTTATATAGGCGGCGGACTCTCCCTTTTTCTCAAAATCCGATGTGGGACTAAACAATGAGTTAATTAAAATCAAGTTAGTTTGCACTCCACAAAGTGCAAACTTCCGTGAATTTTAACTCACTCACCGTTGAGCTTCAAGATCGATACAACCTATCAATACGACAAGCGTTCAATGGTGAACGCATAGGAAAAAACCGTTCGTCAATCAGAGTTCGTTTGACCCTCCAATTGAGTGTCCAAAGATCAGCCTACGGCTAGTTTTTCGCAAAAACCAGCCGTCAAATCTGCCATCAAACCTAGGGTTCAGCACCCTAAGGTGGGGCCCAATCTGCGGGCCCCACAGCCTCAAACCCAGGCTGACTGGGCGCCTGCCAGACCTGGGCACGGGCGCCCAGGTCTGGCACGGGCACCCAGGCGCCCAGGCGCCTGGCGGGCGCGTGGGCCGGGCGCCCAAGGCGCCCGGCCCAGGGCGCCTGGGCTCCCAGGCGCCCAGGCCCGCCTCGGCGGCCCCGCCTGGGCACAGGCCTAGGCGCCCAGCGCCTGGGCCTGTACCCAGGCCTGCTTGCCTGGGTTCTTGGCTCAGCCAGGTCTGGCCAGGCACCCAGGCCAGACTTGGTCTGGTCTGGGTCAGCCTGGTCTGACCTGGTCTGATCTGTTTGGCTGTTTTGGCCCTAACTTGAGCATCTGGTGTCCGATTTGGACGCCGTTCGAACCTGGGTCTAGACCGGGACATTCCCGTCTTACCCGTGAACTTTTCCTTGCATTTATATTATTAAATATTGTATTAAAAAATTTAATACACATTTAATCGCTTTTGCATCAAATGCAAAATAGTCCCTATCTAAGCTTAAATTACCATATTGCATCAAATGCAATTATTTCATCCCTTGCATCAAAAATGCAATTATTCTCCCTAACTAATTTCTACCTATTACTAGACGAAGGTCGCACTCTTTGTGTGATCCTACGGCCTGACCCTACTACAGATTGGGCTCGAAGCCCTATACGACAAAGACCACGAGCAGTGGCTGCCGTCCCTGTTTCAGCATCATCATAATGTGGTTAGCTCATCAACATGAGAATTGTCGGGACCACCCTGACCGTGTCTGTGATGATTTCTGCAGTTATCGTCTCTTCGTCTAAACTGTGTCGTGCAGATCAAGTCTGGGGTACGGTTAAACTGTCAACCCCAATAACTTGACTCCGGTTAGTTTCGATCAATCTTTAGTCAATAAATGTTGGACTTCTTCCAACATACTCTGCGCAGAGTTTTTACTAAAGACCGAACTAACTCTACGACACTAACTCCCATTGACCGGGAGAGACGAATCCTCTCTTGGTCATTACTCGCCTCGTACGTTTCAAGTGACACCCAATCAAAAGACCTTTCGACAGGCCTTGCCTCGAAGCTAGGTCAGTTGATATAAGTGGCACAGTTCACGCACAGGTTTGTCAAAATGACCTCAAGTCAAAAGACCAACTATCCTATCATCACTCAGAGTTATCACTGACAGATTGGTCAATATAACCATATGATAACTCTAGTGGATCGTTCAGTGAACTCATTCTAATGAGCACATGTGTCTCGTCTTCGACTTCGCCAAGTCAAGCGATCATGAGATCATCGCCACCGCTAAACGGTGAAGACTAAGACACAATGGTCTATCCGATGTTTCGATATCCTTGTCTCGAAACATCTTCGACCACGAACCATTTCAGACTTTTGCTACAGACGGTCAAACGTTTCTCCATGATCGAGATACTCATCTCGATACCTGTTTGACCTTGCATAAAGTCTCAGGACTTTACCTAAGTTGATATCTACTGTTGACTACATTACAATATAACTTAGATAAATTATTACCAAACAGCTTACTGTTATTTCAAACAAGATGTTTGTGCTATTCACACAGGAATAAATGGCCTCGAGGGCATAATATTCCTACAGGGGGTTGGGCAGGGGGAGGTTGAGAAGCACGTGCATGTGGAGAACATGTAGATTTATGTCTCTTACGAGACAACCTCTCTTCCCTCATAATTCCCTTACCCTTGCCTTTATCCTTAGCCATGAGTGTGTGTGTATGATGAAAATGCACGATAGTATGAATGCACACAAACAACGGCAATAGAACAAAATGATGATAATAGGGCAATATGAAAAGTTAAGCTTAGGAACAAGTTTACCCAATATATAAGTGATTCTTTGCTCGCAAAGGACTCCACGCCGAGCAATTGGGAGATACGTGAAGCCGCGGCACTTCAATCCAACAAATAGAGGAATTTTTCGAAATTGGGGAAATGGGGTTAGGGTTAGGGCTAGGGTTAGGGTTGAATGGGGTGGATTGGAGTGGATTATGGTAGAGAGGGATGGAGGAAGTGGAGAGAGAAAGATTAGGAGCAGTGGGAGAGTGGTAGATGGCCGGTTGAGGGAATGGGGAGACGAAACGACGGGAAGAGAGAGAGAAGTCGGGTGAATATGAATCGGTTGAGTCGGGGGTTATTTATAGGGTTTAGGCGAACCGATCGGGTGAGATCTCACCCGATCGGTTGGATACATTTTCGAAAAATTTCGTTGGAAGGCAGCTACAGGCGAACCGATCGGTTGAGTTTTCACCCGATCGGTTGGTCGCTTCACAATTTTCCTGAGAGCATTGTGCTCTTCACCCGGACAGTGACACGATCACAGCTCCAGCTCAACCGATCGGTTGATTTAATCCCAAAATTTCCCGCGAGCTCTGCAGTTCTCACACAATCTGCCACCCGATCTCAGCTTGTTCCACTCGAGCGGTTCGCTGATGATATGATATATTCCATCTTCAGATACGGTCCAACCGATAGGTTGATTCATCACCTGATCGGTTGGGGATTATTTCCTGCACAAATTCAAAAATTGATCTAAGCCTCCTGACGAAAACCCCCATTGCTGAATTTATTCACCAAAAATAAGAAAAATAATCCTAAAAATAACGAAGAAGGTTTAGAACATGGGTTGCCTCCCATGAAGTGCTGTTGTTTAAAGTCGTTTGCTCGACTCCCGGTATGTGAATTTCAGGGGGGTTGATGCGGGTGATGCCCATTGATCAGCATACTTTTAGCTTTCAGAGTGGTGGCCCTTGGTGTTGACAGTGGCGATAAGTAGACGCTCTCGATGATCCTCCCGCTGGTGGTGTTCGGGGGCTTCTCCCTCACATTGGCGTCGACCGCCACTTTTCGTAGGATCCAGACTTCCTCAGCAGTGAGCCCCATGGGCTCTTTTACTTTTCTCCTCATCGGAGCAGCCTTCTGGAATCCGGGAGGGGTCGTCTCGGAGACACACACTTCTCCGGCTACTTTTCTTCTTCCAACCTAGCATGTTCCTCCAGGCTCCCCAAGATATCAGGGGGTTCCTCGAGAGGATCTCCCAAGGTCCAGCTTCTACTACACTTTCCTCTTCAGCTTCCAGCACATTGCAACTTTGCTCCTCAGACGGATGCTTCATAGATAGTCCCAAATCAAATTCGACCTTCTGGTCGCCTACATTTAGGGATAGCTTCCCTTTCTTCACATCAATTAGCATGCCAGTGGTCGCCATGAAGGGCCTCCCGAGGATGATCGGGGTATGATTGTCTTTCGACATGTCCATCACAACAAAATCAACATGTACATGCACGATGCTGATGTTTACTGGTAAGTCGTCCACAATCCCCACCGGGTATTTGACTGATCTGTCAGCAAGTTGAAGCGTCATACGGTGGGTTCAAGGTCCCCCATTCTTATCCTCTTGTACAATGACAGAGGCATCAGACTGACTCTCGCAACCAAATCGGCGAGTGCCAGATTGATCTTCACTTCTCCAATCGAACATGGGATAGAGAAGCTCCCTGGGTCCTTGAGCTTGGGTAGATTCGCTCGCTGAATCAGAGCGCTGCACTCCGCTGTAAGGACGACCTTTTCTTTTCTGGAACCCCTCATCACCAAATCCTTCAAGAATTTCGCATAGGAAGGGATAGTCTCTATAGCCTCGAGGAAATGGATCTACAAGCTCAAGTCTTTAACCATATCAAAGAACTTGCCATATTTCTCATCAATCTTTGCCTTAGCAAGTCGTTGGGGAAATGGCACCGCCAGTTTAAAGACTCTCAAGTTTCCCTCTTCGTTCCTCTTCTTTTCTTCCTTAGAGACTCCCTCCGGAGTCACGGTCTTTGATGACGAAGATCCATCGTCATTTGCTTTTGCATTTGGTCGCCCATCGACCAATGGAGCTTCGGGCTCTTTGGCGGCTTCCCTAGTAGGAATCTGCGTGCCGCTTCTCAAGACAATCACGGACGCATTCGCATGATCATGCATTAGCGCCAATGTTTGATTCGGCCCCCTAGGATTTACTTCCGGCTGACCTGGAAATTGGCTCTACGCCCTCTGAAGATTCGCCACATGTACCCCAGCTGGGTTACTTGATCAGTCAGGGCCTTCTGTCCCATCTCCAACCGCAGGTTAATCTTCTCTTGATTTGTTATATATTGGGTCAAGAGACTCTGGACCGGAGAGATTACCCGTTGTTGGCCATATGGTTGCTGCTGTGGCATGAGCTGCTGATTCCCGCGGGGATACTGCTGGTACATCTGTTGGGGCTGTTGCTGCCGCTGGTATAACTGCTGTTGCTGTCGAGGTGGCTGATACAATTTTTGTTGCGGTTGCTGGGGCTGCTGATATGGTGCCCTATAGCTCAGATTCGGGTGGTTCCGATTATTGGGAGAATAAGCCGGATTTGAGCTAGTCCTTGGTGGATATGGCGCGTTACCCGTCGGGTTGTAGAAAAGAGCACTTGCTTGATCCACCGGTGGTGAGATATCACCACTCTCAAAATCTCCCAAGACATCAGCTTCCACCGCTGCTACTTGTTGGATGTTGGCACCACCAGCTCCTACCATAAGTGCCGAGATCTGGGTCGATAGCAAATCGAATTTGCTAGGTAATTTGTCGACCTCTTCGACTCTGTGCATACCACCAGATCTAGGCGTGGCGTGCTCATTGCACCACCGTTCATTGTTAGATGCCATATTCTCCAGAATGTTACCGGCATCTTCCTTGTTTCTCGACATAAAGGACCCCCCAGCCGCGGCGTCCATTCATGATTTCAGATCATCCCTCAACCCGTTGTAAAACAAATTTATAATTTGCCATTTGGGGAGCTCGTAGTGAGGGCATCTGCGCTGCATCTCCTTATAACTCATCCATGCTTCGTGCAAGGACTCGTGGCTAGCTTGGGAGAAGGAGGAGATCTCGCTCCTCAGCTTCATCGTCTTCCCTGGGGGAAAGAACTTGTTCAAGAAGGCATTAGACATCTTCTCCCAAGGGGTGAAGGTATTGGGGTCCTTTCTCCTGAGCCATTGCTTGGCTTTGTCCCGCAGAGAGAAGAGGAACAATTTGAGCCGGATAGCCTCAGTCGTGACACCGTTGATTCTGAAGGTGTCACACTTCTCCAAGAACGAGTCTAGATGCTTGATTGGGCTCTCCATAGGTGCCCGTGAAAATTGATCCTGTTGGATCCACGTCACTAATGACGGCTTTAGCTCAAAACTCCCGGCCGTGATGGCCGGGGGTTGTATGCTAGACGTGGACCCGATGGATGGCATCGAGTACTCTAGCAAGGAATTCTGGGGAGGAGTGTTCTCTCCCATGTTTTCAGCTTCTTCCCTTCTTCTCCTCTCTGTGTTCAGACGCCTCACGGTGGCGTTAATTTCTGGGTCAAGAGGAATCAAGTCGTCGAGACTTCTTGTATTCCTGTGCATGAAAAACAAGAAACACCCGTGAAGAATGAAAGTAAACAAAAAATCAAGAATAGATAACAAAAATAAAAATTAAAAACGTAGAATGCGAAAATTATCGTGAGGTGAGGATGTGAACTAGACTCTAGGGTTCACAGGGTCCTAAAAAACAAACACGTTGCCTCCCCGGCAATGGCGCCATAAAGCTTGATGTATGGCACTATATGCAATGGGATCGGGAATACCAGATTTAAATATTTTTAACCGCAAGCGCACAGTGTTGTAGTGTGGCTTGGAGATCGAACTCAGGGAGGCGTGTGTTGTGCTTGTTGTCAGGTAGGAACCGGTTCACCTGATGGATGAGCTACCCGAACAATCGGTAGGTTGTCACGAATGGTAATACAAAGGAAGTAATATATAAAAGGGAACCTAGGAATTTGGTTTCCACCCTATCATGTGCCCTCTCTATTACGATTGACGGATAGGATAACGATTGGATTTTACGGTTTACTGGTGAGACGTTGCCTCTAGGAGTGATACCTAGTGTCCCATGGGCCCGATATTCCGATCGATGCCCAGGATGATACGCTAGGACTGCCTGGGTTCGGTCGATGGGCATTCCCATGTCCATTAACACCGACCGACTCCGGGAGCACTAAGCTCTCAATGATTACTCCCAAACATCTCATCCTGCTGTTCCCACACGCTACGATTTCAATGTCTACGCTAAGGGCGTGAGCTGTGGCTAGGGAGTCAAACACCAATTTTATTCCCCCTTGGCCCGGTGGTCAGAGACGGTCTTTCTCCCTCCAATGATAATGAAACACCCCGTGTAACCATCTAAATTCCTAAGCCCTATCGAAATCCTATTCCTATGGTCGTTCTAGGGAGAACCCACAAAGGGGTTTCCACCAAAATCCCAGATTAGGGAACTACTCATAATTCAATGCAAAAATACAATCCAAACGAAATTCAACGGTTGAAATCATAATCAGGCAATAGACAAGAGATGCTAGCAATGATATTAAGACAATACTAAAGTTTCAGAACAATCGGAACACTTACAAAACAAGAGAAAATTCCAGCCGTCACAAGTCTCAAAAAACAGAAAATATAAAGGGGAATCTTATTTCTGAAAACCTAGGTCAACTATATATAGGAAATACAGCCACCCGATCGGTTGAAGCATCAACCGATCGGGTGAGCTGACGGTCGCTTTGGCCATCGGGCTTTAGAAGCTTCAACCGGTCTGTGAGCTGAGCGGGTGGGGCTGTCGGTTTGTCAATTTGAGAAATGCGGCTACAGATGAACCGATCGGGTGAGATGTCACCCGATCGGTTGGAATTAAGCCCAAAAAGACAGAGAGCTCTGTCGATCTCACCCGATCAACGAACCGATCGGGTGAGCTGCTCTTATCCTCAGCTCCTGTCCGGGTCGGATACACGTGCATCAACCGATCGGGTGGACAAAGTATCTTCGACGTTTCTCCACCCTCTGTATCGTGCGTGACTCCTCCCGTTGCTCCGCCCTCTGGATCACGCGTGACTCCTCCCGTTGCTCCGGGGACTCATGATATCTTCTTTATACGTCCCCAACGCTGGCAATCTCCTGCATTTATAAAAAACACGGAGAGAGTGAAAAGATACAAAAAACACAAAAGAACGGGTATGAAACAATGGAAAACGGCGGAAAATCACGAAGAAGACGTGCGTGAATATATAAAATATAAACGCACGTCACAGACGCTTATTGGGTCCGAGCCTCATGGCTCCGGCCCAAGCGGACCTTAGTCACATTTTTCTTCCGTCGTTTTGGGAAGCAGGGCGTGACAGGTTTTAGTGGTGACCCAGGCAGGTTCTGCAAAAAGTTCGAAACAATAAGAGTACCACATTCATTTAATATATCCAGTTTAACATGTACACGTTTAAATAGGGTTTTCCTTGTCTTAGATGGTAGGAAGACTTAGATAGACCTCCAGGTTTGATAGTCAGGCGCATTGGTTAAGATTTAGTCATACTCGTCTTAGGATACCCTTGTAGCCTCTCACCTGGCTCTGACCATGTTAGATTTCTAGAGTCCTTCTTTTAGTCGTTCGCTCGGGTCCATCAACTTCGAGCCCAGCAGAGCGTAATCTTGTTTCTCTTAGGACCCTCCCCTGAGATTCCTATTACAGTCAAGGCCATTAGGGAGTCTTAGTGCTGAGTTCTCCTGATCTTTAGACGGCCCGATAATTGGAACCCTTGATTTCTAGCATCTTCCTGATCATTACACTTTTGTGTTATCGGTCGTAGAGTCCCATCGTAGCTTTCATGAATCATATCTTAGGCGTATTCATCATGCGATCATATTTTTGCTCTCGATTCACATGATCGCTTCATGATGATTATCATTAATTCTTTGATCCCCATTGCAAATTCTGATTCCTCTAAAAGTATTTTGGAATTTCCTTATTAAATTCTTCGCTCAGTTTAACTTCTTTGAAAACCCCTTATTATATATATTTAATTCCTTGCTTTTCGGTGGAGTTAAAATTCTTTCTTGGATTTTGAATCCTTCTTGGTCGTAATTTTTAAGTTACTATCTTGTAATTATTTCTAACCGATATCTTTTGGATTTCAATTTTAAAACCGTGTTACCATTTTGATATTTCAATAATCATCCTTTTTCTAAACTACGAAATTTATTTTAACCACTTACCTTATGTACTTTCAGAATATTTTCTAAGCTAAATAGAACTTCAAATTTTTTTGTATATATATTAGTTCTATGTTCATCATGCTCCTACTTCAAAGGAATCTTTGTATAAATCTATTTGCATTTGCAACTTCGTCTAACTCTTTTTCCGAGTTGTAATTTTCTACCATCTGCTCACTTTTTCTACATATTTTTATAAGTGTAAAAGTATATGATACCATATTTTACACGTAATTCTTCTTTCATCTATTTAATTATTTTGAGAAATATTTTTGTCCCACCCAACCAGCTATCTTTTTATCTCGCCTTATTTGAACTCATTCCTTTCAATCTTATTACGGTACACTTTTGGTTTCGGTTTCCTTTTCTTTTGTGTAGACATTAGTGCTTGTAGTTGCCTATGTCAACTCTAATTTAGTAGTGGGCCCTTTGGTTTTTGTGATGTCGTCGTGGTGCATGTATATAGGTAGAGTGTGTGGACCAGTATGAGTGTGTTACCTTTAGGATCTTAATGATTGTCTCTTGTGTCATGTGTGTATACTTAGTGTGGTCCGTGGTATACGTATGGAGTTGTCTGAATAATGATGTTCATATAGGTATGGATAGCATCATAGCAGGCAATTCCTTAGACTTAGTCTTTCGTATTATATTGTAGCTTATCTTTGGCTGCATGTGATTGTATCAAAACTTATTTTCTTTTAAGCCAAATCTTTAAAGTTTTGAGACTAGCACACAAGATCATAACCCCTATCTTCCCTCATCCAATACCACAACTCCACACATTTTTCCAAATGTTTTAAAATATGTCATTGGCCTTAAACTTCCTTTCTTTCCCTCTTCGGGAGTGTTATGTTTGATTGTTATGATATTGTTAGTACTAGCTATTATTGTTATAGGGTTATGTTCGAGGGTAGGCTTAGAGTGAGATGGGATATATTGTAGCGGTGATTGGTTGATTTTGAATACAAAGATAATAGATTAGATTTCTTTCGGATGAAAAGAACAAGGTGTCTAAGACTTATTTATAATACCAATGTGTGACAGACACAGTGGAGAATTCTGATTGGATGAAATTATATGCGGAGAGATGAGAACTTATTAGACCTGAAACTTGGACGAGTGGTAGATAGGAGTAGTGTCACGCCCCGCTTCGCTAAAATGGAGGCGAGACGTGAGAAGGTCCGCACAGACGTGGAGCTGTGAAGCTACACGCCTGATAAGCGTCAAATCTGAATATATGCAGGTCCCTGTAAATGCAAACGGAACGAAAATAATAATAATAATATGGCAAGGAGACTGATAAAAGTTAACCAATCTCAAAATTTGTCCACAACAATATTCAACATCACATAAAAGCCACCAGGCTAAAAGGAAGAGTCTAGGCCCAACATGGCCAACCAAAAGCCAACACGAACAAAGTATTGATGCTACGCACCGACAACCAAGCAGTCTAAACAACAACATGAACAGTCTCTACGACTGATCTCCCGTGTCCTCAAACTCCTCGATGAACGCGGGCTCTTACTCAGCGTCAGCGAACAGCACGTCCTCAGCAGCAACCTCAGGCTCAGGATCTAACATGTGTTACCCAAAAGAGTAAAGGGCACATGTCAGCAAGTCTAGAAGACTTGGGCAAGGAAGCTGAAAGGAAGGTAAACTAACAACCTAGCAGTTATAGTATGATGCATAGCATGGCAAGTATAGCATGGAAGTATCAAGTAAGGTAAAGTGCAAGTAACAAGTAGCACGTAGCAAGTAGCAAGTAGCAAGTATGGCATGGATGCCAAGTTTTACAAGTATAAACACGGACACGTACAAGTCAAGTAAATCATGTCAAATAAACACGTCGTGCACAGAGATTACGTCTTCTGGCTAGAGTGGCGGATCGGGCCAACTCGTATACTCAGGTGATCGCTTATCCCTATCCCTCCACGTGTATCGAGCCAGAGCATTACCCCCGAACACGTAATGCTCGCTTCTGGATCACGAGCCAGGAATTGTATTTGGCATAGGGTTGTGCCCGCTAAAAGCAGGTGCCTAGCCGGATCAAGTAGTACAAGTAATGTAGCGTATGCTACGAATGCAACATTCAACATGGATAGCATGGCATGTACAAATAATTCACGTACTGTTAATTGAATTTAAACATGGCAGGTAAGATGCAAATAATTAAAAGGAGTCAGATCTTGCTTTGTTGTCAAGCTAGATCCTGAAATATGCGCCTAGGCGAGTATCATTTCGTCTCCTAGTCTCTTTTACGTCTACAACAATCAAATGGCCTAAGGCATGGCCTAAAACCCTAAGGGGCAAGTTTCACTTGCCTGGCACCAAGGATGACGATCAACGAGGCACGTCACAAATGTTAAACTACGGAGATGGGATCGCTGCCATGGCAAAACAATATCAGAACAATAACCAATCCAGTTTTATTAGGGTTTAACCAAAAATCACCATGTGGGTTATGAGAATATTAAAGGGTCGATTTACTAACCGTATCGTAGCGAAAGAACGATGCCGAGCAAGCACGGCAATGGAAGAACGATCTGGGGAACTATGGCTCAGATCTGGAAATGGCGAGGAAATCTGGAGAAAATGGGATTTGAGGGGTTTTGGGGTTGGCCGGTGGCCTAAAAGAGGTGGCCGGCGCAAGAATGGCGAGAGGGAAGTTCCGAGGAAGAAGGAAGGGCTTGGGGAATGTTGGAGGGTGATTTGGGGAAGAAATGGGCTCAGAAGAATGAAGAAAGAGTAATAGAATCGAAGGGTTTAAATAGGAAATGAAACGGCGGCGGAAATGAAACCAAGGGTTTCGGGGTCGATTAGTCGGTCAAAGAAGAGCTGCTGACCGACTAGTTTAAGAACTAGTCAGTTGGTTGACCAACTGTGACCGACTAAGAGCAAACAGTAACTCGGCTTCAAAAATGGTCAATGAACTAGTCGGTTAAAGAACAATGGCTAACCGACTAGTTTGCAACCTAGTCGGTCGAAAAACGTTCTTAGACCGACTAACGATAAACATTAACTATGGTGGAATTAATCAAAGGAACTAGTCGGTCTGAGAGCAAGTTCTGACCGACTAGTTTCACATCTCGTCGGTCGGTGGTTGTTCTTAGACCGACTAAGAGCAAACAATAACTCCTGAATAATTGATTTAATGAACTAGTCGGTTCCAGAAGATTTCCTGACCGACTAGATTGGAATCTAGTCGGTTGGTTCTCCTTCTTGAACCAACTAAGGTGCACGAAAAGTCTCGAATCGAAGCGCGAAGCTCCAGGAAGATCCCTACTGCTTCTAAGATCAACCTATCTCTAAGATATGAGCGATTTGAAGCTCGTCACGAATGACTTACTCCAAACTCAACGATCTAAGGAAGAAGCTAGAAAATCACAACGAAACGAACGAAAACGAAAGCTACGGAGACGAAATATCACACATAAGAAGAAAATCTACCAAAACATATATATAATATAGATAATCCAAATACATGAAAAACCTGTGAAAAACATGAAAAACATGGTCGCTGATGTACCGACGAAGCTGCGACACATGAAAAACATTGTGAACTCCTTCCAAAGATGGCAGCAAGGCTAAGCGGTAGGCTACCTCGCCAACTCTCTCCAGAATGTCAAACGGTCCAATGTATCGCGGGCTCAACTTCCCCCGTTTCCCAAAGCGAATCACACCACGATTTGAGGAAATCTTTATGAACACATGGTCGCCCGGCTGAAACTCCAAAGGACGGCGTTTGGCATCCGCCCAATGCTTAAAATGGTCCTGAGCTATCCTCAGCCTCTCCCGAATGTTCCTGACAACATCCACAGCCTCCACAATCATCTCAGGTTCCAACAGTTCTCGATCACCAATGTCGTTCCAACTCAAAGGCGAACGACATTTCCTCCCATACAGCGCGACAAAAGGCGACATGCCAATACTCGCCTGGAAGCCGTTGTTGTAAGAGAACTCTACCAGATGTAGATGGTCCTCCCACGAACCCTTGAAATCCAACTTGCACGCCCTCAGTATGTCCTCCAAGATCTGAATCGTCCTCTCAGACTGGCCATCCGTCTGCGGATGGTACGCCATGCTGAAACTCAGACTCGTACCCAAACTCTTCTGCAAACTCTGCCAGAACTGAGATGTGAACCTCGTGTCTCTGTCCGATACGATACTTGATCACTCCCTATTTTACACCTTTTTCCCGCATGTTTGCATGCCATTTAGATCGCCCAAATCATGTTTTTCACGATATATCGATGATATTGCGATGCTTTTCACGATTTGTTGTTTTTGTCGCATTTCAGGTGATTTGGCGTGATTTGGAGTGATCTCGAGATGCGCTCACTCTAGACGGTCACCAACAACCTCCCCGGGGGATATTTTGCTGTTGGAGAGGAGCGGAAGAAGAATGGACGTCGCAGGAGTGACGAGGAGGTCAAAACAAGCAGAATGGGCATTTTTTGTGTCTCACTCGGCCGAGTGGAGGAGCCACTCGGCCGACCAGCGAGACACTGCTCGGCCGACCGGAACAGACACGATTTACCTGTGCACTCGGCCGAGCACCGAAGACCACATCGGCCGAGTGACGATATCACGTCCGCCCGAGTGGCGCCCAGACGAGGCCCTTCCAAAACATCCAAGTTACTGTTTTTTGGCCGCCTGAACTTCAGAAGACCCACTCGGCCGAGTGGATTATTACGTCCGCCCGAGTGCCTTGAAGCCATCGGCCGAGTGACGGCAACTCACTCGGCCGAGCCGCCCCCGAAGTAGAGACCCCTGAAGGCCCCGACTTACTGGAAAATTACAGGGTTTCTCACTCGGCCGAGCGACTTTTGTCACTCGGTCGAGTGCGATGCGCTGCCTGTAGCGAAATCTGCGGAAAACAGGCTGTGCAGGGGTATTTTGGTCACAGTTTTTGGACGATTTTGAGGGCTATTTAAGCCCTGTTTTTACCCTAGTTTAGAGAGCCTCTCTCTTAGATTTTTTGCAGCTTTTTAGATTAGTTTTTAGCTTTATTCTTGTGATTGGAGAGGAGACAAAGATTGGAATTTTGTTGGATTAATTGAAGAACTCCATTGGTTTGCATCTCTTTTCCTTAAAAATTCTATTTTTATTGCTTATCTCAATATTGTGATGAATTCCATTGCTTATTTCATTGATTATTTTTGTGATCTCGCTATGAATTGTGAGTAGTCTCCACGTCTTGGGGCGTGGGGATGAACCCTACAAACCCACTTTCATATTTGTGATGAATTGGTAGAAATTGTGCTAGAATTGTTATTAGGGATTAGATTGTGATCAATTTACTACGGATGGCTAGGTATTCATATCAATTGGGATTTGCAAGAGATTGGATCCCAATTCGATAGGAAACCCTAGAAATCCGAATTGGGTTGGAATCGAATTTCCGTAGTATCGGTTTGCAAGAGATTGGACCGATACTAGGATTTCCGGTTGCAATTCCATGCCGATACTCGTTTGCAAGAGATTGGACGGGTAGGAACTATCACAATCTAGATCGTGGACCGAGTTTGCAAGAGATTGGACTCGGTGAGCGATTGGACGATGATGTTGATCCTAATGCTAGCTTCCCTAGGGTAGGGTTTGCAAGAGATTGGACCCAAACCTAGGATAGCTATAGACTGGCAACAGCGCGAGAGCGTGAGCTTGGTTCTACATTCAGTTGCAACTAGTTCATCCAAATTCTCATTCAAGCAATTTTGATACCGATGAACCACATTTATGAGATACGGTGAGTAGCGGGGATTCCCCATTCCCTAGACGTTCTTTATTTGATTTGATATTTCGCACATTTGTCTGACGATTGTGACAGGATCGCCAAAGGCAAATTTCTCTCTTAAGTAGCCAGGTTGATTTGGAGCAAGCACGGTCATTCGTCCTCCCTGTGTTCGATATCCCGCTCGCTGCTACACCGTGCACTTGCGGTAAAACTACAACCGTTCTTTGGGTCACATCCCGGAGCGACCAAGTTTTTGGCGCCGTTGCCGGGGAGGCGATTGCGTTTGATTCTTTCTCACCCTAGCTATTTCTTTTTTTTACTATTTTATTTTCATTATTTTTATTTCTTATTTCTTACCTAACCCTTCCACGGTTCTAATCATTTCTTTGAAACTCTGTTTTCTCTGTGCATGAACACGAGATCTACGGCGGACCCTGAAGCTATATTATTTGATCCCGAGATCGAACGTACCGCACGGAGACTTAGAGCGGAAAGGAGACAAAGTCCGGAAGGGAGGTTTATGACCAACCCGGAAACTGCGGAACAATTAGCGGCAAGGATGGCGAGGATAATTTCTATCCGAGATAGGCTTAGGCCTAAGACCTCTTCTACTACCTCGTCCATTGCCATGCCACAGTTGGCAGCTGACAAGAACTTCGAGCTAAAGACTGGATTAGTGGTCCTGATGCAGCAGGATCCATTTCATGGGAATGCCCATGAAAATCCTCACTACCACATACAATTGTTCTTGTCGAAGTGCGCCACATTCCAGATGACGGGGGTCTCCATCGATGCCATCAGACTGCGCCTCTTCCCCTTCACGCTAAAGGACAAGGCACTCTATTGGTTGAGGACGCAAGCTGAAGGTGTTTTCACCACTTGGGATGAGTTGGCGAGCGCATTCATTGACAAGTTCTATCCGCCATCCAAGACGGTGAAGATCCGGAGCGCTCTCATGTCCTTCAAGCAAGGACCACAGGAGACGCTCTATGAAGCTTGGGAGCGTTTTAAGGATTTGCAGCATCAATGCCCGCATCATAGCATTGAAGACTGGGAGCTAGTGCATAGCTTCTACAACGGTCTCCAACCGGGGACCAAGCAAATTATTGACGCCGCGGCGAATGGTGCTATCTTGTCAAAGACTCCCGAAGAAGCTACGGCCCTAATTGAGGAGATGGCCTCAAATAATCAACAATGGGGCGATGAGCGAGGACACTCTACGTCCTCCTTGAAGCCGACTAGTATTTATGAGGCGAAGGCCGTGGCGGAGCTTACGAGCAAATTTGACTCTCTCCACAAGGTGGTGGAGAGATTGGAGAAGTTTATCACGGAGCCCCAAGGAGCCCCATCCACCTCCGCACCGACCAACCAAATGTGTGATTGGCAAGACCAATCTCAAGCCATGTACGTGGGAGGAGAGCAAGGAGAAGGATCCTTGGTGCAAGCCATGTACGTGGTGCAAGTACAATATGTCACGGGGAACCAAGGATATTGGGCCAATCCGGCCGCAAGAAATCATCCCGGATTCTCTTACGCTAATAATGAAGGAGCTTTGAACCCGCCACAACCACCACCTCAATAAGCTCGACCACCACCACCCCAACAACAAAATTATCCACCGAGGGGGCCTACTCAACAAAACTTTCAACCGAAGCAACAAGTTCCACCATATAGGCCGCCCGGATACAATCAAGAGTGGAGGAATCAAAATCAAAACCCTCCACAAGCTCAACAATGATCCGACTTCGAAGCTAGAGTGGAGGCGTTCATGGCCGAGCAAAATAAAGTCAATGCTACATTGAAGGCGGGGCAAGACTCTCTTAATACCGTTGTGGCTCAAATATCGGAGCAATTGGCCTTGCTCAATCAGAACACTCAACGATTGCCGGCGCAACCCGAGCAAAACCCACGGAGCAACACCGGCCACATCAACGCCGTAGTTGCCGTTACTACTAGAGGCGGGAAGGATACCACCCCCGCCATGATTCCTACCGAGAAGCCCGTGGAGGAAAGTTCGGAGCCGGTTGAGCCGGTAGTTGAAGTTGAAAAGGAGAAGGAGCCACAAGACAAGGAGAAATCTAGAGCGGAGGAATTGATTGAGGAAAGACGCTACATGCCACCAGTCCCTTTCCCCCAAAGACTAGCAAGAGCGAAAATGGAGAAAAGGCTAGCGAAGTTCCTCGAGTATCTAAGAGGAGTTAGCCTCAACATTCCCTTCCTCGACGCCATCGTCGAGATCCCCACATATGCTAAATTCTTGAAGGACTTGATTTCGGGGAGAAAGAGGAAGGAGAAGATCATGCTAGCCAAGGAGGGCTCTTGGTTTACTAAGAGAGAAAAAGAGCCGGCCAAATTCAAAGATCCGGGGAGTTTTCGGATTCCTTGCACCTTGGGCGGCGTCCCTCTTCAAAAGGCATTGGTAGATCTTGGGGCGAGTGTGAGCCTCATGCCTCTCTCCATGTTCTTAAGGCTAAACACCGGGACAAAGTTGAAACCTACCGACATGCGCATTCAATTGGCCGATGGGCGAATAACAAGGCCGGTAGGGATCGCCGAAGACATACCGCTACAAGTCCCGGGTGGAATATGCTTGCCATGTGACTTCGTGATCATGGACGTTAAGGAGGAGGGAGACACTTCGTTGATACTTGGACGCCCATTCCTCGCCACCGCCGGAGTAATTGTTGACGTGCGCGAAGGGACCCTTACTTTAAACGTCGGCAACATCGAGGTGGAGCTCCACATTCCTAAGGCTATGAAGCACATGCCTTACCACGAGGAACTTGACTACATGGACCTCCTTGATGAGGTGATAGAGGAGGCGATCCCCCACTCAATTGGCGCTCTTTTTGATGAAGATTTAGAGGAAGGCCCGGATTTAGGCCATGAAGAGAAGATAGATGATTCCCCCGACCTCTCCGCTGAAGATGATGAAGGCGACGCTGATGTCGCAAGGATTCGAGAGCTCTGCAAGCTCTCGAAATTGGAGTCTCCGAAGAAAGCTCCGCCGGTACGGAAACCGGCGTCACCGGTAAAGCCGTTGACCAGAGCAAATGCTAGCTTGGGGGAGCCTCCCCCCAACACTATTCGAGACGGAAGACCACCGAGGGAGAACACGACGCCGCCACGTCCAAATCCAAGCGTTCTCCCCGGAAAGTTTGACGGGTGCATCTCATATGCACCAAACATCCCGCATTAATTGAAAATCATAGGGGGTCGAGCTCACGACCTTAAACGAGCGCTTGTCGGGAGGCAACCCGACGGTTTTTGCTTAATTTTTACTTTTTCTTTATTTTCGTTTTAGAAATTTTTAGTGTTTTGAGTCGTTCGCCCAAAAATTTTGTGATAACGGGTCCTATTTTTCTTGACAGGAGAGGAGATAGGAACATCCATCATGAGGAGGATGAACGAGATGACGAGGAGCGCCCCAAGAAGGCGCTCGACGCTTAGGAGGAAGATGGAATCGACTGGAGGAAGAAAGACGGAGTTTAGAGCCCAAACGAAGACAAACAGCAGAACACAAGGCTCACTCGGCCGAGTATACTAGTCACTCGGCCGAGCACACAAGTTCGTCCGGCCGAGCCGCTCACGAACGAGGGAAGTCTGCTGTACCCAACTCTCTGTTTATTTTCCTGATTTCAATATAACTGCTACTCGGCCGAGTATATATTTTCACTCGGCCGAGTAAAACGGATACCCTCCTAGGGCGAGTCATGCCGAGTAGCTTGAGTCACTCGGCCGAATGGACTTACTCCACTCGGCCGAGGCTGGCAAAGCCACTCGGCCGAAGCGATAGCGGGGAGGAAACTTTCATTGGTCTCGCTCGGCCGAGCGACCACGTCACTCGGCCGAGTCGTAACTCTTATTATATAAGGGCGAGGGAGGGGCGCATTTTTCGAAATCTCAAAAACCCCCAAATAACCCGCGCCCCTTCAGCTCCCTCGCCCGATCGTCCCTCGCTCGTGCCCCTACTCGCCCGACCGCCGCTGCCACGCCGCCGCTCGGCCCGCCACCGCCGGCCGAGCACCCCCGTCGCCTCGCCCGAGTCGCCGCCGGCGGCCGTGTCTCCGGTCACCTCCGGTACCCCCTATTTCGCCTATTTTCACCTCTTTTTGTGTATTTTTGAGGATCCATGTGTTAAACGAACCCCTACCCCAAATCAATTTCCATATCTATCTATGATACCCCTAATGCTCCATACATTTTGATTATTACTCACCGATATCACCATTTCATGCGCAGGTTGCTTTTTGGAGCTTAGGGGAGCCCAGGGGAGCTTCTCGGGACTGATTTGAGCTTCGTGGAGGCGCGGACTTCGCAAGCTTCCATTACTGAGCACTCGCGGCATGTCTGGGTATACTCCTTCCACTCTTTTACGCACACCGCACTTTTTGCACCTTTCGGCGCGCTCGGGGCCGATATGCCGCCCCGGACACGGCCGCGGACGAGGAGACCTTCTGCCAAGCGGAAGCGATCGGATGATGCCGGCCCCTCCCACGAGGTGGAAGAGTCTCCTCCTCCTTCTCCCAAACACGCCGGCCACCCAGCACATCCTGCAGGCCCCGCACACCCCGCACAGCCTGCAGTGCACCCACAGCCCGCACAGCCTCTCCCTGCCGCTCCACAGCCACCACCACCGGCTCCACTGATCGGGCCGCTGGGGATCACGTTCAGAAACGACGCACACCGCGTCGCTTTCGAGCGTATCTCCCAGCGCTCGATCGTACCCTCCAGGTTTGCACACCTCGCTGACCTAGGACGCCTGGGGGTACTAGAGGGGATGCTCACGTTGTACGACAACGTGGGCTGGCGAGATTTCTTCCAGGTGTCGGCGGATACGTTTACCCGCCCGACACTTGAGGTTTTGAGTTCGATCGCCCGGACCGACGAGGGATGCTCGTTTCGGTTCATGGATCGAGAGTGCCAGGTCACTCTCGATATGATGAGAGCGTTTTTCTCGTGGCCCGCTGTCCCCGGAGCCGATCGCGGTTACGCCCCTACCCATATCCCCCCACCTTCCTTCGACGCCGGTGCCTTCTGGGCACGTATCACGGGTCTCCACGCTGCCTTTGACCCTAGTAGGGCCAAGGCCTCGGCCATTGTCCACCCCTGCCTCCGTATTGCTCAGCGCCTTATGGCGACGACCTTTTTGGCCAGATATGAGCCGGGCACGATGTCTACGCCAGAGCTTTACATGCTCTACGCGATGACACGTCCCAGAGCTCTATCTAGGGATGGAGATGAGCTTGTCCCCGCCGTCGTGATCGATATCACGGCATGGTTTTTAGACCGCATCATTGTATCGGTGGGCGCTCGCTCACCGATATGCTGCGGCGGCCTGATCACCTTGCTTGCTCTTATGACCGGCGAGGACTTCCCCGACGACTTGCGACGCGTCCCGGGCCCCACTTCTTTGTCGATCGATGTTATGGCCCAGATGAAGATGCTTCGTCCGCATGGTGAGCGTCACTGGGTCTGGTTGCACGGCCCTTTCGGTGCCGATTACATGATTCTCCCGAGCCCAGCTCGGACCCAGATTGCACCAGCCCACGTTGACTGGCTCCCTGCGATGGATGTCCTCATCCCCGCTGCTTACGTACTCGAGGCCGAGGAGGCCGAGCAGGCCCACGCTGCCCCTGTAGACCCTGTAGCCCCTGCCGAGCCTGCTGCCGTGCCTGTTGACCCTGTGGCCCCTCAGTCCATCCCAGATGTTTCCGCCGCTCCTGACACCGTTGTCGGTGTCGGGAGTACCTTAGCTGAGCCCACTTCCACCACCTCCACCACTTCCGAGGCTGTCACCACCACTCCCACCGCCACCACCGGCCCTCTGTCCGTCGAGCCTCTTTGCTCCGCACTCCCCGAGCGCCCGCAGACCTTTGTTGAGAGCGGCGAGCCCTCGTTTGCCTCGGTCGTGGAGACCATGGCTAGCATGATCTCCGCTGGGATTGTGCCTTTTGGTCCACACACTTCCCCCCCAGCGGTAGTCACCTCTGTCTCCACCCCTGCTGTATTCTCCGAGAGTGTCGTGGCGTCTGTCCACACTTCTGTGCCGTCGACCTCTCTGGCCGCCTCGCTGCCACTTTTGCACTCTTCTTTCGTTGCTGCTGCCTCCACTTCTCACCGCCCGCCCCGGCCTCACACTGAGGCCAGGACCACCTTTGCCGGCGCAACACCTTTTGTACCGTTTCCCGCTGAGCCCGTCACATACGCGACCCGAGTACGCCAGCCCAGACCTGCCCAGCCCCGCCAGGTGCGTCCCTCTGCACCACCTCCCCCTGACACAGTACTTCAGAGCATTCGTGCTCTAGAGGGGGCGGTGAGTGGCCTCAGAGGCGACCTTAGGACCCTGTCTGCCACCGTCTCTGCGATGGCTGGCCGCTTCGAGCTGCTACCGCAGATCCACTACTGTCTCACCCAGGTTCTGGAGCGTCTCCCGCGCGTACCCCCACCCACCCAGCAGGTTCCCACCCACACTTCCACACCCACTCAGCCTGCTGCCACTTCCACACCCACCCCCGCTCAGCAGCCTGTCCATCCAGCACCACCCCCACCACCTCCGCCTCAGGACGGAGACGGTGCAGCGCCCCCTTCTTAGGCACCCTTGATGCCATCGTATATTCTTGCCGTTGTGCTGCCCGTTTCTGCTGGGTCCTGTTGCACTTTTGTCCACCCCCCTCCCCTCACTTATTTTGGGATTCTATTTTTGATCATATCTTTATATATCTTTTTTGGGAGAGAGGGAGAGTTTTTGGTGCCACTCATATATCTGTATCACTCCTATCTGTGCATGCATCATGTCCGCATCATATTTTCATTTCTTTATTTTTCTTTTTTATTTTCACTTTTCCATGCATGCATCCTCACTTACCCATCACATTTCCAGGCTCTCGGTGTGCCACACTTTGCACATTGAGGACACTGTGCGATTTAGCTTGGGGGAGTGAGTTCTCACGTTTTTTTGATTTACCACCTTTACTTTTAGTTTTTCACGCCATTTTCCGCTTTTGCACTTATTTTCACCACTTTTTCTTCTATTTTACCATGCATCACGTTTTTCTTTTTTTTCTGTGTGCCGCATTGTAAATAGTTCTATTTTCCCTTTATCTTTATTTCCTTTTTCATCTCATGCTAGAGATGACTTTTCTGTGATGATGATGACGTTGGATTTAGCTTACTCTATATGCATGCTATATTTGTCGTGTCTTAGATTTTATTTCTGATATCATATGCTATGACTTGCCTTGCATCTAGAGATAGTAACCCACACTTTTGCCACATGAAAATGGATGAAATTTTATTACTAGCTGAGTCTGAATATTCATATGTATGCTATCACAGGTCGGTGCCCAGGATGATACACCGGACTTCCCGGATTCGATCAGTGGGCACTCCCGTGTCCATAAACACTGATCGATCCCAGGAGCACTAGGTCTGCAACGATATCTCCCGACGTCTCATCCTGCCGCTCCCCGCGTGCTAGGATTCGGCGTCTACGCTAAGGGCGTGAGCTATGGCTAGGGAGTCAACCGCCAAGTTTATTCCCCCTTGGCCCGACGGTCAAAGGCGGTCTTTTTCCCGCCGATGACAATGAAACGCCCCGCGTAACCGTTAGATTCCTACTCCCTATCGATTCCCTAACCCTATGGACGCATCGGGAAGAGCCCCCGAAGGGGCTTCCACCAAAATCCCAGATTTGGGAACTACTCACAAAAATTCATGAAAAAGCAATCTAAATGAAATTTAACCGTTAGAATCATAATCCGACAATTGCAATGCGGAAGTAAAGGAGTAGTAAAGACAATACCAAAAAATTAGAAAGATCTGAAAACTTACTTAAGAGTAACAATTACAGCCGTCACAAGGAAATAAAACAGTAAAAAAATACAACTCTCCCGTTTCTGGAACCCTCGGGGTCCTATATATAGATTTTCGGATCAACCGATCGGGTGACAAGTCAACCGATCGGTTGATCCGTTACAGATAAATCACAGAAAACGGCGAGTTTTCACCCGATCTCATGAACCGATCGGGTGAGTTCTTGAGCGACCGGTTGGATCTTGGAGGAGTCGGGTGAACCGGTCGGTTCGACGCCCGTGTCTTCAGCTCTTTTTCTCAGCTACAGATGACCCGATCGGGTGAGAGTCACCCGATCGGTTGGAATTCTGCTCGAAAAGACAGAGAACAGCCGCCCGCAGAACCGGTCTGTGAACCGGTCGGGTGACTTCTTCGTGAGCTGCGGTAGCGACCGGTTGGTGCACGCGTGCATCACCCGATCGGTTGGAGATGACCAACCGACCGGGTGAGGGGCAGAAAGATGAATACTTCGCCGTTTTACCCCCTGGATCACGCGTGACTTTTCCCGTTGCTTCGGGGACTTGGGATATCATCGTAAAAGGTCCCCTACGTGGTCGAACTCCTGCAATCATGGACAAACAAAGAAAAGTGAAAGAAAACGGGAAAACATACGAAAACGAATAAGAGACGGCGGAAAACACAGAGAAACACAAAAGAAAACGTGCGTGAATATATGAAATATAGACGCACGTCAGTATGCTATCACAGAAAACACACCAAGATTCACGCATTGGATGCCTATATCTGGAGTACTGATTTCCTTTTCCTATATCACTTCTATATGCATGAATTGTACACTTCACTTCAGGATGATTGAATGATGTTAGCTATGATAAATCTGGATTAGTTAGCTTTTTTGTGATCGAAACTGAGTAGATTAGATTACCCTGCTGAAGTTGTCGTGCATGTCTTATAGAGTGAACTGCGAGTATATCTATTTCTTTCTCCACAAATCTTGAACATTATTTCTCTACTTTCAAAATCATTGGTGAATCTCCCCTTAGTGATTCTATTATATGGCATTTCCCCCACTACTCATGCCTAGCTCCAAATCTATCATTCTCTAAAAAAATAATAAATAAAAGAGAGAAAAACATTCTTGTATATCATTATCTCTCTCTGAGTGGGATCGTTGTGTATATATGCTAAATCAAAAAAAAAGAGAGAGAAAAGAGGAAAAATCCTCAATAAAAGATCCCATCTCACTTTCTTTCTTTCTTCTTTCTTTTTATCACTTTTGGAGCTATATAAAAATGGGGATGTAAATATTTTTTTTTATGCCACCATGCTTATAGATAAGCTTGGGGGAGGGGATCCATTGATGTGTGAGAGAGTGACTACTAGACATTGCACGACAACCTAGGCTAAGTAATATTCTATACTCAATGAGATTGTTTTTAGCTTTACGAAATCCAGAAATCTAAGCCTAGCGTTCATTTCATGAAGTCCATGCTTTTCTATTCTCTCTATTCTATAGCGTGATACTCTTATACTCCTGATAGAAAGCGTTCAATTGAAAAGTGTGTGATCTGTGATTTGTATACCGCTTTAAATGTTTCAGACGATGCTAATTCTAAAATTATTCCGTTTTTCATGATTATATCGTTGTTCGTGGGTTTTCTATTTCTACTTGCACTATTATACTATGATATCAAATTAAAATTCTTTGACATGTGTTTTTCATTCAGAGCATGCTATATGAGTAAGTGGAACCCACGTCCTGAGAAAATAATCTAGCATCTTACCTCCTCGCTTCTTTCTTTCTACTTTCTTTTTCTCGTTTTCATTCTTCTTCATTTTTTCGCCGTTTTCGTTTTCCGAATCCACCGGGTTCGCCTTTTACTTATCTTCCTCGAGGACGAGTAAGAGGCAAGCTTGGGGGATTTTGATCACTCCCTATTTTACACCTTTTTCCCGCATGTTTGCATGCCATTTAGATCGCCCAAATCATGTTTTTCACGATATATCGATGATATTGCGATGCTTTTCACGATTTGTTGTTTTTGTCGCATTTCAGGTGATTTGGCGTGATTTGGAGTGATCTCGAGATGCGCTCACTCTAGACGGTCACCAACAACCTCCCCGGGGGATATTTTGCTGTTGGAGAGGAGCGGAAGAAGAATGGACGTCGCAGGAGCGACGAGGAGGTCAAAACAAGCAGAATGGGCATTTTTTGTGTCTCACTCGGCCGAGTGGAGGAGCCACTCGGCCGACCAGCGAGACACTGCTCGGCCGACCGGAACAGACACGATTTACCTGTGCACTCGGCCGAGCACCGAAGACCACATCGGCCGAGTGACGATATCACGTCCGCCTGAGTGGTGCCCAGACGAGGCCCTTCCAAAACATCCAAGTTACTGTTTTTTGGCCGCCTGAACTTCAGAAGACCCACTCGGCCGAGTGGATTATTACGTCCGCCCGAGTGCCTTGAAGCCATCGGCCGAGTGACGGCAACTCACTCGGCCGAGCCGCCCCCGAAGTAGAGACCCCTGAAGGCCCCGACTTACTGGAAAATTACAGGGTTTCTCACTCGGCCGAGCGACTTTTGTCACTCGGCCGAGTGCGATGCGCTGCCTGTAGCGAAATCTGCGGAAAACAGGCTGTGCAGGGGTATTTTGGTCACAGTTTTTGGACGATTTTGAGGGCTATTTAAGCCCTGTTTTTACCCTAGTTTAGAGAGCCTCTCTCTTAGATTTTTTGCAGCTTTTTAGATTAGTTTTTAGCTTTATTCTTGTGATTGGAGAGGAGACAAAGATTGGAATTTTGTTGGATTAATTGAAGAACTCCATTGGTTTGCATCTCTTTTCCTTAAAAATTCTATTTTTATTGCTTATCTCAATATTGTGATGAATTCCATTGCTTATTTCATTGATTATTTTTGTGATCTCGCTATGAATTGTGAGTAGTCTCCACGTCTTGGGGCGTGGGGATGAACCCTACAAACCCACTTTCATATTTGTGATGAATTGGTAGAAATTGTGCTAGAATTGTTATTAGGGATTAGATTGTGATCAATTTACTACGGATGGCTAGGTATTCATATCAATTGGGATTTGCAAGAGATTGGATCCCAATTCGATAGGAAACCCTAGAAATCCGAATTGGGTTGGAATCGAATTTCCGTAGTATCGGTTTGCAAGAGATTGGACCGATACTAGGATTTCCGGTTGCAATTCCATGCCGATACTCGTTTGCAAGAGATTGGACGGGTAGGAACTATCACAATCTAGATCGTGGACCGAGTTTGCAAGAGATTGGACTCGGTGAGCGATTGGACGATGATGTTGATCCTAATGCTAGCTTCCCTAGGGTAGGGTTTGCAAGAGATTGGACCCAAACCTAGGATAGATATAGACCGGCAACAGCGCGAGAGCGTGAGCTTGGTTCTACATTCAGTTGCAACTAGTTCATCCAAATTCTCATTCAAGCAATTTTGATACCGATGAACCACATTTATGAGATACGGTGAGTAGCGGGGATTCCCCATTCCCTAGACGTTCTTTATTTGATTTGATATTTCGCACATTTGTCTGACGATTGTGACAGGATCGCCAAAGGCAAATTTCTCTCTTAAGTAGCCAGGTTGATTTGGAGCAAGCACGGTCATTCGTCCTCCCTGTGTTCGATATCCCGCTCGCTGCTACACCGTGCACTTGCGGTAAAACTACAACCGTTCTTTGGGTCACATCCCGGAGCGATCAATACTCACGGGGACTCTGTGAAGTCGTACGATCTCCTGCACGATTCACGTTACATCACTATCTATCTAGAAAAGGAAAGAGAAACGGAGAGTAAAAGAATTTACCTCCATGTATCTCCCCACTAGCGCCTCAGTGGACTGTCCTACTCGGAATGGAATAAAGTGCGCGGATTTGGTCAAACGATCTACGATCACCCAAATCGTGTCATTCTGCTTCGGACTCTAAGGCAGTCCAGTCACAAAGTCCATAGTGATGTGTTGCCACTTCCACTCCGGAATCGGAAGCGGTTGTAGCAACCCTGCCGTACGCTGATGCTCCGCCTTCACCTGCTGGCAAACCAGACACTTGGCTACACTCCGAGCCACACTCCTCTTCATGCCATGCCACCAAAATTTAGACAAAGATCCTTGTACATCTTGGTGCCACCAGGATGTACAGAATACGGCGAACTGTGTGCCTCAACCATCAACTCCTCTCTAATATCCCCAGCTGGCATACACAACCTAGCTCCATACCTCAGCGAGCCATCCTCATGAATCAAAAAGTCAGTCTGCAGACCGGCTTCTACCTGCTCCCGAATCTTCATCAGCTTCGGATCTCCAGCCTGGCCAGCCTTGATCCGATCCACGATCATCGACTGTATCTGCATACACATCAACGGAGAAGCCTCCCCAGGAAGAACAATCTAAATTCCAGACTCGCAAAAATCCTGCTGCAATCTCCATTGCGAAGTCAACATCATCACCGCTGGAAGCCTACTCAGCGCATCCGGAACCACATTCACCTTGCCGGGGTGATACTGTAAATCGATCTCATAATCCGCCATGAGCTCCAACCATCGACGCTGTCGCATGTTGAGCTCCTTCTGAGTAAAAATATACTTCAAGCTTTTGTGATCGGTGAAGATCTTCACTTTCTCACTCAGCAGGAAGTGCCTTCAAATCTTGAGTGCAAACACGACAGCAGCCAACTCCAAGTCATGCATCAGGTAATTCTTCTCATGAGTCTTGAGCTGACACGAAGCATATGCCACAACATGCCCGTGCTGATGCAACACACAACCAAGAACCTTGCCCAAAGCATCACAAAAGATCTCAAATCCTCCACTACGATCAGGCACAACAAGAACATGGGCAGTCGTCAATCTCTCCCTCAGAACACCAAAGGCATTCTCACAATCACCCAACCAAACAAAAGGTACATCCTTCCACGTCAATCTGGTCATCGGCTCAGCAATACAGGAAAAGTCCTTAATGAAGTGCCGATAGTAACCAGCAAGCCCAAGGAAACTCCGGATCTCAGATGCTGACTGCGGAACAGGCCACTCTCTGATGGCCTTGATCTTCTCGGGATCCACTGAAATACCATCTCCAGACACCACATGCTCGAGAAAAGCAACTCTGTCCAGCCAAAACTCGCACTTCGAAAACTTAGCATACAAACGATGCTTCCTCAAAAATTCCAACACTGTCCTCAAGTGCGAGGCATGCTCTTCCTCCGACTTTAAATAGATCAGAATGTCGTCAATAAAGATAACAACAAACTTGTCTAAAAAGTCGTAGAAAATCAGGTTCATCAGATTCATGAAAACTGCGGGAGCGTTGGTTACAACGAAGGGCATAACCACAAACTCGTAGTGTCCATACTTCGTCCTGAATGCTGTCTTCGGAACATCTTCCTTCTTCACCTTCAGCTGATGATAACCACTTCTCAGATCCAACTTCGAAAACACCCTCGATCCTCTAAGCTGATCAAAAATATCATCGATGCGAGGCAATGGGTATTTATTCTTGATGGTCACCGCATTCAGCTCCCTGTAGTCCACGCACATGCGACGCGAACCATCCTTCTTCATCACCAGCATCACCGGTGCTCCCCACGGAGACACACTAGGTTGATATAAACCTTCTGCAAAAGCTCATCCAGCTGCTTCCGTAATTCCTCCAACTCAGCGGGTGCCATACGATAAGGCGCTTTCGAAATCGGCTGCGCTCCTGGAATAAGATCAATCGAAAATTCGAGAGCTCGATCGGGTGGAAATCCAGACATCTCCTCGGGGAAGACGTCATCGAAGTCCCGCACTACCGCTGGCCTCTCCAGCTCCATCTGCATAGCCACAAACTCTACCGGTCTGGCCCGAAATTTGACAGGGCCAAGCGAACTGCTACCCCGACTGAACTCAAATACTGGATGTCTGGAAATCTCGAACACCACCTTCTTTCTCCGACAGTCAATCGTAGCATAGAAGCTCGTAAGCCAATCCATCCTAAGGACCGCATCATAGTTGATGATGTCGTGGATAATGAAATCAGTGTAAAGCTCATGTCCACAGACCACCAACGAGCAAGAACTGCAACCACGATGCACCGAGACCACGCCATTCCCTGTAACGATATTCCAACTCTTGGAAAGAGGGGACGTCGTCAAGGAATGCTTCTCCACAAAGCACCACGCCAAAATGCACATCGATGCACCTAAGTCAAAGAGGACTCGTGCAGGAAATGTGCACACCAGAATCACACCTACAAACAGTCTAACAATCAAGCCCTATTCTAGCAAACAATCATGTACAAGTAAACAAAAAAATCTAACAAACAAAACTAAATAAGAAAGAAACAGCTTGATCGAGGATTACCTGCGATAACCTCATCCACAGCCAGTCTCTCGACCTCAGACATCAGAAAAGCCTGCCGCCTCGGCTGAAATGCCTGCTGAAAGGCCTGCCTCTGTGGGATAAGAGCTGCTCCACGTCCAGTAAGAACATGCGCTCTCTGCTGCAACGGCTGTACTGCAACAGGTGCCCTCCAAGGCTGCTTCGACTTCGAGCAGTCCTTCATGGTGTGGGTAGGATCTCCACAGACAATACACTGGCCCAGAAATCTCCTACAATGCTCCTTGATATGCCCGGTCTTGCCGCAGAAATGGCAAGTCTTCTGGATAGGCCCTCCTGGCCTCTTGAACTGCACCGGCTGATTAGGCTTGAAACCAGGCCTAATCACCGCTCTGGCCTGCTCCATAGGCCTCTTCCCAGCTCCAGCAACATATCATCTCCTCTGGTTCATAATCAGCTCCTGCCTCCGCGCCACTATCAGAACCTTCTGATAGGACTCCAGATCAGAGGAAGACACAAAACTCTGAAGCTCCAAAGCAAGTCCCTGTAGGAACCTCTGAGCCCTCTCATCAGCATCTTGCACCATCTTCGGTGCGAACCGACTCAGCCTGGTGAACTCCTGGTGGTACTGATCCACCGACAAGCTCCCCTGCTTCAAATCAATGAAGCGCTGCAACATCTCTCTCAAGGCAGCCTTCGGAAAATATTCTTCATCGAATCTGGACGTGAAGGTAGCCCAAAATATCGGCTCCTCCTCAGCATTCCACCAATTCCGGGCATTATCCTTAAGCTGCCTCTTCGCCAAGTCAACCCAGCCAACCTCGTTGACCTTGGACATCTTCAAATTGTCCTCAATATTCCTGACCCACTCGTCAGCAGCTAGAGGACCTTCAGTACCATCAAAATATGTGGGACCCAGCTCTCGAAACTGCTTCACTCCTGGCTCGGAACGAGGGGCCTCCTGAACTGCCCGAGCAGCTCAAACAACCGGAGCATTCTGGACTTGCAGGAGCACGCCCTGCTGCACCTGCATCATCTGAAGCATCATCCGCATCATCTCCCCATTGGTGGGCTCCCGATCAGGCTCCTCGTCATGAGGGGGCACACCACCACCTCCGCGGGTATTTCACCTTCCTGCCATCTAATGACACAGAAAACGAAACGATTAGACTCATAGCTTATGACTTGGATGTCGAATTTTCAATTGTGGACAATCAAATACTATTATCGTTATTTCGTTAGTTTGCAGTTACACATGGACTTGCATGGGCCACCAACAAAACCTGTCACACCCTGCTTCCCTAAAATGGAGGCGAGACGTGAGAAAGTCCGCACAGACGTGGAGCTGTGAAGCTACACGCCTAATAAGCGTCAAATATGGATATATGCAGGTCCCTGTAAATGCAAACAGAACGAAGATAATAATAATAATATGGCAAGGAGACTGATAAAAGTTAACCAATCTCAGAATTTGTCCACGATAATATTCAACATCACAGAAAAGCCACCAGGCTAAAAGGAAGAGTCTAGGCCCAACATGGCCAACCAAAAGCCAATACGAACAAAGTATTGGTGCTACGCACCGATAACCAAGCAGTCTAAACAACAACATGAACAGTCTCTACGACTGATCTCTCGTGTCCTCAAACTCCTCGATGAAAGCGGGCTCTGACTCAGCGTCAGTGAACACCACGTCCTCAGCAGCAACCTCAGGCTCAGGATGTAACATGTGTCACCCAAAAGAGTAAAGGGCACATGTCAGCAAGTCTAGAAGACTTGGGCAAGGAAACTGATAGGAAGGTAAACTAACAACCTATCAGTTATAGTATGATGCATAGCATGGCAAGTATAGGATGGAAGTATCAAGTAAGGTAATGTGCAAGTAACAAGTAGCAAGTAGCAAGTAGCAAGTATGGCATGGATGACAAGTTTTACAAGTATAAACACGTACAAGTACAAGTCAAGTAAATCACGTCAAGTAAACACGTCGTGCACAGTGATTACGTCTTCTGGCTAGAGTGGTGGATCGGGCCAACTCGTACACTCAGGTGATCGCTTATCCCTACCCCTCCACGTGTATCGAGCCAGGGCATTACCCCCGAACACGTTATGCTCGTTTCTGGATTACGAGCCAGGAAGTGTATTTGGCATAGGGTTGTGCCCGCTAAAAGCTGGTGCCTAGCCGGATCAAGTAGTACAAGTAATTGTTGGAAGCAATGATCTAGGAACTTGGTTTGATGATGACAAACGTATCGGTATATCTAATATGTGTGCTCAGTGTGTTTCAGGCTTTGAGAAACAATGTATTCTCAGTATTTGACGATATTGCTATTCGTATAGCACATTGGGAGAGAGAGAGATTGATGTGCTCAAAGAAAGTGGACTTGGTCCAATATGGAGCAAATTGGACTTGGTCCAATATTGAGAGATGAAACCAAATCTTTTTGGTTATTGGAATATATCCCATAGCTATACGAATTCCTTAGCCAAAACAAATACTATCACATTCAAAATCCCAATCAAAATACAAAATCCCTATCTCTTAGGGACTCTCCCCAAAAACCCTAGCCCTAGCCTATAAAAACACTATTGAGGGGCTACGTTTTTTTAAGCGGCTATCAAATATTTTGAGAAGGGGGCTACGGCAATTAAAAGAGGGCAGCATCATAAAATCGAGAGAAGGGTACAAACTCATCATACGGCCAATACATACTCTTCCCAAGTCTAAAAACCTAAGTTCTGCTATATTTCTTTCTCATGTCGTGAACCCAAATCAGCCGCAAGTATCAAAAGTTACAATGACCATCTTCATCCAAGCCGCAAACTCCAATCTCCTCAAAAACATCACGCAAGCTTCAATTGGCCATCAAGCTCGTGTCGAAAATTGTTGAAGCCTCAAGCAAGCTGCAATTTTTCATTCACAGAGCAACCCAAGCAATTCACGGTGACGTAGCATCGGATTTAAGGGAATTGTTCTGCAAATTTTCATCAAAGGAGCTTCTCAGACAACGTAACCAACACCAACGTCTTCGCCATCTTCCTTGCAACCAAGCTTCACGAAGCCGTCGCCTAGTTGCTGCATGCCCAACGTCGGAGAAGAACGCAAAGGAGAGTTGCTGTCTGAGGAACACCACACCGCTGCTGCCGAAGCTCTCTTCATCACGCTGCTCCTACCTACGCCATCAGCAAGCATCCACATCGTCGGAGAACACATCACGACGACGCTCGACGACTGCAGCTTGCCATCGAAGTCGTAACTGCCGCAGTCTGCAACCAAGTGCAAACGAAGAGATTGCCTTCGGAGCAGTCGAGTGAGGCAAGGAAGCCCTGAGGAGATCTCGTCGTCGCTGTCTTCTAAAGATCCCGACGTCGTCGTCCAAATCTTGCCGGCGAAGTAGCAGAGGATCTTCGGTCAGGCATTTGATCGAACACTCTGAGTGCACGAATAAAACGATGTATCTCCATTGACCGAAGCTCCTATCGCCAAGCGCTCGCTGTCGAAGACGATCGGAGAAGAACAATAAGAAGACGCCGCAATTGGAGGAGAGCTTGCCGCACGAAGAAGCTGTCGTCGGTGTGGAGCGCCATTGCCGTCGAAGTCGAAGAATCGCTCCATCCCATAGAGCCCTCCATTGCTGTAGACTTGTAGCCACCATTGCCGTTGAGAGTACGTTACCGAAGAGTCACTGATCACCGCTCGGAGTCACCGTCGGAGAAGCCATTGGCAGCTGTCGAAGACGAAGAGAAGACGAGGCAACGGCTTGCGAGAAATTGAAATCGAAAAAAAAGAAAGGCTGACGTGGCACTGAATTAAATTAGGAATTGCTGTGCACACCGACCCAGGATTAAAAGAAATGAACTGAGCTTCCTTGCACACCGACCGCTTTATTTTAAAGGACTTGCTGAGCGTACAGACAGCTGCTTTATTAGGATTTGAACTGCAATTGCTTTACACACAGACCAGTGTGTATCTTGAAATCCAGGAGTCGGATTGAGACACCGTTTACGTCAGATTGGAGCTGATGACATGCTGATTGACAGAGACGCCTGCACAGACACAAACTGAGCATTTCTAAACTCTAAACTCCTTTACTTGTGTCTTAGTGTAACGTTCTCTATAGGGGAAACTTTACCTGTTTTGGTGACTATTTTGGGACTTGTCTAGTTGGGACTAGACAAGTGGGACCCAGCTAGTTTGGGACTAGCTGGTAGAAAGCTTTGCTTGGATTGATAGTGAGAGGAAACACTGTATGTGGGGTACTGAGAGTCTGACGAGTGTAGAGGCGTAGAGGGTGATCTGAGCGTGCTCTAACTTGGGGCTTTGTACCTATTGCACTATTCAATCTAGTATTTGCTTTGGGGGCTGGAGTGGGTCGTTGGGACGACCGAACCAGGGTAAATCTGCTGTGTACTCTGTGTCTGCTTTTCATTAATCTGGTTGTGCTTTTAACTGTGTATGATTTCTCGTGGGTTGCACGAGAATTTTTTTATTAGCCTATTCACCCCCTCTAGGCTAGGATCCAGATCGAACAAGTGGTATCAAAGCCAGTTTAGTAGATCTAGCCTAGTTTGACCATGGACCACATTGATAGTGCTTTTGCTGAGGGTCAGTCTATTTCCCGACCACATAGATTTAATGGAGGAGATTATGCTTACTGGAAAAATCGTATGAAAATCTATCTTATTTCTATTGATTATAAAGTTTGGCAAATTGTTGAAAAAGGATACAAATCACCTGTTATCAAAATTGAAAATACTGAGATGCCTAAACCTGATGATAAGTGGGATGATAATGATTGGAAGCTTTATTCTTTAAATGCTAAAGCTATGAATGCTCTTATTTGTGCATTAGATAAATCTGAATTCAATCGTATCTCACATTGTCTAACTGCGTAGGAAATATGGCATACTTTGGAGGTGACGCATGAGGGAACGTCACAAGTGAAGGAGTCTAGACTTGCACTTCTGAGCACGGAATACGAGGGATTTCGCATGCTACCATCAGAGACGATATCAGAAATGTTTGCAAGTTTCACCAACATTGTCTACAAGTCTAGTTCGCTCGGTAAGCCATATTCTAGCCTTGAGCAGGTGAGAAAGATATTAAGAGCTCTGCCAAGCTCTTTCAGGCCTAAAGTCACTGCCATCCAAGAAGCGAAAGATCTGTCACAGATGAGGGTGGAGGACTTAATAGGTAATTTAATGTCCCACGAGCTTGAATTGCAAAATATTGATGAAAGGGAGAAACCTGAGGAAAAAGAGAAAGCTACCAAGCCACTTGCTCTGAAAGCTGACGAAAGTGAAGAAGAAGATGATGACATAGCGCTAATGGTCAGAAATTTCAGAAAGTTTGTCCAGACCAAGCAAGGAAGAGCAGAAATGGCACCCAGGTTTAATCGGTCTAACTTTTTTCAGTCTTCTAAGCAAAATTATGATCAGAATACTACTAATAGAATGACTTTTTTTAAATGCAAGAAAAGAGGACATCGAATGAGGGATTGCCCACATGAGACAGCTCAGGTAGCTAAAGAAAAGGGAAAATCCAAGGTGCTTACTTGGGACATGGATAGCGAAGTAGAGAGCGAGGAGGAGGAACACGAAGCCCATTCATGCATGGCATTAATGGGAGACACAATGAGGTAACTTCTGGTAGTAAAACTGAACTCCTTACTCTTTGTAAAGAAATGCAAGATAAAATAGTAGAGCTTGAATCCACTATAGATGATTATCAAAATGAGAACTTTGAAATGCAACAATCTGAATATGAAATGTCTAAAGAAATTAAAAAACTCAAAATTGATATTGTTGCACGTGACTCTACTATTGATATTCTGAAAAAGGAAAAATCCAGTTTTAATGATGAAGCACCTTGTCTCTCTTGCCCTTCCTTGATGAATAATATTAGCATGCTTAAACTTGATTTGATTAAGCTCGAAACGGAAAAAGACTATGTAATTAGAGAGCTTAATGATAAATTTTGCATGTTGGATAATGATTTTAAAAGAAAAATGGTTGAATTTGAAAAGAAGGAAGAGGAAAACAAGAGAGCTTTTATAAGTAAATGCACATTGCTTGTGGAAGAAAATAAATTGTTGAAAACCAAAGTCTCTAATCTTGAATTGGTCATTAAGAAATTCTCTACGGGAAAACAATCGTTGGACACTATTTTAGAGAATCAATTATGTGGCAATAATAGAATAGGACTTGGTTTTGGTCTGAAAAACGTTGAAAAGCAAAAATTCAAGAAATTCCACAATGCACCGTCTATTGCGAAGAACTTATATGCAAAGTGCTTTACTTGTGATAGTGTAGGCCATACTTCATACTATAGTAAATTTAGGAACACTAAAATCAAGTTTAAACAAGTGTGGGTTCCTAAAACAAGATTGGCTAACACTAGTGGACCTTGTTGGATTCCAAGGTCACACTTAACACCTTTCATGTAGGTGTGATGGAGTTTTGGCGAGGAGCATTAAATTCAATGTTTCATTCTTTTAGCTCCTTCGTCAAAAAGCGACGAGAAGGTATAATTTTCTACCCATCTTTGCATTTCATTGCATACCTTCATAGATTTCTTGTGTGTGCTTGATTTATTTTGTTTTGTGTGCTTGCATGGATGTTTTTTTAATGTTTTTATTTCTGAAAAAAAAAATTTGAAAAATCAACAAAAAATGTGCTTATTGAATCTCCGCTTATGAATCTCTTAAGTGGTATTGTATGAATGATCAATTATATCCCTTGTAGAAGTCAATTCATTATTGTTGTAGCTACATGAACATGATATTATTCTTTTTAGTGGCCATGACATGTCTATATAAGTTTCAAACTTGACTTCTACACCTACATTTGCACTTTCACGATGTTTGACTTTTTAGTGCTTTTGGAGATTCTTTTGAAGAATAATGGAAAGTGAATGTAGGGATGATTAATTTCTGAAATTTCTAAGGGATATGATGTGTTTAGCCATGAATTAAAATTGAGCACAAAAGAATGAAAAAAAAACGATATTTGCTCCGTATGAAAAATGGATACACTTCATGGCTAAAACACAACCCACGAGTATCCAACTTGTGCTACATGGGTAATCATTAGCGTTGGTGTCTATAACTCGTCAAGCAATGCCATCCCACATTTAAAAGTCCTTTTAGGCCATGTTTTGGGATTCAGTAACTTGAACTCATCTTTGATGAGGTGGGAAAAATCAATCCTAGTGATATTCATGAAAATTGGAAAATGTGGGTTGATTTGGTTGAATATTTGAAATTGAATCTCCTCTTGTACTTTATTATCTATATCACTACACTTTCACAAAGGTGGAGAAGTCCGGTTATGAAATTCTATGAACTTGAACTGTCTATTATTTGGAATACTCATGCAAATAGCACGCTACATCTAATAATGATTTATTTTTGCATGGGATATTTTTGTGACTTCATTAATCCACTTTTGGTGATTACAAAGGGGGAGAAAGAACAGATTTTGACAGCTTTGAGCTTTGATGTTGAAAAGAAATGATTTTGACATGATTCGATGTCTATTTGTTGAAGGGGGAGCTTGAGAGAAGGGGGAGCATGCTATTGTTTTTGTTATTAGTTTGTGCATGCCATGTAGTAGTGCTTGAATATTCATGCCATGACTCATATTGCATTACTCCCTTCAACACACTCCACACACTCATTTCTATTGCTCAAATCTTTTATGGGTTTGTCATCACCAAAAGGGGGAGATTGTTGGAAGCAACGATCTAGGAACTTGGTTTGATGATGACAAACGTGTCGGTATATCTAATATGTGTGCTCAGTGTGTTTCAGGCTTGGAGAAACAATGTATTCTCAGTATTTGATGTAGCGTGCATCCACATCGTCGGAGAACACATCACGACGACGCTCGACGACTGCAGCTTGCCATCGAAGTCATAACTGCCGCAGTCTGCAACCAAGTGCAAACGAAGAGATTGCCTTCGGAGTAGTCGAGTGAGGCAAGGAAGCCCCGAGGAGATCTCGCCGTCGCTGTCTTCTAAAGATCCCGACGTCGTCGTCCAAATCTTACCGGCGAAGTAGCAGAGGATCTTCGGTCAGGCATTTGATTGAACACTCTGAGTGCACGAATAAAACGACGTATCTCCATTGACCGAAGCTCCTATCGCCAAGTGCTCGCTGTCGAAGACGATCGGAGAAGAACAAGAAGAAGACGCCGCAATTGGAGGAGAGCTTGCCGCACGAAGCTGTCGTCGGTGTAGAGCGCCATTGCCGTCGAAGTCGAAGAATCGCTCCATCCCATAGAGCCCGCCATTGCTGTAGACTTGTAGCCACCATTGCCGTTGAGAGTACGTTGCCGAAGAGTCGCTGATCACCGCTCGGAGTCACCGCCGGAGGAGCCGTTGGCAGTTGTCGAAGACGAAGAGAAGACAAGGCAACGGCTTGCAAGAAATTGAAATCGAAAAAAAGGAAGGCTGACGTGGCACTGAATTAAATTGGGAATTGATGTGCACACCGACCCAGGATTAAAAAAAATGAACTGAGCTTCCTTGCACACCGACCGCTTTATTTTAAAGGACTTGCTGAGCGTACAGACAGCTGCTTTATAAGGATTTGAACTGCAATTGCTTTACACACAGACCAGTGTGTATCTTGAAATCCAGGAGTCGGATTGAGACATCGTTTGCGTCAGATTAGAGCTGATGACGTGCTGATTGACAGAGACGCCTACACAGACACAAACTGAGCATTTCTAAACTCTAAACTCCTTTACTTGTGTCTTAGTGTAACCTTCTCTGTAGGGGAAACTTTACCTGTTTTTGGTGACTATTTTGGGACTTGTCTAGTTGGGACTAGACAAGTGGGACCCAGCTAGTTTGGGACTAGCTGGTAGAAAGCTTTGCTAGGATTGATAGTGAGAGGAAACACTGTGTGTGGGGGTACTGAGAGTCTGGCGAGTGTAGAGGCGTAGAGGGTGCTCTGAGCGTGCTCTAACTTGTGACTTTGTACCTATTGCACTATTCAATCTAGTATTTGCTTTGGGGGCTGGAGTAGGTCGTTAGGACGACCGAACCAGGGTAAATCTGCTGTGTACTCTGTGTCTGCTTTTCATTACTCTGGTTGTGCTTTTAACTGTGTGTGATTTCTCGTGGGTTGCACGAGAATTTTTTATTAGCCTATTCACCCCCCCTCTAGGCTAGGATCCAGATCCAACAGTAATGTAGCGTGTGCTACGAATGCAACATTCAACATGGATAGCATAGCATGTACAGATAATTCGCGTATCATTAATTGACTTTAAACATGGCAGGTAAGATGCAAATAATTAAAAGGATCGGATATAGCTTTGTTGTCAAGCTAGATCCTGAAATATGCGCCTAGACGAGTATCATTTCATCGCCTAGTCTCTTTTACGCCTACAACAAGAAAATGGCCTAAGGCAAGGCCTAAAACCCTAAGTGGCAAGTTTCACTTGCCTGGCACCAAGGATGACGATCAACGAGGCACGTCACAAATGTTAAACTAAGGAGATTGGATCGCTGCCATGGCAAAACAATATCAGAACAATAACCAATCCGGTTTTATTAGGGTTTAACCAAAAATCACCATGTGGGTTATGAGAATATTAAAGGGTCGATTTACTAACCGTATCGTAGCGGAAGAACCATGCCGAGCAAGCACGGCAACTGAAGAACGATCCGGGGAACTATGGCTCAGATCTGGAAATGGCGAGGAAATTTGGAGAAAATGGGATTTGAGGGGTTTTGGGGTTGGCCGGCGGCATAAGAGAGGTGGCCGGCACAAGAATGGCGAGAGGGAAGTTCCGAGGAAGAAGGAAGAAGGAAGGGCTTGGGGAATGTTGGAGGGTGATTTGGGGAAGAAATGGGCTCAGAAGAATGAAGAAAGAGTAAAAGAATCGAAGGGTTTAAATAGGAAATGAAACGGCGGTGGAAATGAAACCTAGGGTTTCGGGGTCGATTAGTCGGTCAAAGAAGAGCTGCTGACCGACTAGTTTAAGAACTAGTCGGTCGGTCGACCAACTGTGACCGACTAAGAGCAAACAGTAACTCGACTTCAAAAATGGTCAATGAACTAGTCTGTTAAAGAACAATGGCTGACCGACTAGTTTGCAACCTAGTCGGTCGAAAAACGTTCTTAGACCGACTAACGATAAACAGTAACTTAGGTGAAATTAATCAAAGGAACTAGTCGGTCTGAGAGCAAGTTCTGACCGACTAGTTTCACCTCTAGTCAGTCGGTGGTTGTTCTTAGACCGACTAAGAGCAAACAGTAACTCCTGAATAATTGATTTAATGAACTAGTCGGTTCCAGAAGAGTTCCTGACCGACTAGATTGGAATCTAGTCGGTTGGTTCTCCTTCTTGAACCAACTAAGGTGCACGAAAAGTCTCGAATCGAAGCGCGAAGCTCCAGGAAGATCCCTACGGCTTCTAAGATCAACCTATCTCTAAGATATGAGTGATTTGAAGCTCGTCACGAATGACTTACTCCAAACTCAACGATCTAAGGAAGAAGCTAGAAAATCACAACGAAACGAACGAAAACGAAAGCTACGGAGACGGAAAATCACACATAAGGAGAAAATCCACCAAAACATATATATAATATAGATAATCCAAATACATGAAAAACCAGTTGTTACAAGTAGCTAGGAAGGTATAGTACGATTTAGAGTGATCATGAAATGAGGAGAACATTTAAAGCGTCAAGATTTGATTATTAAGTTGAGATGAGAAGGCATTGGAGATAATGCGACATGTTGAGACGGATGGATGTTATGAAGATGAATTTAATATGATTAGGAGATTAGATGATAGGGGTAAGGATAGATGTGGCTTGATGGTTCATTGATTATGGAGGATGAATTTACGAGTTAATATGATGGAGAATATATTGGGGACGTGATGATTGTTGAATTATGCACGGTAATGTGGATCTATAGTCAGGTGCTAGGGTGTGATTCTAGTTGTAGCATTAGCCAGCGAGTTATGATGGATTATTTGAGGAACGATGTTTGAAGTTATGGGATTAGCGATCATTATGTATAGATATGGGAGTTGTAGGCATAAGTGTATATAGATATTATTACTATTAGTATAGACGATTCCGAGGGCAGAATCATTTCTAAGGTGGGTAGAATGTAACGGCCTCTTTCCGACCGTTCGTATTTTCTATGCGTACGACTCTTTTCGTGTGCGTATTTATTTTTGCCTCTTATTGGATCTGGACTATACGATGTGATATGTCATTGTGACCGTATGGAAGTGTAGTTATTTGTGAGATTTTTAGTGAACGTCATTTCTCGGGTCGTTCTCCCACAAATCAGGTATGATAGCAGGATCATCGTAGCTTTAGACTTAGTCGCCGGATATTTTTATTTTTAGTTCATTTTTCGCAGACCAAACATGCGATTGACCCCCGTACCCTCGAGCCTCTTGTCGCTGCGATCGCTCCGGTATTTTCGGATTATTTTTCCGATGCCCGTAGGACGAGCTATCCCCTAATTACTTTTCATCCCCTAATGACCCTCAATTAATTTCAAATTCAAATCCTAATTACATTTAAAACTAACCCCTAAATCTCTCCTGCGTATCATGGGAATGAGATTTCCTTTTCTATTCTCACCCTCCTTTCCCTCTGCTTGCACTTCCCCTATCTCTATCCCCCTCTCAACTAACCCTATAATCTAAAGATGTTTAGCAAAGCTCTTTCATTTTAAACCAAACTCATTTCTTATCCTAGGCTACCGATGCATGAAGCCTTGAAGCCGCCATTTCTCCTCCCTTGCACCATCTCCCCGCCTCCGGTGAGGCACCACCGGCTGCCCCCAACTCCAGCCATCTTCCTCCTCTTCCCCTTCTCCTTCTCCTCCCTCTCCCCTCTCAAAAACACTCCACAAAAAGCTCCATGGCCGCTGAATTTGGCAGCAGGCCGCACCCAACTTGTAGCCACCGGCCGGCCTTTTTCGGCTGCCCCCGACCGTCCTCCGGCCCCCCTCCTTGTCGACAACTCCCTCCCCTTCCTCCTCCTCGCTCTTCCTTCATCAAAACCCCTCAAAACTCCATGAAAACACACAAAAATCTGCTCAGGCCCAGACCTGTGCACTCTGCCAAAAAACGCCTACTGCCATCGCTCTGGTCACCCCCTCCGACAAACTCCACCTCCCTCGAACTCTCCTCAAGTCCTCCTATCACCTGCAAGTCTCCTTTCCCTTTACTCTACTCTCTATCTCCCTCAAACCACTCTCAAACACAACACAAACGGCAGTTTGGACAGATCTGTCCATCGCCAGAAAAACACCGTGCCTGGCCACCTTCGACCAACGCCGATGACCATCCTATCACCGTTGGACTCCCCTCAAACCCCTCTATCATCTGTAATCCTCCTCTCTCTCTCTTCCCTCATCTCTATCTCTTCGAAATCCCCTTGAAACTGAGCCCTAATGTCAGTTTTTGACAGAGTTGTGCTCTGTCAACGTCATCGCCTGGCTATCTCCGACCACTTTCAGTGACCACTCCACCACCATTAGATCCCCCTTGAACCCCTTTATCTATTGCAAGTCCCCTTTTGACCCCTCGTGTCATCACTTTTTCGCTGCGACGCGCAACAACGACTGTTGCACAAATATGTCCTCTTCGTTTTCTCACGGCCGCCCACCGCCGTGCGCTGACGCCGTCGGCTACCCACCGGACCGAGCAACCCCCACTGGCCTCCTTCATTCTTTGGCAGCCCCCTTTACTCCACGGAGTTCACGCGCGTCGTCGAACTCGCGTGTTTTCCCCTGACGTTGCCGTCGTCGTGTAGAGATCGTTGTGTGTTCGCTGTTTCGTGCCTCCACCCCGCTGTCCGGGAGTGTCTTGCTATGCTACCTGCGGCCGAGACATTGCAGAAGACACCGATCCATCGCTGTTCAGACCCGACATCCGCTTTTCGATCAACGTCAAAAGGTTAGTCCTCTAACGCGTAGTAAGAACCCCAACAGTAGCAAATCAAAAACCTAATCTAAAAATCGTCAACAATAACTAAATTTCATTTCTGCTCCTTTAAAAAACTGCAAAATATTAGACATCGACGAAGGACTGAATATCTGTGCACATAGGATAGATCGTCGACTAGGCTGAACCAAAACAAAAACGTGACTTTAACCGCTAGGATAGCCCCGTTGAACCTAGAAATGAACTCTAATAGGAATGATGAAAAACGTGTCCTGACATCGCCGTTGACCATTTCAGATGGACCCTCGCTGACACACCACTTCGACGGGATGCTCCGGACAGACGACACACTCGCCACTGTAGGCAAGTGTTTACACTTGTGTACTTTCGTCCACGTTTAGGCCATCTACTTCTTAGAAAGTTAAAGTGCATTTAAAGAGAACCAGACGTGAAATGATAGCGTCCAGGACCCCCCTTGACAGCTTAGACTTGACGACGTAGTCTAAGCACAACAACAACACCAATTGACACCTTAGGCCTATTCTGTGTGTGCGTGCGTGTGGACACCCTAGAAAAAACTATCCCTTACAGTTGTCATGTCATGTCCTGTTATAAAAAGCCTTCGGGCATTTTAGATGCTCTCCCCGTGAGAGTGATCTCAGTGTTACAAAAAGCCTACGGGCGTTTCAGATGCTCTCCCTGCGAGAGTGATCTCCGTGTTACAAAAAGCCTACGGGCGTTTCAGATGCTCTCCCCGTGAGAGTGATCTCCGTGTTACAAAAAGCATACGGGCATTTCAGGTGCCCTCCATGCGAGGGTGATCTCTGGTTGTCTTATCTTGAGCACTTGGGTTTGGGGTAGGGTTGAGCGGTTGCACGGGGAGAGGGTCTGGCCGCCCTCAAACCGTAAGGCGTGAACTCTTCGAGTCACACATGTCTTGTCTTGTCTTATCCTATCCCGTCTAGCTTAGTCCCGTATCCGGTAGCACACGCTATGGCTACTGTCTGTCGAGTTTACTTTTCCTGCACAGCTTTACTTTCTGCATAGTATAACTGCCATGTCATAACAACAGCATGTTAATCAACCAATAAAATGTTGCTCTTAAATTACCTTACACTTACAGGAGAGTCTCTTACCCTTTCTTGTAGATTTTACCTGACGTACAGTTCCTTTTCTATTGGCTGATGTACGTCAAGTGTTGAGCCAGAGTAAGTGGACGAGCCAGATGTACCTGAGTACTTGGAGCCAGAAGGCGTCGACCCGGAGTACGTTCCTGACGAGGACCAGACCTAGAGGTCCCTCATCGTTGGGAACTTTCAGAGGTTACTACTTTTTGGTTGGGTGCGTAGCACCACTTTACTCTCTACCTAGGTTGGGTGCTTCGCACCATTAGTTTCCTTTTCTGCAGTTTGTTGCCATGCTTAGGCTTCTTCTATTAGACTTGTCTCATGCTGGATATTATCTCTTTTATAAAATGAATGCATCCTTCTTTCAATACTTTTGTTGTTCCAAAATTTTATAAATGCAAGAACTTGTAATATTAAATGGTAACCCTACAGACGCTTATTGGGTATGAGCCTCACGGCTCCGGCCCAAGCGGACCTTAGTCATGTTTTGCTTCCGTCGTTTTGGGAAGTAAGGCGAGCTTTGAGCCTCGCTCAACAGCTCCTCTCTAATGTTACCTGCAGGCACGCAAAGCCTACTGCCGTACCTCAGCGAACCATCCTCATGAATAATAAACTCTGTCCGAAGTCCAGCTTCCTCGTGTCTTCTGATCCTCTGTAGCTTCGGATCTCCTGCATGTGTTGCCTTGATACGATCCACTATCGTAGACTGAATTTGCAAACTCATCAGTGAAACGATCACTCCAGGTAGGACAAACTCAATGTCCATCCTTATCAGCTCCTGCTGTACCCTCCAGTCGGCAGTATGCATCATCACGGTGGAGAGTCTGGTCAAAACATCTGGCGCTACATTCACCTTCTCCGGGTTATACTACAGATCTATCTCATAGTGTTCCATCAGCTCCAACCATCATCTCTGATGCATGTTGAGTTCCTTCTGTGTAAAAATGTACTTCAAGCTTTTGTGATCAGTGAAAATTTTCATGCTCTCACTCAGCAGGAAGTGTCTTCAGATCTTCAATGCAAATATCACCGCAGCTAACTCCAGATCATGCGTCGGGTAGTTCATCTCATGATTCCTCAATTGCCTAGAAGCGTACACGACCACGTGTCCATGCTGATGTAAGACACATCCGAGACCCTTGCCAGATGCATCATAATAAATCTCGAAGCCTCCGCTCCGATCTGGTACAGCCAATACTGGTGCTCTGGTCAACTTCTCCTTCAAGATACTGAAGGCCTTCTCACAATCCTCTGACCAAACGAACTCCATATCCTTCCTCGTCAGCTTCGTCATCGGCTCTGCAATCCTCGAAAAATCCTTAATGAACCGATGATAGTTGCCCACTAGTCCGAGAAAGCTCTTGATATCTGATGTTGACTGCGGCGTCGGCCACTCACTGACTGGTTCGACTTTCTCCGGATCTAAAGATATGCCATCTCCGGACACCACGTGTCCCAGGAATGCGACTCTGTTCAACCAGAACTTGCACTTACTAAACTTGGCATACAGCTTATGACGTCTTAGTGTTTCAAACACTGTCCTCAGATGATGGCTGTGCTCCTCTTCTGACTTCGAGTAAATAAGAATGTCGTCGATGAAGATGACGACGAACTTATCCAAGAAGTCGTAGAAAATCAGATTCATCAGGTTCATAAACACTACGGGAGCGTTGGTCACACCAAATGGCATGACTATGAACTCATAGTGTCAGTACTTAGTCCTGAAGGCCGTCTTTGGAATATCGTCCTTCTTCACCTTCAATTGATGGTACCCGCTCCTCAAATCCAGTTTCGAGAAAACTCTCGAACCTCCAAGCTGGTCGAAAATATCATCAATTTGAGGCAGCGGATATTTATTCTTCACAGTCACTGCATTCATCCCTCTGTAGTCCATACACATCCGGTGGGATCCATCCTTCTTCTTCACAAACAGAACTGGTGCACCCCACGGTGACACACTAGGATGGATGAAACCCTTCTGCAGCAAATTGTCCAACTGTTTCTGCAACTCCTTAAGCTTTGCAGGAGCCATCCGATATGGTGCCTTCAAAATAGGTTGCGCTCGCAGCATAAGATCTATACTGAACTCCAAAGCTCTGTCGGGTGGCAAACCTGATATATCATCCGGGAAGACATCGTCGAAGTCTCTGACGACTGCTGGCCTACAACCTCCATCTGCATGGCAACAACGATCGACTCCTCTGGCTTGGCCTGGAATCTAACGGGCCCAAGCGATCGCTCTCTGCTCTGAAACTCGAACTCCGGGTGGCATGGAATCCTGAACACCACCTTCTTGTTGCGGTAATCGATCGAAGCATGGAAATCTTCCAACCAATCGATGCCAAGAACACCATCGAAATGTGGCAGATCATGGACAATGAAGTCGGCATACAGTTCGTGTCCAATGATCACCAACGGAAGCGAGCTGCCTCCCAAATTAACTGTCACCCTTCTGTTCCCTGTAGTGATGTCCCAACACTTAGGGAGTGTATGGGTTGGAATTGAGTGTTCTGTTACTAATCTACGGGTTTTGATGCACATAGATGCACCAGAGTCGAACAAGATTAATACCGGGAAGGACGACACTAAAATGGGGCCTAAAATACAGAAAGACAAAGCTAAGGTTAAACAAGACTACTAACCTAACTAGCAAGGGTCAAACAAACATATGCAAACAACATGATCTATGCTATGAAATGAAAAGACTAGTTCTAAAGAATTACCTGCAATGACGCCATCCACGTCCTCAGCCTCTATGGCTGTCATGGTATAAGCTGGCCTCCGTGGTGGCACTATCTGATGGTAAATCTGCTCCTGAGGTGGTAAAGGGGGTCGACGAACAACCGTTCCTCTCTAAGTAGGGGTTGGCGCTCGACTCTGCAGTAGGGCTGGTGCTCTACCCTATAATGGGGCTGGTGCTTCGCCCCCAGTACGATGAAGATTCGGACAATCTCTAGCAGCGTGTGAGGCATCTTCGCGCACCAGACAAAAACCCAGCTTCCCCCAGTAATTGTTCTGTGTATGCTCTGGCTTGCCACAGAAGTGACATGGACCCTTCATCTGATGCTGAGCAGGTGCTTCTGGCCTCTTGAAAGGCACCGTCTGATGGGATCTCATAGCAGGCCTAGCAGGTGGCCTATACTACATCGGTCTCTTTCCTCCACCAGTAGGAGGATTAGGAAGTCTCGCTACAGCCTCATGATTCCTGGATGCATTCAATACAGCTCCCATAGTAAGCAAGTCAGTTGAAGTCATAGAGGACTGTATCTTGGGATGTAACCCTGACGAAACCGATCAGCTCTGTTCTCCTCCTTCTTCACCATGTGCGGGGCGAAGCGGCTCAACATCTCAAACTCCGTTTCGTACTCATCAACTGACATGCTCCCCTAAGTCAAGTTCACGAACCGATGCAAGAGCTCCCTCGTCACAGCCTTGGGAAGTACTTCTCCTTGAACATCGAATTGAAAGTGCTCCACTCCACTGGCTTCGGCAGACACCTCTCCTTAATGCGCCACTAGTTCCTAGCATTCTCAACCAGCTGCATCTTCGCGATCTCTACTCTGGTCTCATCAGGTATCTTAGCAGCTATCAACTTATCTTCAGTACTCTGGATCCATTTGTAGGCATCTAGTGGTCCATTCTTTCCAGAGAAGGTCTTCGGCTGTAACTCATTGAACTGCTTCACTCTAGGAGCAGCTCGAGGTGCAGGCAGAGGCGGAGGCGATGGTGCAGCCGAAGCAACCCAGGCAGCATGATTGGACTGCTCAACCAAGTGATGCTGAACATCCAACATCTCTCTCATAACGCCCAGAAATTGGCAAAACTCGCCACCCTGGCCATCCATTGTCCTGTTAGCTGAAGGTCCGGCTCGGGTATTATGTCCTCCTGCCATCCTATTGACAAGAAAAACCCAATTTAGACTTGTACATGATAAACTAGATATTTTAAATGAATGCGAGTATATTTATTTCTACGAACTTTCATAATTTCTCGGACCTGCATGGGCCACCACTAAAACCTGTCATGCCCCGCTTCCCAAAATGGGTGCGAGGACGAGACGAAGGTCCGCATGGGCCGTAGCTGTGAGGCTTAGACCCAATAAGCGTCTGTAGAGTTACCATTTTAAATTTTACAAGTTCTTGCAATTAAAAAGTTCATAACAATAACAATAAAGTACTCGAAAGGAAATTCTGCATTCATTTAAAAAGATAACGTCCAACACATAACAAGTCTAACAAAATATGCCAAGCATGGCTACAACTGCAGAAAGGAAACTAATGCTGCGAAGCACCCAACCTAGAAAAAAAGTAAAGGGGGGCTACGCACCCAAACTAAAAGCAGTAACCTCCAAGAGTCAGCAATGGTGAGGAACCTCTAGGTCTGGTCCTCGTCAGCACGTACTCTGGATCAACGTCTTCGGCTCCAAGTCCTCGAGTAAGGCTGGCTCGTCTGAGTACTCTGTCTCGGTACTTGACGTACAACACCTAAGAGAAAAGGAGCTGTACATCAGGTAAAGTCTACAAGGAATAGTTAGACTCTACTGCAAGTGTAAAGGAATTTAAGAGCGACATTTTAAAGTTGATTTAAAATGATATGATGCAACATCATGACATGCATAAGTAAGGGAAAGTAAAGACGGTGCTGAAAGTAAACGTGGCAGGCAAAGTCGTAGCGTAAGCTACGAGACAAGACTAAACAAGACTAGACTGTGTGACACCAAGACTTGACACCAAGAGGGTTCATGCCTTCAGCTTAGAAAGTGGCCAAACTCTCTAACCTGGTGGTCGCTCAACCCTACCCCATCCCAAGACAAGACTGGACAAGACTGTATAGGACCACTCACTCTAGCTCGGTGAGTGCCTCTATCTCCACGGTCCACAGGGTCAACCACTCACTCGGTGGGTGACGGGCTTCCCGTAGGTGAATCTGTATCGCTATATAGGACCACTCACTCTAGCTCGGTGAGTGCCTATATGGTCCACAGGGTCAACCACTCACTCGGTGGGTGACGGGCTTCCCGTAGGTGAATCTGTAACAAGGATCACTCTGTCTGTCTCGGAGAGTGTCCTTATTGCCCGCAGGCTGTGTAAGACACGACGTGAATGTTGTTACATGACATGACATGAGTTGGATATGTTCTTTCTAGGGGGTCCACACACACACATATAGTTCCTAGCATGGCAGTTATAGCAGTTTATACCTATACTTCGTTGTCAAGTCTAGGCTGTCGTGTGGGGGTCCCAGATGCTATCATTTCATGTCCGGTTCTCTTTGTTCAACAGTTTACAGTTCTAAGAAGGAAGTGGCCTAGACATGACTATAACTACGCAAGTGGGCGCACTTGCCTGCGGTGGCAAGGAGTATGTCCGTCGGAAGCATCTCGTCTCGGTCGTTACGTCGATCAACATCCGCTGTCACAAGTCAACGGTGGGTGTCAGGTCGCGTTTTTAGAAAGTCCCTATTATGGTAAGTTTCTAAGTTGATCGTGGCTAACCTATCAGTTTTCATGTCAAGTTCTGAGAGTTCAACCTATTCGACGAATCTATCCTATGTGCACAGTCAAATTAGTCCGATCGTCGATTCTAAATGTTACAACGGTTTAATGAGGCAGAAATAAATTTAGTGATTAGGTTGTCAAATATTAATTAGGTTTTCAATGTCGTACAGTTTGGGTTGCTACGAGTGAAAAGACCAACCTAGTGCGACGAACGCGCACGTGTCAGTGTCGGATCTGGAACGGCGGCTGTGCTCGGTGTCCTCGACTGTGGGTAGCGTAGTAAGGATCGTCTTGGGATCGTCTTGGCTGCAGGTAGTGTAGCAAGATGGCATGGCAACGGGTACGTGATCGATCCAAAATGTAACCCTAGAGAGACCTACCTATGGCGCAAATTACACGGAGATAAATCCCCGGCAACGGCGCCAAAAACTTGGTCGCGTCTGAGTGTACGCCCGGAGAACGACTTGTAGTTTTACCGCAAGCACATGGTGTACCAGCGAGCGGGTATCGAAATCAGGGAGGAACAAATGACCGTGTCTCTTTCCAATCACCTAGCTATCAAGAGAATCGAGAATAGTTTGGGGTATAACAACCACAATCATTCGAATATCAAGAGAAATATCAATTTAATAAATCGTCTAGGGATAGGGAATCCCCACTACGGATATTCTCTCATCATTGTGATTCATAAGTTTCATTGTTGCTAAACTTGAATAGAGGTGAAATAGTCGCAACTAAATGTAGAACCAAGCTCACGCTCTCGCGCTATTGTCGGTCTATAGCAAACCTAGGATATGGCCCACTCTCGTGCAAACCCTAGCCTAAGCCGCTAGCGTGAAGAACGACATCATTATTCAATCGTATCTCGAGTCCACTCTCATGCCAACTCGAGCTACGACTTAGGTTGTGATAGTTCCTATCCGTCCAATCTCTTGCAAACAGATATGGGTATAGAATCACAATTAAAAATCCTAACTTTGGTCCAATCTCTTGCAAACCAAGTCTAGAGAAATCCAACTATCAATCTAAATCGAATATCTAGGCCTTCCTATCAATTGGGATCCAATCTCTTGCAAATCCCAATCGATATGAATTCCTAGCTATCCGTAATTAATCAATCACAACCTAACCCTAATCAATTCTAGCAACAATTCCACAAATTCATCACAATTTAGAAATAGGGTCCATAGGGTTCATCCCTACGCCCTAAGACGACGGCACTACTCACTAGACATCATGCAAATCTCAGAAAAATCAACAATAATATCGACACAATTCATTGCAAAAGAGAAATAATGCATAAAAAATAGAGTTTTCAATAGGAATTGACAAACCAATGTAGATGCCAATGATTTCCAGCTGAGAATTCACCAAATAGTAGCCCTCAAATCCCTAAAAGAAAATCTAAAATTTTATTGTTCAAAAGCTCTCTAAACTAGGGCAAAAACTGGGTTTAAATACCCTCTAAAATTGCCCTAAAATCATTCCAAAAATGCCCCTGCGCAACCCAGAAATCGCAACCCTAGCAGCAGGCGGAGCGGTTCACTCGGCCGAGTGACCTTGTCACTCGGCCGAGTGACCTTGTCACTCAGCCGAGTGACAAACCCTGTAAAAATACAGTAACTTTGGATGTTTCAGGGTCTGTCTTCGGGAGATGGCTCGGTCGAGTAGATTTATCCATTCGGCCGAGTGGCTTTATCGTTCGGCCGAGTGACTTTCGACAGGATCTCTGAAAATGACAGTAACTTCGGCCTTTCTCTGGACAATTTCCCTGTACCACTCGGGCGAGTGAGATTTCTCATTCGGTCGAGTAGGCTTTCTTCGTTCGGCCGAGTATACGCTGAAATTAACTCTGTGTGCGTATCCGTTCTGCTCGGCCGAGTGGGGCTTCTTGTTCGGCCGAGTGGCTGTTCTGCTCGGCCGAGTGATGTGCTGAAATGCTTGTTTCTCTTCTTTTTGCATCCTCGTCGCTCCTATTGATTTCCTTCTTCTTTCGCTCATCCTTCATCACTGATACGCCTTCAAATGAGCCGTGGATGACACTCCTGAGCGCTTGCAAACCCCTCGATCTTAAAATTTCTCCAAATCGCTCCATATTTCCTAAAATACGACAAAAACAAGAAATAGTGAAAAGCATCGCAATATTGTCGAATAATCATGAAAAAAGCGATATGGGCGATCAAAATGGCATACAAACATGCAGAAAAAAGGTATAAAATATGGAGTGATCAAAATCCCCCATTCTTACCTCTTACTCGTCCTCGAGGAAGATAAGTAAAAGGCGAACCCGACGGGAAAAATAATAAAAAGAGAAAACAGAAGCGATAGAAAATAAAGTAAGAATGCAAAGAGAGAGATGCTAGATCATTTTCTCAGGAGGTGGGCCTTGCTTACTCATATATCATACGGCGAATATAAAACACATGCCAAAGATTTTCACTTCGATATCAAATCATATGGATGCATTCAAAATAGAAAACCCGAGAATAGCGAAATAGTATGAAATATGGAATTGTTCTAGAATTAACATGTCTGAAGCATCTAAAGCGGTATACATAATCATAGACCACACACTTTTCAATTGAATGCTTTCTATTTGGAGTATAAGAGATATCACACAATATGGATCAATTAAAATAGAATGGTATGGTTTTCATGAAGTGCATGCTAAGTATCAATTCCTGAATTTTGTAAAACTTTTAGTAATCTCACCGAGTATAGAAAATTACCTAGCTTAGGTTGTCATGCACAGTCAAGTAGTCACTCTCTCACACATCATTGGATCCTCTCCCCCAATCTTATCTATAAGCGTGGTGGCATAAGTAAATTAATAAGTACATTCCCCATTTTTTGAAGCTCCAATAAAAAATAAAAACAAAAGAGGGATGAAAGAGAGAAAGAGTATGATATCGGATCATGTATAAGCTTCTTTTCTCTTTTGTTTTTCTTCTCTCTGTTTTTTTTGGAGTTTTCAATATAGCATATATACATCTGTGATCCCAAATCAAAAGATAGAAAGATATTCATATGTTTTTCTCTTTTTGATTTTGGGGGCATTGGAGCATGGAATTTAATAGCGGGGGAAATGCCAATGATAGAATTTCTAAGGGGAGATTCACCAATGAATATAAGTATAGAAATAATGCTCAAGATATGTGGAGAAAGAAATAAATGTAACACTCGATTCACTCTATAGGACGTGCACGACAACTTTCAGCAGAGTAATGTAATCTACTCAGTTTAATCTCAGAAAGTAAACTAGTCCAGTTATATCAACCTAACATACATTCATTCAACCTGAAAGTGAGGCGTACAATTTTCATGCAATAAGAAGTGATATAAGAAAGGGAAGCAGTACTCCAGATATAAGCAATCAATTCGTGAAGCTTGGTGTGTTTTCTACGAAGAGTATACATATAAATTATCAGATTCAGCTAATAAAAGAATTTCACCCATATTCGTACATGAAAGTGCGGGTTATTATCTCAAATGCATAGCAATACATAGCATATGATATCTGAAATGAAAACTATGGCATGACAAAGTAATATGCATATAGAGATAAGCTAGCACCACACCATCATCATCACAGAAAATTCATCTCTAGCAAAAAGATGAAAGAAATAAGGATAAAAAGGAAATAAAACTATGCAGCACACAAAGAAAGTAAGAAAAACATGATGCATGGTACAAGCGAAAAAAGTGAGTGAAAAAGGTGTAAAAACAAAGAAAAGGTGGGAAGATAAAAATAAAAGGTGACAAAAAAATAAAAAAGTGTGAGAACTCACTCCCCCAAGTTAAAGTGCACAGTGTCCTCGATGTGCAAAGTGTGGCACACCGAGAGACAAAAAGTGGGTGGGGTGGGTGAGGATGCATGCATGATGTAGACAAAAAGAAAGAAAATGGTATGAGAATGCAGGTGATGCATGCAGAGATCAAAATAATGCATATATGCATGTCCCCAAAAAGTACTCACTCTCTCCCAAAAAATATTTATACGGATAGGGCCAAAATGTCAACAAAACAGTGTGTGGAGGAGGGGTGCAAAAGCAGCAGGCTCACAAAAAGTATCCAGCGTATCGACAACAAAAATGTGGAAGGCATCCAGTGTGTGCCTAAGGGGGTGGGGGTGCACTAGCACCGTCCTGTGGCGGAGGTGGGGGTGGGGGTGGGGGTGGTGGCTGCTGGCTGGGTGTATGTGGTAGGGGCAGAGGCACAAGAATCTGATTCAGGCAAGTCTGAATACTAGGAAGTATGGCGACGCGGGTTTGGACTGCACTGACGGTGGTGAAGAGAGCCCTAAAATCTCCCATGAGTCCACCGAATGCCCCCTCAAGAGCATGAATGCTCTGAACCAGAGTGTCAGGGGGAGGTGGAGCAGAGGGGCGAACAGGTCGGACAGGTGAAGTATGGGGCTGTCTCACACGGCCGCCGTAAAGGATGGGTGCAGCTGTGGGGTGGTGCTCGGGTGATGTGCTCGCTAAGTGTTGCTTGGCCTCTGTGTGAGTCTAAGATGTAGGTAAGGAAGACGAGGAAGGAGCAGCAGCAGAAGCTGAGGTGGAAACCGGCGACGAGGCGGGCAGAGAGGTCAGTGACACAGAAGTGGGGACAGATGTCACAACGCTCTCAGAGAAAACAACAGCAGTGGGGATAGGCAGGTCAACGGCTGGGTGGCTGTGAACAAAAGTGAGGACATGCCGCCATTGCGGCGGTAAAGGAGGTCTCGCCGCTCTCTAAAATGGTAGTGGGACGCTCAGGGCTGGCAGTGGAAATGGGATCGACAGAAATGGGCACAGAGGTGGTGGCAGTGGTGGACGAGGACTCATCAAAAGTGCTCCCGACACTGACAGAAGTGTGGACAGAAGTGTCGGGAGGTGCAGACGGGTCATGTGCAGGCTGAGGGATCACAGGGTCCTGGGGTGGAATGAGGGGCTCCTGCTGAGCACCCTCAGGCTCTAGTACGTAAGGGGCGGGGATGAGGGGGTCCATCGCTGGAATCCAATCTCCACCCGCGGGTCCTATATGAGTCCGAGCAGGGCTCGGCAGAATCATGTAATTGGCAGAAAAAGGACCGTGGAGCCATACCCAGTGCTGACGACCATGAGGACGCAACATCCTCATCCGGGCCATAACGTCTATCGATAGTGAGGTGGGGTCCAGTGGTCGAGGCAAGTCAGCAGGCAGGTCAACTCCGCATAACAGAGCCAAGAGGGTAATCGGACCGCCGCAACAATAGGCGTACGAGCACCGACAGAAATGATGATGCGGTCGATGTACCAACTGGCGATATCAATATCTATAGCGGGGACCAGAACGTTGGCTCCATCAAAAACCCTGGGATGTGTCATCACATATAGCATGTAGAGCTCAGGTGTCGACAACGTACCGGGCTCGTACCTCGCTAGAAAACTAGTCGCCATAAGGCGCTGTGTAATGCGGAGGCACGGGTGGAGGACGGCAGAGGCCTTGGCCCTACTAGGGTCAAAGGCAAGAGGTGATCCCGTAATCCGGGTCCAGAAAGCATAGGTGTCGAACGACGGGGGTGTGATGTGCATGGGAGCGTAAGCGCGGTCTGGGTCAGGGACAGCGGGCCACTGGAAAAAAGCTCGGAGCATGTCAAGAGTGACCTGGCACTCCGGATCCATCAGGTGAAATGAGCATCCTCCAGGGATCCGCTCAATAGAGCTAAGGACCTCTAGTGTCGGTCGGATATAAGTGTCTGCCGACACCGACAAGAAATCACGCCACCCCACGTTGTCGTACAATGTGAGTAGCCCCTCTAGAACCCTTAGGTGCTCAAAGTCAGTGAGGTGTGCGAACCTAGTGGGTACGATCGAGCGATGGGAGATACGCTCGAATCTGGTGTGCTGGGCATCATCCCGAAACGTAATCCCCGTCGCATTAAACGCGGGCACATGCTGTGCAAGTGGGGGAATGTGATCGGGAGGAAGTGGCTGTGTAGGTGGTGGTGGGCTAGGTGGAGGGGAGTCCACCCTAGCAGAAGAGGAGCCTGGATCACCTGACTTCTTTCGCTTGGAAGCGGGCTCCCGCGTGCGTGGCCTACGGCGAGGCGGCATATGTGCCGCGAGAAGTGCCCACTACCCAAGTAAAAAATGCGAAGTGCTAGATGATGGAACGAGTATACCTGAGCACGACGCGAGAGCAAAAATCTGATGTGTGCGAAGAACGCCTCCTCCGAGGGGCTCCGAATACGTCCAAAAAGCTCCCCCAAGCTCCCCGAAGCTAACCTGAAACGCAAACAATAAAATCAGCGAATGATAATCAATATACATGGGGGAGATAGGGGATAACAGATATATATATATGAATTAATTTGAATTTGGGGCACAATGGGCGTACGAATTGGGAGAATGGAGAAGAAAATCAAATTTGGGGCGAAATAAGGGTGATCGACGGCGAGGGAGGCGGCGCCGGCGAGGAGCGGCGGCGGGGCGGCGTCGACGAGTGTCGGGGGTCGTCAGTCGATGGCACAGTGACGGCTTGGGCGTCAAAATCGGTGGATTGGGTGAAGGAGTCGGAGCGACAGCGGGCGAGTGCGAAAAGGATTTGGGGATTTTGCGTTTCGAAATTCGCACTGCGCCCGTTGCGAAATATAAAGATGTAGCGACTCGACCGAGTGACGAGTTCACTCGGTCGAGTGGACCTTGAAAAATTATTTCGATTTAACTCCCACAAGTTACGACTCGGCCGAGTGGCTTTTTCCATTCGGTCGATTGGACAAGTTCCACTCGGCCGAGTGGTGCAGCCACTCAGCAATTTTTAGAGCGTGCATGGTATCTGATTCACTCGACCGAGTGACAAATCACTCGCTCGAGTGGCAAATTATACTGTAAATCGAAAAAATAACAGAGAGTTGGTCAGGACGATCTTCCCTGATCTGTACTCCACTCGGCTGAATGGAGTCTTTGCTCGGCCGAGTGACATATGTTACTCGGCGAGTGGCATCCTATTTTCTGCAATGGCTCTCTGTTTTCGCTCCATTCTCTATTTTTCTTCCCCTAGTCAGTCTGTGCCTTCTCCTGAGGCCTGAGCGCGTTCCTGAAGCGCTCTCCATTTCATTGGTCATCCTCCATATGAATGATCTCTCGTTCTCCATCTCCTATCTTCAAAAATAAAGCCCGTTGTCACGATTTTTATATACACTAGACTCTAAACACTAAGAAAAATCCAGAATAAAAATGAAAATCAACTAAAAAATGATATGAGACCGTCGGGTTGCCTCCCAACAAGCGCTCGTTTAAGGTCATGAGCTCGACCCCTTATGATTTTCGTTTAGCGTGTGATGTTGGGCGCATGCGAGATACGCCCGTCAAATTTGCTGGGAAGGCCACTTGGATTTGGTTGTTGGTGCTTGTCGGCCCTCCTTGGTGTCCCCTCATCATGGGTAGAGTCGGGGGATAAGTCCCCCAAGTTTGAGCTAGAACTGATCTTCTTCCTTACCAGTGACACCGATCTTCTATCCGGTGGAGCTTTCCTTGATTTGTTGGCCGTTGAGAGCTTGCAAAGGTCCCTTATCCTCACGACATCAGCGTCGTCTTTATCATCGGCCGTAGAGCTATCCGGAGGGTCCTCCAACTTTTCTTCAATGCTAGAAATTTGGCCTTCTTTAAGGCCATCATCATGGAGAGCACCGATGGAGTGCGGAATTGCTTCGTCGATTACCTCATTAAGGAGGTCCACATAGTCCAACTCATCTTGGTAGGGCAAATGCTTCATGGCTTTGGGTATGTGAAACTCAACCTCGATGTTCCCGACATTCAAGGATAATGTACCTTCTCTCACGTCGACTATAACGATGGCGGTGGCTAAGAACGGGCATCCAAGTTTAAGTGAAGTGTCGCCCTCCTCCTTAATGTCCATAACGACAAAGTCACAAGGCAAACATATCCTTCCCGGAACTTGAAGCAGAGTGTCCTCCGTGATCCCCACCAGTCTAGTAACCCGACCATCCGCTAGTGGTATTCTCATGTCGGTTGGCTTCAAGTCGGTCCCCGTATTCAATTTCTGGAACATGCTAAGGGGCATTAGTCTCACACTTGCTCCCAAGTCAACTAAGGCCTTTTGTAATGGGACTCCTCCAAGTGTGCATGGGATGCGAAAGCTTCCGGGTCCTTGAACTTTGCGGGCTCCTTTTCCCTCCGGGTGAACCAAGTTCCTTGTTCGGCAAGCATTATTTTCTCCTTCCTCTTCTTTCCCGATATTGAGTCCTTCAAGAACTTTGCATATGACGTGATCTCCACTATAGCATCCAAGAAAGGTATGTTGAGGCTTACTCCCCTCAAATATTCAAGAAACTTGGCGAGCCTCTTCTCAATTTTGGCTCTCGCCAACCATTGTGGAAAGGGCACCGGCGGCATGTAGGTGCGCTCTTCATTAGGCTTCTTCATTTCAGAATTTCCTACTTCTTGCGGCTCTTTTGTGCTCTCCTCTTCAATAGCCGTCTCTTTCTCGTTCAAAATCTCTTCCATGGGCTTCTTGGTTTGGACCATGGCGGGAGTAGTATCCTTCCTGCCTCTAGTTGTGACCGCCGCATTTATGTGGCCGGTATTGCTCCGTGGATTGGGCATCAGTTGAGCCTGCAATTGTTGAGTGTTTTTGTTTATCAACGCAAGTTGCTCTCCAAGTTCCGCTACGACGGTATTTAGCGAATCTTGTTACGCCGTCAACCTAGCATTGATTTTTCTTTGCTCCACCATGAATTCCTCCACCCTAGCTTCATGATCCGATCGTGGTTGAGCTTGTGGTGGGTTGGGAGCTCTCCAACCTTGGTTATAACCGGGTGGCCAATACGGTCCCGCTTGGTGCCTAGACGAGTAATTTTGTTGCGGTGGTCCCCTTGGTTGGTATTGAGTTTGTGGAGGTGGAGGCCTAGCTTTAGTTTGTTGCGGCGACGGTGGGTTTAGAGCCCCTTCATTATTTGCATACAAAAATCCCGGATGGTTCCTTGCGGCCGGGTTGGCCCAATAACCAGAGTTCCCCGCAACATATTGCACTTGTTCCAAGGCTCCCTCTCCATGTTCTCCTCCTACGAGCATGACTTGAGATTGGTCTTGCCAATCACTCATATTGCTTCCCGTCGTAGGTGTGACGGGAGTTCCATGTGGCTCAGTGATGTACTTATCCAATCTCTCCACTACCTTGTGGAGAGAGTCAAATTTATTCGAAAGCTCCGCTACGGCCTTGGCCTCATATATGCTCGTCGGCTTCAAGGAGGTAGAAGATTGCCCTCGCTCGCCACCCCATTGTTGATTATTAGAGGCCATCTCCTCTAATAGGGCCGTAGATTCATCCGGTGTTTTGGAAAGAATGGCTCCGTTGGCGGTTGCATCTATGATTTGCTTAGTGCCCAGTTGGAGTCCATTATAAAAGCTGTGAACTAGCTCCCTTGCCTCTATGCTGTGATGGGGGCACTGATACTGCAGATCCTTAAAGCGCTCACTTACCTCGTATAGGGTCTCCTGCAGTCCTTGCTTGAAGGACATGAGTGCACTTCTAATCTTCGCCGTCTTAGATGGCGGGTAGAATTTATCAACAAAAGCACTAGCCAACTCATCCCATGTAGTGAATATACCTTCCGCCTGCGTCCTCAGCCAATATAGAGCTTTGTCTCTGAGGGTGAAGGGGAAGTGTCTCAAACGGATCGCATCGGTGGAGACACCCGACATTTGAAAGGTGGTGCACTTGGACAAGAATAGGTGGATGTGATAATGTGGATTCTCATGAGAGTTCCCATGGAATGGGTCTTGTTGCATTAAGACCACTAATCCCATCTTGAGCTCAAAATTCTTTTCCGTCGCCAACTCCGGCATAGCGATGGAAGAAGTAGTGGAGGAAGTCTTAGGTAGAAGCCTATCTCTGATGGATATAATCCTCTCCATACGTGCCGCTAGTTCCTTCGGTGTCTCCGGGTGGTTCATACAAATATCCTCTATGTTGAGCCTTTTCTCGGCTCTGATCCTCCTCTCAGTACGTTCGATCTCCGGATCAAATATGATATACTCTGGATTTGCTGTCGATCTCGTGTACATGCAAAGAAAAACAGAGTTTTGATGGAATTGTTAGCACGATAGAGGAGTAAAATAAAAAATAAAACAAAAAGAAATAGCTAAGTAGAGAAAATAAAACACTGTCGCCTCCCCGGTAACGGCGCCAAAAACTTGATCGATCCAAAATGTAACCCTAGATAGACCTAGCTATGGCGCAAATTACACGGAGATAAATCCCCGGCAATGGTGCCAAAAACTTGGTCGAGTTCGAGTGTACACCCGAAGAACGACTTGTAGTTTTACTGCAAGCGCACAGTGTAGCGACGAGCGGATATCCAACTCAGGTAGGAACAAATGACCGTGTCTCTTTCCAATCACCTAGCTATCAAGAGAATCGAGAATAGTTTGGGGTATAACAACCACAATCGTTTGAATATCAAGAGAAATATCAATTTAATAAATCGTCTAGGGATAGGAAATCCCCACTACGGACCTTCTCTCATCATTGTGCTTCATAAGTTTCATTGTTGCTAAACTTGAATAGAGGTGAAATAGTCGCAACTAAATGTAGAACCAAGCTCACGCTCTCGCGCTATTGTCGGTCTATAGCAAACCTAGGATAGGGCCCACTCTCGTGCAAACCCTAGCCTAAGCCGCTAACGTGAAGAACGAAATCATTGTTCAATCATATCTCGAGTCCACTCTCGTGCAAACTCGAGCTATGACCTAGGTTGTGCTAGTTCCTATCCGTCCAATCTCTTGCAAACGGATATGGGTATATAATCACAATTAAAAATCCTAGCTTTGGTCCAATCTCTTGTAAACCAAGTCTAGAGAAATCCAATTGTCAATCTACATCGAATATCTAGGCCTTCCTATCAATTGGGATCCAATCTCTTGCAAATCCCAATCGATATGAATTCTTAGCTATCCGTAATTAATCAATCTCAACCTAACCCTAATCAATTCTAGCAACAATTCCACAAATTCTTCACAATTTAGAAATAGGGTCCATAGGGTTCATCCCTACGCCCTAAGACGACGGCACTACTCACTAGACATCATGCAAATCTCAGAAAAATCAACAATAATATCGACACAATTCATTGCAAAAGAGAAATAATGCATAAAAAATAGAGTTTTCAATAGGAATTGACAAACCAATGTAGATGCCAATGATTTCCAGCTGAGAATTCACCAAAAAGTAGCCCTCAAATCCCTAAAAGAAAATCTAAAATTTTATTGTTCAAAAGCTCTCTAAACTAGGGCAAAATCTGGGTTTAAATACCCTCTAAAATCGCCCAAAAAATCGTGCCAAAAATGCCCCTGCGCAGTCCAGAAATCGCAACCCTAGCAGCAGGCGGAGCGGTTCACTCGGCCGAGTGACCTTGTCACTCGGCCGAGTGACAAACCCTGTAAAAATACAGTAACTTCGGATGTTTCAGGGTCTGTCTTTGGGGGATGGCTCGGCCGAGTAGACTTATCCATTCAGCTGAGTGGCTTTATCGTTCGGCCGAGTGACTTTCGACAGGATCTATGAAAATTACAGTAACTTCGGCCTTTCTCTAGACACTTTCCCTGTACCACTCGGGCGAGTGAGATTTCTCATTCAGCCGAGTAGGCTTTCTTCATTCGGCCGAGTATATGCTGAAATTAACTCTGTGTGCGTATCCGTTCTGCTCGGCCGAGTGGGGCTTCTTGTTCGGCCGAGTGGCTGTTCTGCTCGGCCGAGTGATGTGCTGAAATGCTTGTTTCTCTTCTTTTTACCTCCTCGTCGCTCCTATTAATTTCCTTTTTCTTCCGCTCATCCTCCATTGCTGATAAGCCTTCAAATAAGCCGTGGATGACACTCTTGAGCACTTGCAAACCCCTCGATCTCAAAATTGCTCCAAATCCCTCCATATTTCCTAAAATACGACAAAAACAAGAAATAGTGAAAAGCATCGCAATATTGTCGAATAATAATGAAAAACGCGATATGGACGATCAAAATGGCATGTAAACATGCAGAAAAAAGGTATAAAATATGGAGTGATCAGTACGGCATCGGGATCTCTTCGGTTGCGAGTTGCGCAACGAATCAACACGACGGCGGCTACGACGTCGGGGAAAACATGCGAGATCTGTGGCGTGCGTGGACTCGTAGGAGCAAGGGGGATATCGAGGATTGGAGGAGGTTGAAGGTGGTTTGCTCGGCCTGAGGGGTGGCTGTCGGTGGCCGTGCGTGGTGTTGGCCGCAAGTTTGTAGGCGAAAAGGACAGTTTGTGATATACAGGGCTATTTGGATTCGCAGCGGGTTTGTCGAAGCCTAAGGGAGTATCAAAGGGTTGCAGGTGTTAGAGGGGGTCGGGGGGTGGTCGACAGCGGCCGGGAGGGTTGCCAGCGGCAGCCGAAAATAGGTGGTCGCACGGGTTGGAGCTGCTGGGCGGCAGTGCGGCAAACAGCAAGGTCCGGGTGGTTTTCAAGGATATAGAGAGAGAGAGAGAGGAGAGAGGAGGGAGAGAAGAGAGAGGAGGGTGGGCCGGAGCTATGGGGGGGTGGCCGGAGCCCTCGCTGGCAGTAAGGAGGAAGAAGGCACAAGGAAAAGGAGGAGGCGGCTATCAATACGTGAGGCCCTAGGGTTTTGGTTTGGGTTGTGTTATAACATGAATAAGTTGCTATGTAGGGGTTAAAAGGGGTGTAGTTTGGATTAATAGGAGAGAGGGTGTGTGAGAGGGGGAGGGTATATTTAAGGTGGGGATAGCTATAGGAATCTCATGGTGATACGTAAGCAATCCAATTAGATTTAGGTTAAAATTTGAATTTCAAATTAGGCTATAGGCTAATCGGGTTTTGAATGTAATTATGAATAGGTTAGGCTAACGGTGTCTGAAAATTATAAGAAAAATATCGGGATGACTGTGACAACGAGAGGCTCGAGGGTACGATGGTCGATCACGTGCTAGGTTCACGAAAAATGAACTAAAAATAAAAAGATTCGACGTCGAAGTCTAAAGTTACGACGTCCCTACAATCAAAGCTGATTTGTGGGAGAACGACCCATGAAATGACGTTAACTAAAAATCCCACAAATAACTACTCTCTCTGATGGTCACAACGATATATCACATCACATATTTCGGATACAAGAAGAGGTCAAATAAAATACGTGTACGAAAAAGAACGTACACGCTGAAATACACACGATCGGAAAACGACCGTTACAGTTACGCACATGGTTGTGGGTGGCTATACCATTATATAGCTATAGATGTTGGTCTTGTATTATAGTTCTTTACTAAGGTTTTACATGTGTGAATATATTTATGCTAGCTAAAACTAGGTGTGTAGATGTGCTAAGTATACAGTGGTATGAGTGGTATGTATGAATAGTATATTAGCGTGTGTTGGTGTGCACCATACATGGGTAAGTATATGCTTAGCTATAGGTGTTTGCAACTATGGTATGTGTTGTGTCTTGAATATAGTTATAAGATTGTATGTAATGTATATATATGATGAATTATCCGCGTGTAGTTGAATAAACTATACATTTGTGTAATTATAGTAGGGGTGAATGTATCTTAGATAGAGCAAACATGATTTAATATTGTATGGTGTGATTACATGTATTGATATGTTTGGTGTTGAATATACACTAGGAGATGTAGGGAGTAGTATACCCATGTTGTTTTGTTCATAGGTAGTTATCTATACGTGAATTACTATGATTGTATTTGCTGGTGTGAACTATTTTTATGTAAGTATGTGTACCATGGTTATGTGATACGTGAGTGATAGTTATATAAGGGATGTATATGACATATGAATGATTGAAGTACGTGTATAAATTTGACTGTCTATGATAGGTATAAGTTTAGAATGTGCATATATATATATATACTAGTCATAACCCGTGCTCAGAGGGCACGGAGGCAGTCGTCGTCAGGGCGCAAATGCGAAGAGAAGCGGTCGCGAAAGTGCAAAATGTGTGTGTGTGTGTGAGGAGGGTCGGGGAAAAAAAGAGGAAAAGCAGGGACCAAAACGCAAAAAAATTCACCAAAAACTCATCACAAACCCAAGTCCAGAACCACACCCAACCCAGTCAGCAACCAAAAATATGACTGTGACAAAATTGTCACATTCGACAAAACTGACACGTAGGACAAACTTCATGAATTATATAATAGATAGTCATAACCCGTGCCCGCGGGCATGGTTCATTTAAGATTTCCTCCGCGAAATCTTTGTTCCCCGAAAAATTATTTCCACAGTCAAAATTTAACAGAACAATAAATTAGCGTAAAAATATTTAGCGGCATGGGCGCCTTCGGCGCTAAACAACAAATTTGGCGTTGAACAACAAATTTGGCGCCCGCAGGCGGAACAACAAATTAGCGTAAAAAACTTTTCGGCGCCCGCACCGACGCGGGCGCCTTCGGCGCGGGACAACAAATTCGGCAAAATTTAGCGAGCGCCTTTGGCGCGGAGCAACAAAATTCAGGGTATTTTTATGCTAATTTGTTGTTCCGCTAAATTGTTTTACACTAAATTTTTTATTTTGTTTAATTTAATGGATCATGATTCTCCACAATCTTTTCCAATGCACTTCTAATTTCAAAGCTTAGGTTCCCAAGGCACTTTCCCCCCAAATTTCATCTCCACAATCTTTCCCAAGACACTTTTAATTTCAAAGTTTTGGTTCCCAAAACACTTTTCCTCCCAAATTTAATCTCCACGATCTTTCCCAAGGCACTTCTAATTTTAAAGTTTAGGTTCCCAAGGCACTTACCCCCCAAATTTAATCTCCACAATCTTTCCCAAGACACTTCTAATTTCAAAGTTTTGGTTCCCAAGACACTTTTCTCACCAAAATTTTCACAAAATCCAATCTCAACCATTGATTTACCAAGATCAAATCTCAGCCACTCTTTATCTTGTCCTAGTCAGCCCTAGAATTCAAAAAACACTGTCAAATGTAATATATATATATATATATATATATATATATATATATATATATATATATATATATATATATATATATATATATATATATATATATATATATGAAGAGGGATCAAATGACCCCCAAAAATGACCCCAATCAAAAATCCTATGCCCCCATTTTTTCGGAAGATCCGAGCCATTCATCTTGATCTCCACCCTCTAAATACCTGACCCACCAATTTTCAACCTGATCCCATGTGTTTTGCCCGTTCATCCATCCGACCCAAATTTAACGGTTTCGCATGAACAGAACTTTTGCGAATGGTTGATGAACGGGCAAAACACATGGGATCGGGTTGAAAATTGGTGAGTCGTGTATTTAGAGGGCGGAGATCAGGATGAACGGTTCGGATCTTCCGAAAAAATGGGGAACATAGGATTTTTGATAGGGGGTCATTTTTGGTGGTTATTTTTGGGGGTCATTTGATCCCTCATATATATATATATATATATATATATATATATATATATATATATATATATATATATATATATATATATATATATATATATATATATATATATTTGTTGGTAGTATTAATGTTTGACTACCTAGTACATATATAAGCACTTGTAATTGTAGGGTTTTCTAGGACCCTTAGGGCACAAAAACTTTATTCCCGTCCTAAGTCGGACGGAACATAGACATAAAAACTTATTTGCAGCGGAAAAAAATGTTAATCTAATTAACATGCAGTTAAACGATTTAACTTAGCCCTAAGCTACAAGACCCTTAGCCAAGATCTATGCGGACTTGGGATGGATCTGACCATCCCAAGAAGGCTCTAAACTACTACGATTAAATTAAACTAATGCTAATAAAATACATACCCGGAATCTCAACCCTGGGGCAGGCGAAATGTTCCGCACCGTCTTCAGAGCCACTCCCCATCCTACACCGAGCCGCTCCTCGAACCGCTCCTCGAACCGCTCCGCATCCCGAGGCGAGCAATCCTCGTGTCGCCGAGCCAACCACGCATCGAAGAAAGTTTCACGCGAGTGAAACCTTCGCCAAGATTTCGGATCCGAATCCGAACTCCTTTGCGGCTTTGCTAGAGCCCTCAGGAGTAAGGCAGAAATATTGGAGAGATAGAGAAATATTAATTTAAGCCTAGATCCGAGCGTGCTCCAACATTTACGAGAGCCGCTCAGATCTAGAGCTTAGGACAAGTTTGGAGGAAGGGGGATGCCCCTATTTATAGAGGCGTCGGACTCTCCCCTTTTCCGCACAACCGATGTGGGACTAAAAAATTAGGTTAATTAAATCAAGTTAGTTTGCCCTTCACAAAGTGCAAACTTCCGTGAATCTTAATTCCCTAACCGTTGAGCTTCATGATTGATACAACCTATCAATTCAAAGGGTGTTCAATGGTGAACGCATAGGAAAAAACGGTTCGTCAATCGGAGTTTGTTTGACCCTCTAATTGATCGCCTAAAGTTCAGCCCAAGGCTGGTTTTTCGCAAAAACCGATCCGTCAAAAACTGCCCAACCTAGGTTTCAGAAAACCTATTCAGCGGGGCCCACCAGGCCAGCTGATCGAGCCCAGACCAGGTCAGAACCTGGTCTGGGCACGCCCAGACTGGCATGCCCAACCTAGGCGCCTGGCCCAGGCCAGGCCAGGCGCCCAGGGCACCAGGGCACCTGGATGCCCAAGCGCCCAGGGCGCCTGGGCGGGCCCGCCTGGGCCCAGGCCCAGGCGTCCAGCTTTTGACCACTTTTATAATTTTTACAAGTTTTATAATATTTTAATAATTTATTTTTAAATTAATTTCGGCCAAATAAAATTTATTTAAGTTTTAAACGTTTTAAAGAATTTTTCAGCCAAATTCCAGCTCATTTGGACCAGGTCAAATCCTAGATTGGGTTGGAGAAGTTTAAAATCAAATTTCAAATCTTTTAGAATTCTAATCCTATTAGATTTAGCCCTAGACCAAGTCAACCCACCTATACTATATAAGCAACCCCTAGCAAGTCCTATTTTCCAAAGAAATTAGCCCTAGCCTCTTCCAAACTCATTTTGGACGTTGCGACGAATCGTCGCAACGTTGCGACGTTCAGCCCCCGTACGACCGAGGAAACAGCTCCGTTCGCCCCGCTCAGACCGAGGCCCAACCCCGCAATCTCGCCGCTCCGCACCGCTGCCATCGACCCCCGTCCGTTCCCCCGCTTGACCGAGAGGAGCTCTCGGTCTGACCGAGGCCCCGCTCCGCACCGACCCCCGCACAGCGCCCGCATCTGTCGCCCCGCTCCGCTCCGTGCACGACCGAAGGCCCCGCCCGCTGTGACCGAGCGCCCGATCGCTGCAACGCTGCAACCCCGCACCCAAGCGCCTGACCGAGGCCTCCACCGTGTCTGACCGAGGGAAACGACCGCACCAAGGCCCGTGACCGACCCCCCAAACGTTGCAACAGCCGTTCCCTAGTGTCTGACCGAAGGGGATCCCCGCATTGGCTGAGTACGACCGACGGCCACTTGTCGCAACCCCGCATCCGTCGCACCGCTTGCCTCCGTGGGCCCCCCAAGTTCTCCAGAGGTATTGTGGGTTCCCCAAAGGCCCCTAGGACTACTGTGGGCCCCACTTTGGTACGTTCTCTTCGACGACTTGCCGCGTACGACGTCGTCGCACGTCGTAGCCCGTCTTCGCACGTACGAGCTTTGGAATCTGGAATCGTCGCCCGGGATAATTTTCTCTGAATTTCCAGCCGAGGAATCTAATTGGAATCTGGACTTGGAGCGCGATCTTATTATTCCAACCCCCGGCGTCGCTACCCGACGCCGGTGTAGCTTTCGCGTCGTGTTGAGGTAACGTTTTGCACCCTAGGACCCCCAACCCAATTGCATGCTAATAAAGACTAAAAATCAGTATTTTAAAGTATTTTTAAATGTTTTAGAATCCACTAATCAAGATTAATAAAACGGATGTAGGCCGGTGGACTTGTGCACGTAGGAATCGTGACTTTGGACTCGTTGGACGGTGTTTTCTTGACGTGATAGTTGCAGGCAAGTGAAACTTGCCAACTCTTGTGTAGGGCCATGTTTTTAGGCCACTTACTTGCCTTTAGCGTAAAAGAGACTAGTCAGTGAAATGATAGCTGGCTAGACGCCTACTTGATCTAGTTTGACAACGAAACTAGATCCGTCACCTAAATGATCTAGCTTGACAACGAAGCTAGATCCAACCATTAAACTTGTCATTCATGCATGCTAAACTGTCACGTTTACTTTTCTTACTTGTACGCTTTACTACTTGCCATGCCATGTCATCCATGCATTGATTGTTGCATAGTAGCACACGCTACAATACTTGTCCTTGTACTACTTGTCCGGCTAGGTGCACCCCTACGCCATACTTGTTTACACACTTCCTGGCTCGTGGTCCAGAAGCGAGCATTCCGTGTTCGGGGGTAATGCCCTGGCTCGATACACGTGGAGGGGTAGGGATAAACGTTCGCTTGAGCTTAGGAGTTGGCCCGCCGCAGCCACTCTAGCCAAAAGGCGGAATCTCTGTGCACGAGGTGTTTTCTTTACTTGTCTTGTACTTGTCTTGTGAATGCCATGCCATGCTCGTACTTTACTTTACTTTCCTTTACCTGTTGTACTCATACTTTAAACTGCCATGTCATCGCATTCATGCTAGAACTGCTAGGTTGCTTTACTTTTACCACCTTTCAGTTTCACTTGCACAAGTCTTCCAGACTTGCTGACATGTGCCCCCTTTCTCTTTTGGGGTGTCACATGTTAGACCCTGAGCCAGAGACAGTTGCTGAGGACGAGGTGTTTGCTGACGCTGAGCCCGAGCCTACGTTCGTCGAGGAGTTCGAGGACACCGGAGACCAGTCTTAGAGACTGATTTTACTTGCTTTTGCTTTAGGTTGCTGTTAGATGTCGGTGCTTGCACCTTTTCCTTGTTTTCGTACTTTGTACTTTTGTTGGCCATGCTAGGCCTCTTTTTAGACTCTTTTATTTGTAGCCTGGTGGCTTTTCTGCGTTGTTGAGATTTATTATTATGGATATTCTGAGATGTTCTTTTTGTCTCTTTCGTTATTATTATCTTTGTTTCGTTTCGCGTTGCAAGGACCTGCAGTTTAAAGTGATTGACGCTTATCGGACTTGCGGCTTTGTAGCTTCAAGTCTGAGCGGACCTTCTCACGCTTCGCCTCCACGTTTTTGGGAAGCGGGGCGTGACAGGTTTTGTTGGTGGCCCATGCAGGTCTGGTCTTGCAATTGCGAATTAACGAAACAACGATAATAACGGAATGTCCATTAAATAAATTGCAACATCCGAGTCATAAGCCCTGAGTCTAGTTGTTTTCCTAGGACACTAGGTGGTAAGAAGACTTAGTTAGACGTATGTGCTTGCTATTTAGAGGCCCCTGATTGATAGTTAGACCCCCTTCTAGCAATTGATTTGATCGCCGTAGGAGTTACCTTAGTGGTTCATGTCTACCCCTGACCATTTTAGACTTCTAGAATTTCCTTTAGTCGTTCGCTTGGGTTCATCGATTTCGGACCAAGCTGAACGCATTTCTTTACCGTCTAACCTTTAGAAGTCTTAGCGCCTAGTTCCTAATCTTTAGTTGGTCGACCGTAGGACTTTCCGTAGACCTTCCTGATTCATAACCTAGGCATATGAATGTTTTGATCACCTGACCAATTTCCTTGCCTCGATTCACGAGATCGCCCCATGACGATCGTCGTCAATTTTCAAACCTTTTCGTTACAATCTTGAATCTTCCAAAAGTATCTTTCGATTTCCTCTTTCCCTAGTTTAAATTTGTTCAAAATCTTAATATACTTATACTTCATACTTCTTCATTGATTTAAATTTTTTTTAAAACGTTTGTCGGAATTTTGAACTCTAGCTTATAATATTTTTCCCAGCCTATGTTTTCGTACTCATGTCGTCTTTTCATATATTAATTTTATTCTGAACCGTACTTTTATTTTGCTCGGCTCGATTTATAATTTTCTCTCTTATTTATGCCATTTGAATAATACTTCGTGTTTACTTTTAATACACTTTTCAAGTCACATGGAATTTCGGATTTCCGCAAGTTGGTTTTTGCTCGTCGTTCTCACTATTTCAGATTTTTGCAAAATTACTATTTTCATAACCACTTCCTGCTTTAGACCCTCCCTGATTTGATTTTAAGGATTTGCGATTCGATCTTGAAAATTCTTACACTAAGTCATTATTATTATTTTTCCGCGCACCATACATACTTTCAATTATTTTTATATCCGTACCAGACTTATTGTGCTCGTATATTAAGAACCTTGTGAAAATCAGTTTCTCATTTTTGGCAAACTCTGGTTCTCTAAAAGTAGTTTCAAATTGATTATTTTCAATTTTCCATAGCCTAAAAGCTTTGTAAGCATTTAACATGAGTTTAAATTCTTCCGTTATTTGATTTCATTCTTTAACTTTCAAAACTTTTTTTTGACAACATTATATTAAATTACTGACGTTTAAAATTTTCTAAACATGTCCTTAATATTCGTGTAAATGATTTTACTTCTTTTCTTAATGATTTTCGATAAGCTAATAAAACATTTTCTCTTATTATGAATATTCAACTCAAACTTATTTTGAACAACTCGTTTTATCGATCTCCAAATATTTCTTTACAGGCGAGGATTTTAACTTTTGAAGAACGACAGTTTTCAAACTCCGCGTATTTTAGCTTATGCTATTTACCCTAGTATCTTTTCTGTATCCTATTTAAGCATCTCTACATTCCCCTTTCCTTCAACCTAAACATCACCATTGAGTCAATGTTCGTCCAACAAGCTGTCTCCTTGCATTCGCCCTATCTGAACACGTGCTTATCGATCCTTCCCCTCGTCACGCTTTCGACCTTCCTCTATTGCTTAGGTATTAGTGCCGTAAATGTCTATGTCCACCCTAAGTTTTTAGTAGGCCCTTGGACCCTGTGAGGTGTCGTAGTGCACATACCTAAGTTGGGTACGTGAGCTTGAATGAGAATTCCCATAGTATATTGGTGCTTGCCTATTGTGTGGTATATATTATATATACTCGGAGTTATTCGTGATAGTATGAAGTTGTTGTGTGTTAGTAATTATAGATTTTTGTGTGGATAGCTATACTATACTAGGGATGCCGGTGTATATAAGAGCTAGCGTTGAAATATCTAATGGAATGTATGTAATTAGAGATACTTATAATGGTTGAAATAAAATGATTGGTAAAGCTAGGTATATGCTAGGTGTGATGATAATGTGTGAACTTATAGATAAGTAAGTAGGCCTATTGAGTGATCTATATATTATTACGTGTGAGTATGTGCTCGTAGGTAGATATATATATTGTTTAGACGTAAGTAGTTATGTTTTGTTGCCTGAGTATATATGTGATATACATATAGTATTAGGGTTATAATTTTGATTGGTATTGTTGCTTTTACGGGATGTTGCATGCGTGCATACCGTGAGGTATACACGACTATTGCACATCTTAATTATGTACGTGTGGATGTGTTAGAATACTAATTATAGGTAGTAGGCTATGGTGTGAATATATATGTTACATGTGTGAGACTATACGATGAATACGTATGCATGTATTAGGGAGCGTATTATAATTATACGTATGTTGATGTCTATATTATTATTATTATGGTATATAGAATGATTGAACTACGTGAGTATTGCCTGACTGAATATTGAGTGTGATTGATTTATGGAATGTATATGGTTGTATGGTAGACGTATAAATATTGGAATGGTATTGGTATAAGTATGAATGCCGTGTTACGTATATAGAATATCCTGGTATGTGTATTGAGTCTCACTCAAGCTTGAGTGAGTATACTCTAAGTATATTGAATGTATGATTGTAGTTTGAATATAGAAATGCTTGATGTATGTATGGTGATAGAAGTGTTTGTGCCTGGTTGTGCTACGCACATGATTGTGGGTCGCTACGCCAGTATATAGTTATAGGTGTTGGTCTTGTGATATAGCTAAATACTAAGGACTTGTTATGTGAACGTATGTGTACTAGCTGAAACTAGGTATGTATGTGTGCTAGTTATATAATGGTATGATTGGTGTATGTAAATGAAATGTTAGCGTGTATGGGTGTGCACCATGCACGGGTAAGTATGTGCTTAGTTATAGGTTTTGATGACTATGGTATATGTGGCGTGTCGTAAATACAGTTATAGGACCGTACGTGATGTGAATACATGGTGAACTATTTGCATGTATTTGAATGACTATATATTGTGAAATTATAGTAGCGGTGAATGTATATTAGATATAGTGAACTTGACTTAATTATAGTATGGTGTGACTACATGTGTTGATGTGTTTGGTGTTGGATGAATACTAGGGATTATTAGAGGGTAGTATACCCTTGATGTTTGTGCATAGGTAGCTACATATAGGTAGAGCGATGATTGTATTGGCTAAGCGTGAAACTATCTTTATATAAGAATCTGAAATATTGTTTTGTGTTTAGGTAAGTAGTAGCAGTTATATAAGGGATGAATGTTTGTATACCTGATTGAAATACATGTATGAAGTTGACGGACTATAATAGGTATAAGTGTATACGTACGTGAATGTATATATATACGTGTTGGTAATAATAATGTTTGACTACCTAGTGCGTATATAAGCACTTGTAATGACTATACCTGGTTGAATTATTATATGACTTGATTGGGGTAGTTATTAGAGCGACTAGATATATTAGAAAGTCCGAGGACGGACTTTATTCTAAGGTGGGGAGGATGTAACGACCACTTTTCGTGGTACGTTGTTCGTGCACGTGCTTTTGTCCGTGCACGTGTTTGTTTTAGACCTTGTTTGTTTGTGAACACTTTCGAGTGATATACCGTTGTGAACGTCTCTGAGAGTATTAAATAGTGGCACTATTTTAGAACGACGTTTCTCGAGTCGTTTTCCCCAAAATTTAAACTTACTCGATGAGACGTGACGACTTTCACTTTTGACGGGAGACGTTTCTATTTTTAGTTTCGTCGTCCGACATCGAATTTGAGATCCGTCTTCTTAGTTAGCTCACATTCGTCGTCACGATCACCCCGATATTTATTTTATAATTTTTGGAGTTCTTTTGACCACTTTTATAATTTTTACAAGTTTTATAATATTTTTAATAATTTATTTTTAAATTAATTTCGGCCAAATAAAATTTATTTGAGTTTTAAACGTTTTAAAGAATTTTTGAGCCAAATTCCAGCTCATTTGGACCAGGTCCAAATCCTAGATTGGGTTGGAGAAGTTTAAAATCAAATTTCAAATCTTTTAGAATTCTAATCCTATTAGATTTAGCCCTAGACCAAGTCAACCCACCTATACTATATAAGCAACCCCTAGCAAGTCCTATTTTCCAAAGAAATTAGCCCTAGCCTCTTCCAAACTCATTTTGGACGTTGCGACGAATCGTCGCAACGTTGCGACGTTCAGCCCCCGTACGACCGAGGAAACAGCTCCGTTCGCCCGCTCAGACCGAGGCCCACCCCGCAATCTCGCCGCTCCGCACCGCTGCCATCGACCCCCGTCCGTTCCCCCGCTTGACCGAGAGGAGCTCTCGGTCTGACCGAGGCCCCGCTCCGCACCGACCCCCGCACAGCGCCCGCATCTGTCGCCCCGCTCCGCTCCGTGCACGACCGAAGGCCCCGCCCGCTGTGACCGAGCGCCCGATCGCTGCAACGCTGCAACCCCGCACCCAAGCGCCTGACCGAGGCCTCCACCGTGTCTGACCGAGGGAAACGACCGCACCAAGGCCCGTGACCGACCCCCAAACGTTGCAACAGCCGTTCCCTAGTGTCTGACCGAAGGGGATCCCCGCATTGGCTGAGTACGACCGACGGCCACTTGTCGCAACCCCGCATCCGTCGCACCGCTTGCCTCCGTGGGCCCCCCAAGTTCTCCAGAGGTATTGTGGGTTCCCCAAGGCCCCTAGGACTACTGTGGGCCCCACTTTGGTACGTTCTCTTCGACGACTTGCCGCGTACGACGTCGTCGCACGTCGTAGCCCGTCTTCGCACGTACGAGCTTTGGAATCTGGAATCGTCGCCCGGGATATTTTCTCTGAATTTCCAGCGAGGAATCTAATTGGAATCTGGACTTGGAGCGCGATCTTATTATTCCAACCCCCGGCGTCGCTACCCGACGCCGGTGTAGCTTTCGCGTCGTGTTGAGGTAACGTTTTGCACCCCTAGGACCCCCAACCCAATTGCATGCTAATAAAGACTAAAAATCAGTATTTTAAAGTATTTTTAAATGTTTTAGAATCCACTAATCAAGATTAATAAAACGGATGTAGGCCGGTGGACTTGTGCACGTAGGAATCGTGACTTTGGACTCGTTGGACGGTGTTTTCTTGACGTGATAGTTGCAGGCAAGTGAAACTTGCCAACTCTTGTGTAGGGCCATGTTTTTAGGCCACTTACTTGCCTTTAGCGTAAAAGAGACTAGTCAGTGAAATGATAGCTGGCTAGACGCCTACTTGATCTAGTTTGACAACGAAACTAGATCCGTCACCTAAATGATCTAGCTTGACAACGAAGCTAGATCCAACCATTAAACTTGTCATTCATGCATGCTAAACTGTCACGTTTACTTTTCTTACTTGTACGCTTTACTACTTGCCATGCCATGTCATCCATGCATTGATTGTTGCATAGTAGCACACGCTACAATACTTGTCCTTGTACTACTTGTCCGGCTAGGTGCACCCCTACGCCATACTTGTTTACACACTTCCTGGCTCGTGGTCCAGAAGCGAGCATTCCGTGTTCGGGGGTAATGCCCTGGCTCGATACACGTGGAGGGGTAGGGATAAACGTTCGCTTGAGCTTAGGAGTTGGCCCGCGCAGCCACTCTAGCCAAAAGGCGGAATCTCTGTGCACGAGGTGTTTTCTTTACTTGTCTTGTACTTGTCTTGTGAATGCCATGCCATGCTCGTACTTTACTTTACTTTCCTTTACCTGTTGTACTCATACTTTAAACTGCCATGTCATCGCATTCATGCTAGAACTGCTAGGTTTCTTTACTTTTACCACCTTTCAGTTTCACTTGCACAAGTCTTCCAGACTTGCTGACATGTGCCCCTTTCTCTTTTGGGTGTCACATGTTAGACCCTGAGCCAGAGACAGTTGCTGAGGACGAGGTGTTTGCTGACGCTGAGCCCGAGCCTACGTTCGTCGAGGAGTTCGAGGACACCGGAGACCAGTCTTAGAGACTGATTTTACTTGCTTTTGCTTTAGGTTGCTGTTAGATGTCGGTGCTTGCACCTTTTCCTTGTTTTCGTACTTTGTACTTTTGTTGGCCATGCTAGGCCTCTTTTTAGACTCTTTTATTTGTAGCCTGGTGGCTTTTCTGCGTTGTTGAGATTTATTATTATGGATATTCTGAGATGTTCTTTTTGTCTCTTTCGTTATTATTATCTTTGTTTCGTTTCGCGTTGCAAGGACCTGCAGTTTAAAGTGATTGACGCTTATCGGACTTGCGGCTTTGTAGCTTCAAGTCTGAGCGGACCTTCTCACGCTTCGCCTCCACGTTTTTGGGAAGCGGGGCGTGACACAGGGCACCAGGGCACCTGGACGCCCAAGCGCCCAGGGCGCCTGGGCGGGCCCGCCTGGGCCCAGGCCCAGGCGCCCCAGCGCCTGGGCCTGCGCCCAGGGGCCTGGGCGCCTGGGCACCCAGGCCCTGGTCTTGGCCGGGCGCCAAGGCCCGGGCGACTTGGGCTGTGCCTGGGTCTGGCCAGGCACCCAGGCCAGACCCAGTCTGGCCTGGGTCAGCCTGGTCTGACCTGGTCAGATCTGTTAAACTCTTTTGGTCATATTGCATCAAATGCAATTATTCCATCCCTTGCATCAAAAATGCAAAATATTCTCCCTAACTAATTTCTACCTATAACTAGACGAAGGTCGCACTCTGTGTGAGACCCTACAGCCTGACCCTTACAACAGGTTGGGCTCGAAGCCCTATACGGCAGTGACCACGAGCAGTGGTTACCGTCCCTGCTTCAGGAATCATCATTATGTGGTTGACTCATTGACATGAGTATTGTCAGGACCACCCTGACTGTTTCCATGAAGAGTTCCACCGTTATAGTCTCTTCGTCTTAACTATGTCGTGTAGATCAAGTCTAGGGTACGGTTAAACTGTCAACCCCAATAACTTGACTCTGGTTAGTTTCTATTGATCTTAAGTCAACTAATGTTGGAAGTCTTCCAACATACTCTGTGCAGAGATTTTACTAAAGACGGAACTAACTCTACGACACTAGCTCCCTTGACCGGGAGAGACGAATCCTCTTTTGGTCATTACTCTCCTCGTACGCTTCAAGTGACACCCAATCAAAGACCTTTCAGCAGGCCTATCCTCGAAGTTAGGTCAAGTGATCTAAGTGGCACCGTTCACGTACATGTTCGTAAAATGACCTCAAGTCAAAAGACCAACTAGCCTATCATCACCGAGAGTTATCATTGACAGATTGGTCAATGTATCCATATGATAACTCTTGTGGATCGTTCAGTGAACTCATTCTCTAATGAGCACCTGTGTTTCGTCTCCGACTTCGCCAAGTCGAACGATCATGAGATCATCGCTACCGCTTAACGGTGAAGGACACAATGGTCTATCCGATGTTTCGATATCATTGTCTCGAAACATCTACGACCACGAACCCTTTTAGATTTATGCTACAGACAGTCAAACATTTCTCTATGATCGAGATACTCATCTCGATACCTGTTTGACCTTGCATAAAGTCTGAGGACTTTACCTAAGTTGATATCTAATGTTAAATACATTATAATATAACTTAGATAAATTGTTACCAAACAGCTTATTGTTATTCCAAACAAGATGTTTATGCTATTCACACAGAGATAAATATCCTCGAGGGCATCATATCTCTACATCTCCCACTTGCACTCAGGCCCATTTATCCCGGTATCTAATACCGTTTTTACACATAAGTTTTCTCGACTTCATGTGGTAGAGCCTTCGTGAGTGGATCTGCTAAAACCGTCTACACTATAGACTTAAGGGGTTTCTATGTTCATGTTAGACAAACCATTTGAATCTCATTCAAATAATTCACGTGGTCTTTCAGAATCCATAATATTTTTATTTACTTGGATCCTATCCAGTTCATCGTACCTTACGATAATAATTTTTAAATTAGTTATTGGTCATTTCAAATGGCTCATATCTATTTCTGATAAAGTATCAAACTCTTTGATCACTTCGTCAAAATATATGTTCCATCCCTTTGATGCCTCGCATGTAATTTATACGCTCCCACTGACCTTGAAAACTTTCTGGCTAATTCATATAAGTTGGTTCGTCTAAATCATATTTAGAAAAACGAACTTATAAGTGAATGCTCCAATTTTCATGGTCAACATGAGCGTTTTACATCGAGTTTGGTCCGAGTAGATCTGTACACATCTGTTGGCGAGACGGTTTCAATATAATCCGTTTATAGGAATTAGTATGAAAACCGTTCTCGACCAACATGATTGTACTTCACTACTTTCTTTCTGCACCAATCTTTCAACTTAAAGATTTACTTGCAGAAAGTGAGGAAACATTTTCCTTGGGCACGTAAACTAAATTCCAAAATTTATTTACGCACACGGACCTATTCTGATTGCATCAAATTTTAAATCGGAGGTACTACTCCGAATTTCATCCTAGAAGTTGACTAAGTCATCATCAGGTATAATGCTTAACTCGACAATTCGTCTCACGAGATTTGAGTAATTTTACAACTTCCTAATGATCGATTTAATGAATATCTTATAAATAATGTCATCATAGAACATTATTAAAAACTAGGCATTACTATCTGGGACTTAACCCAGAGGGAGGACTTAACTCAGAGTCACTTGCTATGGATCGCACCAAGTCTAACTAAGTGCGATTCATATCTTTTTAACACACCAATGTGTTAACAGACTTGACTTGAGAGAAAATCACATTTTCTTTTAATTACGCAAGATTTAATATAGCTAAGTATTTGACCATTCGATCTAATCGAATCAGTTTAAATACTTTAGTCATTTCGTTCTTTATTTTATCAGACTTGTGTTTCATCAAGAACACGTGTCTTAATAAAATATACGAATAACTTATTTTGGTTAATCTAGACTCGGGTACATCAGTATGTATGAGACTGAGTTCAACAACTCAATCTCCCACTGTCTTACAGATGGGTTTCGGCCATTATATCTAAGAGGGTAAGATTCACAAGTGTCCGTAGACTTCATAATACGAGAGGTCAGACCCCTCTTTATGTGACTTGTAATACTTAGTCTCTCGATACGGCCTAGTCTATTTTGCCAGATAAGTTTGCTACTATCTTGTGTATTTATATATTAACATTTAATACATATGTTATCGTATACATATTACTCATTTCTTCAGAAGCAATGTGACGACATTCGTCAAAATGTGTTAACTTTAGTATAACAATAATTACGAAATCGTGACATCAAAATATGTCACATTTTCATTTCCTCCTACTTATGCCTTTACTAATGATAAATTAAACTATTTAACTCGATTGACTTTCCGGAGTGCCTTCTTCCTTTTTCTAAATCATATTTAAATATTAAATAACCCAACATAAATACATAGATGTGCAAGCATCTCATGTATCCGAACGCCTGAGAGTTGCAAGAAGTTGCTTGTCTCAAGATCCGGTTGGGATACATAGTCTTGCACCGCTCACGCACTCGTATTCGACTCAAACGGTTTGATCGAATTCTCGAACTTTACGGATCAAAATTGTTTATCCATACAACCTTGAGTGTAGCTCAACAAGTTATAGGGCAAAACATACTTCGAATATTCTATATGTTCAAGCTGCCTCATATAGAGACGAGTGACATGTAGCTTGAATTTATTTGTTGGACCCAGAACTTAATGAAATCATATTTCTTAAGTCTGTTCTTTAGAAGGTCATTTTAATGTAAACGAGAATATAGTTTAATTCTATCAATTAGAATTTAACTTGATATTCAATTAATCAACCTATTTGACCAGTTAACTTATTCCATTAAAATATTATAAGTTGATTCCTTCGGTAAACATAGTCTTGCCCTAGTTTAGCATATGTTCAATATTAAATATAGGTAGATTGGCTTTTATCTAACTATATCCTCCCACTATTTTTACGATCATTTCAAAGCTTAATAACGAACGATTTAATCGAATTAAATTAATGGGTAAGAGATCCAATCACCTTGAGCCTAACAACCTTGAGTGTAGCTCAACAAGTTGCTTGACTCTGTGATCGGAAGATGACTCTTCATCGATCATATCAGAATTGACTCTCTTAATCGGTTTTTTACCCATAGCCATTTGTGATCATGAGTGTGCTTATCCAAATCACAATGTCTAGTCTAGTCGGACCCTTGTTTTCGTGTCTAGCCTGACTTGCCCCGGCGCTCGGTGTATTCACGACACGATGGTTTGGGTTAGGTCTTAGACTACATCTTCCTGGACTACATCATTGACTTAACTTACGCTGGCGCTCGATGTACGACACGACGGTTTGGGTCAGTCAAGATTTCATCTTATGTATTTAAGGAGTTGGTTTCTACAGGGCTGCCATGTCACAGTTTGAGTGTAGCTCAACAACTGTAACACGAGTCCTATAGTTGCTAACCCCTAAAACAAGGAGGGTTACGGCTAATCTTGAAAAAGATCATTAACGTATTTGACTTAGATATAGTCCATGGTGTCATATAATCATGATTCGCGACATTGCGGTCCAGCAGAACACAGCCAGGGAATTGACTAAGCCAGAATCACTATCCTTTAAAAGGTGATCCAGCAAACATAGCCAAGCACATTGACTGGATCATGGTCCATTGAATGAAGCTTGTCATTTTTATATGCGTGCCATAGACTACAAGGCTTTTATTAACAACTAATTAATCCTATCAACTAGTTGAATCCTAAAATCCAAAATTTTAGGATTTGTTTAATAACTTTTATTAAGTCCTTATCAACTATAAAGTTCACGTGCTATCCTAATTTTGTTGAGTATTGGTGTTTCATACCAATCTTATTTTGATGAAGATCACAACATTGTGGTGTTGCTAATGAATCTCATGTTTTAGTCTCTCAGTTTATTTCAAGGATATCTTTCTTGGAGACTAATCACTTGGTGTAAGGATGGACATCATGTGAAGAAGAGCCAAAGTTTGGACTCAAGGAGTGCCAAAGCTTGGAGATGATGGAGAGCAATCAAGACATGAAGATTGAAGACTTAGACTCTTTTGAAAGCATTGTAATCCATGTAATTTACTTTATTGCTTTCTCTCTCTTTTTGAGTCTAGGGTTGATGTAATGCCTTGCTAGATGGTTTACTCATTCATGCTCATGCATTTAACCATCTTAGTGAACCTTAGGATTATCATAGAATCCAACCCAATAGGTTCACTCTTTCGGTCAGTCGTCTGATGAGGGAAAAACAGTCGACTGGGTGATTTCCAGTCGCCTGTAGATCCTTCTACAGTCGCCTGTTATGCACTGCTCAAGTCAACATTTCTATTGACTCACACTTGAGCTTTACGCACAGTCGCATGTCAATCAGTTTCCAGTCGCCCGTACATTTAGAGTCGCCTGAGATTTGGTCAACAGTCACCTGTCTAGCGTATGTGCAATCTCTGCATCTCTCTGTCTTCTTTCCATACTTTACAGTAGTCGACTGATGAAGAATATACAGTCGCCTGACTATTCGACAGTCGACTGTAGTATTAACATCAGTCGCCTGTGCGAAGAATTGGAGAAAGAGTGCAGCTCTCTGTTTTGAACCATCCCCTACAGCAGTCGTCTGCTGAAGGATTTACAGGCGCCTGTCCTGTTTGTCAGTCGACTGTATTGACTTCGTCAGTCGACTGTCCTGGCTCAGATTATAGCCGTTGGATATTTTTTAGCCGTTGATCAGTCGACTGTCTTATGATCATCAGTCGACTGTTCCTGTCATTTTCACCCAGTTTCTAGCAGTTGCAGATTTGTTTTTCTGGCTGTTTCTTTGGGTTTTTGGGCTTGATATAGGATTCCGATATATATGAGTGTGCTGCCATTCTTGAGAACTCTTGAAAACATTTGATAAACTCTTGATTCTATAGAAAATCTCAAGAGATCAATAAGCCACTCTCAAGCTCCCTCATTTTCCTCTATTGAGCATTCATCTTTCTTCATGCATTGAAGTCCAGCTCAAGGGAAATCATCCAAGTGCTCTCAAGCATATTCCAACACTTGGAGATCGTCTTCCATGCCTTGCATTCATTCATGAGTAAGCATCTCAAGGCATAGGTAAGAGTATTTACTTTACAAGGTGTAAATTGTTTTCCTTTTCTCTTTGTGGGATTAGGATACTCTCTTTGTGGGAGTTTCTCTCTTTGTGGGAGGTTGTCTCTTTGTGGGACTTAGGAAATTCTCTTTGTGGGAATTAACTCTCTTTGTGGGAGTTTAGTGTCCTAGTGTAGGACTAACCCTAATTCTCTGAGTGGGAGTTAGTGATTCTCTGTGTGGGAATCTTGATCCTTGTGTAGGATTGGTTGGGTCCTTGTGTAGGGCATAAATCCTCTTTGTGAGGTATCTCTTTGTGGGATTTGTATTCACTTCTTTGTGTGGGAATATATAGTGAATATTGGTGAGGCTGGATGTACCCAAGTTTGGGGAACCGGGGTAATTCTTTGTGTTTGTGTTTGGATTGATTGTGCCATTTAATTCCTCTTGCATTTATAATTCCGCATTTGCAAGTTAAATTTTATTTGGACAATTTTATTGCCATTACACTATTCACCCCCCCCCCTCTAGTGTGTGTTGTTAGTATTGCAAGGGTTAGACGATCCCTACAAATTGTTATTAGGATTTTAATAAATTTATTAACATCGCTAAAAGCGAAGTCCTTTAATGAGAATTAATTATAACAATTAGAATTAAAAATTCATTAAAAGGACTACTCTAATCAGGAATTAGGTCTTGAAGTGTTGTTAATGTTTTATTAAAACATAGCATGTCATTAAAATTCAATTTATAAATTTTAATCATTTCTTAATGGTTAAACTAAAGGGTTGTCTTGTGTTATCAAATAAGGGACAAGATGATATAGCCATTAAAATAAAGTTACATTAATTGTATCGCATAAAATAAAAGTGTACAACTATTTAACAATTAAATAGACTAAAGTTTATCGCATAAACAAAATTAGACTTTTAAAACAGTTTTAAAAATATCTCAATAAATTTAAAACATCATTTTAAAAATTTGCATGCTTAAATTTTTATAACATAAAATATTTAAACACCTTTAAAAAAAATTTTCATGCCTAAAATTTATCGTATAAAATTTTAAAAATCAAATAACATTTTAAAAATTATCATGTAACTTTTAAAACATTTTATAAGTATTTTAAAAAGAATTTCAAAGTTTAATAAAATCGTAGTGCTGGATCGTTACGCATACCTAAGCTCTGATACCACTTTAGGGTTTTCTAGGACCCTTAGGGCACAAAAACTCTATTCCCGTCCTAAGTCGGACGGAACATAGACATAGACACTTATTTGCAGCGGAAAAAAATGTTAATCTAATTAACATACAGTTAAACTATTTAACTTAGCCCTAAGGTACAAGACCCTTAGCCAAGATCTATGCCGACTTGGGATGGATCTGACCATCTCAAGAAGGATCTAAACTACTGCGATTAAATTAAACTAATGATAATAAAATACATACCTGGAATCTCAACCCTGGGGCAGGCGAGATGTTCCGTACCGTCTTTCGAGCCGCTCCCCATCCCACGCCGAGCCGCTCCTCGAACTGCTCCTCGAACCATTCCGCATCCTGAGACGAGCAATCCTCGTGTCGCCGAGCCAACCACGCGCCGAAGAAAGTTTCACGCGAGTGAAACCTTCGCCAAGATTTCGGATCCGAATCCGAACTCCTTTGCGGCTTTGCTAGAGCCCTCAAGAGTAAGGCAGAAATATTAGGGAGATAGAGAAATATTAATTTAAGCCTAGATCCGAGCGTGCTCCAACATTTACGAGAGCCGCTCAGATATAGAGCTAGGGACGAGTTTGGAGGAAGGAGGAGGCCCCTATTTATAGAGGCGGCGGACTCTCCCCTTTTCCATACAACCGATGTTGGACTAATAAATTAGAGTTAATTAAATCAAGTTAGTTTGCCCTTCACAAAGTGCAAACTTCCGTGAATTTTAACTCCCTAACCGTTGAGCTTCATGATTGATATAACCTATCAATTCGAAGGGTGTTCAACAGTGAACGCATAGAAAAAATGGTTTGTCAATCGGAGTTTGTTTGACCCTCCAAATGATCGCCCAAAGTTCAGCCCAAGGCTAGTTTTTCGCAAAAATTGAGCCGTCAAAAACTGCCCAACCTAGGTTTCAGAAAACCTATTCTGCGAGGCCCACCAGGCCAGCTGGGCGAGCCCAGACTAGGTCAGAACCTGGTTTGGGCACGTCAAGACTGGCGCGCCTTACCTGGGTGCCTGGCCCAGGCCAGGCCAGGTGCCCAGGGCGCCTGGGCGCCTGGGCACCCAGGCCCTGGTCTGGGCCAGGCGCCCTGGCTCGGGCGACTTGGGCTATGCCGAGGTCTGGCCAGGCGCCCAATTTGGGCATAATTTGGGCATTAGGCGTCCGATTTGGACGCCGTTCGAACCTAGGCGTAGATCGGGACATTCCCGTCTTACCAGTGTACTTTTCCTTGTGTTTCTATTATTAAATATAGTCTTAAACAATTTAAGACACATTTAATCTCTTTTGCATCATATGCAAATTAGTCCCTATCTAGACCTAAATTATCATATTGAATCAAATGCAATTATTCCATCCCTTGCATCAAAAATGCAAAATATTCTCCCTAACTAATTTCTACCTATTACTAGACGAAGGTCGCACTCTGTGTGAGACCCTACAGCCTGACCCTTATAAAAGGTTGGGCTCGAAGCCCAATACGGCAGTGACCACGAGCAGTGGTTACTGTCCCTGCTTCAGGAATCATCAGTATGAGGTTGACTAATTGACATGAGTATTGTCAGAACCACCCTGACTGTTTCCGTGATGAGTTCCGCAGTTATAGTCTCTTCGTCTTAACTATGTCGTGTCGTTCAAGTCTAGGGTACGGTTAAATTGTCAACCCCAATAACTTGACTTCGGTTAGTTTCTATCGATCTTTAGTCAACTAATGTTGGACTTCTTCCAACATACTCGGTGCAAAGATTTTACTAAAGACCAAACTAACTCTACGACACTAACTCCCTTGACCGGGAGAGACGAATCCTCTCTTGGTCATTACTCTCCTCGTACTCTTCAAGTGACACCCAATCACAGACCTTTCAGCAGGCCTAGCCTCGAAGTTAGGTCAGTGATCTAAGTGGCACCGTTCACGCACAAGTTCGTAAAATGAACTCAAGTCAAAAGACCGACTAGCCTATCATCACTGAGAATTATCATTGACAGATTGGTCAATGTAACCATATGATAACTCTTGTGGATCGTTCAGTGAACTCATTCTCTAATGAGCTCCTGTGTCTCGTCTCCAACTTCGCCAAGTCGAACGATCATGAGATCCTCGCCACTGCTTAACGGTGAAGACTAGTACATAATGGTCTATTCGATGTTTCGATATCCTTGTCTTGAAACATCTACGACCACGAACCCTTTTAGATTTATGCTACAAACGGTCAAACATTTCTCCATGATCGAGATACTCATCTCGATGCCTGTTTGACCTTGCATAAAGTCTCAGGACTTTGCCTAAGTTGATATCTAATGTTAACTACATTATAATATAACTTAGATAAATTGTTACCACACAGCTTACTGTTATTCCGAACAAGATGTTTGTGCTATTCACACAGAGATAAATAGCCTCGAGGGCATCATATCTCTACAGTAATAACTATAAATGGTTTGAATTATAGTGTGATATGATTGGGGTAGCTACTAGATATATATTTTTAGTTATAAAGTCCGAGGACGGACTTTAGTCTAAGGTGGGTAGGATGTCACGGTCGCTTTTCGATCGTACATTTTTTGTGCGCGTACTTTCTTTTTGTACGCGTATCTTTAGTTGCCTCTTCTTATATCCCAAACGTGCGATGTGTTATGTCGTTGTGACCCTCTGAGAATACTTATTTGTGGTATTATTTGTGAACGTCATTTCATGTGTCGTTCTCTAACAAAACAACTTTGTTTGAAGAGGTGTCGTAACTTTAGACTTAGTCGTTCGACCTTTTTATTTTTAGTGCCGTTTTTCGTTACACTAGCTCATGACAGATCATAATCTCATCGACACGGTCGTTCCGATATTTTTCTTGTATTTATCGGACACCGTTTGCCCGACCTATCGACCTAATCACTTTCAACCTGTAATTAGTTTAGACTAATTCTATCCCTAATTAAAAATCTAATCAAACCTTAGGATAACATACGTATCACATGTTAACATTACCCTAGCTATTTGCCCCACTAATTCTACACTCCCCCTCTCACACACACTCTCTCCAATCATCCTAATTCTACCCCACTTTCAACCTTACATAGCACATAACCCTTCATCAAAACACAACTCACACAACCTAGGGGTTTTAAGAGAACTCAGACGCCACCTACACCAAGTCACGCATCCCTTGCCCTGGCCTCCTTACCGCCGGCCAACACCCATCATGGGCCTCCACAACCGCCGGCAACACCTCCACAGCCACCCCTTGTCAGGCCCTCCCCCCTCTTTACTCTCTCCTCTCTCCACAAAGAGAACCCACGGCCAGCATTAACAACTCGCCGGCCTGCTCCACCTTTATCGCACAGACCAAACCTTAGCTCCTCCACCTGAACCACCCGGCCAACCACCTGCTCCTCCACAACATCCGGCCAACTCCATCAAGCCGGCCACCTAAATCCGAAACCACACAGCAGTGCGAAACCCTTTACAGCACATCCCCTTCATCCCTTAAACTGTCGAACAACATTTCCCCTAGGCCGCATAGATCCGGCACCCTCGAACCCCTTAAACTTCGGCCTCCTCCTCCACAAACGCAGTCGCAGACCCCCCTCATAACCCCTATCGAACCCAGCCTCCCTCCATAAAACAGAATCCACTGCCAGCCCCTAGCTGCACATAAAAACAGTCGTTATTTCTCCTTCACCCATGGCCAGGCCGCGCCACCTCAGGCCGCCCTTTGGTTTACCGTTTGCGTGCCATGTACGCTGTCCTAGTTGTCACCGTTGTCGCTGCAAGTCGTACACGTCACCGTACCTTGCATGCTACCGGAATCCAACCCCTGACGTCGCTACCCGACGTCAGTGTAGCTCTCGCATCGTGTTGAGGTATAACTTTGAACCGTAGGAACTTCCCACGCTTGCATGTTAATTAAGACTAAAAAATTGTAATTTTAATTGCTTTGGTAACTCACTAATCAATATTTAATAACTGGGACTGTAGGCTGGATCGCGATTTGAGCACATAGGTAGATCTTGGACCTTGTTGATTCGGTGATCACAATGTGGTTGTTTTCAGGCAAGTGAAACTTGCCCATTATTTGTTTAGGCCATGTTTTAGGCCAATCTGTGAAATAGCGTAAAAGAGACTAGGCGATGAAATGATAGTCGCCTAGACGCCATGCTTGATCTAGCATGACAATGAAGCTAGATCTGATACCCTTGATATGCTATCATTCATACCGCATGTCATGTTTAATTTTAAATTAACTGTACACACTTTTTAACTGCTTATTGCCATGTTCATGCATTTTGCCACGTCATTTCATGCATTGATTGTATTGCCATGTATGTGTAGCACACGCTACTTTAAATTGTATGCTGCGGCGAGTAGGGTCATGACCACTACATCCTATTGAGGCTAGGCACTTGCATTGCAGGCACAACCCTATGCCAATAACACTTCATGGCTCGTGATCCAGAAGCGAGCACAGTGTGGTTGGTGAAAAACTAACGCTCGATACATGTGGAGGGGTAGGGTTAATCGATCACTTGAGCGTAGAAGTGTGCACGTACAACCACTTCAGCCAAAAGACGGAAACTCTGTCCACGACGTGATAAGCTAGTTTTCGTGAATTCATGATATAGTGTTTAGTAGCTTCTGCTACGACGTGCGTGCTTGATTATCATCATGTTCATTTTAATTGTTGCATTCTTTTAAATGCCATGCCATATCATCATGTTAAAACTGCTAGTTGCATTACTATTTATATGTTTCCTTGCACAAAAGTCTTCTGTTTTCCTTTTGGAGACTTTTGCTGACATGTGCCCTTTTCTCTTTGGGTGTCGCATGTTAGGTGGTGAGTCTGAGTTAGTTGCAGAGGACGATCTGTACGCAGACATTGAGTTCGAGGTTTATGCAGAGGCAGAGTTGGATGTCACTAGAGACCCGTCCTAGTCTCGCCTAGAGACTTATCTTAGTTATTGCAGTATTCTTTAGATCTGTTGTTAGGTTGTCGGTGCATAGCACATTATCTTTATGTTTTTTGGCCATGCTTGGGGCCTTGCTTTCAGACTCTGTATTTCTTTATGACTATCTCTGCATGTTTGGAATAAAATCTGTGGATGTTGAATGTTGGATAATTTTAATTGTCTACCTTTCTTTATTACTATTATTGTTTCATCGTAATGCAAAGAACCTGCTAATGGATTAAATTACCAGATGCTTATCAGACTGTAGCTTCACAGCTCCATGTCTGAGCAGACCTCTTCACGTCTCACCTTCCATACTTGGGAAGCAGGGCGTGACAGATATGAATAAGAAAATGAGAAGTGATGCCACTATTATGGATGTTCTGGGGTTGGGTCATCGCCTATAGAAAGAAGAGCTCATCTCGGGAGACTTGGCCAGACTCTTCCCAAATGAAAATGATGTTTGCGATAATACAAAGAGCTATGCGAAGGCATGGGTGAATGATAGAGGTGCCTTAGCCCTAGTGACGGGGAACTCTTTCTGGCCAGTGATCTGTTCCAAGAAAGCATCAGAATCATACGCTTGGGGCCTACCATCTTCGTATCTAAATGAGCCGGGAGTGATGGCCATGAACCACTTGAAGCTGCCGTTCAGAGAGTCATAGGACATGCCATAGTCCTTGTTCATCAAGCGAAATGAAAAGCCATCGTTTTGGCACTTGAGTGAACTCAGAAACTCTAGAGTGAGTCTCCTACAGATGAATTCCTCAGACTCTAGAAAGTCACTCCAACCTATGTTGTGCAATAGGGTCTGGACACACTCGGTGAGACCTAAGGAGTTTAGAGCAAAGATGCTCGGAAATTTGGTAGGAATGATGGTTCACTGAGAGGTTTTCATAAAACTGCTTTGCTGGTGATCATCATCGAAGATGGTCCCCATGGTGTCAATCTGTAGAGGTGGAATAACAGGTTATGTGGGAGGGTTTGTGGATGTGTATGCAGCAGTGAGTGCTCCAACATTCCTCCCTTGTGAGGGCCCGACAATAGTGCGTTTACCCTTTCGTGGGTGCATCGTGAGTGTCGAGTGAGTGTATGCAATGTGGGATCTGTGTGTGAATGAGTGCAACACATAGACTCTACGTAAATTGCGAATTCAGCGAGCAATAATATCAACTTGGGCAAAAATTGAAATTGAGGGTGAGGAACGAGTATTCCCAAGTAGTCGAAGCTCTCGCTGTGATGAAGATGCTCCCAATCTTTAGTCGATCTCCTCCAAGCTAGCCACATGGACACGTCATGTGAACTTCAGTAAAAATCCCCCAAATTGGCCGTTTTAGGGCTTTAGCGTTGGCCGTTTCGACGAAGACGATGGTAAGTGAAGAGGGTTGGGCAAGGGAGTTGATTTTGGAGGATGATGAGGGTTTGGAATGGGTTGATCGATCAGAGAGGAAGAAGAAGAAGAAGAAGAGAGGAAGTCGAAACGTTTTGAAAAAGTGAGGATAACTTGGCCATTTTGACATTTTGGGGCCTTATATAGATGGGCGATACGGTTGAACAAATGGCCGCATCGTTTGGGTCTCGACCGCATCATTTGGGTCTGACCGCATCGTTTGGGTCTCGGCTGCATCATTTCAGGAGACTATAATCCTAGGGGTTTATGTACGATGCAGGCGGTACGATGCAGTCGTGTTGATGGCATATTGACCATGTCGTCAAGGGAAATGAGTGGCCAAAAAATTGATCCTCGCGGTCATGTCGAAGGAACGATGCGATCGTTTTGTCAGATGGTAAATTAAGGACCAAAAATCCAAAAAAATGGGCTCATAACACGGCCGTGTCGCTTGGACGAAATGACCGCGTCTTTTAGGTTAGGATTTTGGCTTTGGTGATGGATTGACAAAACAGTCATTTTGTTTGGACGAAACAACCGCGTGGAGGGAAGTCTTAATGGGAATTATGGCCTTGAAAAACGGATTGACGCGGTCGTGTCGCTTGGATGATGCGACTGTGTCATCAGAGGGGAAATATGGCCAAAATTCCAAAGAAATGGCCTCCTTATGCAGCCACGTGGTCAAACTAAAATGGCCGCATAAGCTTCGATTCTCCAGCTTCAAAATTCTTCTCATTTGACTTCAATTAACTTGGTCAAGCGTGACATATCACACGATCGCATTGACCAGGACATGTTGCTTCAAATTTTTGCCTTGATTGCCTTCCTCCATGTGGCCGTGTGGAGTATCCCATGCGGCTGCATTCTTCTCCTTACAATGAAAAACACTTAAAATTAATTTGGGTTCTTGAGGGTGTTTTATTCATTCAAATCAAACTATTCTAACAAGAAAAATGAAAACTTGGAAAGTTAATAACTTGGGTTGCCTCCCAAGAAGTGCTTGTTTTAAGTCTTTAGCTCGACTCCCTTTAAATTTTTCATGGTGGCTCCGGGGTGGAGAGCGTAAGGTCCACACTTGCTCCATGCTTCTCCTTGGTGATGCTTGACGTTGCAATGCATTGTTCTTTTATCTTCAGCTCCCTAGGGTCAATTTTGTGTGATCTCGGTTCTCCTTCCTTGACCCCCTTCTTTGGTGTTTCGTCTAACTTCCTTGCTATGACTACTGTCTCCCAATCCCCTTCATGTCTGGAATTTGCAAATAAAAGCTTCTCCATGGGGTTTAAGAACACGTCCTCTAGATCTGTTTCTTCGATCAATTCCTCCAATAGGTCGACTTGGTCATAGTGCTCATTCCTCATAAATTCCTTCATGCTCATTTGAAGGTCAAACTTGACCTTCTTCTTTCTGACATTGAGGGACAGCTTCCCTCCCTTAACATCAATAAGTACTCCTGCAGTGGCTAAGAACGGACTGCCCATGATTATAATAATACGGGTGTCCTCCGACATGTCCATGATCACAAAATCACATGTGATTATCATATCTTTAAACTTCACCGGTACGTTCTCAAGGTCCACACGGGGTACTTAATAGATCTGTTGGCGAGCTGCAACGTCATTCTTATGGGCTTTGGTGCTCCTATCCCTAGCCTCTCGCTTATGCCCAGTGGCATCAAACTCATGCTTGCACCCAAGTCGTATAACGCTCTTTTGATTGTGATGTTCCTTACTGCACAAGGGATGGCAAAGCTTTCTGGATCTTCAAGCTTCTCTATGTTGTTTCTTTGGAGGATTGCACTACACTCTATAGATAAGACGACATTTTCCCTTCTCGCTCTAGTCATGATCAACTCCTTCAAAAATTTAGTGTATGACGGGATTTCCGAGATGGCGTCCAAGAACGGGATTGTAATGTGCAATTGCTTTAACATATCAAAGAACTTCTCGTATTTTTCTTCTAGTTTTGCCTTTGCTAATCTCGAAGGGAATGTGATCTTAGGAACATAGACTCTTGGAGGCTCTGCTGGGGTGTCTCCATCAACTTTTTTAGTTTCTTTTCCTTAGGTGGCTCCACTATTGGCGATGCTACTCCATCATTCTAATAAAGCTCAATTTCGATGCGAGGGTCCACTTCAATCATAGGCTCCCTCTCCTCAACAGCTGGCATCACGGGGTCTTCAGTTTGTTTAACACTCCTCATGTTAATGGCATGACGTGCCTTCGTGGATTGGGCTTTGTTTGCCCCAGCAATTGCCATTGTTGTCTATTCAGCTATGCAACTTGCTATGCTATCTGCACAACATGAGTTTCCATGGACTTCTGGCCCATGATGAGTTGTTGAATGGATGCCTGAAAATAGTCGTTCTTCTGCCTCTGCATCATAATAAAACTTTACATCTGTTTCTCAAGATTCGTTTTAACAGGAGGATGGGGTGATTGTTGGTTAGGGGGCTGGAAAGTCTGTGAAGGAGGTCTATTGGCTGTTGTTGCTGCGGGAACGGTACTTGTCGCTGCAATCCTCCACTTCGATATGAGAAATTTTGGTGGTTTTTCCACCCCTGATTGAAGGTGTCCAAGTAAGGATTGTTGGGCTTTCTAGGATTGTTCCCGTATAGAGCATTAGCTTGCTCTATAGTCATTCCTGTTGGGGTGGCATATGTAGATGGGCACTCGTCTCCTGAGTGTCCCAGCACACCACACAACTCACAAAAAGCCGCCATAGGTGGTTTAGCAGCACCATGCCCTAGCCTAGACAATTGATACGGCAATGCATTAAATTTGGTAGATAACATAGAAACTTCATCTAGCTCATACTTACCTCCTTTCTTCGAGGTAGCTCTCTCGTTGCTCCACAAGTAATTGTTGGCGGTCATGCCCTCCAACAACTTCTTATACACTTCAGAAGTCTTCCTCATTATTGCGCCGTCAGTGGCAGCATCAATCAACATCTTCACTTCTCAGGATAGTCCATTGTAGAAGGATTGGATCAAGAGCTAGTCGGGCATACTATGGTGTGGGCAGTTATGTTGCATGTCCTTGAACCTTTCCCATGCTTCGTACATTGATTCTTGGTCAATCTGAGTGAATGATTTGATCTCATTATGCATTTTAACAGTTTTCCCTGGAGGAAAGAATTTAGTTAGAAATGCGCGTGAAAGATTATCCCATGAAACAAAGATGTTAGGGTCATGTCTTCTTAGCCAGTCCTTAGCGTTATCCCTAAGTGAGAATGGGAAAAGTCTTAGCCTGATGGCGTCTGAGGTGACACCATTCATTTTTAGCATATCCATCTTCTCAAGGAAGGTATTCAAGTGAACATTGTGATTTTCCATGGGTGCTCCTCCAAATTGGTTATGCTGAATTAAATTTATCAATGACGGCTTCAGGTCGAAATTGTTAGGCTCCATCGGTGGCCTCAGTATGCTTGATGTGGAACCATTAAATGACATTGATAAATCCATGAGGGACCAGCAGGAGGTGGATCATTGTTGGGTGGAAGAGGCGGTGGGTTATGAATCTCTTCCATTGTTTCAAGAGCTAGTTTCCTTTTTCTCTCGGTGTTGTGCCTTCGTGCAATTGCTTTGATTTCAGGATCTAGTGGATGCAACTTTGCAATACCCTGCGATCTCCTGTGCATACACAAAAGAGATACACCAAAGGGAAACATCAATAGCACCAAGAATTAATATAAACGAGGATAAAAAATAAAAAATTCGTAGTTTATCAACAAAGATCAAAACTAATATCAAGCCATGATTCCTCGGCAATGGTGCCAAAAGCTTGTTCGCGGTGTCGCGAGCTTCAATATTTATAGCCGCAAGTGCACGATGTTGTTGTAGCGCTATACAGATCATTCTCTGGGAGGCAGCTGTTGATTGCTAGTTTCTTACTAAGTTTAATAGCGATATGATTAATATGATGTCAAAGGTAATGAAAATTAATGGAAAATATAAATAATAAAAGTTCTAGGGCCTGGATATCCCCACCATTGGACTAAGCTAGGTTTGATTAGGATTACCCAGCCGTTGAATTCATGAGGTTCGGGAGAGGTCGTCTAATCTTCTCTTACCCCCCACTCCCTTGGTGCATGATAAAATATTCCTTTACATTAACCCTATCCCCCACTCTCGTGGCACATGATAGGACTACCTAATCCCTATCGATACCAACTCCCGTCGGGCAATGATACACATTAAATGCATTACGTCAGATGAATGACCCCAATCCTCCTCCACGCCACTCCCGTGGATTAGGATTTAGATCTATGTTAGGAGGGCTCTGATCGATGCCTGACTCCCGTCAGCCGCATCGACAGTATCGATCAATGCATTCGAAAACCCCTACATTAACCCCGACGCCAATCACAAGTTAATCAAATTACCCATGAAGGGGGAATTCGAATTACATTGATAATAATCATCCTAACATACCCCTTATCCTTAATTACTCAATAATTAATCAATATTTATCAATCCATAGCTATATCCAATGGGGTTCAACCCATTGGCCCTAGATGAATCACTACTCACAATCCATGCAATTAAAGGTGATTGATTTCATTGAAAAAGCATTCATTGCAATAGATATGAATAAGGATTCAATAGCAAACAAATCCACAATCACAAGACAATCAATAGATGTATCCACTATTCAAATATTAAACTAGAAGACAGAATAAACAAATAGAACAATTAGAGTTGACATGGAATAAGAATGTTTACACCTGATGATCACCTAAAAACTCTAAAAAGTCTCCCAAAAGCATCCTCTGTCTCAGAGGAATAACACAACTATATATACTCCCTCAAAATCCTCAATAAAACCCAAAAACACCCCTTGACAGTGCCCACTCAGGCTCAGAACCCTTGGCAAACATGGCCGAGTCAAGAACGACGTGGCCGTGTGGCCAAAACTGCATAAAAGAGGACCAAATCACTACAAGCGATGCGACCGCATGGTTAGCCCACGTGACCATGTCATCTGAGCATTTACTGCCCAAAATATGATCTAAAACGGTCGCGTGGAGTAGCCATTTGGCTACGGCTTCTCTTGGGATGATGCGGTCGCGTGGATCTCCAATGACGTGACTGCGTGCATGCTATCTTTTCTTCCTTTAGCTCATCATGATGCGGTCGTTTGTCATGGATGACGCGACCATATGGCTTCATATGTGTCTTCCCTTAGCTCCTAGAAACACGACCGTATGGCTCTGATTACATGACCACGTGGCTTCCAATTGGGCTTTCTTGCTGTGTTCTGGTTAACGCAGCCATGTGGCTTAGTCCACGCGACCACGTGTGACACTTTTGTGCTCTTTTCCATTGCTTCTGATCTCCAATTGCTAATCGCTTCTCGCTTGATTTCATCCCCCTTTTCTCCCATTTTGAGCCCAAAAATCCCTAATCTCTCCTGTAGCACATGAGAAATACCAAAAGCGTAAAAGTAAACAAAAATGGGAAAATAACATAAAACGGGGGATGCACTGATATGAAATGCGCATGGAAAGAGTGTAAAATATGTGTAAATGTGGCCCATATCAATAATATAAGCGTGGATAGCATCACAACCTAAACATGGTGATAACAACATAATCTAAGCATGGATAACAAAATAATCTAAGCATGGTAGATAACAACATAACTTAAGCAATGTGATAACGACATAATCTAATCATGATATGTAACATGAAGTATGGTGTTAACAACATATCCTAGGCATGTTGATAGCAACATAATCTAAGCATGGATAACAACATAATCTAAGCATGGATTTTGACATACACAAGAACATCATCTCTCATCCTAACATAGTTATGAACAATTCCTAAATATAATAAACCAACCAAGGTAAAATCCATACCTTGAATGCAATGTAGGGTGATGAAGGAGCCTCCTTTTCTTCTAATTCTTCTTCCTTCTCCTTCTAATCCTTTCTTCCTTCTAATTCTTTCCTCCTCCTTCAAGCTTCAAGTGCACCAAAAGAGAAGGAGGTGGGGTGTGTGTGGTGGTGGTGTTCGTCATAAAGGAGGAAGAAAAGGGGAGGAGCAGGAGGGCCGGACTAAGCAAGAGAGAGGGAAGAGAGAGGGAAGGGAGGGAGGGAGGGAGAGAGAGAGAGAGAGAGAGAGAGAGAGAGAGAGAGAGATGATAATTTTCTCCTTTAAATTTTTCTTCCCTTTTCTTTTCTCGTTTCCCTTTCATTCCATTTGCATTATCATCTTGCTAATAGCTAGGGAATAATAAGTGGATGCTAGGTTGCAAGCTTAGTGTCACGGTCGCTTTTCGACCGTGTGTTTTTCGTGAGCGTACTTCTCTTTCGTACGCATATTTATTGTGACTTCATTTTGTATCCCAAACGCACGAAGTTATATATCGTTGTGACCCTCGGAGAGAGTAGTTATTTGTGGAGTTTTTTATGAACGTCATTTCACGGGTCATTCTTCCACAAATCAACTTTGAATGAAGGGGTGTCGTAACTTTTAGACTTCGATGTTTGAATTTTTATTTTTAGTATTGTTATCTGTTAACCTAGAACGTGACCGATCATCGTAGTCTCGATCCTCTCGTCGACACGGTCGTCTCGATATTTTTCTTATATTTTTCGGACACCGTTGGGCTGACCCATCACCTTAATTACTTTTAATCAATAATTAGCCCTAACTAATTCAAAATTAAATCTAATCTAATCTAATCACTTTTGATCCTACGTATCACATGAAATATTTCTTAGTCTATTTGCACCCTAAATCTACCATCCCCCTCTCACACACACTCTCCAATCTACCCTTAATTCTACTCCTTTTCAACCCCATATAGCAAATCCCCCTCATTATAATGTATCATCCCCCAGGGTTTCTATCTCCATGCAAACAAACCCACCTAGCCACCACCTTCCTTGCCCTCGACAGCCGCCAGCCACCCGAGCCCCTCACCTCCGACCACCCTCCTTGCACCGGCATCCCCTATGCGTGCCCCCCAAACTGTCGCAACTCCTCTCTCTCTTTCTCTCCCTCCCTCTCTCTCTCTCTCTCTCTCTCTCTCTCTCTCTCTCGCTCCCCCCTCCCCCTACCAATTTCCGCACCTCTACAAACTGTCGGCCCCTCTCCCTTGAAGCCCAGGCCGCGCGTAAGCAGCCCCCATACTGCACCAGCCACCATCTGGCCTCCCTCAGGCCGTAGTGTAGCCGCGCGCCTCCCCCAGGCCGCAGCACAGCCACGCACAAACACTCGGATCCGCATGCCTCCCCTAGGCCGCAGTGATTCAATCGAAATTATGCGTAATCCAAATAGGGTGCACACGATCTCCCCCTGAAGTGAAAGGGTGTCGAAGCAATAAAAAAATAACCTGGTGAGCCCAGGGTCGAACTCAGGGACAAGTCGTCTCGCATTAACAGAGTCGATCAAAAATAGCTAAGGGTGTGAGAACGTCCAACTACTAACAAAGATGTGGAGGTGGAAAGTAGTGTGGTAAAATGTATCAAACTACTCTATGAAAATGAGGGATGGAGGATTGGATAGGCAAGTGGCAAGGAGGAGAAGTGCATGGATCGTGGGTTTGTTAGGATCAATGTTAAGTGTGAGAATATAACCCTACAACTCAATGATGTCCCTCTTGGGGATGCACCATCAAAAAATACTCTTTTGGAGGTGAAAGCAAGTGTGAAATGTGATTCAATTGTGGAGCCCTTTTGGGGTCACAACTGGAAGTGGTAGTGGTCACGGGTTATGGTTTTTTATGACTAAATGGCATCCCTTTTGGGGAAGTGTCATCGGGGATATCCTTTTGGGAGTTAAAATGATGGGATAGCGTAGTTGCTTAAGAATTAGGTCTCATGGAAATTAAGTTGATACTTCTTTTTGAGAAGATCAAACTCATCCTTTTCAAATGATCAGTTCTCTAATATAATCTTTTGGATTCAAATAAGAGAGTTAAATTAGAAACTTAAATTTAAGCCACATAAACAATAATTCAATTCAAATGAACCCAACTCAACATGTGAACAAAAGTTCCATAGCAAATGACAACCCGGGCAAAGAAATTTAGCAATTCATATGGATAAACAATGCTAATTTCATATAAATCATTATCAAATCCATACAACCCAATTAAGCACAGATGAAAACTTAAGACAAAGGAAAGAGATCACCAAATGTTGCTACAAATGAGTCCTTTCTTCTTTTCCCTTTTTCTTCTCCAAGCTCCTCCAAGTCCCTTGCCTCCAAGCCCACCAAGAGCCCCTTAAGAACCTCTCTACTTCAGCTATAGAATTAACTACAGTGGAATATAATGGAATGCCATAAGATGAAGCTCTCCCCTCATTTTATAGGCTTAGAATCCCAAGGGGTTTATAGTACTTGGCTCTTCATTTCCCCACTTGTTATTTGAGAATAAATTCTTATGGCTCTTCATTTTCCACTCTTTATTTTAGAATAAATGCCATGACTCTTATTTTTCCATTCTTTATTTTAGAATAAATTCCATGAAACCATTCAAATCTTGGCCTCTTCATTTTCTACGCTTTATTTGAAAATAAATTCTCGTGTCTCTTCATTTTCTGTCTCTTTGGCTTCTGATCATGCAAATAATCTGAAGAGGTGCAAATTGGTGGAATTTGGCCCGGCCTGCAGGGCTTCTTTTTATTTCTTTATTTCTTCTTTTTTTATTTCCAAAGAAAATGCTGTGACGGCCTGCTCATTTGAACGGGCCGTGTGCCCTTGTTTATAATTTTTTTAATTTTTTCTTTTTTCTTTGAATTGTTTTGCTTCCAAAATTTGTAGAAAATTCCCCCGAGCTCTGAAAAATCTGAATGAACAGCCGTTGGAATCATGGGCTCAAGCTCTACTCCTGAAAAATATGAAGAAGCACAAATTAGATCATAAAAATTATTATTTGTGCAAACTATGAGATTAAACTCTAATATTATATGATTTTCTGATTATGACTATACTAGAGCTCTTTTAGCACTTATGTATGCACAAATTGGGGTTCAATGAGGGGAAAATAATGTAATATTATGCTGAAATCACACCCCTAATTAGCTATTTGCTAGTCTCTAGCAAATTATACGATAAATTCAGATTAAATTAAAAACATGTACCAAACTCATGATATTATCATGGGATACTCCAAAAATTATTTCCAAATGATTTCAAAGCCAATATACACATTGTATGAAAATGAACAACATATGACATTCTCCTTAATCTAATTCAAAGAAGAGTAAAGTAGTAAGCATTGTATGCATTTGTTAGGACATATCACAAATCATATCATAGTTTTCAACCTTCAATGAAATGGCCAATACGAAAAAAAATTCTTCTAAGTAGTGGGAGTTTGAGATTGCATCACTCATGTTTTTTATTCCCTCTTTTATTCATCATTTTTTTTCGTATATACCATATTACCACGAATATATACATTTTTCTTTTACTTTTCATTTTCTCTTTTTTGTATTCTCTGTTTTTTATGTTTTTGTTTTGGTTTCACGCAATAATGCTAAGAAATGCAAACATGGTCACCTTTGTGTACACGCGATAATGCTATATAGACAAAGGGCTAAAATTACTTCTAAATCTCATCTTTGGCGTCCTCCCCAATGTTTCGTGGGGGCACCGGCTACTCAACCTGATTAGAAGAAGCATTCACTTATTATAACTCTATTTCTCATTCTAAACTCAAGTTATCAACTCATCCACCCACTCCTTAGGGGAAACAAAGTATAAACCATTGGCCACACCCTATCCAATCAAAAACTAAGCCATTCATCCCAACTCATGCAATTACTTACACCAAACTTTTCCCACGTTATTTCAAGGAGAGTATTACGACATATAGACTAGTTTCATTCATGGCATATTAACATTTGAATCCATATGGAAAAGAAACTAAAACATGCCATTCATAAGCTTGATACCAAAATAATAATCCGAAAAATTGCATGGAATTAACCTTTCAGGGACTAAGAAAAAAAGGCACAGGAGACGGCAACCAAAAGATATGCTGAATGGATGATGATGAATGAATTGTTTTTAATTATAACAAAAAACATAAACTAGCAAACTAGCATCCAACTTCATAGTACCCCCAACTAAAAATAAACTTTGTCCTCAAAGTGTGAAGGGAAACTAGATTTATTAAAATGATGCTAGATGGTTAAAAGAAAGAAAACCTGCAAAAGAAACTAATTTTATTTTTTTTATTTACACTAAAGGAAGGAATACACCTTAGCAAATGGTGGATCCCGAATATGTAACCGGGGAGGAAGCTGCTCTATCATATCCTTGCGATCCTCCGCCATTATTCCTCCCCCACGCTTAGCAGTGGCGACCACCAACATAATCCCCAGCATCTCCATCGAATATACATATTTGTCCTGAATGAGATGGATTATGTTAGTAAATGTGGGACTCATATGATTTTTAATGAAAACTTCCCAAATATAGTCATCAAAATGATTAAAAGAAATTAATGTATTAGGATGACTACTCCCTGAAAAAGGTGCACCAATCTCGTTATGATATGCAACCATCGGGGAGAGGAGTGAATGATGTTGGAATAGAACTGGAGGGGAACACAATCCAGGCTCCATTACAATGATCTCTGAACTCGTGTCCTTAACTGCATCCTCCTCGTGCTCATCCAAAACTGTTTACTTGTCATCCCCATCTTTGCACACGTCACCACAGGAACATCTGACGGTTCCATCATCAAATCCTCTGGAGTCCCAACCAATGTCTGAGCATCCTCACTCAGGGACTATAGATGCTCCCAAGCATCGTCAGGTGTGTACTCCATGAAAGCTCCATTGTCCAACATCTCCATGAAAATTTGTGACCCCTCCTGTAGCCCCTCGTAGAAGAACTGGAAGAGAACATCAACCGTGTACCCGTGATGCAGACAGCCACTAACTACATCTGTAAACCTCTTCCAGGCCTGAAATAAGGATTCACCATCGCGCTGTGCAAAGATGGCAATTTTGAGCGTCAATAACATGTCCTTGTGCAAAGAAGATGAAGGTGTTGGATCTGGATCGTAGCCTAGATGGGGGTGAATAGGCTAATAAAAATTCTCATGCAACCCACGAGAAATCACATGCAGTTATAAGCACATGCAGGGTAATAAAATAGCAATCACAGAGTACGCACAGATATACCCTGGTTCGGTCATCCCACGACCTACTCCAGCCCCCGAAAGCAAATACTAGATAGATATGTAATCATGTATAGCTACAATGAGTCAAGATCCCAAATCTACTCTCACCTAGCTCGTACGCACACCATGTGCTCTACACTCTCAATCTAGTCAGATGCTCTCCCTCCATGACAACCTCAAAGTCGTCAGGTCCCCAAAAATAAGACAGAAGGTAAAGTTTCTCCTACAGAGATCGCTACACCAATACAAAGATAAATAAATAGAGTTTTAGAAATTCTCAGCAATGGTGTGTCATCTCTGTCGTTCAGCGCGTGGTCAGATCAATCTGACAAGTAGTAGACTCTGATGGCCCCTCAATAGTTTGGCTCCCCTCTCGATGAAACTTGCGCCATTCACCAAAGATTGAAAATTGCGACACCTCACCAAAGATTGAAACTTGTGGTACCTCACCAAAGATTGAAGCTATCTGCACTTGTGTGACTGAAGACCCTGCAAACAACAAGAAGTAAAATATTAATTTTTGTCAAAGAAGCAGTGAGATCTTTAAAGAAAATTTCTTGCGGCCATGCTAAGAAAAAAAATTCGGCAAAAACAAGGTTCAGCTCTTCAAAAACACCATGCGGCTTCCTTTTAGAATTTTCTCTCCACAAAGAGAGTTTCGACCCCTGTGGTAAAAAGCTGCTCTTGGGAATTGATTGATATATTGAAAAAGGTGCGGCTTCTAATATAATTTCTGTTCATGAAGTGCTCTCCTGCTCTTGCACAAAAATCTGCACACAAAAATTTGCTCTTGCACAAAAATCTGCACACACAGATTCGTTCCCAAGGCTGCAAAAATTTTCGTTCCAGCTTCCACAATCTTGTTTCCAAAATGTACCCTCCTTTAGAATTTTCGACAGTAACTTTGAGAGCACCTCTTCATAATATTTGATGATGGAATTTTGCCTTGTGCGTGCTCCCCCTTCTCTCTCCTATGTGCGGCTGACCTGTAAAAAAAATAAAGCACAAACAAGTCTGTGCGGCTTCAAGGAGTTTTGGCCGGCCTTTTGCTTTTGGTTGCCGCAAGTTTTAGGGTGACTATCAAGAGGGTTTAAATAGGAGTAGCTAGGGCTTTGGTCGGCTATGGAGAGGTCCCTAGGATAAGAGGATTTGTGATTTTGAATTGAATGTGGTAGGATTGAGATAGATATAAATAGATATGAACAGATCCAATGAGATTCTCCCCATCTCACCCCATATTGGACCAAGTCCAAATAGCCTTGTGCACACCACCTCTTCTCCATTCAACTTGCTATATGATTAGCAATTACTCCAACTATTGAGAAGATTATCGTTTCGCCTTTCCTGAAACACAATTAACGCACACGTTACATATAACACAACGTTTGTCAGCATCAAACTAGAGATCCTAGATCATTGCTTCCAACAATCTCCCCCTTTTGATGATGACAAACCCATAAAGGATTTGTACAAATAAGTGTGCGTGTGTGACGTATGTTGAAGGATGTAATGCAATATGATATATTCAATGAGATGAGATCAAACATTATAACTAACATGCACAATATAACAATAAAACGATAAAATTAGCATGCTCCCCCTTTTTCCAGGCTCTTCATTTTCATGTATTTTCAATGCTCCCCATTCAATCAATAATACCGATAGCATCACAAATCTTTCAACACTTTTCTCCCCCTTTGTCATTATCAAAAGTGCAATCTTGAAGATTAAGACATACCTCATGCAAAAAGAGAGCATTATTTAATATAACTGGCATTTGCATGTCAACAATATATAAGTAGCACTGCAAATCCAGTAATAATAATAATTAGAATTCAACACCATCGTGTAAGTGCAATTATTAAACATAGAAGTACAAAGGGAGATACTTTACAAATTCAACCAAATCAATCCACCATTTTCCAAAATAACTTTGTATCACCTAGGATTGATTTTTCCCACCTCATCAAAGATGAGTTCAAGGTATCACACCCCAAAACATAGCCTATAAGGATTCTTAGATGTGGGAGCGACATTGTTTGACGAGTAAGTACACCAACGCTACACTTTACCCATAAAGCTTATGTTGGATACTCGTGGGTAGTGTGTTTGCCATGAATTGTATCCATTTTTCATACGGAGCGATTTTCATGTTTGTTTTTTTGTTTTTCATATTCATTTTCTTTGTTTTGTGCTCAATTTTTATTCATAGCAACTCACACCATATCCCTTAGATTTATCAGTTAATAATCATCCTACATTCACTTTCCACTATTCATAAATAGTATCTCCAAATGTACGACATAGTCTAATATTCATGGAAGTGAAAGTAGGTGTAGAAATCATATTATTAAAGCATTGAACTTGGCATGGCTATTATTAAAATAAAACACACGCATGTAGCCAAAACAATAATACTACAATTTCTACATGGATATGATCATCAGTCATTTGTAGCACTAGAATGATGCAAAGAGAAAAAAATGCAATAAGCTCCATTTATTTTTGTTTTTTTGGTATTATAATGGACTAAAACAAACTAAAAATACTCAAGTAAACACACTCACACACACAAACACACACACAAATTCAGGCACAAAAAAATGCTAACGAAAAAATGCTATGAAGGTATGCATTAAGTTCAAAGAATGAGATATACCTTGGCGTCACTATTTGACTAAGGAGCTAAAATATTGAGACTCTCAATTTATCGCTCCTCGCCAAATTTCCATCTCACCTATAAAAGAGGTGTTATGTGTGACCTTGGAATCCAACAAGGTCCACTAGTGTTAGTCAACAAAGATTTAGGAACCCATATTTGTTTGAATTTAATATTGGAGTTCCTATATTTGCAATAATACGATGTGTGACCAACACTATCACATGTAAAACACTTTGCATGCACATTTTTAGCAATGGAAGGCACATTGTGAAATTTTTTATACTTAGGCTTTTCAACATTTTTAGCGCTAAATCCAAGGCCATGCCTATTATTGCCATACAATTGATTTCCAAGAATGATATTCAAGTTTTGTTTTCATATGGAAAATCTCTTTAATGACAATTCTAGGGTGATGACTTTGGATTTCAAGATATTGTTTTCATTCACAAGCAAAGTGCATTTACTGATGAAAGCTCGCTTGTTTTCCTCTTCTTTCTTTTCGAAATCCCTCATTCTTTCTTTAAGTTCAAGATTTAGCATGTTAATCTTTTCAGAAAGCAATTCATTTTCAACTTCCAGCTTTATCTTATCTTGCTTATACATGCTAATATCCTTTAATAAAGAGGGACATGAAAGACAATTTTTTCAGGTAAGCTAGCTTTCTCTTTTTCTAACATGGTAATGGTAGATTTGCATGCAACAAGCTCTTGTTTAAGATTTTTCATTTCTATGGACATGTTATACTCAGTTTGTTGCATATCAAAGTTATCATTCCTATAACTATCCACATCAGCTTCTAGTTCATCAATTCTACATTGAATTCCTTTACAGATTTCTAAAAGTTCAGCTTTAGTGGGAGATTCTACCTCATTGTGTTTGGCCATTAATGCCATGCAGGAGTGGGCTTCATGTTCATCCTCCTCATCCTCAGCTTCGATATCCATTTCCCATGTCAGCACTCTAGGTTTTCCTTTTGCAACTTGAGCTGTGTGTTGTTGTGGACAATCTTTTATGTGATGACCCTTTTTCCTGCATTTAAAACATTCATTTCTATTAATATCTTTCTGATCAGAGGAATTTCTTCTAAAATTAGAATTATTAGAACGAATGAACCTTTTTCCCATCTCAGTTCTTCCTTGATCAGTCTGAATGTATCTCCTGAAGTTTCTGACCATTAAAGCTTGCTCTTCATCAAGATCGCCGTCGTTAGCTTGAAGAGCTAATGGTGTAGAAGCTTTGGTCTTCTCTTCAGGTTTCTCTCTGGCTTCTATGCTCTGCAACTCAAGCTCGTGTGACATTAGGTTGCCTATCAAGTCCTCCACTTTCATTGTTGATAAGTCCTTAGCTTCTTGAATAGCGGTGACTTTAGGCCTGAACGAGCTTGGTAGCGCCCTTACAATCTTTCGTACCTGTTCATGGCTAGAGTATGGCTGACCGGCGTCCCATTTACGGTTTGGGCGCGGTGTCGTTTTATCGCAAGTGCAAGGTTAGTGTAGGGTGCAGGTTTATCGAACTCAGGGAGGTGGATGGTTTGAATGGCTACTAGCCTCACCTAGGTCGTGCGCTAGCTACGTGGATAATGTGAGTGGAAGTGTAGAAATAAAAGAAAGAAATAAAAGACAAGAAATGAATCCCTGCTAACATGGGCTAGAGCACTCATGACACTTAGCATTTGACTTGACCCAGGGTGATACATTGCCCCCAAAAGGTGGTACCTAGCGTCCATGGGCCTGATATTTCGGTCGATGCCTAGTACGCTAGGTCTACCTGGTTTCGGACGGTGGGCATTCCCATGTCCATTAACACCGACCACAACCAGGAGCATTAAGGCCACAATGATAACTCCCAATACTTCGTCCCAGCCGTTCCCATGCGCGAGGACTCAATGTCTACTACACTAGGGGCGTGAGCTGTGGCTAGGGAGTCAACCACCAAGTTTATTCCCCATTGGCCCGACGGTCAGAGGCGATCTTTCTCCCGCCAATGACAATAAAACGCCTCCGCGTAACCCTAATGGTTAAATAGGTCAAATGTAATTTCTAGCAATACATCGAAGCGGATCTTGACTAGACAAGACACCGGACCCCAATCCCCAACACAACTAGTGTGTTGCCATACGAATTGGACTCAGATTGCTAGAAATTCCCATTGACACATTTCATCGAACACATACCATGCAATCAAGTCAAATGTAAATCCCAAGCATCAATCCTATCCTAACCCGTATTAGGGTTCATCAATACTACTCAATGGTGAAGAACATAAAAACAAGCAACAGAAAAGACATACAAACTTTCACCATCAAGCAAAATAAACACAATACAAAACAATGGAAAACAAGAGAAAGAAATATTTATCTCGCGTTCGAATCCATCAATCTGGTACAAGATTTATTGATCAAAAAGACCTAATCTAAACTAACTTAAGCCCCCAGCAAAGGGACCGAAAAAGCCCTAAAAATAGAAAAGGATCTCCCTTCAGTCAGCCAACATCGTGCGTTTATAGTCTCCTTCGAAACCCTAATGGTTCGGGTCCAAAACCGCAGAAAAATCGCCACCCGATCGATTGATGAGTCAACCGATCGAGTGAGAGCCTTGAAGATCTTCAACCGGGCACAGAGGCGAGCGGGTGGCACCGTCGGTTCGTCAATTTGAGAAATGCGGCTACAGATGAACCGATCAGGTGAGATGTCACCCGATCGGTTGGAATTCAGCTCCATTTTCCCGAGAACTTTGATGGGATGAACCGGTCGACGATCTGGTCGGTTGATCCTTACTTCGCTTTAGCTTGTGTCCGGGTCATGCACGCGCGCATCACACGATCGGTTGGATGTGTCCAACCGATCAGGTGGGGCTGAAAAGTGGCAATCTTGGTTGTTTGACCCCCTAGATCACGTGCAACTCCTCCCGTTTCTCCGGGGACTTATGATATCTTCGTTATGTGTCCCCTACACGGGCAATCTCCTGCAAACACACAAAAACTAGGAGAAGTGAAAGAAAACTAGAAAATACGAGAAAACGGATACGAGACGGCGGAAAGTAACGGAAAAACACAAAAGAAGACGTGCGTAAATATATGAAATATAAACGCACGTCAATGGCTTACCGAGGGAACTGGATTTGTAGACGATGGCCGTGAACCTCGCAAACATCTCTTTCACAGATTATGTTGGTAGCATGCGGAAGCTCTCATATTCTGTGCAACGCAACGCAAGTCTGGATTCCTTCACTTGTGATGTTCCCTCGTGTGTCACCTCCAGAGTATGCCAGATTTCCTGCGCAGTTAGACAATGTGCGATACGATTAAACTCAGATTTATCAAGAGAGCCTATAAGCGAATTCATAGCTTTACCATTAAGAGTATAAAGTTTCTTATCAGCTAAATCCCACTTGTCTTTAGGCTTAATCATAACAGTGTCTTCAATTTTAGTAGTGGGTAGACTATAACCATTTTCAATAATATCCCACACATCATAATCAACAGACACTAAACAGATTTTCATCCTAGCCTTCCAATATGCAAAGTCTACACCGTTAAACTTAGGGGGACGGGCTATAGACTGACCTTCAGCAAATGCACAATCAGATATATTCATGGTCAAGAAAAGAAATCTAGACTAGATCCTCTAAACTGGCTCTGACACCACTTGTGGGATCAGGATCGTAGCCTGGGGGGTGAATATGCTAATAAAAATTCTCGTGCAACCCACGAGAAATCACACGTAGTTATAAGCACATGCAGGGTAATAAAATAGCAATCACAGAGTATGCACAGATATACCCTGGTTCGGTCGTCCCCACAACCTACTCCAGCCCCCGAAAGCAAATACTAGATAGATATGAAATTATGTACAGCTACAATGAGTCAAGATCCCAAATCTACTCTCACCTAGCTCGTACACACACCACGTGCTCTACACTCTCAATCTAGTCAGATGCTCTCCCTCAGTGACAACTCCCAAAGTCGTCAGGTCCCCAAAAATAACACAGAAGGTAAAGTTTCACCTACAGAGATCGCTACACCAATACAATAAATAAATAGAGTTTTAGAAATTCTCAGTAATGGTGTGTCGTCTCTGTCGTTCAGCACGTGGTCAGTTCAATCTGACAAGTAGTAGACTCTGATGGCCCCTCAATAGTTTGGCTCGCCTCTCGATGAAACTTGCGCCATTCACCAAAGGTTGAAACTTGTGGCACCTCACCAAAGATTGAAACTTGTGGTACCTCACCAAAGATTGAAGCTATCTGTACTTGTGTGATTAAAGACCTGGCAAACAACAAGAAGTAAAATATTAATTTTGGTCGAAGAAGCAGTGAGATCTTTAAAGAAAATTTCTTGCGGCCATGCTAACAAAAAACAATTCGGCAAAAACAAGGTTCAGCTCTTCAAAAACACCATGCGGCTTCGTTTTAGAATTCTCTCTACACAAAGAGAGTTTCGGCCCCTGTTGTAAAAAGCTGCTCTTGGGAATCGATTGGGATATTGAAAAAGGTGCGGCTTCTAATATAGTTTCTGTTCATGAAGTGCTCTCTTGCTCTTGCACAAAAATCTGCACACAGATTCATTCCCAAGGCTGCAAAAATTTTCGTTCCGGCTTCCACAATCTTGTTTCCAAAATGTACCCTCCTTTAGAATTTTCGACAGTAACTTTGAGAGCACCTCTTCATAATATTTGATGATGGAATTTTGCCTTGTGTGTGCTCCCCCTTCTCTCTCCTATGTGCGGCTGACCTGCAAAAAAATAAAGCACAAACAAGTCTGTGCGGCTTCAAGGAGTTTTGGCCGGCCTTTTGCTTTTGGTTATCGCAAGTTTTAGGGTGACTATCAAGAGGGTTTAAATAGGAGTATCTAGGGCTTTGGTCGGCTATGGAGTGGTCCCTAGGATAAGGGGATTTATGATTTTGAATTGAATGTGGTAGGATTTGAGATAGATACAAATAGATATGAACAGATACGATGAGATTCTCTCCATCTCACCCCATATTGGACCAAGTCCAAATAGCGTTGTGCACACCACCTCTTCTCCATTCAACTTGCTATATGATTAGCAATTACTCCAACTATTGAGAAGATTATCGTTTCGCCTTTCTTGAAACACACTTAGCACACACGTTACATATGACACAATGTTTGTCATCATCAAACTAGAGATCCTAGATCATTGCTTCCAACAGAAGGTGCATCATATCGAAATTTTGTGCCATGAAAGTCATCACAAATTTTTTAAGAAAAAAATGACTCAAAAAGTGCAAAATAAAGAAATAAAGAGACTCAACACTAAAGAAGGAAGTACTACACCTAAGGTCCCCAAAACCAACAAAAAATGTGAAATGCAAATACCATTGTCCCCGGCAATGGCGCCAAATGATTCAATCGAAATTGTGCGTAATGCAAATAGGGTGCACACGATCTCCCCCTGAAGTGAAAGGGTGTCGAAGCAATAAAAAAATAACCTGGTGAGCCCATGGTCGAACTCAGGGATAAGTCGACTCGCATTCACAGAGTCGACCAAAAATAGCTAAGGGTGTGAGAACGTCCAAATACTAACAAAGATGTGGTGGTGGAAAGTAGTGTCGTAAAATGTATCAAACTACTTTATGAAAATGATGGATGGAGGATTGGATAGGCAAGTGGCAAGGAGGAGAAGTGCATGGATCGTGGGTTTGTTCGGATCAATGTTAAGTGTGAGAATATAACCCTATAACTCAATGATGTCCCTCTTGGAGATGCACCATCGGAAAATACTCTTTTGGAGGTGAAAGCAAGTGTGAAATGTGATTCAACTGTGGAGCCCTTTTGGGGTCACAATTGGAAGTGGTAGTGGTTACGTGTTATTATTTTTTATGACTCAATGGCATCCTTTTTGGGGAAGCGTCATCGGGGATATCCTTCTGCGAGTTAAAATTATGGGATAGTGTAGTTGCTTAAGAATTAGGTCTCATGGAAATTAAGTTGATACTTCTTTTTGAGAAGATCAAACTCATCCTTTTTGGAATGATCGGTTCTCTAATATAATCTTTTGGATTCAAATAAGAGAGTTAGATTAGAAACTTAAATTTAAGCTACATAAACAATAATTCAATCCAAATGAACCCAACTCAACATGTGAACAAAAGTTCCGTAGAAAATCACAACCCAATCAAAGAAATTTAGCAATTCATATGGATAAACAATACTAACTTCATATAAATCGTTATCAAATCCATTTAGCCCAATTAAGCACAAATGAAAACCAAAGACAAAGGAAAGAGATCACCAAATGTTGCTACAAATGAGTCCTTTCTTATTTCCCCTTTTTCTTCTCCAAGCTTCTCCAAGTCTCTTGCCTCCAAGCCCACCAAGAGCCCCTCAAGGACCTCTCTACTTCAGCTATAGAATGAACTACAATGGAATATAATGGAATGCCATAAGATGAAGCTCTCCCCCCATTTTATAGGCTTAGAATCCCAAGGGGTTTATAGTGCTTGGCTCTTCATTTCCCCACTTGTTATTTGAGAATAAATTCTCATGGCTCTTCATGTTCCACTCTTTATTTTAGAATAAATTCCATGACTCTACATTTTTCATTCTTTATTTTAGAATAAATTCCATGAAACCATTCAAATCTTGGCCTCTTCATTTTTCACTCTTTATTTGAAAATAAATTCTCGTTTCTCTTTATTTTCTGTCTCTTTGGCTTCTGATCATGCAAATAATCTGAAGAGTTGCAAATTGTTGGAATTTAGGCCGGCCTGCTGGGCTTCTTTTTATTTCTTTATTTCTTATTTTTTTTTATTTTCAAAGAAAATGCTGCAACGGCCCGCTCATTTGAGCGGGCCGTGGGCCCTTGTTTTTAATTTTTTTAATTTATTCTTTTTTCTTTGAACTGTTTTGCTTCCAAAATTTGTAGAAAATTCCACCGAGCTCTGCAAAATCTGAATGAACAGCCGTTGGAAACGTGGGCTCGAGCTCTACTCCTGAAAAAATATGAAGAAGCACAAATTAGTTCGTAAAAATTATTATTTGTTCAAACTATGAGATTAAACTCTAATATTTTATGATTTTCTGATCATAACTATACTAGAGCTCTTTTAGCACTTATGTATGCACAAATTGGGGTTCAATGAAGGGAAAAGAATGTAATATTATGCTGAAATCATGCAGCACCCAGGCTGCGTCCCTCAACAGCAGGCTGCAACTTCCCTCTACCCTCTACGTGACCCCACGATTGTCCCCCTTCCGTTAATATCCTCCTTGTCGCTGATCCGTGGCCATCTTCGTCGCAAGTGCACGTCGTACCTTGCTCGTTGCCGGAATCCAACCCCTGACGTCGGTACCCGACGTCAGTGTATCTTTCGCATCGTGTTGAGGTAAACCCCAATCCATAGGAACCCACACACCCGCATGTTTAACAAGATAAAAACCGTAATTTTCCTTGCTTTGATTAAATAACTAATTGAAGATTAAATAATATGGGACTATATGTTGGTGTATGATTTGAGCACATATGAAGTTCTGGACCCTGTTGATCTGAGATTTGCGGACGTTATTTCAGGCAAGTGAAATTTGCACAGTTGATGTTAAGCCATGTTTAGGCTATTTTGAGATTTTGTGTAAAAGAGGCTACGCGATGAAATGATAGTCGCCTAGACACCATGCTTGATCTAGCTTGACAACGAAGCTAGATCCGACACCCTTGCCATGCCATGCATATCACATGTCACGTTTAATTTTGATAAACTGTAAGCATTCATCATTCGCAATAAACTGCTTGTATACTATAAATGATGCATATCACATGTCATTTCTTGCATTTGATTATCTTTGTCATGAATACGTAGCACATGCTTCAAATGAAACATAAGTTGCGACGAGTAGGATTCTGACTCCTATAGCATGTAAAGAGGCTAGGTCAACCTTATGCTAAAGAACACTTCCTGGCTCGTGATCCAGAAGCTGAGTGTCAGTTTAGACACACGTGGAGGGGTAGGGTTAAGCGATCACTCAGCGTAGACGTGTGCCTGTACAACAACTTCAGCTAAAAGGTGTAAACCCTGGGCACGATGTGACATGCATGCTTTTCGTAAAATCGTGAAATATTGTTTAGTAGCTTTTTTTTGCTACGACGTGACATGCATTGTTAAATATCTTGTTCATTTTAAATTGTTGCATTCATTGAATATTATGCCATGTCATTACATTTTAAACTGCTAAGTTACATTCATTACTTATATGTTTCCTTGCACAAAAGTCTCCTCTTTTTACCTTTTGGAGATTTTTGCTGACATGTGCCCTTTTCTCTTTGGGTGTCATATGTCAGGCTTTGAGTCTGAGGTTGTTGCTGAGGACGACCAGTTTGCTGACGTCGAGCTTGAGGCTTTTGCTGACGTCCAGTTCAAGGATACCGGAGACCAGTCCTAGTCTCAGTTGGAGGCTTTTCTTAGTTACTGTTGTTTCTCCTAGTTGCCGCTGTTAGTTTTCGGTGCGTAGCACCTTTTCTATGTTTTAGTTTCGGCCATGCTTGGGGCCTTTCTTGTCATACTCATGTTCTCTTTTATGACTTCAACTCTGGATGTTTGAATAATGATATAGATGTTTTTTTAATGTTGGTTAATTTTGGCCTGCTTTCATTATTATTATTATTATTATTATTATTATTATTATTATTATTGTTTCATTGCAATGCAAGAATCTGCGAATGGATGAACAACAGACGCTTATCAGACTGTAGCTTCACAGGTTCAAGTCTGAGCGGACCTCTTCGCGTCTCACCTTCCATACTTGGGAAGCGGGGTGTGACACTTAGGGTGAAGATTAATTACAAGGATATAGACACTTGTGCAAATGATGTGTCATGCAAAGAAAGTTGGGATTTTTATTTTTTTTTGAAAAATATAAATACACCCAATAATACCTTATACCATACCAAATACCATGTATTCTAGTGAATACCACATAATATGATTATCTAAAATATAGTTTGAAATGTAGGAAAAAAGATTTTACTTTATTAAAAATTCTAAACATTTCTGGAAAAAATCCCTAAATACATGAAAAATATACATGTATTAAATATGATCAAAAATGCATAGTACAATACCTTGTATAGTAAGAACATGGGGTTACAGTGCTTGCTTTGTGTTATATATTCCACTGCATTCAACGCTAAATTTCATATCAAGCAATTTATTTGTGTTGATTAGGTACATGTGTATGTAACACTAACAAGTTACATAGGCTAAACTTGTGGGAATAATTTTTATTTGTGCATAATTCTTTAAAACACTAATCACCCCCTCTAGTGTTTAGTTTGCTATGAAGACGATCCAACAATATTTTTATAATTGGTTTTACTACATAATAAGTGAGATATGGATTCACCCTTTTGAAGAATCTTCACGTTCTTTAGATTATATTCATGGGATTAGGATATGATGGAGTGCATCATCACTGATCCTGGGTGTCTAAACAACTCGTATCAAAGTATAAACTTATACAAGGTTGGGCACATATATGAGCTCCATTAATTTTGCTCCAGTCTTCGAATTTTGTGTGGTAAGGGCCTTTTTGAAGGTACATTCAAACAGTCAAGTATTGTCTTTAAGCCATTAATTTTCTTGTGTCGTAATATACCAATATTCGGTATTTATTCTGTCAGTTTCAATGTGGATTTTGTATCGATGAATATCCTTAAAACTTGGTGAGTTTCTTTTTCCATGTTTTTTGAGAGCATTAGGCATCCTCATGTTTTGTTCAGGAGTTTATATGTTTTGTGATGCTTGATCTTTAAGTTAGAAGTCCCAAGATAGTACTTCGAAACTATCATAATGGTGATATTCTTTTGATAGAATGCGTCATGAAGGATCATGTGGATGTCAATGTTATCCACAATTTGTTTGACAAGTTCAATTCGTGAAATAAGGCAAACTTATAGCAAGCATAACCATTTAATTGCAATATATACTTCAATGCATAAAAACATAACCATTTTTTTCTCAAACTATGGTAAGTAAGGAAAACATTTCATACGATTTATTTCAGTGCATAGAAGTATAATTATTTTATTACAACTTACAACATGTAGTGAAAAATACTCATGACAATTATATTTTAGAAACTGGTCAAGCGAATTATTGTTTTAAAAATGTTTATGTGCTCGAAGAATAGCTAATTATACAACAACAAGATTTATTTCAGCTTTCGTCTTTAGACTAACTTCATATAAATATTGCAATGGTTTTTTGCATATTATAAACCAATGACCTTTACAGATCTTGCCAGACCTTAAGGGACATGGTTAGCCATTGTTATCCCTTGTAGAGGTATACTTTATCTTCCCTTTCCCTTTTTTGTTGTTCCTTGTAGGTTCTGTTCTCCCCATGTTTCTATTTTTCCATTTTTATAATGCTTTCAGAAAGAAGAAACATTAGCATTATTTAGAAGACCGATACAAATGCGTGAGCCCCCCCTATTTCTATCTTCCAGTTTTTATGAATTTTTCTGGAAGAAAAAATGTTAGACTCATTAAGGAGACCGATACTAGGGTGTGAGCTCCCCCTATTTCTATACTTCCAATTTTTCTTTTTCTTTTTTTCGGCTGTGGAAGAAGAAACACAGCTCAAGGGGACAAATACAAAGGCGCAATTGTCATGCATTACCATATCTCTTTCACTTATTCTATCAAGTTACAACTTCAGGCATAATCTTATTATTTATTATTTTACAAGACAGAATTATTGCTCAGGAATAGATTCAAGAATCCTGTCACATGTTGTGAGATCACTTAGAGGTGATATGTCATCCTTTTGGTGTCCATATTGGTCTGTAATTAGACCATAGATCTTATGGGATCTATTTATCACGTGAAGCTCATCTCTAAGACTTGTGTCTAGAAGATGGAAACAATGACTTCCGCATTATCCCCTTGCATTTATTCATTTGTATTTTATAAGGGAAGAAGGGTATTGTCATTTCAGTTAAACTGCGGGTCCAATTACCATGAGACTTGATGTAGTCCAATGAGCTTCCTTCTCGTCTTGAATCATTGTACTCCATGAAGTTTGATGAGCTTCAATAATCCTGACTCTGAGCTCTTCCTAAAAGCTTTATCCATCTTTTAGAGAGCTTCATACATCTTTGTGCAAGTCATTATCATGGCTTTGAATCAATGTCCTCTATACTCAATCTTTGATTACATACACTCACAAACGTTAATTAGCCCAGTTTCAATGTTTTCTTATCATCAAAATACACTAAGGGTGCCTCAATATCCAATATGCATGGCGTCTTAGAAACTAGTAGGATCATTATCAATTGTGATGCTATCCTTCACATCACAATCTATGATAAATCCATAGTATGTCCCCAGTGGTTGGAAACTCAAACTAGATTTCTTAATATACTGAGGTCGTTACGTGGATTATTAGTGTTTGGTTCTATCTTTTGATCCTCTATATTTTGTGTTTTTAGAACTTATACTAGTCTTATTGCATTGCCCTCTGTCTTTATCGAGATATTTCTTCTAGAAAAAGGTTGAATATCAAGAAACAAGAATCTTGTGTTCCTGATAAAAAAGATATCCTAGGGAATCTTTTAGACATCCCACAATCATATACATCATGATTGTGTCTACAGTTTATCTGGATTGTGTCTTTTCATGAATACAGTACAACCATATATCTTAACAAACTTAATATTAGGCCTTTTCCTATCTTATATGTAGTAGTAGGCACGGCCTTAGACAGAACCATATTTAGTGTGCACACTATCGTTTTTAGGGCATGTCCCCAGAGGAAAAAAGTCATCAATACTCATTATGCATCACATTATATCTAATAGGGTGCGATTCCTTCTCTTTGATGTGCCAATGGGCCGTGGTGTGTAAGGAGGAGTATCCTGAGAGAGAATCCCATTCTATTTTTAATAAACAAGGAATTCTAGACTTAGGTATCACCACATTGATCCGATCGAAGAATTTTTATACTTTTTCCTTTCTTATTCTCTACTTCATTCTTATACTTCATGAACTTCTCAAAGAGAGATCTTGAGAGGTCATCAGTAAAGGTGATAAAGTAGGAATATCCATCTCTTGATTGTGTAGACATTGGTCTACTTACATCTATATCTATGAGTACTATGAGTTCACTAACTCTTTCCCTTTGTTCCACAACGGGTGTTTTGGCCATTTTGCCTTTGAGACAAGATTTGTAAGTTACATCTGACTCATAAACAAAAGGATTCAATAGTTCTTCCTTATGCAAATTGCTAGGCCTTTCTCACCAATATGACCTATTTAACAATGCCACATGTGTGTTTTATTTTGACCGGTGCCCCGTTTATGATTAGGGTGTGGTGTCGTTTTATCGCAAGTGCACGGTTAGTGTAGGGTGCGGGTATATCGAACACAGGGAGATGGATGGCTTGAAGGCTACTAGCCTCGCCTAGGTTGTGTGAGAGCTACGTGGATGATATGAGTGGGTAGTGTAGAAATAAAGGAAAGAAATAAAAAGACAATAAATGAATCCCCGCTAACACGGGCTAGAGCACTCATGACACTCGGTATTTGACTCGACCCAGGGTGAGACGTTGCCTCTAATAGTGGTACCTAGCGTCCCATGGGTCCAATATTCCGGTCGATGCCCAGGATGATACGCTAGGTCTACCCAGGTTTGGACGGTGGGCATTCCCATGTCCAACACCGTCCGACTCCGGGAGCACAAAGCTCGCAACGATTGCTCCCAAAATTTTATCCAAGCCGTTCCCACGCGCAAGAAATCAATGTCTACGCTAGGGGTGTGAGCTGTGGCTAGAGGATCAAACTCCCGTTTTATTTCCCCTTGGCCCGACGATCAAAGGCGGTCTTTCTCCTATCGATGACAATGAAACGTCCCCGCATAACCCTAATGGCCAAATAGGTCGAATGTGATTTCTAGCAATACATCAAAGCAGATCTTGATGGGATAAGCATCCGGAGCCCAACCCCTAGCTCCATCTAGTGTGTTTCCATACGAGTTGGTCTCAGATTACAAGACATCCCCATTGACACATTCCATCAAACACTTGCCATGCAATCAAGTCAAATGAAATTTCCCAAGCATCAATCCTACTCTAACCCATATTAGGGTTCATCAAACACTACTCAATGGTGAAGAACATAATAGCAAGCAATAAAAGGAACAAACAAACATTCACCATCAAGCTTATTGAGAATAACACAAAGCAATGGAAATAAGAGAAAAAAATACTTATCTTGCATTCGAATCCATCAATCCATTACAAGATTTATTGAAAGAGAAACCCTAATCTAAAATAATCTAAAGCTCCCATGAAAGGGGTAGAAAATCCCTGAAAAATAGAGGGGAACCCTTTACAAGTTGTCCAACATCTTATATTTATAAGCCCCCACCAAACCATAACAGTTCGGGTCCAAAAAACCAATAAAACTGCTGCAAAAGGGGCCACCCGATTGGTTGGAAGTTCAACTGATCGGGTGGAAACAAACAGAAACTCAGAACGTTTGAAATTGGTCTCACCCTGTCGGTTGAACTTCTAACCTATCGGTTGAAGTACAAATTCCAGACAGCCCAGAATTTCAGCACCCAGATGCGCTTAGAAAATTCCAGAAAAATGTAGAAAAATCGGATTTGGGCATGCGACCTATCGTTGGAAAGCTAACAACGATGTCGACGTAGAAAAATAAGAGATCACCTAAAATCGCATTGGAATGATAGCATATCTTCAATGAATGCATCAGCAGTGCACGAAAGGGGAAGAAAAGGCCACCCGATCGGTTGAAGTGTCAACCGGTCAACCGGTCGGGTGAGTTCTTCCCCAAGATGACCCGATGAGATGACCCGATCGGTTGGGAAGCCAACCGATCGGGTGGTATTTGGCACTTAAACACAGAGAGCACTGTCACACCCAATCGATCACTGAACCGATCGGTTGGGGTTCGCTTCTTGGATCGCTCCTCGTCGGGTCAGATACAGTGCATGAACCGATCGGGTGGATCTGTCCACCGGATCGGTTGAAGCTCCAAAACTTCAAATCCTCATCTTTGGCCATCGGATCTTTGCTGTATAAGCATGCTTTGCTCCCGACATGTAAGGTTGACTCCAGAAGACACCGAAATACCGACATTTACCTGAAATAAAAACAATACACCCAATAGTCAATATGAACCAAAATGTGATATATACAACATGGAATGGGATGAAACACATATGAAAACACGATGAAGAGCATGTGCAAAAGGTGAAATATGATCACGCGTCAAGCCCCCAAGCTAAACTCTTCCTCGTCCCGAGGAAGGCGAGTAGGAATGAAGATTGGGTGCGAGAGCAAGAAAGGAAAGCGAAGAATCCTTGATCACCCTCTCCAAACCATAAATGTAATCGCCAACACAATTAAGCACAATGGAAAAGCATATCACAATCTAAATCAAGAATTCAATCTCATAATATAGCATCATGGGCTCATGTCAATGGAGCACAAAAGTGATAGAAGCGTGACATTGGCAAATGTATAGCTATCATAGCATGTTATAGTAGATAATATGCCCAAATATGAGGAAGCTCAAAATTCATATCAAATCTTCCAAATGGTGAATACGAGATACCCATACATGCATGAAGAAGTAAGAAAGAATAGATATGAATCATGGGAATAACTATCAATCTCTAGGATGTAAGGAATCACCACACTCACTTGTCGTTTTTCGATTTTTGAAACACTTTCTTGCCTTGCTTGTATTTTCAAAAGGAGATGGAGAAGATGTGGAAAGATCACTTTGTACAAACTCTCGCCTTACCTATATACATAGGTGCGCTCAAATATAGGAGATATGGAGAGCGAAGGAAAAGGAGAGAATGTGGCATTTATACATATTTTTGGTTTTTGGTTTTTGTTTTTGTTTTTGATTTGATTTTAATATTTTTGTCTTGCAAACTTGCAGAATCGTAATAGAATGCAAGGGCGGCCTACGCATCCAAAGCTAGATGGCTTTAGGGCGTCGGGTTATGAAGAACCCCGAAGGACCATTATACAAAAATATGTACAACAATGTTTATTTGGGTAATGTTTTTTTTTGTGGAAAATGAAAAGTGTGCACTCCCCCAAATGGGAGAACGATGCACAACGAGGGAAAATGTACAAAGTAAAACAAAAGAGAATTTTTGAGAAATCCAAGCATGTCAAGAAAATCTCCATGAATTAAAGCACGGAACAAAGGTGTGGTTATCCTAATCCCATTGAAAGGTAGCTAACACATGCGATAATAGTACACATATAGTATTTCATGCAAGAGTTAGAAGCACGGGGGTAGTATGGTAAAATAACCGTTTCGTGGAAATGAAGCGTGAAAATCTAGAAACTTCAAATAGAGGGGCATATTAAAATATAATATATAGCTAGAAGCATGCCTTAAATACAATTACAACCAACAATCTCGAAATATAGCAAATAAACCCAAAACATGGCAAAACACATATATGAGCATTGAATAATCAAAGAAATAGCGTGATGGAAAAAGGTGCTCCAATGCGAAAAGTAAAGCATGAGTGGAAAAATATCATTGAGGGTTCATCTCTAGAAAGAGGCAAGAATGAAATAGAGAAAGAAAAATGCATGATGGGAATGATGCATAAAAATGAAAAGAAAATTATTTTTTTGATGAATGAAAAGGTGAAAAATGAAAGAAAATAAAGGAAACTTGCATGAAATGCAACTCCCCCAAGCTAAAGCTTACATTGACCTCAATGCAATAAGATCACACATGCGAGGGCAAAGATAAAATGGGATGGGAAATGCATCAAAAATAACAAAAATGACTATGGGTGATACTCTCCCCCAAGCTAATATAAGCTATGCCCAAAAGATATGAAAATCCGATACGTGGCATAAAAGATAAAGGGGAGAGTGAACAATAGGCAAAACAGGCATCACCACCCTCTGGAGGTGGTAGGGGTCTCATGGAGAAAAATGATAATAGTGCCAAGAAAAGTGCCAAAAGAACAAGGATAGGGTGATGGGGGTGAAATGATAGAAGGGCACAACATGATGGGTTATTATGATGCAAAATCAAACCCTAGATACGCTCCCGCCGCTAATGAGAGGAGACGAGATTATTCTAATCAAAACTAGAAAGCGGTATATATTTACACTACTAGATTAGGATACACATTAGCATAAGCGGATCCAGAATTTGGAGTGGGTCAGATAACTGCTCTAACTGCTCCTGATGTGGCTCCGCCAGAAGCGCTGTGCCACGTGTGACGATAGACCCAAGCAATGCACCTCCAAGCATCCCTCGTAGGTGTCCACCTGTAACATGTAAAGAATGAGGTGCATTAGCCCATGTTAAGAAATCATTTCCCAAAATAAATGTATCCCAGAGATAATCGTCAACATAAGATGGAAAAATAATAAAAGGGCGACGAATGCTCCCTGAGAATGGGTCGCTATCCTCTATGCTAGTGACGACCAAATCCTCGCTTTCCATGAGAAGTGGCTCTCCAGGTGGTGACGCACTGCAGCATACCTCAAGGGAAGTAGATCCTGTGTCCTGCGAGAGATATGGCGTGTCAAAAATATATGAGTCTAAAAAAATAGGAAGTGAAAAGCGAGACTCAAAAGTGGAGTGAGAGTGAGTATGAAAATCTCCCTGAACAGGGGCAATATGCTAAAGTAGATGCTCAGCCGCAGAAGAAGTGGAGAGTGAAGGTAGAGGTAGATGTAACTCGGGCTCCATGAAGTGGACCATCGTATCCAAGAACTCATGCACATTCTCCTCGACGATATGCTCATGCTCCACCATCTGCCCGATGTCCTGAATGACATCATTGCGCTTGACCACAGACCAAGAAAATAGAGATGGCTGTGGAGGTGGATGTGGAGCATACCACTCGTATGTGGTCGTGGTGTCCTCTTCCTCATGCACATCCTCCTCATCAGTATGCATAAGCTCTGTAGTCTCCTCGGTGCTCTCGTAGGACTCATGTGGGGTATCCAAATCAAGATGAGAAGTCGCTCCCATAGATCCTATAGAAATCACCCCATCCTCCCGATCATCAACAAAAAATGCTTCGTCATCCAAGTGGTAGTGTATGAAAAATGGGACATCGGCATGAGATGTGTCTATGGTGGCCGATGGGATGGTGGTCTCAACCATGAAAGTGGGTTTATCCTCTCCTCCATTCCCTCTTCTCGATGTAGGCTCAATGATTGGTACCATAAAGTTTTGCAATATTTGGCCTTGGTTAAACATGGCACTTTCAAGGAGAGACTTAAGGCTTGATTTTTCTTGGGTTGGTGGAGGGATATAAGGTTGCGGAAATGGATGGGAGGTGTTTGGGCTAAGGTTGTGGGAAAATGTTAGGCCTTGGTTTAGGAGGAGGCTCTCAAGCGTAAATGGGCAATCATTATGCACGTGCCTTGCCATCCCACAAGTCTCCCAAACCACAAATGAATAAGGCTCGTAGCCTCCCATCTGAGCATCGAAATTTGATCTCCACATAGTAATAGCAAAGATACCTGGAAAACAAAAATAAGCAAACTGGAGAGGTGCGTCAATAGTACAAGAGAATAACAAAAAGATAATATGATGGTGGGAAAAATTTTCTTGGTTATTGAATTTGTTTTTTGTTTGTTTGTTTTTTTATGTTTTTATACGTAGTCTAACAAACCCAAGCTAAGCTAATATCAAACCGAACGCCTCCCCGACAACGGCGCCAAAAACTTGACCGGCGCCCCGTTTTTGATTAGGACGCGGCGTCGTTTTACCACGAGTGCACAGTTAGTGTAGGATGTTGGCATATCGAACACAGGGAGGTGGATGGCTTGACGGCTAGTAGCCTCGCCTAGGTTGTGTGAGAGCTACACGAATGATATGAGTGGGTAGTATAGAAATAAAGGAACGAAATGTAAAAAAAGAAATGAATCCCCGCTAACACGGGCTAGAGCACTCATGACACTCGGTATTTGACTTGACCCAGGGTGAGACGTTGCCTCTAATAGTGGTACCTAGTGTCCCATGCGCCCGATATTCCGGTCGATGCCCATAGTGATACACTAGGTCTACCCGGATTCGGACGGTGGGCATTCCCATGTCCAACACCGCCCGACTCCGGGAGCATAAATCTTGCAATGATTGCTCCCGACATTTCATCCAAGCCATTCCCACATGCAAGGACTCGATGTCAATGCTAGGGCATGAGCTATGGCTAGAGAATCAAACTCCCGTTTTATTTCCCCTTGGCCCGACGGTCAAAGGCGGTCTTTCTCCCGCCAATAACAATAAAACGCCCTAGCGTAACCCTAATGGCCAAATAGGTCGAATGTGATTTCTAGTAATACATCAAAGCAGATCTTGACGGGACAAGCATCCGGAGCCCAACCCCCAACTCCATCTAGTGTGTTTCCATATGAGTTGGTCTCAGATTGCTAGACATCCCCATTGACACATTCCATCAAACGCTTGCCATACAATCAAGTCAAATGAAATTTCCCAAGCATCAATCCTACTCTAACCCATATTAGGGTTTATCAAACACTACTCAATGGTGAAGAACATGATATCAAGCAATAAAAGGAACAAACAAACATTCACCATCAAGCTAATTGAGAATAACACAACGTAATGGAAATAAGAGAAAAAAATACTTATTTTGCATTCAAATCCATCAATCCATTACAAGATTTATTGAAAGAGAAACACTAATCTAAACTAATCTAAAGCTCCCATGAAAGGGGAAAAAAAGCCCTGAAAAATAGAGGGGAACCCTTTACAAGTCGTCCAACATCTTATATTTATAAGCCCCCACCAAATCCTAACAGTTCGGGTCCAAAAACCCACTAAACTGCTGCAAAAGGGGCCAACCGATCAGTTGGAAGTTCAACTGATCGGGTGGAAACAAACAGGAACTCAGAACTTCTGAAATTGGGCTCACCCGGTCGGTTGAACTTCCAACCGATCGGTTGAAGTACAAATTCCAGACAGCCCAGAATTTCAGCACCCAGCTGTGTTTAGAAAATTCCAGAAAATGTAGAAAAATCGGATATGGGCATGTAACCTATCGTTGGAAAGCTAACGACGATGCCGACGCTAGAAAAATAAGAGATCACCCAAAATCCCACTGGAATAATACCAGATCTTCATTGAATGCATCAGTAGTGCACGAAAGGGGAGGAAAAGGCCACCCGATCGGTTGAAGTGTCAACCGGTCGGGTGAGTTCTTCCCCAAGATAACCCGAGGAGATGACCTGATCGGTTGGGAAGCAACCAATCGGATGGTCTTTGGCACTCAAAAACAGAGAGCACTGTCACACCCAACCGATCACTGAATCGATCAGTTGGGGTTCGCTTCTTTGCTTGCTCATCGTCGGGTCAGATACGGTGCACGAACCGATCGGGTGGATCTGTCCACCCGATCGGTTGAAGCTCCAAAACTTCAAATCCTCATCTTTGGCCATCGGATATTTGCTGTATAAGCGCGCTTTGGTCCTGACATGCAAGGTTGACTCCAGAAGACACAGAATGCCGACATTTATCTGAAATAAAAAAAATACACCCAATAGTCAATATGAACCAAAATGTGATATATACAACATGGAATAAGATGAAACGCATATGAAAACATGATGAAGAGCGTGTGCAAAAGGTGAAATATGAACACGTGTCATATTTTCACTTGGAGTATTTTTTATTCATATTCTGAATATTTAATATGGTGCTTACATTCAAAACATATATCCAATTATTCAATGTACTAAAACCAAATAACATATAGACAATTAAAACTGTTCATAACAATGTCCATCAAAATAAATTTGTATTCTTTCTTATCCAATAAAGAAATTGATACAATGTTACAAATCTTGTTTGCTACATAGAAGCAATTGTGTAAAGCTAAAACTTTATCGCTTGGCAATCCAATATGAAAATCCTTTATGACGACACTAGCAACACTTTCTTCGGTTTATATTTGTAGAGTCATTTCACCTTCTCTTAGCCTCATACTCTTTCTTAATCCTTATAGATAATTAAGAATATAAGAACTAGCTCTCGTATCCAATATCGAAGTAGCAGGAGAAATATAGAGTATGTTTTGAATGATACACACACACACAAGAAGATGATGCATCATCATGCCCTTTATTCTTTAAGGACTCCAAGTGGTCCTTACAGTTCCTCTACCAATGGTTTGATTTATGACAATAAATGCATTCACCTTTTGTAACCTTATCCTTCTTCGTTTTCACCTTTTTGACGTCACACTTAGGCTTAATATCCTTCTTCTTTCCCGTACAAACATGCTTAGGACAAAAATAAGACCAAGTAAGCATAACCGGTGTCTTGTCTTTTAAGAAGGAACTTTCATCTTGTCTTAACATATTGATGAGCTCTGGAACTGAACATTCCAGCTTGTTCATATTGAAGTTCAATATGAACTAATAGAATGTGCTAGGAAGAGAATGTAAAATTATATCAACATATAACTTATTGTCTAAGATAACGCCAAACTTTCCAATTCCTCTGAGTTCCAAACATGATATGATATCAAATTCTATAATAAAAGCAGAGTACATCTTGACTAATGATACGACAAAGGAGGTAGTCTTAAAGAATTTGTTGTTAAGTTTGGAATGATTCCTTCAATTGTTGATCCAATAACGTTGTATTATGATAACAATACATCTATCATCTTACTTATGGAACCAAGATCTTACAAGAAATATCGACATATCCTAATGAAGGTTCATGTTATATTTGAGATTTAAGGTCACTATGATATAAAGTTCAAAGAGTTAGTACATATGATAAAGTAACAGATCCACTTATGAGAGCACTACTACAAAATAAGTTAGAACTTTTAGTGGATAGATTGATTTGAGATACTATAATAATTAACTATAAATGTAAGTAGGAGATGTTGGGATATGCATGACATTAAGTTAATTGTAATTGACACATCTTTTTTAAAATAATAGTATATTATTTGGTACTCTTTATCTCTATAATTTCTTGACATAAATATGTACATATACATTAATATATAATTGCATAGATATAGTCCTTGGATTATGAGAGTAGATTAGGATCATAATGAGATTGATAATGAGACTTAATTGATCTGCTTAGGCACAATCCAGAAAATTCTTTGTTGTAGTAATAATAAGATAGGACATTGCTATTCTAAATAGACTAGTATGCACTAATCTTTACCATTAAGATGATAATTACTGTGCTTATAGACATTCAATGAAGAGACATCGTGAGATTTATGCATATACTTATTTGGGAACAAATTTATAAAATGACTCACTGAGAAGTTTCTACATGTAGCATACTCACATTGTCAATAGAAATTTTAAAGTGATGGCTGGTACATGTTAGCCTTAGACATGAGATGTGCTAAAGAACATTGCATGTAGGAGAATTATATTTTTATCTTTTACTGAACAATGATGATGCAATCATTACTAAGTACTCATTAGGTGCAATCCAAAGCATATGAATGTGGGTGTTAAGATGGAATTTGTGTCCTCGAGTATTTGAGGTTAGTGTCATAGGAGGTTGGTATGGATCTATTATAAATATTTGACTAATGTAGAATGAACAAACTTATTAGAGTAATACATTTGATTTATGGTTACCATGCATCACATACTTGACTTACGACAGTAAGATGTTATAAGGATTTGATAGAATTTCATTCTCTAGTCATCTTTGTTGGGTTTGATGGACCTTCAGGGCATAAAATCTTTGCCCGTCCAACGTTGGATGGACGATAGAAGCAGAAAAAGGCAGCAGAATAATAATCATTATACTATTTAATGACAGCCCTAAAGATATCATTAACGATAGCCAGAAAAAATCTACAGTCTTGGGTGGGTTCGACCATCCCCAAAGACAGATCTAAACTCTTGCAACAAATATGAAAGCATAGCAATAAAATAACAGACGTACCCATCACTGTTCTACCACACATAGCGTCATTTTCAGCAACCTTTCTTTAATCCTCGAAGCGAGCCTACTTCACACCTCCAAGATTAGACCACCCGAAGCGAGCCAACACCACGCCTCTGAGTCAACTACTTGTTGAAGAAAGTTTCACTTGAGCATGGCCCGCATCAATGACTTTGGATCCAATCCAAACCTTCTCATTGTCCTGCTAGGACTCGAACGGAGGAACAGAAGAATTTTAGGAGGAGTGAATAATTATTAACTCTTAGTTCAAGCGTGCTTAAAACTTTTTGGATCTACTCAAATCGAAGACTTGGTGCAGGTTTTTAAGGGGTGTTAGTCCCTATTTATATAGGAAGCCGGCCCCCTTCCTCGTCACATGAGCGATATGAGACAAAATTAAATTAAGGGGAAAAAATTAATTCCATGTTTGTCCTTTACGAATGCCAAACTTCAACGAATAATTTCTCCCTCGCCATTGATCTTCATAAATGATATCATATATCAAATCGAAGAGTATTGAACGGTGAACACATAGAAACAAACATTGATCCATTTCAAGTTCATTTAACCCCTCAAACGAACATTCAAAGTTGACGCAAAATCACGTTTTTCTAAAAAACACATCCGCCATTCAGAAATTAGGTTTTCAACAAGCCTGTGCCCACCCACGGGTCCCACCCATGGGTTGGGCCCGCCTGGCGGGCCGTGCACCCACCTGCTCAGGTAGGCCCTGACCCGCCTGCATAAGCGGGCAGGTTCGGCCTGACTGGGCAAGCTGGGCGGGCTAGCCCAGCCTGCATGGGCTGGGCTGGGCTGGGCCAGAACAGTGTAAAAGCCCAGTTCTGGCCTTTTGACCTTTAATTGGAGCTTCTTATATCCTTTTAGGGCGATTTTGGATTCGTTTGTATGCAGGTTTTGACCAAGACTATCCCAAAACCCATGTAACCCTTTTCTATGCTTTTATTATTGAAAATATTCTCGCAAATATTTTACGATATATTTTAAACACTTTTGCATCATATGCAATAATTCTTCATATCATTATCCTAATGCTCATATCTCAAATCTTTTGTGACACAATTAATTCCTATTTAATTTTCTTAGACTTATTGTCACAAACCCTTTATAACTTTAATTATTCCCATACACCCAAGTGCACTCCTCCTTTATTCTTCATATTACTAAGATGAAAATCCTACTCGGTGTGAGACCATACAGCCTGACCATACTACAGGTTGAAGCTCGAAACCTAAACGACAGTGGCCACGAGCAGCAGGTGTCATCCATATTTCGGCATCATAATTACGTGATTGACCCATTGACTAAAGTGTCATAGGGATCACTCTTATTGTGTTCGTAATGAATACCGCAGTTTTAGTCCCTTCTTCATAATTATGTTCACTGTATAGCCTAAGGTATGGTAAACTGTCAACCATACTAGCTAGCACTAGACAGTATGCTCCGGTCTTTGGTATGTCCATGTTGTACTTCCTACAACATACTCCGGCTAGGGGTTTTCACCAAGAACTGTACTCAGCCTGTGAGACTAACTTCCCATGGATGGGCGAGATGAATCCTCTTTTGATCACTACTCACCTAGTACGCTTCAAGTGTCACCCAACCTAAGACCTTTCAGCAAGCATTGCCTCTAAGTTAGATCATAGATCTAAGTGACACCGTTCATGCACAAGTCATACAATGACCTCAAGTCTTATTGCCTATCATCACTAAAGAGTTATCCGCGACAGTTTAGTTAATGTTAACCATTTAATTACTCTTTATTGGATCGTTCAATGGACTCATTCTCTAATGAGCACATGTGTCTTATTTTCAACTTCGCCAGGTCGAATGATTATGAGATCATCATCACCCTTTTGGTTAAGACAAAGACATAATGGTCTGTCCGATGTGCCGATATCCTTTTCTCGACACATCTATGACCATGAACACTGTAAGACTCAAGTTCCTATCGGTCAGACACTTCCCATAATCATGATCTCCATCTAGATATGTGTATGACTGTAACACTCCGCTCCCCAGGATACACGAAAAGTACGAATCCATCCAAGGTATTCCCAGAGTAGAGAGTGTTACAAAGAAGGAAGAGAACAAAGATACAAATAAAACCAGTAGGCCACTGCACACATGCTGGAATGGTACAGTTTAATGCTCCAAAACCCCACAGAACAGTACACAGGAGAAACGCAAGTACATAATCATTCATATATTACATAAATTTAAGTACAACTCCAACTCAAAGGCAAACCCCACTACAACTCACTCCCTAATCTACAATGCATCCACATCTCCATCACAACACTCTCCCGAGGAACTCCCTCAACTATGCTACCTGAAGAATCCACCTGTCTAATACTTGTGGAAAAAGGGGAGGACACGTCACAGTGTGCCCAGTAGGAATACCCAGCTCTAAATGGCATATTACTTTTAAAACATATGCTACAAGTGACAAGAATTGACTTAAAGACAATAAGGCATGGAAACATGTATAAGAGAGCATAAGTGAGTATAAATAAGCATGTTAGCATAACAATGAGCATATGAGCATAAATGGCAACATGATCACAAATAAGCAAGATATAAGTAACAACACACTTGGTATAACTAGCATTATCCATTTCCATTAACTTAGTTACATTAAGTGGTGAATAATAATATGGAATCATATTGTCATGGTCAAAGTGCTAAGGAGTTCTTTGGCATGGCTGCCTAGTTTTTCCTTTTCTTTCTTTCAAATTTCATTATTCATTCACATATGGTCATGCATCTCCTTGTGCACCCCTTTTTCAGCACACATAAACATAGAAATCCATAACAACCTACTACCCTAGCCAACATAGCCATGGCAATAGGATCCACTTCGTGCCATCACATTCCAATTCACATATCAATCTCCACATCCATGTATTCATCTTTCAACAGTTTTTGTCACTTACACATGGTTCAAATAATATCTCATCACAACTTGTACTCTTGCTTTAAAGAAAATTTTCACATTAGTATATCATGGTATTGACCTAATAAAGGGGGCATGTTCATGTTACATTCCTTGCTTTCATTAGGCAATTTCATAAACAAATGGTAAGCACAATCATATGGACATGGACGCATAAAAGGTGACATGAACAAATGCAACCAATTAGCAAGAACATGTAGTCATAGTAAGTAGTACACATATTAATAGTCTAAAGAATCACTATATCAACATATCAACATGGAACAAGTTACTTGAATAAGAGCATACACAATGAAGAGCACACATGAATAAGTGAATATGGAAACATGGGAAACAATAGCAATTTAAGGTAATATTACATGGAAATTTAACTTGTTACTAGGGAATAACATATGTGAATTAAGGGTTTGCTACAAAATAACATGCCATTAAGAATTAGGATTCCTACCTCTTAAAGTCCACCATTTCCTTCCTTAAAATCCTTCACCTCTTAATTCCTCCTTAATTCCTTTCTTCCTTTTAATTCCTCCTTAATCCAAGATGTTGCCATATTAAGAGGATGTGAAAATAAATGTATTTGGCCAAATGAGAGGGCTTACGGCAAGGCATATAGAAAAATATGGAAGAAAAAGGAAAGAAAGACAAGAGAAATGAGAAAAGGAATGAAAAAAGAAAGGAAAAATCCATCTTCTCATCTTTGTATTTTTCCTTTCCTTTTCTAAATTTCCTTTTTTCCAAAAATCCATGAAGAGGCCACATGTCTCATGACTCACCCAAAACTTTGATTAGTGCCCACATGTGTCATATTTAGAAATAAATAGGATTTTGGAAAATAATTATTTATCATGACATTTAGGAAAAGACACTAATGCCCCTTACCAACTCAAGAAGCCTAAATGATTATTCTAATCTCACCTCTTCTAGCTATAAACAAGAATGACATCCTATGAAACTACCCCGCAACTTAGATAGATAATTACAATCATGCCAATATTCATACATACAACTACATGTACATACAAAAATACACACATTTATACATACACATATGTCTATCTCCATGTACACATATTATACACCCATATATCCACATATACACTACACAAGGCATACATATACACATAATACACTAGTCTAGGTATACACTACCAATATACATACTTACCAATACACATACTTACATACACCAATATTTTTAACATAACTTACAACCATATATACCTAAACATTGTCCAATTTATATATCACTACATAAATATGTAAACATACAAAATACATGTATTATTATACATCTAAGGATGGACACTTACACACACATAAATTCACATATAACACACCTTATATCCATATATACTTCCCTACACACAAAGATAAAATACATACAAGGTAGACATACATACAAGTATACAAATATATAAGCATACACAATTATAGTATTTCATACACATGATATTATAATGACCTTGCTTGAAGTCTAAGGAAATTATCCAAGTATAAACATACATTTTATTCCTACTAGGATAATTGGTACCATTTAAATTCGAATAAGATGTTCTCCAGATAAATTACCTCGAGGGCACATATCTTCCAACATCGCCCACTTGCACTAAGGCTATTTATCACGGTTTCCCATACCACTATAACATATTGTTGATTATTGGTGTTTCATACCAATGTCATTTTAATGATGATCACAACATCATGTTGTTGCTAATGTCTCTCATGTTTTAGTCTCTTAGTTATCTATTGAAGATTATCACTTTTGGAGACTAAATGCTTGGTGCAAGGATGGACATCAAGTGGAGCAATGTCAAAGCTTGGACATGTTATGCCAAAGCTTGGAGATGCTGGAGGAGCATCAAGGTTGAAGCAATAGATTCTAAGGGAAGCAATGTAATCCATGTATTATTTCATTTATTGCTTTTCTCTTTTTGAGTCTAGGTTTAATGTAATGCCGTGATAGATGGTCTACTCATTCATGCATATGCATATAACCATCTTAGTGAGCCTTAGGATTACCATAGAATCCAACCCAATAGGTTCCTCCTGCCAAAAGACTCAATTGGAGTCTCTGGCTTTCCAACAGGCGACTGATGAAGGTCTTACAGGCGACTGGGTGATTCCAGTCGCCTGTTGTGCCCCAGCTCAAGTCAACCATTTCTTGAATCTTACTTGAGCTTTTGGAACAGTCGACTGAAGTTCAATTTACAGTCATCTGTCTTCCAATAGATGCCTGTTAATTGTTCTACATTCATCTGTGTGCAATTTACATTTTGAGGTCTTCATCCCAATTTGCAAGTCAGTCGGCTGATGAAGTATTTACAGTCGCCTGTCTATTTACAGTCGCCTGTTAATTGCTCTACAGTCGTCTGTGCACAAGTTGCATTTTCTGTACTCCATTTCCATCCCAAGTGACAGTCGTCTGCTGAAGGATATACAGTCGTCTGCCTGTTTTACAGGCGCCTGTGTAGTCTTCTACAGTCACCTGTCCTGGCTCAGATTATAGTCGTTGGGATTTATTTAGTCGTTGGTCAGTCGACTGTCAGATATTCATCAGTCAACTGTCGCTGACGTTTCAGCCCAGATTCTAGCCGTTACAGCTTTTTGTTTCTGGCTTTATCCTTGGGTTTTAAGAGTTCATATAGGGTTCATATATATATATGAGATGGCTGCGATTATTAGAGGTTGTTGGAACTATTAAAAATCATTAGAGTTTAATTAAGCCACTCTCACACTCTCTCATTTCCCTTTTAGAGCTTATTATCTCCTTCATGCATTGAAGTCAAGCTCAAGGGAAATCATCCAATTTCTTTCAAGCTAATCTCTTCACTTAGAGATCCTCTTCCATACCTTACATTCATTAATGAGTAAGTTCATCTCAAGGCATATGCAAGAGTATTTGTTTTACTTTGTTATTTCATTGAAACGCTAACTTTTTGTGTGAGAGCTAGTTACTCTGTGTGTGTGAGTATAACCTTCTGTGCGAGGGTTGGTTATGTTCTCTTTGTGTGAGAGTTTGAGTCTCTCTGTGTGAGAGCAAGGATTTCTCTGTGTGAGAATCCAAATCCTTTGTGTGAGGTATCTCTGTGTGAGATTGTATTCACTTCTCTGTATGAGAATCATAGTAAATATTGGTGTGGCTGGACGTACCCAAGTTTGGAAACCAGGGTAACATCTCGTGTTTGCGTTTGGATTTTTGTGGTGTTTAAATTCCTCTTGCATTTATAATTTCGCATTTGCAAGTTTAATTTTTAAATATGCAATTTGTGCCATTACACTATTCACCCCCTAGTGTGTTGTTGTTAGTATTGCAAGGGTAAGACGATCCTTACACATATCAGTCTCTACGGACGTTCATATGTTAGAGCTTAGAGAATGTATCTGCTAAAACGTATCTATTATGCAGTATTGCAGAGTTATTTACTATACACCCATGATCACACATGTGTGATTCATGCAAAGATGTTTCTGGATATCATCCAATAAGTTTATCCTCTTCTGTATAGCTAACCGATTAACATATATTTCTTTATCTTAGATTTATCATTTCAAACTAGTCAGTCATACCATAGCATATTCCAACAGTTCTATGTCATTTCTGTCCAAAACATTAATGACACCAAATTTTCTTTATCTCTGACATAAACAAAACCTTTTTGATTGTATGTCACATATAGATGTTCTAAACCTTGAAATTTTACTTGGCTCAAAATGGAACTAAGCAACATGTTAGCCCCCATTGACTTTGAGAACTTTCTGGCCATACTACTTCAATCAGTTTTTCTAAATCTCATTTAGAAAGTATTAACCAGACCTTTTGTACTGAATGAGTTAATAACGAATGGACTTCTGTTTGGATGTTTGACGAGTATGTTATATCAAAATCCGTTTAAAGAAGTATTGAGTATAACTTACTCAGTCATTACTACCCACACCTTCTTTCCTTTTATTTGCATTAATCTTCTAACTTGAAGTTTCACATTCAGCCATAACAAGAACTTTTCTTGTGTGCGCATTATAAAGATCGCATCTAATATATCTCCTCCTGAAAATAACTTGTTACTTTAGATTGGTTTAATGTTTTCTGCCTGATCCCATTAATCGCATCAACAGAGTACAATACCATCAACACAGAATGCCACCAGAGTATACATATTGTCAGGGTCGCTTTTCGATCGTACGGTTTTCGTGCGCGTACTTTTGTTCGTACGCATATTTGTTTTGGTCTCTTCTTGTATCCGAACCTGATGATGTATCTGCCGTTGTGACCCTATGGAAGAGTACTTATTTGTGGAATTAATTTGTAACATCATTTCACGAGTCGTTCTCCGACAAAATAACTTTATTTGAAGAGGTGTCGTAGTTCTCACTTTTGTCGTTAAACATTTTATTTTTTAGTTCGATTTTTCGTCACCCTAGCCTATGACCGATCTTCTTATTTTTGATTCTCTCATCGACACGGTCGCCCCGGTATTTTTCTCATAATTATCGGGCTCCGTTTGACCCACTTTTACACTAATTTCCCAATCAAACTATATTATTTCCTAAGTTTCATATGATATAATCCCTAAGCTAGGCTCACTTCATTTTTCCATTATCGGTACCCTACTCTCTCACACACTCTCTCCCCTATACCCTTAAATCTACCCAAACCCCAAGTTATTTAGCCAATAGGAATCACAACTTACGTATCAATCCGAATCTGATTTTAGCTATTCATACCCTTAAGTCTACTCATTTCTTCTTCTCTCACTCTTCTAATTCCCGTAATTGCACCCCATATCAACCTTATTCAGCAAATACCTACCCATTATAACCCGTGAGCCTAGGGATTTACTTCTTCATCGCGTTTCTTATTCGCACCGCCGTCTACTTCATTTCCCTCGCTCCCACCCATCGTCGCCTGCCCCTAGCACTCCGGCCACCCCTCGTCAGACCTCCCTCTGACCAAAACCCGGTGGCCGCCTCCCCGTGCTCTGCCAGGCGAACAAACAGCAGCGCCGCTCAGGCACTGGTAGCAGCAGCGCCGCCCAGGGCTGACAGCAGCGTCGCCAGGCGCTGTCACAGCCCACACGTCGACCTGACCCCCATCAGCCCCACTCCGGCCCTTCCCCCGTCGGAAACCGCCAACAACAGCACCGCCCAGGTGCTGTCACGACAGCAGCGGCCTCCTTCGCACCGCAGCGACACGCGGCAGCCCTCGGGCTGTTGTCGGCTTTTCCTCACACCGCTACGACGTCCCTCAGCCTCTGTCCACCGCTCGGGAACCCCCGGCACCCGTAGGGGAGCTCTTCTAACTGGTTAGTATACGTTTATTAAACAGATCAGTTTGCTATTAGATGTGAACGGTGTATTGGCTTAGTTAGCATGATAGAACATTAATATTATCATACGAATGCCCCAGGATAGAGAACCTAATAATTGGATCACTAGACGACTTTAGGATTGCCTAATATTCTAGTTCTGTCATAACGAACCTAATACAGACATATGTTTAATCAAACAGAGAACCGGTCGTTCCGTACCATTTGCGCTACCGGAGTCCAACCCCTGACGTCTCTACCCGACGTCAGAGTAGCTCTCGCATCGTGTTGAGGTAAATCCTGCTCCGTAGGAACCCCCACCTCGCTTGTTAATCAAACTAAAAATCATAGCTTCTAATTGTTTTTGTAACTCACTAACCAAGATTAATAATTGGGACTGTAGGCTGGACTGCGTTGTGAGCACATATGTAGTTAATGGACTCTGGTTGATCGTGACTTCAGTGTAATTGTTCAGGCAAGTGATACCTGTCAGTAATTGTTTAGGCCACGTTTTAGACCAACTTGTGTAGTAGCGTAAAAGAGACTAGGTGATGAAATGATAGTCGCCTAGACGTCTTACTAAATCTTGCTTGACAATGAAGCTAGATCCGACACTTTTACCATGCTTTCATTCATGCTGACATGTCACGTTTAATTTCAATTAACGGTACGTACTTTAACTGCTCATTGTCATGTCATGTCATGCATCAAAATGTTTCATCGTGATTGCGTAGCACACGCTACAATAATTGTAACTATTGAGGCTAGGCACCTGCTTTGCGAGCACAACCCTATGCCATATTGAAAAACACTTCCTGGCTCGTGATCCAGAAGCGAGCGCAATGTTGTTGGGAAACCAAAGCTCGATACACGTGGAGGGGTAGGGTTAAGCTATCACGCAGCGTAGAAGGATGCGTGATCCGCACCTTCAGCTGTAAGGTGTAAACCATGTGCACAATGTGAAAGTTAGTGTTCATGACTCGTGAAATAATGTTTTTCGTAGTTTCTGCTACGACGTGCATGCTTGTTCATCATGTCATTTTAAATTGTTGCATTCTTTAAATGTCATGTCATTTCATTATATTAGAACTGCTAGTCGCTTTACTTTTATTTATATCCTTGCACAAAAGTCCTCCGCTTCCTTTGGGAGACTTTTGCTGACTTGTGCCCTCTTCTCTTTGGGTATCACATGTCAGGTTCTGAGTCAGAGTTAGTTGCAACGGACGAGCAGTTCGTGAACATTGAGTTCGAGGTTCCTACAGAGAACGAGTTTGAGGACACTGGTGACCAGTTCTAGACTCACTTGGAGTCTCCCTTTAGTTGTTGCTTTCATTAGTTGATGTTAGGTTTCGGTGCGTAGCACCCATCTCTTTGCTTTTGTTTAGGCCATGCTTTAGGCCTTTTGGTCAGACTATGTACTTTTATGACTTCTCTATGATGTTGGAATAATTTCTGGATGTTGTTGGTGGATGTTTTCTTTATGTCTACTTTCCTTTTATTATTATTGTTGTTTCGTCGCGATGCAAGGACCTGCTATTCGTATCATACACAGACGCTTATCAGACTGTAGCTTCACAGCTCCAAGTCTAAGCGGACCTCACGTCTCGCCTTACATACTTGGGAAGCGGGGCGTGACAGGTTTTGTTGGTGGCCCATGCAGGTCCTCTTCTTTGCATCTGCGAAATATCGGAACAACAGTAATGATAAACAACATCCAATTAAATATTCGAAACATCCGAGTCATAATTGAGTCTAATCTGAACGTTTTCTTGTCTTAGATGGCGAGAAGACGCATCACTCGAGCTGGTAGTGGATCTGGAGCTGGTGGTGGAGCAGGACGTGTTGAGGATGCAGATAGAGAACCCACCACAGCTGAGATGATGAGGATGATGCATCAGATGATGCAGGTTCAGCAGGGCATGCTTCAGAATGCCCCTCACTTCGAGCCGGGAGCGAAGCAGTTTTGGGAGCTGGGCCCGACATATTTCACTGGGTCGAAAGGACCATTAGCTACGGATGAATGGATGAAGAACACGGAGGATAATCTGCTCCTCTTGAAGGTTAATCCGGCTGGATGTGTTGACTTGGTGAAGAAGCAACTGAAGGATAATGCTCGTAGCTGGTGGGAGTCTGAAGAGCAGATGCTGGTGAGGCCTATCCCTAGGCCACTTTCAAGGCTAGATTTGATGAGGAGTATTTCTCTCAAGCTGCGAGGAGGGAGCTGATGCAACAGTTTATCAATCTGAAGCAAGGGAATTTGACGGTGGATTAGTACCAGCAAGAGTTCACCAAGCTGTGTTGCTTTGCACCAAATTTGGTTCGGACCGCTGAAGATCAAGCTCAGAGGTTCTTGCAGGGTTTATCTTTGGAGCTGCAGAGTCTGATGTCCTCTTCAGACTTAGATTCTTACCAGAAGTTGTTGATCGCTGCCAAGAGGCAGGAGCTGATTGCCAATCAGAGGAGAGGGCAGTATTCAGGTGCTGGGAAGAGGCCTATGGAGTAGACCAGAGCCATGGTTAGGCCAGTGATAAGGCCTAATCAGTCCGTGCAGTTTAAGAGGCCAGGTGGGCCTATTCAGAAGATGTGTCATTTTTGCGGCAGGACTGGCCATGTGAAGGAGCAATGCAGGAGATTTCTGGGCCAGTGCTTACTTTGTGGCGACGCTAAGCATTCAGTGAAGGATTGCCCACTTGCTAGACAGCCACAGAAAGCACCAGTAGCTGCTAGACGTGTAGCGCCTCTCATTCTCCAAAAGTAAACATTTCAGCAGGCCGTTCAGCCTAGGAGGCAAGCTTTCACGATGACCGCAGTAGAGGCGGAGGCTGAGGCCGGAGTTGTTGTAGGTAACCCTCAAACTAGTCTTTACTTTTCATTAGTTGAACTTGCATGTTAGATTATATCTTGTTTGCTAGAATAGGTTTTGATTGCTAGCTTATTCTTGTTTGTGCTTGTCCCACTCGGGTTCTCTTCGACTCCGGTGCATCCATGTGCATCTTATCCCAGAGTTTCGTGGACAAGCATTCCCTGACGACTTCCACTCTTTTCAAGAGTTGGGATATCGCTACAGTGAATGGTGTGATCTCTGTATCCCTTGGCTGTCAATCTTGTCCCTTGGTAGTCTGTGGACTCGAGCTTTATGCCAATTTTATCGTCCATGACATTACCAATTATGATGTTGTTCTTGGGATGGATTGGCTTAGTTGCTTCTTCGCTACGATCGACTGTCGACGGAAGAAGGTGGTGTTCGAGATTCCTGGTCATCCGACTTTCGAGTTTAGCAGTGGTAGCAGTTCGCTTGGGCTAGTCAGATTTTGGGCCATGCCAATGGTGGAGCTTGTGGCTATGCAGATGGAGGTGACTAGACCAGCTGTGGTGAGAGATTTCGACGACGTCTTCCCTGAGGAGATGTCAGGACTGTCGCCTGATCGAGCTCTTGAGTTCTCGATTGATTTTATTCTGGGAGCGTAGCCCATTTCAAAAGCACCATATCGTATGGCTCCGGCATAGTTGGAGGAGCTACGTAGACAGTTGGACGAGCTTTTGCAGAAGGGATATATCCATCCGAGTGTGTCTTCGTGGGGAGCACCTGTTCTGCTAGTAAAGAATAAGGATGGGTCGCGTCGTATGTGCGTGGACTACATGGAGTTGAATGCTGTCACCATCAAGAACAAGTATCCATTGCCACAGATTGACGATATTTTTGATCAGCTTGGAGGATCGAGTGTATTCTCTAAACTGGATCTCAGGAGCGGATATCACCAGTTGAGGGTGAATAAAGAAGATGTGCAGAAGACAGCATTCAGAACGAAGTACGGACACTACGAGTTCGTGGTTATGCCTTTCGATGTGACCAAGGCACCCGCAGTTTTCATAAACCTGATGAACCTGATATTTTATGACTTCTTAGATAAGTTTGTCGTTATCTTTATTGACGCATTGGTCGTATGCGAAGTATTCCAAATGCGAGTTCTGGCTGGATAGAGTTGCCTTTCTTGGACATGTGGTGTCAAGAGATGGCATAGCCGTGGATTTGGAGAAGATCAAGGCTATCAGAGAGTGGCCGACTCTGCAGTCAACGTCTGAGATCAGGAGTTTTCTTTGGCTAGCAGGATATTATCGGTGCTTCATTAAGGATTTCTCTCGGATTGCAGAGCCGATGACTAGAATGACGAGGAAGGATATACCATTCGTTTGGTCTGATGTTTGTGAGGAGGCCTTTTCTATTCTGAAGGAGAGATTGACGACTGCACCTGTCTAGCAGTGCCTGATCGGAGTGGAGGTATCGAGATCTTCTGCGATGCTTCTGGCAAGGGTCTCGTTTGTGTTTTGCACCAGCATTGGCATGCGGTCGCGTACGCTCTCGGCAGCTTAAGGCTCATGAGAAGAATTACCCGACGCACGATTTGGAGTTGGCTGCAATCGTATTTGCGCTCAAGATTTGGAGGCATTTCTTGCTAAGTGAGAAGGTGAGGTTCTTCACTGATCACAAAAGCTTGAAATATATCTTTACGCAGAAGGATCTCAACATGCGACAGCGTCGATGGTTGGAGCTCATGGCAGATTTTGAGATCGACTTGCAGTATCACCCTAAAAAGGTGAATAAGGTTCCTGATGCGCTGAGCAGACTTTCAGCGGTTATGATGTTGACTTCACAATGGAGGTTGTAGCAGGATTTCTGTGAGTCAGGTATTGAGATTGTGCTTCCTGGAGAGGTTTCGTCATTCATGTGTATGCAGATATAGTCGATGATCGTAGATCAGATCAAGGCAGGTCAGGCTGGAGCTTCGAAGCTGAAGAGGATCCGTGTGCAGGTAGAAGCCGGTCTGCGGACTGACTTTCTGATTCATGAGGATGGCTCGCTGGGGTATGGAGCCAGAGTTTGTGTACCAGCTGGAGATATTAGAGAGGAGTTGCTTGTTGAGGAACATAGCTCGTCGTATTCTGTATATCCAGGAGGCACCAAGATGTACAAGGACCTTCGACTGAACTATTGGTGGTATGGTATGAAGCGGAGTGTGGCACGGAGCGTTGACAAGTGTTTGGTATGTCAGCAGGTTAAGGCGGAGCATCAACGTACGGCTGGGTTGCTACATCCGCTTCTGATTTCGGATGGAAGTGGCAACACATCACTATGGATTTCGTGATTGGACTACCTCGAATTACGAAGAAGAATGACGCAATTTAGGTAGTCATAGACTGATTGACCAAATCTGTGCACTTTATCCCTTTCCGAGTGGGACAGTCCACTGAGAAGCTAGCGAGTAGATATATGGAGGTAAATTGTTTTACTCTCCGTTTTTATTTCCTTTCTCTAGTTTAGATAGTGATCTAACGTGAATCGTGCAGGAGATCGTGCGACTTCACAGAGTCCCCGTGAGTATCGTGTCGGACAGAGACACGAGATTCACATCTCAGTTTTGGCAGAGTCTGCAGAAGAGCTTGAGTACGAGTCTAAGTTTCAGTACCGTGTACCACCCGCAGACGGATGTCCAGTCCGAGAGGACTATTCAGATTTTGGAGGACATGCTAAGAGCATGCATATTGGAATTCAAGGGATCTTGGGAGGATCATCTTCATCATGTGGAGTTCGCCTATAATAACAGCTACCAGGCGAGCATTGGCATGGCGCCATTCGCTGCGCTTTATGGAAAGAAATGTCGACCGCCACTGAGTTGGGATGACATTGGCGACAGGGAGCTGTTAGGGCCAGAGATGATTGTGGAGACGGTAGATGTTATGAGGAACATCAGAGAGAAGCTGAGGATTGCTCAGGACCGTTTCAAGCATTGGGCAGATGCTAAACGGCGATCGTTGGAGTTTCAGCCTAGAGACCACGTCTTTCTCAAGATCTCTCCGAATCGAGGAGTCATTCGATTTGGAAAGAGAGGCAAGCTAAGTCTGATGTATATTGGGCCTTTTGATGTTCTGGAGAGAGTTGGAGCTGTGGCATACCGCTTCGCATTGCCACCATCACTGGAGGGAGTTCACGACATGTTTCACGTATCCCAGTTACGTCGATACGTTAGTGATCCATCTCATGCTGTGGATTTCTCGGAGATCACGGTTTGTCCAGATCTGACCTATGATCAGTAACTAGTTGAGATTCTAGATCGACGGCAGAATCAGTTGAGGAATAAGACCGTCGACTTGGTTAGAGTGCAGTGGCGTCATGGTTCAGCTGGGGAGTCCACCTGGGAGCATGAGGATGATATGAGAGAGAGTTTTCCGCACTTATTTCAGAGCAGTAGTTGATGTTGATTCCGAGGGCGGAATCATTCATAAGGTGGGTAGGATGTCACGATCGCTTTTCGATCGCACGGTTTTCGTACGCGTACTTTTGTTCGTACGTGTATTTGTTTTGATCTCTTCTTGTATCCGAACCCTATGATGTGATATGCCGTTGTGACCCTCTGGAAGAGTACTTATTTGTGGAATTATTTTGGAACGTCATTTCATGGATCATTCTCCCACAAAATAACTTTGTTTGAAGAGGTGTCGTAGTTCTCACTTTTGTCGTTAGACCTTTTATTTTTTTAGTTCCATTTTTCGTCGCCCTAGCCCGTTACCGATCTTCTTAGTTTCGATTCTCTTGTCGACAAGGTCGCTCCGGTATTTTTCTCATAATTATGGGGCTCCGTTTGATCCACTTTTACACTAATTTCCCAATCAAACTATATTATATCCTAAGTTTCATATGATATAATCCCTAAGCTAGGCTCACTTCATTTTTCCCTTATCTGTACCCTACTCTCTCTCTCACACTCTCCCCTTTACCCTTAAATCTACCAAAACCCCAAGTTATTTAGCCAATAGGAATCACAACTTACATATCAATCCAAATCTGATTTTAGATATTCATACCCTTAAGTCCACTCATTTCTTCTTCTTCTTCTCTCTCCCCCTAATTCCCTTACTTGCACCCCATATCAACCTTATTTAGCAAATACCAACCCATTATAACCCGTGAGTCCTAGGGCTTTACTTCTTCATCGCGTTTCTTATTCGCGCCGCCGTCTACTTCATTTCCCTCGCTCCCACCCATTGTCGCCTGCCCTTAGCACTCCGGCCACCCCTCGTCAGACCTCCCTTCGACCAAAACCCGGTGGCCGCCTCCCCATGCTCCGCTAGGCAAATGAGCAGCAGCGCCACTCAGGCGCTGGCAGCAGCAGCGTCGCCCAGGCCCTGACAGCAGCGCCGTCGCCAGGCACTGTCACAGCTCCCACGTCGACCTGACCCCCCCGTCAGCCCCACTCCGACCCTTCCCATCTGGAAACCGCCAGCAGCAGCGTCACCCAGGCACTGTCATGGCAGCAACGAACTACTTCACGCGACAACGATGTCCGGTAGCCCTCGGGCTGTTGTCGGCCTTCCCTTGCACCGCTACGACGTCCCTCAGCCTCTGTCCGCCGCTCGGTAATCCCCGGTACTCGTAGGGGAGAACTTCTAACTGGTTAGTATACGTTTATTAAACAGATCAGTTTGCTATTAGATGTGAATAGTATATTGATTTAGTTAGCATGATAGAACATTAATATTATGACACGAACGCCCCAGGATAGAGAACCTAATAAAATTGGATCACTAGACGACTTTAGGATTGCCTAATATTCTAGTTTTATCGTAACGAACCTAATACAGACATGTGTTTAATCAAACAGAGAACCGGTCGTTCCGTACCGTTCGCGCTACCGGAGTCCAACCCCAGACGTCGCTACCCGACGTCAGAGTAGCTCTCGCGTCGTGTTGAGGTAAATCCCGCTCCGTAGGAACCCCCACCTCGCCTGTTAATCAAACTAAAAATCGTAGCTTCTAATTGTTTTTGTAACTCACTAATCAAGATTAATAATTGGGACTGTAGGCTGGACTGCGTTGTAAGCACATAGGTAGTTAATGGACTCTGGTTGATCGTGACTTCAGCGTAATTGCTCAGGTAAGTGATACTTGCCAGTAATTCTTTAGGCCACATTTTAGGCCAACTTGTGTAGTAGCGTAAAAGAGACTAGGCGATGAAATGACAGTCGCCTAGATGCCTTACTAGATCTATCTTGACAACGAAGCTAAATTCGACACGTTTTACCATGCTTTCATTCATGCTGCCATGTCACGTTTAATTTCAATTAACGGTACGCACTTTAACTGCTCATTGCCATGTCATGTCATGCATCAAAATGTTTCATCGTGATTGCGTAGCACACGCTACAATAATTGTAACTATTGAGGCTAGGCACCTGCTTTGCGGGCACAACCCTATGCCATATTGAAAAACACTTCCTGGCTTGGTACCTGCTTTACGGGCACAACCCAAAAGCGAGCGCAATGTTGTTGGGAAACCAAAGATCGATACACTTGGAGTGGTAGGGTTAAGCTATCATGCAGCGTAGAAGGATGCCTGATCCGCACCTTCAGCTATAAGGAGTAAACCCTGTGCACAATGTGAAAGTTAGTGTTCACGACTCGTGAAATAATGTTTTCGTAGTTTCTGCTATGCTGTGCATGCTTGTTCATCATGTCATTTTAAATTGTTGCATTCTTTAAATGTCATGCCATTTCATTATATTAGAACGACTAGTCACTTTACTTTTATTTATATCCTTGCACAAAAGTCCTCCGCTTCCTTTGGGAGACTTTTCTTGACATGCGCCCTCTTCTCTTTGGGTGTCACATGTCAGGTTCTGAGTCAGAGTTAGTTGCAGCAGACGAGCAGTTCGCGGACGTTTAGTTCGAGGTTCCTGCAGAGACCGAGTTCGAGGACACTGGTGACCAGTCCTAGACTCACTTGGAGTCTCCCTTTAGTTGTTGCATTCATTAGTTGTTGTTAGGTTTCGGTGCGTAGCACCCATCTCTTTGATTTTGTTTAGGCCATGCTTTAAGCCTTTTGTTCAGACTATGTACTTTTTTGACTTCTCTGTGATGTTGGAATAATTTCTGGATGTTGTTGGTGGATGTTTACTTTATGTATACTTTCCTATTATTATTATTATTGTTTCGTCGCGATGCAAGGACCTGCTATTCGTATCATACACAAACGCTTATCAGACTGTAGCTTCACATCGCAAGTCTGAGCAGACCTCATGTCTCGCCTTCCATACTTGGGAAGCGGGGCGTGACACATATCAAGATATTTCAAGCTCAAACAATGATTTCATTAAACAAATTGTTCACAACATTTCCATTTCAAATGACGTTCATTTTTACTACATTGTTTGCTGACAAAATGCGTCATTTATTCAAAATAAAATCTAGACAACATACTTGATATCTTTGAAGTCCTTGACAACCCTAGTAGCAATGATTGCTCTCTTTGTCGACCGTTCGAGGATCTTCACCTTTCCATAGCTTTAAGCACATGTATACAATATACAGATGTTTTGTAAACATATTGTTATCTCATACCACGTATTAAACTCTATGAAAATACATATACTTTATAACAAGATTTATACCTAAAGATGAGGCATCACCATGCCCCCTTTTCTCTGCAAGGTAAGCCTTGATGTTCCTCTTCCAGTGTCTAGGTTTATGATAGTGGAAACATTCCGAATCAAACAACGTCCCCCTTTTATTTTTATCCTTTTTGTCTTAGCAGGTTGAGGGATCTGCCTCTTCTAACCTTTGACCTTGGTCTGATAGGAAGAAGCAGAGCTGACAACCAACACTAGTGGTTCTGGCTTGATTCTCTCCTCGAATTGCCGGAGCATGTTCAGGAGGATATGGAGTTCGACCTCAGTGTTGTTCATTATAAAATTTGTAATAAACATGCAAAAAGTAGGAGTCAAAGAGTTCAGGATAATGGCAGTGGTCATCTCATGATCAATGACAAATTATACTCAGCTCCATCCTCAACGTATCTGATCATCTTGGTCACATGGTCTTGGACGGGGCCTGTCATCACCTTCATTCCCCAAAGGTTGCATGTAGCCTCGAATTTAGCAGCCCGAGTGTGCTTACCATACAATTGTTCTATATTCAAAATCATGCTATGAATATCCAAATGTTTATGCTTTCGTTATAGTTCATTCTTCATCGAGGCCAGAATAAGACACCTTTCCTTCTCTGCATCCTTCTGCCATATCTTTTAGGACTCCTTTTCTTCTTCAGTGGCTTTATCATTTGGTATGTTGGGAGCAGGGTCTGTAGCACATAACCAATCCCAGCTAACGAGAGGACTAGTTTGATGTTCCTCAACCAGTCTTTATAGTTAGTTCCATTGAGCACATTCTTCCTCAATGATAAACTTTAGTCTTGACTCCATACTACATATGATAAAACTTTTGAATTAGCATGTGTTCTTATAGTTTAAAATGTTTTTATTAACATATATTCTCCTACTATTTTAATGATCAGTTTAAGCCATGATAATGAACAAATTCATTAAATTTTAAATTGAGAGAGAGAGAGAGAGATCCAACCACCCTGAGCTTCACAACCTTAAGGAGACTCAATAAATTGATCGGCTCTGTAGTTGGTAGACAAACTCTTAATCGATCACATCATATATGACTCCATATAGGTTTCTGCCCCTAGTTAATTATGATGTTGAGGAGACTCAACAAACCATAATGACTAGTCTAGTCGAACCCTTGTTTTCATATCTAATCTTAACTTACACCGCCACTCGAGGAGACCCGACCGTCAGTTTGGTTAAGATCAGACTAAATCACATATATGATGGAGTCAGTTTCTAAACGAGACATGTCATAGCTTGAGGAGACTCAACAACCATGACATGCATCGTTTAGACTCCTAATCCAAAAACAAGGAGGGCTACTGTTAATCTTGAAGAAAATTTTAAATGTATTAGACTAGATATGATTGATGGTTTCACATAATAATAACTCGCATCCTTATGGTCCAGCGGAACATGGCTAAGGGATTTGGCTAGGCCAGGATCACAATCCCTAGTCGAGCTAAGGTGATCCACAACACTAGCCACAAAAACGCTAGACACCGGTTCATGATCCTTAAAGGATACTAATTATTTATGTATGTATCATCGATTTAATATGGCTTCATTAAAACTAGTTAATCCTATCAATTAGTTGAATCCTAAAATTCAAAATTATTAGGATTGGTTAATAACTTTTGTTAAGGTCCTTGTCAACTGTAAGGAATGGGTTTTCAAAATGTTATCCTAATCATGTATTATGTATTTAAAATACAATTTTAAATCATAGCATAACCATCTAAAAATAATCTTATAATTTTTAGAAAGCTTTTAATGGCTAACCTAAATGGGTTTCTTGTATTTTACATAATGAACAAGAAATCAAATAACCATTAAAAATACTAAAAGTTTTTTCAAATAAAATTTTAGCATGAATACTTGCAACTTAAAATTATCTTAAAAAGTAAGTTACAACAATTTTTAATAATCATCTCATAATTATTATCATGAACAAGAATAACTAAAATTTATCTCATAAAAAATAGCATAGAAACAAGCAACATAAAATTTATCTCATAACTTAAAGTTGCAACATATTTAATAATTATCATATAATTATTAAACTAAATAATCATATTATTATCATGTTTCTAATAAACATCCTATGCATTTCATATCATTTGTAGAAATAAGATCATAGCAGATTTAGCTCCGATACCAACGTTGGGTTTTGATGGACCCTCAAGGCATAAAATCTACACCAGTCCTACGTCTGACGGACGATAGAAGCAGAAAAGGCAGTGGAATAAAAATCATTAAACTATTTAATGACAGCCCTAAGGATTTCGTTAACCATAGACAAGAAAATCTACTGTCTTGAGGTGGGTCCGACCATCCCCAAAGACAGATCTAAACTTCTGCAACAATTATGAAAGCATATCAATAAAATAACAGACATACTCGTCACTTCTCTACCGCACGAAGCGTCATTTTCATCAACATTTCTTTAATCCCCGAAGTGAGTTGACTTCGCGCCTCCAAGACTAGACCACCCAAAGCAAGCCAACACCGCGCCTCTGAGTCAACCACTTGCTGAAAAAAGTTTCACTTGAGCAGGACTCGTGTAAAGCCTTTGGATCCAATCCAAACCTCCATGCCGTCTTACTAGGACTCGAACGGAGGAACAGAAGATTTTTAGGATGAGTGAATAATTATTAAGTCTTAGTTCGAGCGTGCTCAAAACTTTTTGGAGCTACTTGAATCGAAGACTTGGTGCATGTTTTCAAGGGGGTTAGCCCCTATTTATATAGGGAGCTAGCCACCCTTCCTTGTCACACGAGTGATGTGGGACAAAATTAAATAGAGGGGAAAAAATTAATTGCAAGTTTGTCCTTCAGAAGGCCAAACTTCAATGAATTATTTCTCCCTCATCATTGAGCTTCGTAAACGTTATCATATATAAAATCGAAGAGAACTGAACGGTGAATGCCTAGAAACAAATGTTGATCCATTTTACGTTCATTTGACTCCTACAATAAACATTCAAAGTTAGCCCATAATCTCGTTTTTTTTTAAAAAGCCGTCGCCATTCAGAAATTATGTTTTCAACAAGCCTGGGCCCACCTGTGAGTCCCACCTGTGGGTTGGGCCTGCTTGGGCACGGGTGCCCGCCTGCTCGAGCCGGCCCTAACTCGCCATCATAAGCAAGCGGGCTCGGTCCGACTGGCGAGCAGGCATCCACCCGCCTGGGCGGGCTCGACCCACCCGCCTGGTTGGCAGGCTCCCGCCCACTTGGGCGGGCTTGACCCACCCACCCGAGGTGGGCGGGCTAGCCCAATCTACATGGGCTGGGCTAGAACTGGGTAAAAGCATAGTTCTGGCCTTTTCGCCTTTAATTGGAGATTCTTAGCTGTAACGACTGGTTTTCATGTATTTGGATTATCTATATTATATTATATATTTTGGTGGATTTTCTCCTTATGCGTGGTTTTCGTCTCCGTAGCTTTCATTTTCGATCGTTTCGTCGTGATTTTCTAGCTTCTTCCTTAGAATCGTTGAGTCTTGGAGTAAGTCGCTTATGACGAACTTCAAATCGCTCATATTTTAGAGTTAGAGTGATCTTAGAAGTTATAGAAATCTTCTCAAAGCTTCGCGCTTCAATTCGGCACTTTTAGTGCACTTTAGTTGGTTCAAGAAGGGGGACCAACCAACTAAATTGAGATCTAGTCGGTCAGGAACTCTACTGGAACCGACTAGTTCATTGAATCAATTGTACAGGAGTTACTATTTATTCTTAGTCGGTCTAAGAACAACCACCGACCGACTAGATGTGAAACTAGTCGGTCAGAACTTGCTCTCAAACCGACTAGTTCCTTTGATAAATTTCACCTGAGTTACTGTTTATCGTTAGTCGGTCTAAGAACAACCACCGACCGACTAGGTTGCAAACTAGTCGGTCAGCCATTGTTCTTTAACCAACTAATTCTTTGAACATTTCGACAACCTGAGTTACTGTTTGGTTTTAATCGGTCACAGTTGGTCGACCGACCGACTAGTTGTTGAACTAGTCGGTCAACAACCCTTCTTTGATTGACTAACTGCTGTCGTAAACCTAGGGTTTGCCCAGCCGTCGGCTGTGCCTATTTAAACCCCCCAAACGTTTTTCTTTCTTCCTTCATTTTCTCTTGAGCCTCCTTCCCCAAATCATCATCCATCTTCCCCTAGCCTTCCTCCTTCATCAAGAGCCTCTCTCCCTCTCCATTTAGGCCGGCCACCACATCTAGGTCGCCGAAAAACCCCCAAAAATCCCCAAAACCCCAATTCTCCAGATTTTCTCCCCATTTCCAGATCTGAACCCTAGTTCCCCGGATCGTTTCTTCCGTTGCCGTGCTTGCTCGGCAATGATCTTCCGCTTCCTACGGTAGTGTTCGAACATTTAATATTTTCATCACCCACATTTGAATTTTGAAACCCTAATATAAGTGGATGTTGTTTTGATGATTGTTTCTCCATAACATCGACTTTCTCCGTAGATTAGCGTTTGTGAGACGAACCTTCGTGATCGTCATCCTCGGTGCTAGGCAAGTGAAACTTGCCACTTAGGGTTTTGGGCCATGTCTTAGGCCATTTGCTTGTGTAGGCATAAAAGAGACTAGGCGACGAAATGATACTCGCCTAGGCACAATTTCAGGAACTAGCTTGACAACGAAGTTAGCTCCGTCATTTATCATGTTGCATAAGTACTACCATGTCACGTTTAATTTTAATTAACGGTACACGAATTAATTGTCATCCATGCTACCCATGTTGAATGTCGCATTCCTAGCACACGCTACAATACTTGTGTTTCCTGGGTCGTGTTCCAGAAGTGGGCCATGTGTGTTGGTTGATAGCCAATGCCCGATCTACTTGTTTCCGGCTAGGCACCTGCGTTGCAGGCATAACCCTATGCCATACGTGTTAAATACACTTCCTGGCTCGTGATCCAGAAGCGAGCATTCTGTGTTCGGGGTAATGCCCTGGCTCGATACACGTGGAGGGGTAGGGATAAGTGTTCACCTGAGCTTACGAGTTGGCCCGATCATCCACTCTAGCCAGCAGACGAAATCTCTGTGCACAACTTGTTTACTTGACGTGTTTACCTGACGTGATCACTTGACGTGAACCACTTGGCTTGTACTTGTCCGTGTTTTTACTTGTAAAACTTGTTATCCATGACATACTTGCTACTTGCTACTTGTACTTCCCTTTACTTGTCACTTCCATACTATACTTGCCATGTTATGCATCATACTATAACTGCTAGGTTGTTAGTGTACTTCCTTTCAGTTTCCTTGCCCAAGTCTTTTAGACTTGCTGACATGTGCCCCTTTACTCTTTTGGGTGACACATGTTAGATCCCGAGCCTGAGAGTGCTACGGAGGACGTGGTGTTCGCTGACGCTGAGTCAGAACCTGCGTTCATTGAGGAGTATGAGGACCTGTGCGATCAGTCGTAGAGGCTGCTTGTGTTCTTCGTTTTAGACTGTTTTTGTTGTCGGTGCGTAGCACCAATACTCTGTTTATGTTTGTCTTTGTTGGCCTTATTCTGGGCCTTTAGACTCTTTCTTTTAGCCTGGTGGATTTTCTGGATGTTGAACTTAATTTTTAATGTTGGACGATGCTGAGATTTGGAATCTTATTTCTGTTTCTTCTTATGTTATTATCTTGTTCTGTTCGTGGTTACAGGGACCTGCACTTGTTTTACTGACGCTTATCGGGCGTGTAGCTTCTCAGCTCCACACCCGTGCGGACCTTCTCACGTCTCGCCTCCATTTTAGGGAAGCGGAGCCTGACAGGTTTTATTGGTGGCCCATGCAGGTCCTTTTCTGTAACTGCGAATATCAGAATAACGATAATAATAATAGAATGTCAAATAAACTAAGTTCGACGTCCGAGTCATAAGCTATGAGTCTAATCTGTTTCGTTTTCTATGTCATTAGCTTGCAGGAAGGCGATTTACCCGTGGTGGTGGTAGTGTGCCCCCTCATGACGAGGAGCCTGAGCGGGAGCCCACCAGTGGGGAGATGATGCGGATGATGATTCAGATGATGCAGGTGCAGCAGTGTGTGCTCCTGCAAGTCCAGAATGCTCCACTTGGTCGAGCTGCTCAGTCAATCCAGGATGCCCCTCGCTCCGAGCCGGGAGCGAAGCAATTTCGGGAGCTGTGTCCTGCTTATTTTGATGGGTCTGAGGGTCCTCTAGCTGCCGATGAGTGGATTCGGAACATTGAGGATAATTTGAAGATGGCGAAGATCAGCCTGGTTGGATGGGTTGATTTGGCGAAGAGGCGGCTCACTGATAATGCTCGGAACTGGTGGGATGCGGAAGAGAAGATGTTGGTGGAGCCGATAGCTTGGGCTACATTTAAGTCCAGGTTTGATGAGGAGTTCTTTCCGAAGGCTGCTAGGAAGGAGATGCTGCAGCGCTTTATTGAGCTAAAGCAAGGGAGCTTGACGGTGGACAAGTACCACCAAGAGTTCACTAGGCTGAGTCGATTCGCACCGAAGATGGTGCAGGATGCTGATGAGAGGGCTCAGAGGTTCCTGTAGGGACTTGCTTTGGCGCTTCAGAGTTTTGTGTCTTCCTCTGATCTAGACTCTTATCAGAAGGTTCTGGACGCTGTGAGGAGGCATGAGCTAAACCTGAGCCAGAGGAGGGGACATGTTTCTGGTGCTGGGAAGAGGCCTGTGGAGCAGGCTAGGGCTGTGGTCAGGCCGGGGCTGTGGTCAGGCCGGGGTTCAGGCCCAACCAGCCAGTTCAGTTCAAGAGGCCATGAGGGCCTATTCAGAAGACTTGCCATTTCTGCGGCAAGATCGGGCTTATCAAGGATCAGTATAGGAGATTCCCGGGCCAGTGTGTCGTCTGTGGAGATCCTACCCATACCATGAAGGATTGTCCGAGGTCGAAGCAGCCTTGGAAGGCACCTGTTACAGCACAGCCATTGCAGCAGAGATCGTCTGTTCCTGCTGGACGTGGAGCAGCTCTTGTTCCACAGAGGCAGCATTTTCACCAGGCTTTTCCGCCGAGGAGGCAGGCTTTTCTGATGACCGCTGTGGAGAGCGAGGCTGTGGTGAGGTTATCGCAGGTAATCCTCAATCTAGCTGTTACTTTCCTAGCTAGTTTTACTTGTTAGATTATGTTTGTTTGTTTGCATATGATTGGTTGCTAGACTAGGGTTTGATTGTTAAATTACTTGTTAGGTGTGATTTTTGTGTGCACATTTCCTGCACGAGTCCTCTTTGACTCAGGTGCATCGATGTGCATTATTTCTCGGAGCTTCGTGGAGAAGCATTCCTTGTCGACGTCCCCTCTTTCCAAGAGTTGGAATATCGTTATAGGGAATGGCGTGGTCTCGATGCATCGTGGTTGCAATTCTTGCTCGTTGGTGGTCTGTGGACATGAGCTTTACGCTGATTTCATTGTCCACGACATCATCAACTATGATGCGGTCCTTGGGATGGATTGGCTTGCGAGCTTCTATGCTACGATCGACTGTCAGAGGAAGAAGGTGGTGTTCGAGATTCCCAAACATCCGGTATTTGAGTTCAGCCGAGGTAGCAGTTCGCTTGGTCCTGTCAGATTTCAGGCCAGGCCGGTGGAGATTGTGGCTATGCAGATGGAGCTGGAGAGGCCAGCGATTGTGCGGGACTTTGATGACGTCTTCCCCGAGGAGATGTCTAGATTGCCACCTGATCGAGCTCTAGAATTTTCTATTGATCTTGTTCCGGGAGGGCAGCCGATTTCGAAGGTGCCATATCGTATGGCACCCACATAGTTGGAGGAATTGCGGAAGCAGCTGGATGAGCTTTTGCTGAAGGGTTATATCAATCCTAGTGTGTCTCCGTGGGGAGCACCGGTGCTGCTGGTGAGGAAGAAGGATGGTTCACGTCGCATGTGCGTGGACTATCGGGAACTGAATGCGGTGACCATCAAGAATAAATACCCGTTGCCTCGCATCAATGATATTTTTGATCAGCTTGGAGGTTCGAGGGTGTTTTCGAAGTTGGATCTGAGGAGTGGTTATCATCAGCTGAAGGTGAAGAAGGAAGATGTTCCAAAGACAGCGTTCAGGACGAAGTATGGACACTACAAGTTTGTGGTTATGCCCTTCGGTGTAACCAATGCGCCCGCAGTTTTCATGAATCTGATGAATCTGATTTTCTACGACTTTTTGGATAAGTTTGTCGTTATCTTTATTGACGACATTCTGATCTATTCTAAGTCGGAGAAGGAGCATGCATCGCACTTGAGGACGGTGTTGGAGATTTTGAGGAAGCATCGGTTGTATGCTATGTTTTCGAAGTGCGAGTTTTGGCTGGACAGAGTTGCTTTTCTCGGGCATGTGGTGACTGGAGATGGTATTTCAGTGGATCCCGAGAAGATCAGGGCCATCAGAGAGTGGCATGTTCCGTAGTCAGCATCTGAGATCCGGAGTTTCCTTGGGCTTGCTGGTTACTATCGACGCTTCATTAAGGACTTTTCCCGTATTGCTGAGCCGATGACCAGATTGACGCGGAAGGATGTACCTTTTGTTTGGTCGGGTGATTGTGAGAATTCCTTCGGTGTTCTGAGGGAGAGATTGATGACTGCCCCTATTCTTGTCGTGCCTGATCACAATGGAGGATTTGAGATCTTTTGTGATGCTTCTGGCAAGGGTCTCGGTTGTGTGTTGTATCAGCACGGGCATGTTGTGGCGTATGCTTCTCGTCAGCTCAAGGCTCATGAGAAGAATTACCCGACGCACGACTTGGAGTTGGCTGCTGTCGTGTTTGCGCTCAAGATTTGGAGGCACTTCCTGCTGAGTGAGAAAGTGAAGATCTTCACCGATCACAAAAGCTTGAAGTATATTTTTACTTAGAAGGAGCTCAACATGCGACAGCGTCGATGGTTGGAGCTCATGGCGGATTATAAGATTGATTTGAAGTATCACCCCAGCAAGGTGAATGTGGTTCCAGATGCGCTGAGTAGGCTTCCAGCGGTGATGTTGTTGACCTCGCAGTGGAGATTGCAGCAGGATTTTTTGCGAGTCTGGTGTTGAGGTCGTTCTTCGTGGAGAGGCCTCTTCGTTGATGACTATGCAGATTCGGTCGACGATCGTAGATTGGATCAAGGCAGGCCAGGCTGGAGATCCTAAGCTGGTGAAGATTCGGGAGCAGGTAGAAGCCGGTCTGCGGACTGACTTTTTGATTCATGAGGATGGCTCGCTGAGGTTTGGAGCTAGGTTGTGTGTGCCAGTTGGGGATATTAGAGAGGAGTTGATGGTGGAGGCACACAGTTCGCCGTATTCTGTGCATCCTGGTGGGACCAAGATGTACAAGGATCTTCGTCTGAATTTTTGGTGGCATGGCATGAAGAGGAGTGTGGCTCGGAGTGTATCCAAGTGCTTGGTTTGCCAGCAAGTGAAGGCGGAGCATCAGCGTACGACAGGGTTGCTACAACCGCTTCCGATTCTGGAGTGGAAATGGAAACACATCACTATGGATTTCGTGACTGGACTACCTCGGAGTCCGAAGCAGAATGATGCGATTTGGGTGATCGTAGATCGATTGACCAAATCCGCGCACTTTATTCCATTCCGAGTAGGACAGTCCATTGAGGCGCTAGCGAGGAGATACAGGGAGGTAAATTCTTTTACTCTCCGTTTCTATTTCATTTTTCCTAGTTTAGATAGTGATGTAACGTGAATCGTGCAGGAGGTCGTACGACTTCACGGAGTCCCCGTGAGTATCGTGTCGGACAGAGACACAAGGTTCATATCTCAGTTCTGGCAGAGTTTGCAGAAGAGTTTGGGTACGCGTCTGAGTTTCAGCACGACGTACCATCCGCAGACAGATGGCCAGTCCGAGAGGACGATTCAGATCTTGGAGGACATGCTGAAGGCGTGCATGTTGGATTTCAAGGGTTCGTGGGAGGACCATCTACATCTGGTAGAGTTTTCCTACAATAACAGCTTCCACGCGAGCATTGGCATGGTGCCTTTTGCCGCGCTGTATGGGAGGAAATGTCGTTCGCCATTGAGTTGGGATGACGTTGGTGATCGGGAGCTGTTGGGACCTGAGATGATTGTCGAGGCTGTGGATGTTGTTAGGAACATTCGAGAGAGGTGAGGATGCTAAGGACCGTTTTAAGCATTGGGCGGATGCTAAACGGTGTCCTTTGGAGTTTCAGCCAGGTGACCATGTGTTCTTGAAGATTTCCCCGAATCGTGGTGTGATTCGCTTTGGGAAGCGAGGGAAGTTGAGCCCACGATACATTGGACCATTTGACATTCTAGAGAGAGTTGGCGAGGTAGCCTACAGCTTGGCCTTGCCGCCATCTTTGGAAGGAGTTCACAATGTTTTCCATGTGTCGCAGCTTCGTCGATACATTAGCGATCCATCTCATGCTGTGGATTTCTCGAAGATTACCGTTCGCCCTGATATGACGTATGACCAGCAGCCAGTGCAGATTCTGGACAGGCGTCAGAAGTCGCTCTGGAACAAGGTTGTCAATCTTGTGAGGGTGATGTGGCGACACGGCTCGCCAGGAGAATCTACTTGGGAGAATGAGGATGAGATGCGAGAGCGTTTCCCACTTTTGTTTCCGGACACGTGAGTGTTGGGAAATTCCGAGGACGGAATTTTTCTTAAGTTGGGGAGGATGTAACGACTGGTTTTCATGTATTTGGATTATCTATATTATATTATATGTTTTGGTGGATTTTCTCCTTATGCGTGGTTCTCGTCTCCTTAGCTTTCATTTTCGATCGTTTCGTCGTGATTTTCTAGCTTCTTCCTTAGAATCGTTGAGTCTTGGAGTAAGTCGCTCATGACGAACTTCAAATCGCTCATATTTTAGAGTTAGAGTGATCTTAGAAGTTATAGAAATCTTCCCGAAGCTTCGCGCTTCAATTCGGCACTTTTAGTGCACTTTAGTTGGTTCAAGAAGGGGGGCCAACCAACTAGATTGAGATCTAGTCGGTCAGGAACTCTACTGGAACCGACTAGTTCATTGAATCAATTGTACAGAAGTTACTGTTTACTCTTAGTCGGTCTAAGAACAACCACCGACCGACTAGATATGAAACTAGTCGGTCAGAACTTGCTCTCAGACCGACTAGTTCCTTTGATAAATTTCACCTGAGGTACTGTTTATCGTTAGTCGGTCCAAGAACAACCACCGACCGACTAGGTTGCAAACTAGTCGGTCAGCCATTGTTCTTTAACCGACTAATTCTTTGACCATTTCGACAACCTGAGTTACTGTTTGGTTTTAGTCGGTCACAGTTGGTCGACCGACCGACTAGTTGTTGAACTAGTCGATCAACAACCCTTCTTTGACTGACTAACTGCTGTCGTAAACCTAGGGTTTGCCCAGCCGCCGGCTGTGCCTATTTAAACCCCCCAAACGTTTTTCTTTCTTCCTTCATTTTCTCCTGAGCCTCCTTCTTCCCCAAATCATCATCCATCTTCCCCTAGCCTTCCTCCTTCATCAAGAGCCCCTCCCCCTCTCCATTTAGGCCGACACCACCTCTAGGTCACCGGAAAACCCCCAAAAATCCCCAAAACCCCATTTCTCCAGATTTTCTCCCCATTTCCAGATCTGAACCCTAGTTCCCCGGATCGTTTCTTCTGTTGCTGTGCTTGCTCGGCATCGATCTTCTGCTTCCTACGGTAGTGTTCGAACCTTTAATATTTTTATCACCCACATTTGAATTTTGAAACCCTAAGTGGATGTTGTTTTGATGATTGTTTCTCCATAACAGCGACTTTCTACGTAGATTAGCGTTTGTGAGACGAACCTTCGTGATCGTCATCCTCGGTGCTACACAAGTGAAACTTGCCACTTAGGGTTTTGGGCCATGTCTTAGGCCATTTGCTTGTGTAGGCATAAAAGAGACTAGGCGACGAAATAATACTCGCCTAGGCGCAATTTCAGGAACTAGCTTGACAACGAAGTTAGACCGTCATTTATCATGTTGCATAAGTACTACCATGTCACGTTTAATTTTAATTAATGGTACGCGAATTAATTGTCATCCATGCTACCCATGTTTAATGTCGCATTCCTAGCACATGCTACAATACTTGTGTTTCTTGGCTCGTGTTCCAGAAGCGGGCCACGTGTGTTGGTTGATTGCCAATGCCCGATCTACTTGTTTCCGGCTAGGCACCTGCGTTGCAGGCATAACCCTACGCCATACGTGTTAAATACAATTCCTGACTCGTGATCCAGAAGCGAGCATTCTGTGTTCGGGGTAATGCCCTGGCTCGATACACGTGGAGGGGTAGAGATATTCGGTCACCTGAGCTTACGAGTTGGCCCGATCAGCCACTCTAGCCAGCAGACAAAATCTCTGTGCACAACTTGTTTACTTGACGAGTTTACCTGACGTGATCGCTTGACATGAACCACTTGACTTGTACTTGTCCGTGTTTTTACTTGTAAAACTTATTATCCACGACATACTTGCTACTTGCTACTTGTACTTCCCTTTACTTGTCACTTCCATACTATACTTGCCATGTTATGCATCATACTATAACTGCTAGGTTGTTAGTGTACTTCCTTTCAGTTTCCTTGCCCAAGTCTTTTAGACTTGCTGACATGTGCCCCTTTACTCTTTTGGGTGACACATGTATGATCCCGAGCCTGAGAGTGCTGCGGAGGACGTGGTGTTCGCTGATGCTGAGTCAGAACCTGCGTTCGTTGAGGAGTACGAGGACACGGGCGATCAGTCGTAGAGGCTGCTTGTGTTCTTCTTTTTAGACTGTTTTTGTTGTCGGTGCGTAGTACCAATATTCTGTTTATGTTTGTCTTTGTTGGCCTTGTTCTGGGCCTTTAGACTCTTTCTTTTAGCCTGGTGGCTTTTCTGGATGTTGAACTTAATTTTTAATGTTGGACAATGCTGAGATTTGGAATCTTATTTCTTTTTCTTCTTGTGTTATTATCTTGTTCTGTTCGTGGTTACAAGGACCTGCACTTGTTTTACTGACGCTTATCGGGCGTGTAGCTTCTCAGCTCCACACCCGTGCGGACCTTCTCACGTCTCGCCTGCATTTTAGGGAAGCGGGGCGTGACAGGTTTTATTGGTGGCCCATGCAGGTCCTTTTCTGTAACTGCGAATATCGGAATAACGATAATAATAATAGAATGTCCAATAAACTAAGTTCGACGTCCGAGTCATAAGCTATGAGTCTAATCTGTTTCGTTTTCTATGTCATTAGCTGGCAGGAAGGCGATTTACCCGTGGTGGTGGTAGTGCGCCCCCTCATGACGAGGAGCCTGAGCGGGAGACCACCAGTGGGGAGATGATGCGGATGATGCTTCAGATGATGCAGGTGCAGCAGGGCGTGCTCCTGCAAGTCCAGAATGCTCCACTTGCTCGAGCTGCTCAGGCAATCCAGGATGGCCCTCGCTCCGAGCCGAAAGCGAAGCAATTTCGGGAGCTGGGTCCTGCTTATTTTAATGGGTCTGAGGGTCCTCTAGCAGCCGATGATTGGATTCGGAACATTGAGGATAATTTGAAGATGGCAAAGATCAGCCCGGCTGGATGGGTTGATTTGGCGAAGAGGCAGCTCAAGGATAATGCTCGGAACTGGTGGGATGCGGAATAGAAGATGTTGGTGGAGCCGATAACTTGGGCTACCTTTAAGTCCATGTTTGATGAGGAGTTCTTTCCGAAGGCTGCTAGGAAGGAGATGCTGCAGCGCTTTATTGAGCTGAAGCAAGGGAGCATGACGGTGGACCAGTACCACCAAGAGTTCACTAGGCTGAGTCGGTTTGCACCGAAGATGGTGCAGGATGCTGATGAGAGGGCTCAGAGGTTCCTGCAGGGACTTGCTTTGGAGCTTCAAAGTTTTGTGTCTTCCTCTGATCTGGACTCTTATCAGAAGGTTCTGGTCGCTACGAGGAGGCAGGAGCTGAACCTGAGCCAGAGGAGGGGACATGTTTCTGGTGCTGGGAAGAGGCCTGTGGTGTAGGCCAGGGCTATGGTCAGGCCGGGGTTCAGGCCCAACCAGCCAGTTCAGTTCAAGAGGCCAGGAGGGCCTATTCAGAAGACTTGCCATTTCTGCGGCAAGATCGGGCATATCAAGGATCAGTGTAGGAGATTCCTGGGCCAGTGTGTCGTCTGTGGAGATCCTACCCATACCATGAAGGATTGTCCGAGGTCGAAGCAGCCTTGGAAGGCACCTGTTGCCGCACAGCCGTTGCAGCAAAGAGCGTCTGTTCCTGCTGGACGTGGAGCAGCTCTTGTTCCACATAGGCAGGATTTTCAGCAGGCTTTTCTGCCGAGGAGGCAGGCTTTTCTGATGACCGCTGTGGAGAGCGAGGCTGTGGTGAGGTTATCGCAAGTAATCCTCAATCTAGCTGTTACTTTCCTAGCTAGTTTTAATTGTTAGATTATGTTTGTTTGTTTGCATATGATTGGTTGCTAGACTAGGGTTTGATTGTTAAATTGCTTGTTAGGTGTGATTTTGGTGTGCACATTTCCTACACGAGTCCTCTTTGACTCAGGTGCATCGATGTGCATTATTTCTCGGAGCTTCGTGGAGAAGCATTCCTTGTCGACGTCCCCTCTTTCCAAGAGTTGGAATATCGTTACAGGGAATGGCGTGGTCTCGATGCATCGTGGTTGCAATTCTTGCTCGTTGGTGGTCTGTGGACATGAGCTTTACGCTGATTTCATTGTCCACGACATCATCAACTATGATGCGGTCCTTGGGATGGATTGGCTTGCGAGCTTCTATGCTACGATCGACTGTCAGAGGAAGAAGGTGGTGTTCGAGATTCCCGAACATCCGGTATTTGAGTTCAGTCGAGGTAGCAGTTCGCTTGGTCCTGTCAGATTTCGGGCCAGGCCGGTGGAGATTGTGGCTATGCAGATGGAGCTGGAGAGGCAAGCGGTTGTTCGGGACTTTGATGACGTCTTGCCCGAGGAGATGTCTGGATTGCCACCTGATCGAGCTCTAGAATTTTCTATTCATCTTGTTCCGGGAGGGCAGCCGATTTCGAAGGTGCCATATCGTATGGCACCCACAGAGTTGGAGGAATTGCGGAAGCAGCTGGATGAGCTTTTGCTGAAGGGTTATATCAATCCTAGTGTGTCTCCGTGGGGAGCACCGGTGCTGCTGGTGAGGAAGAAGGATGGTTCGCGTTGCATGTGCGTGGACTATCGGGAACTGAATGCGGTGACCATCAAGAATAAATACATGTTGCCTCGCATCGATGATATTTTTGATCAGCTTGGAGGTTCGAGAGTGTTTTCGAAGTTGGATCTGAGGAGTGGTTATCATCAGCTGAAGGTGAAGAAGGAAGATGTTCCGAAGACAGCGTTCAGGACGAAGTATGGACACTACAAGTTTGTGGTTATGCCCTTCGGTGTAACCAATGCGCCCGCAGTTTTCATGAATATGATGAATCTGATTTTCTATGACTTTTTGGATAAGTTTGTCGTTATCTTTATTGACGACATTCTGATCTATTCTAAGTCGGAGAAGGAGCATGCATCGCACTTGAGGACGGTGTTGGAGATTTTGAGGAAGCATCGGTTGTATGCTAAATTTTCAAAGTGTGAGTTTTGGCTGGACAGAGTTGCTTTTCTCGGGCATGTGGTGACTGGAGATGGTATTTCAGTGGATCCCGAGAAGATCAGGGCCATCAGAGAGTGGCCTATTCCGCAGTCAGCATCTGAGATCCGGAGTTTCCTTTGGCTTGCTGGTTACTATCGGCGCTTCATTAAGGACTTTTCCCGTATTGCTGAGCCGATGACCAGATTGACATGGAAGGATGTACCTTTTGTTTGGTCGGGTGATTGTGAGAATGCCTTCGGTGTTCTGAGGGAGAGATTGATGACTGCCCCTATTCTTGTCGTGCCTGATCGCAGTGGAGGATTTGAGATCTTTTGTGATGCTTCTGGCAAGGGTCTCGGTTGTGTGTTTCATCAGCACGGGCATGTTATGGCGTATGCTTCGCGTCAGCTCAAGGCTCATGAGAAGAATTACCCGATGCACGACTTGGAGTTGGCTGCTGTCGTGTTTGCGCTCAAGATTTGGAGACACTTCCTGCTGAGTGAGAAAGTGAAGATCTTCACCGATCACAAAAGCTTGAAGTATATTTTTACTCAGAAGTTGCTCAACATGCGACAGCGTCGATGGTTGGATCTCATGGCGGATTATGAGATTGATTTGAAGTATCACCCCGGCAAGGTGAATGTGGTTCCGGATGTGCTGAGTAGGCTTCCAGTGGTGATGTTGTTGACCTCGCTGTGGAGATTACAGCAGGATTTTTGCGAGTATGGTGTTGAGGTCGTTTTTCCTGGAGAGGCCTCTTCGTTGATGACTATGCAGATTCGGTCGACGATCGTGGATTGGATCAAGGCTGGCCAGGCTGGAGATCCGAAGCTGGTGAAGATTCGGGAGCAGGTAGAAGCCGGTCTGCGGACTAACTTTTTGATTCATGAGGATGGCTCGCTGAGGTTTGGAGCTAGGTTGTGTGTGCCAGCTGGGGATATTAGAGAGGAGTTGATGGTGGAGGCACACAGTTCACCGTTTTCTGTGCATCCTGGTGGGACCAAGATGTACAAGGATCTTTGTCTGAATTTTTGGTGGCATGGCATGAAGAGTAGTGTGGCTCGGAGTGTAGCCAAGTGCTTGGTTTGCCAGCAAGTGAAGCCGGAGCATCAGTGTACGACAGGGTTGCTACAACCGCTTCCGATTCCGGAGTGGAAATGGCAACACATCACTATGGATTTCGTGACTGGACTACCTCGGAGTCCGAAGCAAAATGATGTGATTTGGGTGATCGTAGATCGATTGACCAAATCTGCGCACTTTATTCCATTCCGAGTAGGACAGTCCACTGAGGTGCTAGTGAGGAGATACATGGAGGTAAATTTTTTTACTCTCCGTTTATATTTCCTTTTTCCTAGTTTAGATAGTGATGTAACGTGAATTGTGCAGGAGGTCGTACGACTTCACGGAGTCCCCGTGAGTATCGTGTCAGACAGAGACACAAGGTTAACATCTCAGTTCTGGCAGAGTTTGCAGAAGAGTTTGGGTACGCGTCTGAGTTTCAGCACGGCGTACCATCCGCGGACAGATGGCCAGTCCGAGAGGACGATTCAGATCTTGGAGGACATGCTGAGGGCGTGAATGTTGGATTTCAAGGGTTCGTGGGAGGACCATCTACATCTGGTAGAGTTTTCCTACAACAACAGCTTCCAGGCGAGCATTGGCATGGCGCCTTTTGCCGCGCTGTATGGGAGGAAATGTCGTTCGCCATTGAGTTGGGATGACATTGGTGATCGGGAGCTGTTGGGACCTGAGATGATTGTGGACACTGTGGATGTTGTCAGGAACATTCAGGAGAGGTTGAGGATTGCTCAGGACCATTTTAAGCATTGGGCGGATGCTAAATGGCGTCCTTTGGAGTTTCAGCCAGGCGACCATGTGTTCTTGAAGATTTCCCCGAATCGTGGTGTGATTCGCTTTGGGAAGCGAGGGAAGTTGAGCCCGCGATACATTGGACCGTTTGACATTCTAGAGAGAGTTGGCGAGGTAGCCTACAGCTTGGCCTTGCCGCCATCTTTGGAAGGAGTTCACAATGTTTTCCATTTGTCGCAGCTTCGTCGATACATTAGCGATCCATCTCATGCTGTAAATTTCTCAGAGATTACCGTTCGCCTTGATATGACGTATGACCAGCAGCCAGTGCAGATTCTGGACAGGCGTCAGAAGTCGCTCTGGAACAAGGTTGTCAATCTTGTGAGGGTGATGTGGCGACACGGCTCGCCAGGAGAGTCTACTTGGGAGAATGAGGATGAGATGCGAGAGCGTTTCCCACTTTTGTTTCCAGACACGTGAGTGTTGGGAAATTCCGAGGACGGAATTTTTCTTAAGTTAGGGAGGATGTAACGACTTGTTTTCATGTATTTGGATTATCTATATTATATTATATGTTTTGGTGGATTTTCTCCTTATGCGTGGTTTTCGTCTCCGTAGCTTTCATTTTCGATCATTTCGTCGTGATTTTCTAGCTTCTTCCTTAGAATCGTTGAGTCTTGGAGTAAGTCGCTCATGACGAACTTCAAATCGCTCATATTTTAGAGTTAGAGTGATCTTAGAAGTTATAGAAATCTTCCCGAAGCTTCGCGCTTCAATTTGGCACTTTTAGTGCACTTTAGTTGGTTCAAGAAGGGGGACCAACCGACTAGATTGAGATCTAGTCGGTCAGGAACTCTACTGGAACCGACTAGTTCATTGAATCAATTGTACAGGAGTTATTGTTTACTCTTAGTCGGTCTAAGAACAACCACCGACCGACTAGATGTGAAACTAGTCGGTCAGAACTTGCTCTCAGACCGACTAGTTCCTTTGATAAATTTCACCTGAGTTACTGTTTATCGTTAGTCGGTCCAAGAACAACCACCGACCGACTATGTTGCAAACTAGTCGGTCAGCCATTGTTCTTTAACCGACTAATTCTTTGACCATTTCGACAACCTGAGTTACTGTTTGGTTTTATTCGGTCACAGTTGGTCGACCGACCGACTAGTTGTTGAACTAGTCGGTCAACAACCCTTCTTTGACTGACTAACTGCTGTCGTAAACCAAGGGTTTCCCCAGCCGCCGGCTGTGCCTATTTAAAACCCCCAAACGTTTTTCTTTCTTCCTTCATTTTCTCCTAAGCCTCCTTCTTCCCCAAATCATCATCCATCTTCCCCTAGCCTTCCTCCTTCATCAAGAGCCCCTCTCCCTCTCCATTTAGGCCGGCCACCACCTCTAGGTTGCCGGAAAACCCCCAAAAATCCCCAAAACCTCATTTCTCCAGATTTTCTCCCCATTTCCAGATCTGAACCCTAGTTCCCCGGATCGTTTCTTCCGTTGCCGTGCTTGCTTGGCATCGATCTTCCGCTTCCTACGGTAGTGTTCGAACCTTTAATATTTTCATCACCCACATTTGAATTTTGAAACCCTAATATAAGTGTATGTTGTTTTGATGATTGTTTCTCCATAACAGCGACTTTCTCCGTAGATTAGCGTTTGTGAGACGAAACTTCGTGATCGTCATCCTCGGTGCTAGGCAAGTGAAACTTGCCACTTAGGGTTTTGGGCCATGTCTTAGGCCATTTGCTTGTGTAGGCGTAAAAGAGACTAGGCGACGAAATGATACTCGCCTAGGCGCAATTTCAGGAACTAGCTTGACAACAAAGTTAGATCCGTCATTTATCATGTTGCATAAGTACTACCATGTCACGTTTAATTTTAATTAACGGTACGCGAATTAATTGTCATCCATGCTACCCATGTTAAATGTCGCATTCGTAGCACACGCTACAATACTTGTGTTTCCTGGCTCGTGTTCCAGAAGCGGGCCACGTGTGTTGGTTGATAGCCAATGCCCGATCTACTTGTTTCCAGCTAGGCACCTGCGTTGCAGGCATAACCCTACGCCATAGGTGTTAAATACACTTCCTGGCTCGTGATCCAGAAGCGAGCATTCCGTGTTCGGGGTAATGCCCTGGCTCGATACACGTGGAGGGGTAGGGATAAGCGGTCACCTGAGCTTACGAGTTGGCCCGATCAGCCACTCTAGCCAGCAGACGAAATCTCTGTGCACAACTTGTTTACTTGACGTGTTTACCTGACGTGATCACTTGATGTGAACCACTTGACTTGTACTTGTTCGTGTTTTTACTTGTAAAATTTGTTATCCACGACATACTTGCTACTTGCTACTTGTACTTCCCTTTACTTGTCACTTCCATACTATACTTGCCATGTTATGCATCATACTATAACTGCTAGGTTGTTAGTGTACTTCTTTCAGTTTCCTTGCCCAAGTCTTTTAGACTTGCTGACATGTGCCCATTTACTCTTTTGGGTGATACATGTTAGATCCCGAGCCTGAGAGTGCTACGGAGGACGTGGTGTTCGCTGACGCTGAGTCAGAACCTGCGTTCGTTAAGGAGTACTAGGACACGGGCGATCAGTCGTAGAGGCTGCTTGTGTTCTTCGTTTTAGACTGTTTTTGTTGTCGGTGTGTAGCACCAATACTCTGTTTATGTTTGTCTTTGTTGGCCTTGTTCTGGGCTTTTAGACTCTTTCTTTTAGCCTGGTGGCTTTTCTGGATGTTGAACTTAATTTTTAATGTTGGACAATGCTGAGATTTGAAATCTTATTTCTGTTTCTCATTGTGTTATTATCTTGTTCTGTTCGTGGTTACAGGGACCTGCACTTGTTTTACTGATGCTTATCGGGCGTGTAGCTTCTCAGCTCTACACCCATGCGGACCTTCTCACGTCTCGCCTCCATTTTAGGGAAGCGGGGAGTGACATTAGCTCCTTTTTAGCTGATTTTGGATCCGTTTGAACACAGGTTTTGACCGAAACTATCCCGAAACCCATGTAACCCTTTTCTATTCCTTTATTATTTAAAATATTCTCGCAAACATTTTACGATATATTTTAAACGTGTTTGCATCATATGCAATAATCGCTCATAGCATTATCCTAATGCTCATATCGTAAAACTTTTGCAACACTATTAATTCTCATGTAATTATCTTAGACTTATTATCACAAACCCTTTATGACTTTAATTATTCACGTGCACCCAAGGGCACTCCTCCTTTATTCTTCATATTACTATGATGCAAATCCTACTTGGTGTGAGACCCTACAGCCTGACCCTACTACAGGTTGGAGCTCGAAACCCCTAGATGACAGTGACCACGAGTAACAGGTGTCGTCCCTGTTTCAGCATCATAATTACGTGATTGACGTATAGACTAAAGTGTCATCGGGATCACTCTGACTGTGTCCATGATGAATACTGCAGTCTTAATCCATTCGTCATAACTATGTCACTATATAGCCTAGGGTATGGTAAACTGTCAACCCTACTAGCTAGCACTGGTCTGTATGCTTTTGTCTTTGGTATGTCTATGTTGTACATCCTACGACATACCCCTGCCAAGGTTTTTCATCAAGAACCGTATTGAGCCTGCGACACTAACTTTCCATGGACGAAAGAGACGAATCCTATCTTGATCACTACTCATCTAGTACGCTTCAAGTGTCACCCAACCTAAGACTTTTTAGTAGGCCTTGCCTCGAAGCTAGATTAGAGATCTAAGTGACACCGTTCATGCACATGTTCGTACAAAGATCTTAAGTCTTGAGGATCAACTTGCCTATCATCACTTAAGAGTTATCATTGATAGTTTAGTTAATGTTAACCATTTGATAACCCTTTATTAGTAGTGGACTCGTTATCTATTGAGCACATGTGTCTCGTCTTCGACTTTGCCATGTTGAATGATTATGAGATCATCATCACCCTTTTAATTAAGACAAAGACACAATAGTTTGTCGGAAGTGCCGATATCATTTTCTCGACACATCTATGACCATGAACACTTTAAGACTCAAGTTCATATCGGTCAGACACTTTCTATATCCGATATCTCCATTTAGATATGTGTATGACCTTGCTTGAAGTCTAAGGAAATTGTCTAAGTATAAAAACCATTTAATCATACTAGAATAATTTGTGCCATTTAAATTCGAACAAGATGTTCTCCAGATAAATTGCCTCGAAGGCACATATCTTCCAACAATCTTAATGATATAGTTGTGATGAGAAGACCAAATTATATAGTAGCTGTTATTGGCAGGTCTAGATTTACATAGGATGAGAGTCCATTCTCACACCAACTAGATAATTACATAACGAATAGTTTTCATATGTAACTAGCATCACTGTTATACATGTAACTTGATCATAGATTATGATCCATTACTACTGAAGTAGGATTTTGGATTTTTGAGTCTCACAAAGATGTTAAACTCGACATGATAAAAAAGAGAACATAAGTCAAATAATTGAAATGTGTTATGATTGTTTTAATATAGAGAAAAGAAATCATCACAAAGTGTTCTGAAATAAGCACAAGATGTTCTAAAGAGTTATGCACAATTTATTAGAAAAGAAGAATACGTTAAACCACAGTCATACCAAAAACTATACTTGGACAATCACTAGCAACATATTGGCATCATCAGAGGTCGAAGAGCTGACTGGTGTCTAGCGGCTAGCTACTGGTCAATCACCATTATCCATTATGGTCAGCCAGCTAACCAATGGCTGGCTGGCGATTGGCTACCATGGTTAACAGTGACCAACAACCACCACCTGATGGTAGGTGACACCATAAAGCTGTTTCCAAGGTTTGTTGTTGAGCTTTGAGTCTAGTTTGGTTTGGTTTAGATCAACTGGGTGAATCAAGAATTAAACCGAATGTAAAGTTTGACTCACACTAGACTCTTTAACGATAAGGGGTTTATTAGAAATCCTTCTTTTAGTCTTTCATCTAATATAATTAGAGAACTCTAGAGATGCTAGAACTATATAAAGGCTCACGCTCCTCTTCTTAAAGGTATTAAATTTTTTAAAGAGTTAAATAACCTAAAATCTCTGGCTTTAAGGTAAAATTATTCTCTCCAAGTAAAAGTTCTTTTCTTATCTTTCTCTCAAATGCTAGCAACGTTTAAGACCAATTTTGGATTCCATTAGAAAGATTGTAGATTATAAATGGTGTCATAATTAAGTTGAAAATTCGATGGCACTAGTTGGTGAGAAGATCCGGAATCTTTAGTGAATTTTAACAAGCATATATCATGTAAGAATATTGCACAAAGGTATGGGTTTTAATTTTTAGAATTAATTTATGTATTATGTAGTTCATGGGTATTATTGGTAGGGTTTAAAAATTGAAATTTACGGTTTTAACTATTCAAATTAGATTAGAATCCATAGCCATATAGACTTACATGACTAGCTTATCCACAAACTCTTTGGTGATCGATGCCTTATTCTTCTAAGTCAAAGGACTAGTTGTTCTTAAAATCAAAATGTGAATGACACATTATCCTTCCAATTTGAAGGACTAATTGCTTTTAAAATCTAAACACAATGGACACACTGTTCTTCTAAGTCAAATGACTAGCCACTTTACGAATTCTTTTGTTGGATCTGGATCTAAGCCTAGAGGGGGAGGTGAATAGGATTATGAAAATATTCATGCAACCCAAACGAATTCTCAGGCAGTTATAGCACAATCAATTAGACGCAGAGTATAGTAAAGCAGTCATAGCATGCACAGGCGATATACCCTGGTTCGGTCGTCCCAACGATCTTAGTCCATCCCCAAAAGCATACTAGATTATTAAAGTTAACTGGTACAACCTGTAGCTAGAGCACCCACTCTACACTCACCTGGCTCTCAGTACCAGCACTCACCAAAGTGCCAAATGATAACAATCCTAGTAAAGCTCTCTCTTGGCTAGTCCCAACTAGCCAAGTCCCCAACAGAAAATAAAAATTGTTCTACAGAGATCACAACACCATAATCAAAAAATTAATAAGGTATAGAGTTTAGAATCGCTCAATTCATGACGGCGTTGGTGTCTCTGTCGTTCGAATCATGGTCAGAAACAATCTGACAAGTAGTAGATTCTAAAATCCTGGCAACGCTCCTTGGTTGTTGATTGGAAGTCACGGCCTCTCCCCTTGATGATGGTTGCGACTCCTGAAATATTACAGCTCTGAATGGTTCAGCAAAGTGATAGGTCGGTAATGTCTTTTACACATTAGTGGGGTCGGTAGGCAGCAACAATCAGCAATGGGATTGGCTTGTTCTGCAGTCGTCGACAACCAATTGGGGGGCCTTCAGTCTGTCGGTCGATAAGCAACAGTGGCACAAGGAGTTGGTCGGTCGGCAGTGTTGTTGCGTATGGGTCAACAACAACAGAGCGGCGGTCGGCGCTTAGACTTGACGCGGGTCGGCAAGGGTGTGAAACTGTAAGCGATCAGTCGACAAGAGTAGCGGCTAGGAGCAACTGCGGTCGGTAATTACTTCTTTCCTTCGGTCGGCAAGGGCAGTGGCTAGGGGTTCCGTTCGATCAGCAGGCACCGATGGTGCGGTTCCTTTGCAACACATTGATCCTTGTTTTTGTGGCACTATAAATTCTCCTTCTTCTTCCCAATGGCAATGTAATGGTTCTCCAGAGCAAGTTGATGATGATGGCACCAAGATCTAGGCCTTGGAGTTATGGAAGATGAAATTTTGGCTTTGGAGGTTTTCAGCAATGGAGGAGTTCTTTGCATGAGATGCTCTTGGGTGCTAGGTTATTTTGGCCAAGTCAAAGAGAGCCCTCTTTGATTGCTAGCTTATATAGGATAGCCCAAGAGAGATTGCGCTATAGGGGGTCCCTTAGCCTAGGGTTGCGGCCTGTAATAGATCCAATGGCTAGGATGAAGACCTATTGCAAGGAGGATTGCAATGGGTTGAAGTTTGGATTATGAGTTGATTACGACTTGAATCGTGCACCTATAGATGTGAGTCAATCCAAAGGAATTTGAATTGCCTTCTCCTTTTGACCAAGTCTCCCATTGAAACATACAGGCTTGCCTTTCCTGAAACAATTAACGCACACGGTAAAAACGTTCACACATGTTTGTTATCATCAAACACGAAGTTCATAGATCGTTGCTACCAACAATTTTCCCCTATGATGATGACAAACTAAGTATAAGATTTGAGCAATAAGTTTCCAAATAGTGTGTGTGAAAGTGTGACGATAGAGGGTGACATGCAATGATATATAATGATGTGTAAACAACGATGTACAAAGTTAATAATATGCATGCTCCCCCTATATCCATGCTCCCCCTTAATCAAACATTCATATTTTTATGAGCATTAATATCAAATACCAATTCACATAATACCAAGTACTACAATACCACAACCAAGTACCACAAATACCAAGTACCACAAAATACCAAGTACCATAATACCAAATCTTTCCAAAAACTTTCTCCTCCTTTGTTATCATCAGAAGTTGAAGTTCATAGATCGTTGCTACTAACATCTTCAACTTGTGATGCCATATCCTTCTAAGTTAAAAGACTAATGCTTCCAAAATCTAAGCACAAGTGACGACATTTCTTTCCAAGTCAAAGGACTAACTGCTTCTAAAATCCAAACATGAGTGTCATCTTGTCCTTCTAAATCGAATGACTAACTGCTTCAAAAATCCAAACATAAGGGATGCAATACCCTTCCATAACAAAGAACTAACTACTCCGTGAACTCTTCGATAAGCAATGCAATGTCCTTCTAAGTCAAAGAACTAGCTACTTCTAAATTCCAAACATAAGCAATGCATGTCTTTCCAAGTTGAATGACGATTCACTCTTAAAATCCAAATGTGAGTAATGCACTATCCTACTAAAACAAAGGACTAACTACTACACAAACTCTTTGACAAGTGATGCTCGGAACTTTAATCCAAATGACTAACTATTCCCATTATCTAAATCGAAGCAATGCTTTGTTCTTCCAAGACAAAGGATTAACGACTCTGTAAGCTCTTTGGTAAGTGATGCATTATCCTTCAAAGTCAAAGGACTAACAGCTTGTAAAATTTGAACACTAGCGGTACCATGTTGTTCCAAGATAAATAACCAATTGCTCTATGAATCTTTGGTGAGCTACACTATGTTCATCTAACTTAAAGGACTAACTACTCTTAAAATCCAAACATAAGCAACATCATGTCCCTTACATACGAAGGACTGACCAAAATTGGAACTCTTCCATAAGTGTTTTCTTGTTCTCCTACGCGGGAGGACTAACTATTCCCAGAACATCTTTAGAAAGAATAGGCCATGCGGGAGAAACCTTTGAGAAGACTCATGCAATTGTCATTTATGATTTGTAAGTAGTAGGTCCAACAACTCTCAAAATTGTTTAGATTTGTATGCACCTAAGACAATTAGTATAATTGATACGTCTTGTTGGAAATAATAGTAAGCTATTTGGTACCTCTTTATTTATGTGATTTCTCAATACAAATGAGTATATGGGAATATTATTATGTGATTGCATAGATAGAGTGCCGGGATTATGTGAGGATAATAAAATCTTGATGAGATCATGATAATGAGGTCTAATGGATCTGCTTAAGTACAAATCTAAAAGGTTCTGTTGGAAATTGGCTAATAAGTCCAATATGATTTTAATGATGATCACCACATTATGTTGTTGCTAATGACTCTACTTGTTTTAGGATCAGATTAATTACTTTATATCATGAAAGAGACAAAGCAATAGGTGATCGGATGATGGATTCAAGGCTTTGGAGCATAAGCATTGCATGAAGATAGATGTTCTTCAAGTGTATTTTTTTTACTTCTTCATGTATTTTTCTCTTACTTTCATAGTATTCTTGTATGCCTTGAATAGATGCACACACGTTCATATGTATCATTTACCATCTTAGGAAACCATATGATCTCCCTAGAAGCCATCCTTATAGGCTCCTGGGTCAAACACTGTGTTGAGTGTTTTTGGACCAGGCCCAGACGGTTGGAAGCACTTATCCAAACATCTGGTGTGTCTATCCTTTAGTTGGATATACACAGCTTATATCAGACGTCTGAAGTTCATTTATCAGACATCTGAATAGTTTCGATGATGGCTGAGTCATGAACTCTAGACGTCTGGTTGCCGAGTGCTGGACTCTCTGTTTTTCTGTCCAACCTTCTCTTAGCCGATCGAAGTATTCTTTCCAGACGACTAAACACTAAATTAGACGCCTAATACTTGTTCGTCAGATGTCTGACTTCTGACTATTTCTAGCAGTTAGACTGCTTTTTCTAGCCGTTAGTTTTGTCTTCTAGTGGCTTGTTTTGGGCTGTTTCGAGGGCTTATTTAAGACCCTTTTGAGCTATGATTTTGGCAATCTCTCTACTGATATTGAACTCATATAGAGAGGCAAAATCCAAGAGTAAATCTTTTCCATTTCTCTCTTTCTTACATACACTTGAATAGTGTTAAGTTATAATTCTTTATCAAGAGAGGAAGCTTCCAAGTGCATTCAAGCTCAGCATCCAGCTCTGGTTTTTCACACTTGCATGCCTTCATCTTCAGATAGGTAATATCTATTCAAGGCATATGTAAGTGTGTAATTTGTTTACATTTTTTTAACCTAGCTATCGGGTTGTCAGGTTGTGAGAGCATATTAGAGGGTTTACTCCAAATTGGAGGGTTTACTACAACGTAGGAGGGTTTACTCCTTGTATCCCAGTTTAGGGATTGTAACTCTTGTTTGAGTTTTGGTACCCAGTTAGGATAACTTTAGTGGAATTCCATAACTCAGGTTACGAGGGTGGGAATGGAGTAGGTATAGCCGAGCCATGATACTTCTTGTGTTTGCGTATGCCATTCTCTCTTTGTTGTTGTGTTGCAATTATATTTTGGCATTTGCTTAATTAATTTTAATTAGCATTTTAATTTCCACTACACTATTCATTCACATATATTTTGTTTCTTAGTGTTCCGGGATCATACAATTGTTATCAAAGCGGGTTTGAAGCTTATAAGCAACCGCCATGGTGTTTAGAACTTCATCTCTATCCCACGAGGAAGGCTATCAACCGTTCGACCCCTGCTCTTTAATGGCACAAAATATCCATCTTGGAAGGTAAAGATGATGATTTGGTTGGAGGGATAGGAGCTTTGGGACAACACTGAGTCCATATTTGAGAAGCCAGAGAAGCCCACAACAGAAAGGTCAAAGACAGAGAAGGATGTGGGATGATTCCTCTTCCAATGAGGAAAGTGAAAGTGAAGAAGAAGGTGTGAAGCCCTTCAAATTCATGTCCATCATAAATGATTTAGATGTTGGATCTAGATCTAAGCCTAGATGTGGGGGGGAATAGGCTAATAAAAATTCTTGAGATAATACAGGCAATTACTTAGCACAGATAGTCAGACACTGAGTAAATAAAAGCAATCACAGAGTGCATGAGTGATATACCCTGGTTCGGTCGTCAACGACCTACTCCAGTCCCAAAGCAATTACTAGTATTAATAATGTCAAGGGTACAACTATACAGAGCTACGAGCACCCACTCTATGCTCACCAAGTTCGTACTACACTCACTAAAGTGCTAAACACTAATAACCTAGTAAAAGCTTTCTCTTGACTAGCCCCAACTAGTCAAGTCCCCAAAATAAGAATATAAGTATTCTACAAAGATCAATACATCAATTTCACAAATCTAAAATAATGAGTTTATAATCGCTCAGTTTGTGATGATGTCGTTGTCCATGTCGTTCAGCGCTTGGCCAGATCTGATCTGACAAGATGTAGTCGTCTATCTATATCTGAAGTCCCTCATTCAGTAACTCAAAGTTCAGCAATCACCAATCTTGTGACAAGGGAAGTTGCGGCAATCACCAATCTTATGACCTCCAAAGTTTGCGGATTAGAACTTGATACTTGCGACGGTTGTGGGTTGAAGGTGCTTCCATTGATGCTTGTGGAAATGTCGGAGGAGGCGATGATACTTGCGACAATGGAGGAGGAGCTCTCTTGGTGTTGCAGCAATGGAGGTTGAAGGCTTGGTTGCTTGCGGCAATGGAGGGGGAGCTCTCTAGGAAACTTGCGGTAATAGAGGAGATGAAGGAGCTCTTGATGCTTGTTTCAGCAATGGAGGAGCTCTTGATGCTTGTTGCGGCAATGTAGATTGGAGGGGCATCTTGATGTGTTGCGGAAAAGGAGTTTGGAGGTGCCTCTTGATGATGGAGCTTTCGGCAAGGGGAAGATGCAACTTGCGGCTATGGCTTCAAGCTTAGGGATTATTTTGGCAAGAGGAGGTATTGAAGCTTTTTGGAATTTCTTTGTGTTGTCTACAACTTACCCTCTTGGAGATGAGAGGTTATATAGGAGATGTAGAGAGATCAATTAGGCTTTAGGAGAATCCCTTAATAATAGGAGATTGGATGGAATTCAAACTTGAATAGGATATGAAATAATCATATGGAAGATCTCTTTCAATCACAATAGGATTTGGAGTTTGAATCAGATTTGAATAGGATCTCATTTAATCACAAATTGATTTGCATGAGATTTAAATTTCATGGCAATTGGTAATAGGATTTGCAATGAGATTTGGTTCAATCACTTTTGATATGAATGGGATCCCTCCTTATCCCTCCATCTTTGACCAAGTCTTCATATGTGTAGCAATTTTCTTTATCACTTTGATTAAGTCTCCAATTGAATATTTACGTGCTTGCCACTCCTTAAAACACTTAGAACATACATCAAAACGTTCACACACATTTGTTCTCATCAAACACGAAGTCATCGATCGTTGTATCCAACTACACGTTGTATCCAACGTTAGATTCTTTCTTGGATTTGCTTAGACCAGCCTGTGGAGATTATAGCCAAAAGGCCAAGAAAAACCTTGTCTTATGGCGATTGGTGAAGATTCATCATCTTCATGTAAGAGTGAAGTAGAAAGTGAACAAGAGAAGGAAGAAACCATGGAGGATCTTCGGAAAAATAACAAGGTAATGTTTACTTTCCTCTAGAAACTAGCTAAAGCGCTTACTTCTCTACAAGCTAAACATGATGTTTTGTTAACTAGTTGATGCACTCCAAATTTAACTCCGGAAACTTACCGCAAGTGCATGATGTCAATGCTTTGTAATATAGAAAAATGTCGAACCCACATGGAGGCAGATAATTTTATAGTCTTGGATCTATTCAAAGTCTCAGAACAGTGCTAGTTGGCGTACTCAGAACGATTGTCACGAATGGTTACTATCTCGATCAACAATAGAATAAAACCTAGGGCAATATGAGTCACCACTAGGATCGTTGGATGTTAATGCTAGGCTACAATTTCTACGCTGAATTGGCTTTATTAGGGAGAGATTGTCGCATCTAAAATGTAGAACTCACGGCCAACCTCCGTTGTGCCACTTGTCTAACGTATCACATGCTTAGCTCCACCTCCGTGAATGTCTTCGCACACGATCCGTGCATTACGAATGACAACTATTCTCAATCTCTACTCACGCTACCTATATGGGTTATCGATCGGTGTTTTGATGGCTCTCATTGATGCTACTCCCGTAGGTCATCGATCAGTAATGCTGGTGGAAACCATCAAAGTGCGTGCCACTTCCGTGTATCACAAACTCTAATTGAATTCACTAACGTGCCTAATTAAGTTCAGAGGATACCCGTCCAAGGTGCATGCCACTCCCGTGGATCACAAACCCTATATGAGATCTCCTACAAATTTGGCTATATCAACCAAAACACATCCCTTTCATACCAAAACAACGTAAAAATAGCCCTAGAGACGACTACTCACAATTCATGGCGATATCAACAAAAGCCAGTTTAGAATAACAATAGAAATCATGATCGCAATAAAAGACATCAAAATAAGCAAAGAGAGATGAGAGATCGTTATAAAAGCGCTGAAGACGAACAATTAATAAAAGAGAATTAAGATCAAGAGATTCCACGCAAATTACAATAATAAAAATATCAACTTTGTCTTCAAACAATAGCGACGACTCAAGAACTCTCTAAGAAAAACTAAGAACTTCTAAGAAAATAAAATCTAAATAGCCTCCCCAAAATAGGGTAAAAACTATGCTTAAATACAATGGGGATGTACCCCACAAAAATCTGGAGAAAGGGATTCTTGGGCCCCCAATCAGTTGGGCTACGACGCCCTACTCGGTCGGGTAATGACGTCGCTCGGTCGAGTGGTGACCCGGTCAGTCGCTTCTCCTTTCTTGGTTTAGCTTCATATATGAGCAACTCGGTCGAGTGATCGTTGTGCTTGGTCGAGTCACTCAGGGCTACTTCTATAGGCTCAAAGTGCTATTCTGAAATTAATTCTGATTGGCCAAGTAGTTGAAGTACTCGGTCGAGCACTGGTCTACTCTGTCGAGATACAGTAAGTTGAGCATGCGTTTGAAAATCTTCATTCTAATCGAGCTTTAACTCGATCGAGTGACTGAACTGCTCGGTCGAGTGACTTTTGTGCTCTCCTACTTTGATTAGGATTTGGAATTGAATTGTTGTTGGCCGAGTTGAGCTGACCGAGTGACTTTTCTACTCGGTCGAGTGAGTTGTGCACATCTGCTGAAGGATCTCTTCTCTTGAGTTGAAGGTCAACTCGATCGAGTGTTGATGCACTCGATCGAGTGGTCTGGGAAAACATCACATAAGCTCCTTTGAGCTTCTTTCTCTCTTTCTCTTTTTCTCTTCTATTCTCCTCCTCCAACCTTCTTCTCCACCTCGTCGAACACCTATCGAATCTCGCTATAGGTGTTTCGGATAGCTCGGATGTGTCCATATGCTAAAATTTCTCCAAATCGCTCCAAAGTTCATGAAAATCCACAATTCTCTACAAAAATCAAATATATCATGAAAAGCACGATAATATATATAAAAGTGAACTTTGTATGGAGAAAATTGTATGAAAACATGCGGTAAAAACATGAAAAATATGGACACACCACTAGTCCAGGAAAAAATCCCTTTATTATTGTTGAATCACCCATGATTGCTACTTCTATGCATATTTATGACACTACTAAGAGAGACACACTTCTCTCGCATGTTAAGGATTAGAAAACTTTAAAATGAAATCTTGAAAGTTCAAAGCATTGACTTAGAATCTTGCATTCAACAACTTACGTTGAAGTGTGATGATGAATTCTGTAGCTCAAAAGCTTCGTTAGTTCTAGGGGTTGCCTCCATGGGTTGCCTGGAAAACAACATCTGGTAAATCATAGAATTGGTTTGGGGTATGTGCCAAGTGTGGTATTCAAACCTTTTGGTGCAAAAACAAAACCTAAAGAAGAACCGTCAAGCTTTTTTATATAACAACTAGTCATAACCCATGCTCGCAGGCACGGTTCAATTAAGATTTTTCTCCCGCGAAATCTTTGTTCCCTAAAAAATTATTTCCACAGCTAAAATTACGTAGAACAACAAATTAGCGTAAAAATATTTAGCGGCACGGGCGCCTTTGACACGGAACAACAAATTCGACGTAGGCACCTTTGACACGGAACAACAAATTTCGCGCGGACGCCTTCGGCACGGAACAAAAAATTAGCTTAAAAATTTAGCGGGCGGTCGCCTTCGGTCATCTTGTTGCCACATGCGTCGAAGAGACAGTGGGCCTTGCGTTGAGAGAGAGAGAGAGAGAGAGAGAGAGAGAGAGAGAGAGAGAGAGAGAGAGAGAGAGATCTGCAGCAGCATTCGATCTGCAACATTTAGTGCAAGTTAAAGTTTTATTTTCCCAAATGTATTAATTGTGTGCACTTTGCTATTCCCCAAAATTTTCATTACCCAAAATTTTTTATTTACCCAGAAACTTTCATTTCCCCAGAGATATTTTTCCCTTCTTAACTTTCCAAAAAAATCTCATCTCAACCGTTGATTCCTCAAGATTAAATCCAAACCGTCTTTATATCAACCTTTTTTTCCTAATCAGCCCTAGAATTCAAAAACAGTCGTCAAATGTAATATAGATAACATCCACAAGAAGCATATACAACACAAGGTGGTGAGGGACAACGAAAAATGTTTCATTGTTTACCAAGAGGGAAGCCCCTCAATTTATGTATGCCATGAAAATTTTGTCTATACAAATGCATGACACATCCTTCCCTCTTGCTAAGGTAAAACCTTTACTGAGAAAATCCATGAGTTTATGGGTGCACACTACTAATGTTACTATGTAATGTGTAAGAGAGGAATGCCTACATTAACACATTGGTTAGAGATGTGATCACAACGTGTGATTGTATTAGAATGTCAAACTTTTCTTGAGTTTGGTTCCTTAATATTTAGGTCTCCACATATATGCATGCATGCATGTGTATTATGCTTGATTGTGTATCATATGCATGCCCATCATTTGTGTGCTTTTCATGTTTTTGAAAATATTTTCAAACCTTTTCATGAAAATGGGACCTAGGGGGAATCTATGTCATATATTCAATTCTTATCCATGTATATATGTATTTTTAAAATTTACTTTGAAGTATATTTTCCTCTCTTTGGTTGATTTTGAAAATCTTTCCATTCAATGTTGGATATCGTTTCAATATCAATATCTTGATGTTGCCATTTTTTACTTGTTTAGTTTCATTGGCAATATCATGTATGCCAGTGCTTGATGTCATATATCAATGCATTGATACTATTTGGCCCATGTCTCCATTTGTGTTATTGGTTCATAGAGTCAAATTTTGACCCATTCTATGATCCAGGAGAAGCATGGTATAGTGAATAATACACACTTTATGTTTTATTTGGTATCATACATTTCTCTATCTCTTGTGTTAATTGTCTTGACTTTCATGTCCATCTTTTTGACAATGACAAAGGGGAGAGTGATATGCATTTTGTAAAAATTAATTCTTGCATGAATACTTCTTTTTCATTTATCATTGCTTTTACATATGGCCACATATATACACTATGTCTTTAATTTATTTCAATTGGTGTGCATATACATATGGGGAGCCATTAGCATGCTTTTAATGTTTATTTTTATATAATGGGTGTTATCATCAAAAAGAAGGAGAATGTTGGATATTGACCATTAAGCCCAATATGGTTTTAATGATGATGATCATATTATGTTATTACTAATGACTTTACTAGTTTTAGTCTCAAATTAATTACTGTTATCTCATGATGGAGACAAAGCAATAGATGATTGGATGAGGATTCATGGCTTTGGAGCAAAAGCATTGCATGAAGATAGAAGTTCTTCAAATGTATTTTTATACTTCATGTATTTTGATCTTTCTTTTATAGTATTCTTTTAAGCCTTGAATACACACACACACACACACACACACACACACACACACACACACACACACACACACACACACACACACACACACACACACACACACAATTTACCATCATAAGGAATCATAGGATCTCCCTAGAATCCATCCCTATATGCTCCTTAGCCAAAACACTCTGTTTAGTGTTTTTGGACTAGGACCAGACGGCTAAAAGAGCTTCTCCAGATGTCTAGTATGTCTGTCCTTCAGTTGGATATGCATATCCTATTTTAGATGGTTGAAGTTCATTTATCAGATGTTTGAACAATTTTCCAGACGGCTGAGTGATGAACTCCAGACATCTGGTTGCCAATGGTTGGACTCCTTATTTTTCTGTCCAACCTTTTCTCAGTAGACTGAAGTATTCGTTCCAGACGACTAAACAATGCATCAGACACCTAATGCTTGTTCTTCAGACGTCTGACTTCTGCCCGTTTCTAGCTGTTAGACTGTTTTTCTAGACGTTAGTTTGTCTTCTAGTGGGATCTTTTGGGTTGTTTTAAGGGCTTATTTAAGAACCTTTTAAGATGTGATTTTGTCAATCTATCCACTTATATTGAACTCATTTAGAGAGCCAAAATCCAAGAGTAAATCTTTTCCCATTCTCTATTTCTTTCATACATATGAGTAGTGTTGAGCTGTGATTCTTGAACCAGAGAGGAAGCTTTCGACTACATTCAAGCTCATCATCCAGCACTTGGTTTTTCACACTTGCATGCCTCATCTTCAGATATGTAATATCTATTCAAGGCATATGTAAGTGTGTAATTTGTTTACATTTAGTTTTAGCAGAGGCTATCTGGTTGAGACAACATATTGGAGGGTTTACTTCAAATTGGAGTGTTTACTCCAACCTAGGAGGGTTTACTCCATTGTTTCCCGGTTTAGGGATTGTAACTCTTTTTTGAGTTTTGGTACTCAATTAGGGTAACTTTAGTGAAATCCACAACTCAGGTTATGAGGGTATGACTGGAGTATGCATAGCCAAACCAGGATACTTCTTGTGCGTCAGTATGCTATTATCTCTTTGTTGTTGTGTTGCAATTATATTTTTGCATTTTCTTAATTAATTTTAATTAGAATTTTAGTTAAAACTATACTATTCACCCACCTCTAGTGTGTTGCTTAGTGTTCAGGGATCCTACAGGTTTCTTGTTATATGAATATCAAGATGGGACATTAATATTCTGAAAGACTAGTGCACACTGATCTTGACTATAGTGATGGTAGTGTATGGTCGCATAGCCACTAATGTGGAGACGTCATGAGACAGTGCACATATGCTAATTGGGGAATAAGATCACAGAATCACTTGCCAAGTAGCTTCTATATGGTAAACACACTTTGACTATTAATAGAAGTTCTCAGGCGACAGTTGGTGCAACTTAGTCCTTTGACTTGAGACGTGCTAAAGAACCTTATGTGTGGGAGGGCTATGCTTTGGATTTTATTAACCAATGACAAGTGCGATCATTGCTTGATACTCGCTGGGCATAGTCTAAATATACGAAGGCAGGTGGTGGTCAAGAAGAGATTCCTCTCTTTCGGTATATGAGGTTATATCATAGCTCGATATGGATACATAGTAAGTCCTTAGCCAAGGTAGTAGAATGGACAAACTTATTCAAGTAATAATTTTTCCGTATATGACTATGATATCACATACTTGACTCATGATATTATGGTGTTATCGGGTTTAACAGACTTCCATGTACTAGACACCTTAGTGATATACTTATGACAAAGAGATCAGACTGTATGGAAGTTGTCACCGACATGTCCAGTTTTTGTTCGGATAAGAATCCAGTCTTACACCAACTAGATGATGACAATTCTGAAATTTGTGGTCTTCATATGCACCTATCGTCACTGTTGTACCTGTAACATGATTATCAAGTATGATTGAGTCACTGTCAAACTATAAATCAAGTTTCTATAGTCTTACGTCAATGATGACTCATCACAAACATCAAAGAAAAGAACTTGATGTATATGAGATATTTGTGATCGAGCACAAGGAGTTGTGATTAACTTGTTTGAGAGAGATAAGCACATTGCAAGGAGTTGCAAATACACATACGGATATGATCATAAAAGAGTTATGGCTGTTTGATCCAAACAAGAAAAAACTCCAAAATACCATTCCTAGTCGACACTAGTGATGAGGCATCGTCACTGATAAGTTGGCCAGACCACCACCAACCGACTGCTGACTGGATAGTCCGCAGGCCAGCTTGTAGGCTTGTTACGATAGTCGACTACTAGCGGTGGCTAATGGCTGCCATCAAGTGACAGCCTATATCCACCATCCAACATCCTGCAACAACCACAATGAGGGTTTGGGTTTGGGTTTGACCCAATTGTTGGGTCAATAACTAACCCAAAAAATAGAGTTTGACTCGAAATAGATATCTTAATCGTTGTAGGATTTCATTGGGGTTGTTCTTTTAATTCTACCAACTTTTTAGATAGAGTTTGACTCTAATCTAAAATTCAAAAGGAATTAAAAGAGTTCATAAAAGTCTTTCTTTTATCCTACGTATTTAGGAATAAGGTTGGACTCTAAATTGAATTCTAAAATGTGTTTAAATTTCAAGGATCTTAAGCACTATATAAAGGGATCCTTCGCTTCTCTCCAAAGCATCTAAGTACCAATAAAATTTTGATATCTAAGATCCTAAGATCCTAAGATCTCAAAGAGAAAAAATTAAATCTTAAAGCTTAAGCCAAAGATAGAATTTTTCTCTTTTTAAATTAAAAGTTTCTTCTTCTCTTTCTGCCAAGCGCTAGCAATGCGAGAGACCGAGTTTGAGCTCTTGGAGGATTCATGAATCATGAATTCTTACATCATTATGATGAATCATCTATCATGCCTTGTTGGTGAAATGATCAGATGTTTTCAACGAAAGAGATTATGATATAGGGATATCATGAAATAATATCAATGCAAAGGTATGTTCTTCTTTCTAGCATTTAAATTCATGGTTTATGTGATATATCTTGGCCTCTTTTCTAGGTTTAGAATTTTTTTGATTTTTTATGCTTTCTCCTTTTTAAATTGGAGTAAAACCTGTAGCAATATTTCCTTATGGAAACCTCATAGAAAAGTACTGCCATAATAATGACAAAGGTGATGTGTGTCAACACCTAGGATCACCCATAATGCGACATAGATGCATATTATATATATTAGAAAGATATATTCCTAAGCTTACTAATGAGTCTAAGAATGTCCAAAATCCATACTAGCCAAAGAAGTATGATTTGACAAAACAAAGTACATGGAAGGATGTGTCGATGAACAAACCTGGGAGGTGATGACATGCATCACCTCCCATGATGGATTAGTGATCTAAATAGATGTATATTATTCATTGTTAGAAAGCTCTCTTTCTTAGCTTTCCAACAAATACATAATTATTCAAAGCAAAGGTTGAGCAAAGAAGTTACAATACAAGAAAGACAACACACATATTGGGATGTGTCAATGAACAGAACCAGAAAGAGAAGACATGCATCACCACTTAGGGTTACCTATGAACTGACATAGAAACATATGGTACACCATGAAAATATTTCTTCCCTAGATATTAAATAAGTCTAAAATCATTTAAATCGGTGGTCAAATGAGGAAGTTATGGCCCATCTAAGGTAAAGTTGGAAGTGGAATGACCAATTTCACCACCACTGGTCACCCGAGTGGTAACACACCCCATCTCACAACACATGCTGATCAAATAGTGACTTTAGATGTTTCACACCCATTATATCTTCAAGCTTTCGATAACTCAACAGCGATGATTTTCTTCACCCTACCCAACATGAGCTCCTAACTTTTCTCATTACAGGTAATAATTTCATGACAATCCTAATCAAAGTAGGGATAATTCTTCTGCATGTCAATGGTCTCGACTATGGATCATAAGAGTGACCGATATGATGATTTTCTCTGGAATAATATTGATGATCACTAAATAAAAAGAAATGGAAGAATGTAGAAATGGATTAATGACTCACATGACTATGATGATCCTTGATTGTAAGTCTAACGATGAAGTTAATTCGACCCAAAAGCCTTGTAGACAAAGAATCCTATTCAGGGAGGAAATTAATATGATTTAAAGGTCTTAGAACACATGCTTCATACTCCAATTAGGATACTAATCACACCCAAATTCTTGATGACCATATATCCTAATTTGATGATAATACTAATTAAACTAAAAGTAATGAACATCAAGTTCTCCGATAAGATGACAAGTTTGACTCGGAATTTAGGAAGATCAAGTATCCAGTCTACTGAGGAATCCAATTTGTCAAGAAATCCTTTGAGTACAAGATTTCTGTTCTAACTACGTGGTGGAAAAGACTTAGTCGGATTCATCCAAATTCTATTTTACTTGGAGGAGGGACTATCGTTTGTATAACCAACTATGGCCTACCGAACCCATCAGGGCCGCTAGAGCCAACCTTGGTGTGGTTTAATTCAGGACCATCAATGGCTACAAGGTAATTAATATGATATGATAAAATACTAAAATACTTATGTATAATGCTATATATACTCAATCAAAGATGAAACATGTATCTGTTAGTTCTTAGGTTCAAGACTAACATTGTTTTGATAATGATCAATACATTATGTGAGTGTGCTAATGAATCTTATGGTTTAGTCTCAGTTTATCTTCATGATTATATGTTGATGAGACAAAGCATAATGCTAAGAGGATGATACAAATGATATATTAAAGACCTCCAAAAGTGATGGAGTGATCAAGCTTGGATGAAGTCATAAAGATCATCTAATGAAGCAAAAGCTTGGATCATGATGATGAATGGACATCTAGAAGAGCAATGCCAATGCTTGAAGCTTGATGAAGGGAAGCTTATCAAAATATGCCAAAGCTTGGATGATGTTGGGGAGCATCAAAGTATCATGTGCTTGAAGACTTAGACTATAGGAAATGCAATATGTAATCAATGTAATTTATATTACTTGCATTTCTCTTTTTGAGTCTAGGATTTTTGTAATGCCTTGATAGATGGTCATACTCTCATGCATAAGCATTTAACCATCTTCGTGATCCTTAGGATTATCATAAATATCATCCTATTAGGTTCACCATGCCTTAAACTATTACTGGAGTTTTTGGCTCTCCCACAGTCGACTGATGAAGGTATGACAGGCGACTTGATGACATCCAGGTGCCTGGCCAGCCTTATGCAGCGGATTGGCATGCACAGATCAAGTCAACCATTTCTTGATTTTTTACTTGAGATTTTGGAAACAGTCGCCTGACATTTAATTTACAATCCCATGTCTTCCATCAGGCGCCTGGGAATTGTTCTACAGTCGTATGTGTGCCAAAGTGTACAACTTGCAGTTTTTGGGTTTCATCCCACTTTGCAAGTCAGTCGACTGATGATGAGATTTTAGTCGCCTGTCAAATTACAGTCACCAGTGAAATGGTCATTTATCATATGAAGGCACTAGTACGAATGTTGCATTTTCCAGCTCTGTTTCCATCCCAAGTGATAGTCGCCTGCTGAAGGATACACAGGCGCCTGCCTATTTTATAGGCGCTTGTATAGTCTTCTACAGTCGCCAGTCCTGGCTCAGAAGATATCCGTTGGGATTATTATTGACGTTGACCAGTCGACGGTCCGTTGTTCTTCAATCAACTATCTGTTCCGTAAACTGCCAAAATTTAGCCGTTGCGGATTTCTTCCCTTTGAGGTTTTGGTTAGTTTTTGGGCTCTTCTTGGTTTCCTATAAATATGAGATGGCTTAGTTCATTTAGAACTCTAGGAAAACATTAGAACTCATAGAAGATCATTGAATCTCTTCTCTAAGCCACTCCTCCATCGTTCCCTCATTAGAGATTCAATCTTATGTTATAGCTTCTAAGCTCTAGGGAATTTTTCCAAGAGATTTCAATCTCATTCCTTTTCTTGGATAACATCTTTCTTCTCTTCATTCATACACTCAAGTGAGAAGTGTTAGGATTCATTCCTAGAAGAGAGAAAGATTATCAAGTGCAATCAAAGCCTCATCTCAAGCACCTGAGTTTTATTTGCATGCCTTCTTCTTCACATTGGTTTGATCATAAAAAGGCATAGGTAAGTGTTATTTCGTTCATTTTTTGTGAAACCCCCTAATTCTCTTTGTGGGAATTAGTTACTCTCTTTGTGAGAGTTACTCTATGTGTGGGAGTTTGTGTCTCTTTATGGGACAAAGTCTCTATGTGTAAGAGCACGCATCTCTCTGTGTGAGAGCAAGGATTTCTCTTTGTGAGAATCCAAAATCCTCTGTGTGAGGTATCTCTATGTGAGATTGTATTCACTTCTCTTTGTGGGAATCATAATGAATATTGGTGTGGCTGGACGTACCCATGTTTGGGGAACCAGGGTAAAATCCTTGTGTTTGTGATTGTTGTTGTTGAGCACTCTGTTTAATTTTCGTCGCTTATTGTGCTGTAATTTTAGTAACTTTTAATTAAGCACTTTGCTTGCCATTACACTATTCACCCCCCTCTAGTGTGTGTTGCCCCCACAGGGTCCTATCAATTGGTATCAGAGCATTGGTTTTGTGGCTTTTGCAAACATAACTTCTATGTCTCAACAATACTCTCTCTTCCTCCTGTCTTCAAAGGCAAACACTTCTCAAAATGGAGGAAGAAAATGTTCCACTAGCTTGATGTGCATGAGGAGTTAGAGTTTATTTTCTCGGATGCTCAAGTTTGGGATGCATTGCTCAATGCCATCTCTCCGAAAATTGCAAAGAATGTTAGTGATTTAGAGATGGCAGATGAGATATGGAATTATTTTGATGAAGAATATGGTGGATATGAATCTTGCGAAGATGAGAGCATCATTGGTAATGAGGTATTCGTAATTCTCTCATTCAACAAAGTGATTTTATTGAAAATTGTAATGCATAGTTTACGGACTCTCATAAAGCTAAAAAGTTTATGCTTAAATAGAGATGCTCACTCACACATCTCAATCATCCAAATCTTGTGATGATACACGTTTTATTGCTTTAAATCAAGAAAAAGTTGCTCTTGATTCTCATGTGTGCATGTTGAGCAAAGAGAATGACTCTCTTAAAGCTCGTATTAAGTTTGATCGTGATTTTCACACATCTGTGAACGAGAGTCTGTATGCATCGCATAATGCTAAACTTAATTCTTTGCATACTGCAAAAGATATTCTTCTTTCTCAAATGAGTGCCTTTAGAGATGAGAATGCTTTTCTCAAACTCCAAATAGAGAAGATGCACTCGCATTGTGGTTACAACATTTTTGAGAGATGAGACATTTGTAAGGACCCTGCCTATGAGGAAAACACTAGAAGGGGGGTTGAATAGTGTTTATACAATTTAAAACGATAGTTATACAAAATTAAATTCCTAACCAACAATTAATGCAGAATGTAAATAAACCCAAATTAAAACAATGCTAACACAAGGATGTTTTAAGGGTTCGGATTACCCAAGTCAACTCCCGACTTGTTCCCAGTAATCTTACGTTCCTTCCACCTGGATACCACCAGATACTCAAGTTAGAACCCTAACTTGAGTTTTCCTTTAAACCCACTTTAGCAACCCCACAAGTGAAATCGAAATAAAATCGATGTCCTTGACTCTCACAACTTAGGAGCAAGCAAACCACTCTCACAAACCGAGAGTTAAACTAATATCGAAATATACGAAATAATGAAATAGCAACACTTACAATCACCTATGCCTTGAAGTAGAACTTGAAGGAGCAAGTGTGTTGTGTATTAAGGTCTCTTTTGAAAGAGAGAAAAGCCCTTTCTCTTATCACCACCAATTGCCTAGAGGTTATCACTTTGATTCTAGGTTGGAGAGCAAGAGAGAATAAGATTGGAATTCTAGGGCTTTTGGATTTGAGAGATTTGATCAAGAAGGTGAGTTGGTTGAGTAGTTGAGTCACTTGAGTAACCCCTCAATGGAACACTAGGAGCTCTCATCATAGGTTCCCCAAAACCCCCAAACAGAATCCGCAAAACCCCCTTTGAAATCTGTGGAGAAAAAGCCAACGGATAGAATTTACACAGTCGACAGTCAACTGTTGAACAAAACACAGTCGACTGTTGCACTATGTCAGATGGTAGGTGAGAATTCAAACGGTAACTTACCACGTAGGACAGTCGACTGATGAAGAGAAGGCAGTCTCCTGTAAAACTAATAGGAGACTGTAAATACTTCTACAGGTGACTGGCCGCAATATGGGTAAGCTGAGAAAATCTCAGAAAGTTTTCGGAAGACACGATAGGCGACAGATGTGGAGCACACAGGCTCCTGTGCCATAGGCAGGCGACTGTGAAACCAACACCAGTCAACTGTCATTAAAACCTGAAACTTTCCAGAGAGAGACTGTAGAGAAAACACCAGTCAACTGTCATTAAAACCTGAAACTTTCCAGAGAGAGAGACTGTAGAGAAATCATAGACAGACGACTGTTGTAGCATTGACAATCGACTGTGCCTTGGATAGGCGATTGTCAATACAACATCAATCGACTGTCACTAAAACTAGAAACTTTCCAAAGAGCAGAGTGCAAAGGAATCATAGACAGACGGCTGTTGAAGCATTGACAGTCGACTGTGCCTTGGACAAGCGACTGTCTATTCAATATCAGTCGACTGACCAGATGAAAAAGAAAGTGACCTTTGGGCTCAAGATAGAAAGGCGACTGTTTAACAAATCACATGCGAGTGTAGCTTGGATTGGCGACTGTATTTTTTACATCAGCCTTCCGAAGGAGTTAAAGCTAAAAGGCCCAAAAATCCATTGATTAAGTATGTGCATAACAGGCGACTGTAGAACAAATCACAATCGACTGTTTTGAGACATGCGACTGTAAATCGTTCAACAGTCGCCTATTGAAATCACAAAATGCACATGCTTGAGAAATGTGAATTAAGGTCTAAGGAAATGTGATCTAATGTTTTCCTAGGACAGATATGAAGATGTGTGTGTACTCCAACATAGTTCTACTTCTAAGCTACGTACTAGAAGAGAGTAAAAAGATGACATTTTGTAGAGGTCTCTCTTCTATCCAAAGTATGAGCTTGAAGTCTTCTAGGAGCTTCAATCACCATCTTTAATCATCCAATCCACTTTTCATGCTTTCATTGATTTTTGAGTCACACCATTGCTAATTGATCTTCATGACATGCTTAGGCAATGGATTAACTGTAAATAGGGGATTAGTCACAAGTATTTATGTTTGCTCATCATTAACACCAAGTAGGGAGAAGTCCAATACTCAACAACATTGGCTCTCAAGTCAAAATGTTGTGAGCTTAGCTCATGTCTATCCAAGAGGGATGATAACATTTCTTCTCTTTTGAAGAAATGTGAGCTATTGTCTATCCAAATTGAAATTTTCAAATTGAGTAAGGACAATGTTTTGGGATCCACTTTATTGAAGGTGAACAAATCAAGCTATTCTCTTAGAAGCATCCAAATAAATTTTATGGGGGAGCATTCTAAAGAGAGAGTCACATCGAACTCTTTTGGCCTAAAATCAACTATTATTTCTAAGCCAAAGATAAATCATGCATATATGTACACCTCATTGCATAAGAAGTCTATTCAAAAACCTATTGGGTGAATGCTTCTCATACATTGATATGCATGATAAATCTATCCATAGGAATAACTTACTTTTCTTGCATGCTAGAATTGATGCTAAACCTTTGCATGCTTCATATGTTCCTATGCATGGTAGAAATACTTTTGTGAATGTTCCTAATGCTAAATTGCATGTTTCACATACGGGGTACACCAATGTTTATGTTTCACCTCATAAGCATGCACCCTCTCCTCCTACTCATGCCTTAAACAAATCTCTGTAGTGCCCTGGGAAGCTACTGCACATGTACTAGAGGGGGGGTGAATAGTACTTTTAAATAATAAGGAGTGTTATTCCTAATTATCGTGCAATTAACAAACAACGATGCGGAATAACTACAATCAAGAAATAATGCAAACGCAAACACAATGGTTTAATGGGTTCGGATCCACCCAAGTCTCCCCGACTTGTTCCCGGTGATCCTACGTCCCAACCACCCGGATCCCTTCCGGATACTTGAGTTGGAAACCCTAACTCAAGATTTCCAATATGAACACTTGCGAAAACCTCACAAGTGCAATCGACCTACAATCGATGACCGTGACTCCCACAACCCGGGATCACACAAACCTCTCACAACCGAGAGTATACAATTCAAATATAACTGAAATGAAATGCTTACCAACAAAATACCTATGCCTTGAGATTTCTTACCAAATTAGGGCAAAGAGGATTTTGATGGAGGAAGATGGCACCAAACCCTAGCTTCAAGAAGATGACCAGCAATGGAAGCCTAGGGTGGAGATGGTGACCTAGAATCAAGCTTCTAGCTTGAATGGCTCACAATGGAGAGAATCTCTCTTGAGGATTTAGGACTCAAGAACTTGAGGGAGAGATTCTTGTGAGAAGAGAGAGCTTGGAAATAGAGTTGATAGCTCTTCTCTTTTGATCTGAAAATATCTCCAATATGTTGCTTAACCCCTTCAAGAAATGAATCAGGATTCTATTTATAGGGGCAAGGAAAAACGAGTTCAAAAAGATCCCAACGGCTCTTTTCTGAACCAGACTAGTCGGTCAAAGAAGGATCACTGACCGACTAGTTCATCAACTAGTCGGTCGGTGATACAACGTAGACCGACTAAGAGGTGAACAGCCAAAAGGTGAAGTTCCAGGCAAAGACAACTAGTCGGTTTAAGAAGACTTGCCGACCGACTAGTTTCTCAACTAGTCGGTCGGTGAATGTTCTTGGACCGACTAACGTGGAAAAGGAATAGGTTGACTTCAAGATGACTTAGTCGGTGTAAGAACAAATGCTGACCGACTAGTTTCTCAACTAGTCGGTCGGTAAACGTTCTTTGACCGACTAACTCGAAACAGTAGCTCAGGCTGAAAATGAGTGAACACAACTAGTCGGTCTAAGAAGGATTACTGACCGACTAGATCGTCATCTAGTCGGTCGGTGACTCTTCTTTGACCGACTAACTGTAGACAAAGAAAGAGCTGAATTAGAGAATGCAAACTAGTCGGTTTAAGTAGAGTTTCCGACCGACTAGATCGTCATCTAGTCGGTTGGTGACTCTTCATGAACCAACTAACATGCACTAGAAGCCGAGGGAAAGAGCGATAGGCTTCGGGAAAGTTTCTAATGGCTTCTATGAAAATCCTAGCTCTAAGATATGAGCGAAATGAAGGTTATAAGGTAAGTCCTACTCAAGGCTTAACATTCTAATCTATGAAGCTAGAAGACTATAAAATAAACCTTACGAGCCGTCTTCAAAGCTTCAATCTTCATTCCTCTTGACTTCAATATTGCTCCTTGAGCTTCAACGAAGCTCCAGGCACACGATCACGCATATTGAGAAGTCTTGAGACGTCGCTTATGTTGTGCGTGGTATTTTGGTGACGATCTCCATAACTGCGCTCACAAACTGTTAGTTCACGATTTATTTATGTTTGCTCATCATCCAAAACCAAATCCGGGGAGTCCAATACTCAACATTCTCCCCCTTTTTGGTGATGACAAACCAACATAAATAATAATCAGAAATAATGAACTAAATGAAATATACTTACTCCCACTGCATTGATGACACATTAGTTCCATATGAAATAATAAGCACATACATCAAGCAGACGAGGAAAGTAAAAAATTCAAATCCAATATTTGAGATTTAAGATTTGTAATCCATTTTTATATCTTAACTCCCCCTGAATCTAACATATCAAATTAGATTCATGGTAAATTATCATTTAGCACATGCCATTATTATGCCATTATTATATCTCTCCCCCTTTGGCATAATCCAAAAAGAGCGGGAGGAAGCCAATGACAATAAATCATGTCCAAATTAGATTCATTAAGCATGGGAGTCTAAGAATACGACCACGTTTCATATGACACCAAAATAAAATTCGAATAAAATCAAAGCGTGTCAATGAGACCATAGTCGAAAATCGAAAACTAAAATCATCAAAATATCAAATGTAAATTCACTTATTGAAGAAATGAATTTACTCTCCAATATCAACATTCATAGCTATTTTAGTGCATGGAAAACAATTCTATGTTTTCATACAACTAAAGCTATTGATTCATAATAAATCGTCGAGCGACGAAATCAATATCAGAGACATACATAAAATGTGCACAAAGGAATGAACCATCAGAAGAGTGGTGCACATCATAGAATATAAAATGTCACAATATCGATCGAAAATGAACATAAAGTAAAAGCACATCAAAACTAAGTGAAGTGTGCGATGAGAAGTGACAAGGTGATAAAAGTAATACGAAAATCATCATAATAACTTTTAAAACATGTCATGCCAAAAATAGATATGAATTTCAAAGCATTTATGGCATTCACAATTCTATCATGCTAGGAGAAACAAAATGATACCAATGTAAAGAAATAGATTCTAACCAAGCATGCATTCAACCCTCATGGATACCAAATGTAATATCATACTTACAACATTAAGCTCCCCCTACATTGGTGCATTACCTAAGCACCATCAACTCCGTTTGAATGAAAGTCTTCGCAAAACGAGGAGTTGGTAGGGTTGGTATCCCACGGTGGATTGAACCTAGAAAACTTCATTTTGGTATCCAAAAATCCTTTTGGATCCAATGGGTTAGACAACAAATTTGAAATTCGAAATAAAAATTATTGTAACCTATAAATTAATATAATCAAAATCAATTTTATAAACATATGCCTTGGTACCCATAACATGATCATAAACTCATGGTACCAAGCATTGAAGAGTTAAAGGAACTAACCCTTCGGAAACCAAGTCCAAGAGGAACTTGACTTTCCAACATAATCATCATTCAAAATAACATCATTAATATAGGATTGCACATAAACATTCATAGCATCATCGCTAGTGTTCTTGGGACCCCAAATAGTGTACATTTTGGGAACCCTCTTCCTAGTGGTTGCATGCACAAAAGGTTGATTTCTATGTGGTGCATGTGGCCTAGGAGCATGAGATCTAGCAATAACATTATGATGAGCATGAGGTCCATGATGAGGTGTAGCATACATACGAGGATAAGCATTAGAATGTGCATGAGCATGATTACGTGCATGTGGGTGTCTCATATGAGTGTTAGCACGTGCTCGTGGGTGCGGAGCATAAAAATCATTATAAGCATGCACCGGTGGAGTAGGATGTGTGTTCCTACGTGGCATAGCATGAGAGTACAAAAATGCATGACCCCTCTTTGGAGGTCTACCCAAAGTGTGTTTCTTTCCAATCGGGGGTGTGTACGAAGTGGAAGCACTATTGGTAGGAGAACTACCAATGGGGAGTTTGCTCCCACTCGTTGAGGCGTCGGAGGTAGGCCTAACAAAGGTTGTAGACGATTTGGATGAGTATCCCATCTTATACCCCAAGCCAATGTGGTGTTTGGCCGGAAGTAAGTCATTTAGGATATTATCCAAATGGCCCTTACCTCTATTGAAATCATTGATACGGCCTAACGTGCACTCATACTTCTCTTTGAGAGAATGCAATGAAGCATCCAAAGTGGATACTTGCGATGTGAGTGCATAAACACGTGATTTGAGATTCTTATTCTCAATACTCAAAGTTGAGTTTTGAGACGTCAAATCCGCTATCACATGTTCATCCAAATCCTCAACAAGAACATGCTCAAGTTGAGATTTGAGGGACTTCACCTCATTTCTCAACAAGCCATTATGAGTAAGCAAACTTGCTTTCTCATTGGCAAGTGTCTCAACAATGGTGTCATTGTTGGTGATGGTAGACTTAGGAGAGGTTTGGAGGCTAACAAGTTCATCTTTGGTCTTATTATATCTATCTACTAATTTAGTAAATTTAGACCAAATTTCTTGGTTTGCTAACCTCATTTCATCAATAGTAGGTTCTCCGTTTTCATCCTCGCTACCATCCTCGCTTTCATCCTCGCTATCATCGAAGGAGGACTTTCGATCTTTTGCCTCATTAGCCATGAAACAAAGTTTTGCTTTCTCCACTCTTCCATCATCCGACTCTCCACTTGAGGAATCCTCTTCGGAGTCGGTGAATGTGCCAACAAGCCCTTTCTTGTGCTTTCTCGACTTGTCGTACTTAGATGCCTTCCATTTCTCCTTGTGTTTGTAGAGAGGACAATCCGGTTTGATATGTCCTGGCTTGTTGCATTTATAACACACGGGATTAGAAGCATTAGTCGAATTAACTTTAGATTTATTCAAAGATATACCTTCTCGGAGGAATCGATCGAACTTCCTTGCCATACGGGCAATGGATTCCATGTCCAATTCGTCTTCCGATTCTTCATCATCGGTAGATGGAGCGGCCTTGAATGCAATTCCCCTTTTCTTTGGCTCGTCTTGCTTCAAGTACGCCTTCATCTTTTCCCTCATCCGGATCTTACTATCCTTGCGTACCTCATAAGACAACAAGGTACCCATTAGTTGTACGACGGTATATTTATTCATGTCATTACCTTCCTCGATGGCGTAGGTACGCTTTTCCCAACACGATGGAAGACCGTCGATAATCTTCGCGACTTTCTCCTTTTGGGTATAGACCTTCCCAAGAGCTTCCAAGTCGTTTGATATATCCACGAAGCGAGCGTAATATTCCTTCATGGTTTCGCCCTGCTCCATATGAAACAACTCAAATTCTTTATTAGCAACGACGAGTTTAGAATCTTTTACCGTGCTCGATCCTTCGTGCAATATGAGGAGTTGGTTCCATATTTGATATGCACTCTTACATGTGCATATCTTGTTAAAGTCCTCAGGCTCCAACGCACAATTCAAGGCATTCATTGCCTTGGCATTGGCAACTTCCGCGGCGACCTCCGCGGGAGTCCACTTTGCGAAATCATTTTCGGAAGGCTCGATATACTCCGTCATGGTGGCTCTCCATAGTGAAGCGCTCCGGAGGAAAATTTGCATCCGGCATTTCCAGTACCCGTAGTTGGTACCGTTGAAGTGTGGAGGCCTGACGGAGGATAGTCCTTCCATAACTGAAGAAGCTCCATCGCGGTTCTTGAAGACGTTGCAGTCGTTGTTCGTCATAGCTTTGAACTTGTAGCTTTAACCTTGGCTCTGATACCAATTGTAGTGCCCTAGGAAGCTACTGCACATGTACTAGAGGGGGGGTGAATAGTACTTTTAAATAATAAGGAGTGTTATTCCTAATTATCGTGCAATTAACAAACAACGATGCGGAATAACTACAATCAAGAAATAATGCAAACGCAAACACAATGGTTTAATGGGTTCGGATCCACCCAAGTCTCCCCGACTTGTTCCCGGTGATCCTACGTCCCAACCACCCGGATCCCTTCCGGATACTTGAGTTGGAAACCCTAACTCAAGATTTCCAATATGAACACTTGCGAAAACCTCACAAGTGCAATCGACCTACAATCGATGACCGTGACTCCCACAACCCGGGATCACACAAACCTCTCACAACCGAGAGTATACAATTCAAATATAACTGAAATGAAATGCTTACCAACAAAATACCTATGCCTTGAGATTTCTTACCAAATTAGGGCAAAGAGGATTTTGATGGAGGAAGATGGCACCAAACCCTAGCTTCAAGAAGATGACCAGCAATGGAAGCCTAGGGTGGAGATGGTGACCTAGAATCAAGCTTCTAGCTTGAATGGCTCACAATGGAGAGAATCTCTCTTGAGGATTTAGGACTCAAGAACTTGAGTGAGAGATTCTTGTGAGAAGAGAGAGCTTGGAAATAGAGTTGATAGCTCTTCTCTTTTGATCTGAAAATATCTCCAATATGTTGCTTAACCCCTTCAAGAAATGAATCAGGATTCTATTTATAGGGGCAAGGAAAAACGAGTTCAAAAAGATCCCAACGGCTCTTTTCTGAACCAGACTAGTCGGTCAAAGAAGGATCACTGACCGACTAGTTCATCAACTAGTCGGTCGGTGATACAACGTAGACCGACTAAGAGGTGAATAGCCAAAAGGTGAAGTTCCAGGCAAAGACAACTAGTCGGTTTAAGAAGACTTGCCGACCGACTAGTTTCTCAACTAGTCGGTCGGTGAATGTTCTTGGACCGACTAACGTGGAAAAGGAATAGGTTGACTTCAAGATGACTTAGTCGGTGTAAGAACAAATGCTGACCGACTAGTTTCTCAACTAGTCGGTCGGTAAACGTTCTTTGACCGACTAACTCGAAACAGTAGCTCAGGCTGAAAATGAGTGAACACAACTAGTCGGTCTAAGAAGGATTACTGACCGACTAGATCGTCATCTAGTCGGTCGGTGACTCTTCTTTGACTGACTAACTGTAGACAAAGAAAGAGCTGAATTAGAGAATGCAAACTAGTCGGTTTAAGTAGAGTTTCCGACCGACTAGATCGTCATCTAGTCGGTTGGTGACTCTTCATGAACCAACTAACATGCACTAGAAGCCGAGGGAAAGAGCGATAGGCTTCGGGAAAGTTTCTAATGGCTTCTATGAAAATCCTAGCTCTAAGATATGAGCGAAATGAAGGTTATAAGGTAAGTCCTACTCAAGGCTTAACATTCTAATCTATGAAGCTAGAAGACTATAAAATAAACCTTACGAGCCGTCTTCAAAGCTTCAATCTTCATTCCTCTTGACTTCAATATTGCTCCTTGAGCTTCAACGAAGCTCCAGGCACACGATCACGCATATTGAGAAGTCTTGAGACGTCGCTTATGTTGTACGTGGTATTTTGGTGACGATCTCCATAACTATCTCTTCTTAAGAATCTCAAATCACTTTCTTTGTGTATTCCTAAGAATGTTTCTAGGCTTGATAGGAACTTGTATATAGAACCATATGTTCGTCATGTTATATTTTCATATGACTATATACGGAAACCAAACTCCACTTTTGTTTGGTTTCCACCTTGCTACCTCACTCACATTGTTATTCATTGCTTGGGTACCATGCTTTTATGTTTACATTTTGTACCCATATTTATGTGAGTTTGTCAATTACTCCCATGTTTGCTTGTTTTGTATGATTATAAGGGAGTATGGAATCTTTGATTGCTAGCATTATTTTTACATTCATATGTCACATTAAATGTCTTTCTCATTATGTTTGTGTATATGGGATGGTTATTTCTCTTACTCTTGGTTTTCCTATTTGGCTATTACCCATCTTTTTGATATGCCAATGGGGGCGAGAAATGGGTTATGTAAAAATATACCTTATGCTTGTTTATGCATTATTATCTATTGCTATGTTTTTGCATAACATTCATCAATATGATTTGTGCTTTGCATGTATATATTTTGTGCACATTTGCATATTGATTAGGGGAGTTTCTTAGCACACATTGTTTATTTCAATGTTTATTTTATTTTGACATAATGTACTATCATCATCAAAAAGGGGGAGATTGTTTGTTCTTGGGTTCAAGACTAACGTTGTTTTGATGATGATCAATACATTATGTTAGTGTGCTAATCAATCTTATGTTTTAGTCTTAGTTTATCTTAATGATTATATGTTGATGAGACAAAGCATAATGCTTGGAGGATGATGCAATAGATATATTAAAGACCTCCAATGCCAATACTTGGAGCTTGATGAAGGGAAGCTTATTAAGAGGTGCCAAAGCTTGGATGATGTTGGGGAGCATCATGGTATCATGTGCTTGAAGACTTAAACTCTAGGAGATGCAATATGTAATCCATGTACTTTTTATTACTTGCATTTCTCTTTTTGAGTATAAGATTTTTGTAATGCCTTGATAGATGGTCATACTCTCATGCATATGTATTTAACCATCTTAGTGAGCCTTCGGATTATCATAGATATCATCCCATTAGGTTCACCATGCCTTAAACTCTTACTCGAGTTTTAGGCTCTCCCACAGTCGACTTATGAAGGTACGACAGGCGACTGGATGACATCTTGGCACTTGGCCAGCCTTCTACAACCGACTGGCATGCAAAGCTCAATTCAACCATTTCTTGACTTACTGAGCTTTTGGAAACAGTCGACTGACGTTTAATTTACAGTCGAAGGTCTTCCATCAGGCGCCTGGAAATTATTCTACAGTTGTCTGTTTGCCAAAGTGTGCAACTTGCAGTTTCTGGGTTTTATCCAACTTTGCAAGTCAGTCGACTGATGACGAGATCTCTGTCTCCTGTAAAATTACAGTCGCCTGTGAAATGGTCATCTATCGTCTGAAGGCGCTAGTGTGAAAGTTGCATTTTCCAGCTCTGTTTCCATCCCAAGTGACAGTCACATGCTGAAGAATACACAGGCGCCTGCACGTTGTACATGCATATGTGTGGTCTTCTACAGTCGCCTGTCCTGGCTCAGATTATAGCCATTGGGATTTTTATAGATGTTGAGCAGTCGACTGTCCGTTGTTCTTCAATCGACTATCTGTTCCGTAAACTACCAAAATGTAGCCGTTGCAGATTTCTTCCCTTTGGGTTGGTTGGTTTTATCAGCTCTTCTTGGCTTCATATATATATATATATATATATATATATATATATATATATATATATATATATATATATATATATATATATATATATATATATATATATATATATATATATATATATATATGGTAAAGGGATCCTAAGGTGCCTCCTTAGATTCAATCTAAGGAGGCGCCCCCATTTCCCACCATCTCACACATTTTTTTTGAAAAAAATTTCCATGGGTTTATTGTTCACCTTATGGATGATCAACATACCAAATTTCAAGGGATTCCAATACTTTTTGAGCCACCATCTACCCCTTGCAACTTCGTGGGTTTTTCAGCACGTTTTTAGACCGTTGAAATTGTAAGGGGTAGATGGTGGCTCAAAAAGTATTGGAATCCCTTGAAATTTGGTATGTTGATCATCCATGATGTGAACAACAACCCCATGAAAACAATTTCCAAAAAAATTGTAGGATATGGGGGGAAATGGGGGCGCCTCCTTAGATTTTCATCTAAGGAGGCACCTTAGATCCCCTTTTTCCATATATATATATATATATATATATATATATATATATATATATATATATATATATATATATATATATATATATATATATATATATAGGAAAATTTTCAAATGAGAACATTTCGCACGGTGCGAAAATGTTTTTATCTTTTTTTTGAAATTTTTTTTTTCAAAAATTCTTTTTTCCACCCTCATTATATGTTGTTATACCCCCCTCAAAAAATAATGGTTGAGAAATAATGTCATTTGGCCTTCGATCAAGGCATTTCATCAAATTCGCACGTTTTGAGGCCGTTAAATTTGTAACGGGTGGATGAGTGCTCTAATGCCCAACGGGTTCACCCATTATTTTCCCTGAGGTATATATTTGTATGGATTAAACATCAAAAAAAAATTTTTGAAAAAAAAATTTCAAAAAAATAAAAAAAATGTTTTCGCACGGCTTTCGCATGGGTTTTTTCGCAACGGAAGATCGCTATATATATATATATATATATATATATATATATATATATATATATATATATATATATATAAGAGATATTGGATAAGAGATATTGGACAAGAGAAATTGGATAAGAGATATCTATATTATAAGAGAGGGATGTTATCAAGAGAAATTGGATACGAGATATCTATATTATAAAAGAGGGATGTTATCAAGAGAAATTGGATAAGAGATATTGGAAAAGAGAAATTGGATACGAGATTTCTATATTATAAAAGAGGGATGTTATCAAGAGAAATTGGATAAGAGATATTGGACATGAGAAATTGGATAAGAGATATCTATATTATAAAAGAGGGATGTTATCAAGAGAAATTGGATTAGAGATATTGGACAAGATAAATTGGATAAGAGATATCTATATTATAAAAGAGGGATGTTATCAAGAGAAATTGAATAAGAGATATTGGACAATAGAAATTGTATAAGAGTGATGTTATCTAGAGAAATTGGATAAGAGATATCTATATTACAAACGAGAGATGTTATCAAGAGAAATTGGATAAGAGATATTGGACAAGAGAAATTGGATAAGAGATATTTATTATATAAAAGACGGATGTTATCAAGAGAAATTGATAAGAGAATTTGGACATGAGAAATTGGATAAGAGAATTTGGATATCTATTATATAAAACAGGGAAATTGAATAAGAGAAAATATAAGAGATGAGATTTTGAGGGATAAAAGAGGAGGTGGGGAATTTTGCACATATAACCCCGGTTTTTGTATTTTTGCCTATGGACCCTCCCCACACACACACACACTTTTTATTCTCGCCCCTTCCGGCCATTTTATTTCCAGTTCTATGAAGATTTTGAATCTTATCCTACTAAGACAAAGCTTTGTCCTACGTGGCAAGTTTGTCCTAGGTGGTAATGACAATTTTGGGGGGACTTAAATTTTGGGGGAAAACTTAAATTTGGGGGGAAACTTGAAATTTTGTGGTAAAACTTGAAATTTGGGGGAACTTGAAATTTGTGGGGGAGAAAAACTCAGCCATTAAATAAACCGTGCCCTATGGGCACGGGTAATGACTAGTATATATATATATAGTGATCTTCGGTTGTGAAAAATCCCGTGCGAAAGCCCGTGCGAAAACTTTTTTTTATTTTTTTGAAATTTTTTTTTTTCAAAAATTCTTTTTTTGATGTTTAATCCATACAAATATATACCCCAGGGAAAATAATGGGTGAACCCGTTGGGCATTAGAGCACCCATCCACCCGTTACAAATTTAACGGTCTCAAAACGTGCGAATTTGATGAAATGGTTTGATCGAAGGCCAAATGACATTATTTCTCAACCATTATTTTTTGAGGGGGGTATAACAACATATAATGATGGTAGAAAAAAGAATTTTTGAAAAAAAAAAATTTCAAAAAAAAGATATAAACATTTTCGCACGGTGCGAAATGTTCTCATTTGAAAATTTTCCTATATATATATATATATATATATATATATATATATATATATATATATATATATGGCAATCTTCCATTGCGAAAAAGGGGCTTTTCGCACCGTGCGAAAAGAATTTTATCTTTTTTTTGAAATTTTTTTTTTCAAAAATTCTTTTTTTGATGTTTAATCCATACAAATATATACCCCAGGGAAAATAATGGGTGAACCCGTTGGGCATTAGAGCACCCATCCACCCGTTACAAATTTAACGGTCTCAAAACGTGCGAATTTGATGAAATGCCTTGATCGAAGGCCAAATGACATTATTTCTCAATGATTATTTTTTGAGGGGGGTATAACAACATATAATGAGGGTGGAAAAAAGAATTTTTGAAAAAAAAAATTTCAAAAAAAGACTAAAAACATTTTCGCACAGTGCGAAATGTTCTCATTTGAAAATTTTCCTATATATATATATATATATATATATATATATATATATATGAGATGGCTTAGTTTATTTAGAACTCTAGGAAAACATTAGGAATCATAGAAGATCATTGAATCTCTTCTCTAAGCCACTCCTCCCGCATTCCCTCATTAGAGCTTCAATTTAATGCTATAGCTTGTAAGCTCTAGGGAAATTTTCTAAGAGATTTCAATCTCATTCCTTTTCTTGGATAACATCTTTCTTCTCTTCATTCATACATGTAGTGACCCTATGCTATGAGGAATAAACACTAGAGGGGGGTGAATAGTGTTTTATGGAATTATAAGGAATTTACGCCAAATAAAACCCTAATTAACCAACAAATGCGAAATGAAAGAAATGAACAACAACGCAAGGAAGAATGCAAAGCAAACATGCAATGTACCTTGGTTCGGTGCCACCCAAGTCTCCCTGACTTGTTACCGGTGCCCTAATCCAGCAACACCCAGATCCCCTCCGGATACTCTAGTAAAACCACTAGAGCTCTCCTTTAGTTCATTTGCGGCAACCCCACAAGTGCAATTAACCTACAATCGATGTCCGTGTATCCCACAACCCAGGAACACGCAAAAACCTTAATCCCACAACTAGTGACTAAGCACACTCTCAGAAACCGAGAGCAAAACTTACTCTTGACTCCCACAACTTGGGATCAAGCCAACCCTCTCAACAACCGAGAGTATACAACAATTTATATGAAGTATAGAGAATGAAATTTAAAGCTCTTACCACAAAATCCTATGCCTTGAGAAATACTTACCAATATAGGGCAAGAATGGATTTTGAGGAAGTAGATAGCACCAAACCCTAGCTCCACCAAGATGGACAGCAATAGATGGCTAGGGTGAAGTTGGTGACTTGGATTCAAGCTCTTAGCTTGAGTAGCTCACAAAGAATGAGAATCTCTCTTGAGGAAATAGGGCTCAAAGAGTAAGGGCGAGATTCTTTTGAGATGAGAGAGCTTAGAAAATGGGCTTGAATGGCTCTTCTCTTGGATGTGAAAATGTCTCTAAAATCAGCCTTGATTCCTGGTTTGAAGCAACTGAAACTTATATAGAGAAGAGACAAAACGGTCACAAAAATCGTGGCATTAAATGCCCCATCGGCTCTATTCTGAAGCTGCTTAATTAGTCTAAGAAGGATCACTGACCGATTAGTTTTGCAACTAGTCGGTCGGTGAACCTTCTTGGACCGACTAGAAGGAAGACAGCGAAGATAGTGAAATCAAGAGATATGAGAACTAGTCGGTCTAAGAAGAAACGACAACCGACTAGTTTGACAACTAGTCGGTCGGTGAGCCTTCTTGGACCGACTAATTAGTCAACAGTAAAGAAGTCGAATTTCACTAGGAGAACTAGTCGGTCTGAGAAGAGACACCAACCAACTAGATCGTCATTTAGTCGGTCGGTGAACCTTCTTGGACCGACTAATAGGTCATCAAATAGGCTTGAATTAATTAGGATAACTAGTCGGTCTGACAAGGATTTCCAACCGACTTCTAGTCGGTCGGTGAACCTTCTTGGACCGACTAAATGATCAACAGATGGTCTTGAATTGATTAGGATAACTAGTCGGTCTGAGAAGGATTTCCAACCGACTAGATCGTCATCTAGTCGGTCGGTGAACCTTCTTGGACCGACTAATTGATCAATAGTGAATGGGCTGAAACAAGCAAGGATATCTAGTCGGTTCAAGAAGGATTTCCAACTGACTAGATCGTCATCTAGTCGGTTGGTTTTTCTACTTGAACCAACTAAGATGCACACGAAGCCAAGAAATGAAGCGAAAAGCTTCGGGAAAGTTTCTAAGGGCTTCTAAGGCAATCCTAGAGATAAGATATGAAAGTTATGATGATTTCTAGGCAAGTACTACTCAAGGCTTAACATTCTACTAAACTGAAGCTAGAAAACAATAAAAGTAAACACGACAAACCGTCTTCAAAGCTTCAACATAGAGAATCCGAAACCCTTGACTTCATGAATACTCCTTGAGCTTCAACGAATCTCCAGGCACAACGATCACACGTTCTGAGGAAGTCTTGGGACGTCGCTTAAGATGAACAAATTACTTTGGCAACGATCTCCATAATTCTTCATGGACTTGAGTCTTTTAGTTGAATGACTTGAATATCTCCAACGTCATAGTCTTCGAAGCTTTTGACTCATCCATTCCTTTCTTATCTTTGGATTGAATCTCCATTCATTTGTTGATGCCATTGGCTTGAGGTTAGAGGTAGCCTTTGAGTTCTTCAAGCCAATGATTCACCTTTGTTGATCTACCAAGTCCTCCACTTGAATCAACATGTGTAGTCACTTTTGATCTTCTTGAATCTAATTGGTGACTTTTTAGCTAACTGCAAACACAAGAGTTAGTCACAATGATTTGTGTTTGATCATCATCAAAATCAAGGTGGAGACTCCAATACTCAACATTCTCCCCCTTTTTGATGATGACAAACCAAATATAAACAAAATAAATAATTGGGCATTAAATATACTTACCCCCCTGCAATGATGCCAATCAAGTTAATATCAATAAGCAATAGCATCATTCAGCAGTTAATAGTGTGTGTATCACATGAGGTTGTGTATTTATCGCATGAATGACCAGAAATAATATGCGCACACAATACAAATCATATAGGTGATACACATCATAAACATGAGCATGATTACTAATATATATATAATGTAATCAAAATAAACCAAGGTAATCACCTATGCTCCCCCTGAATCATATACATGAACGATCATACATAAAGTCTATATGATTCAAGTTATTGTTTAACACTCAACATTTAATAAGCACATCCTTTGTTTATTTCTCTCCCCCTTTGGCATTATCAAAAAGACATGGGGGTATAGAAACAACAAAAGCAAAAATAGAGTGGAAAACAAAAAGGTATATCTAATGTAAACTAGATAAGCTACCAATTTAAAACAAGATATCAAAATAAAGATATCAATTGCAAGAGCAAAATATCCAACAACAACTTAACCACCCTCAATTATCACAAAAAGATAAGCAATAAGCATATGTGATAAAAGATTACAGTAGATACTAATTGTAAAGAGTAGTGTGAGCAGTGTAAGAAAAGCATCATAGCATAATTAACAGTAGCTACTAGCTATAAATATTATAAAGAATACGGATAACAATGCAAAAATCATGACATCACTTATGAAAGAAAAACAAGTGATCAAATAGTGTCAAGTACACAAACAAACTTAATTATCACAAAATTTATAACATTAAGCATAATGTGATAGACTGTCCTTGAGCAAGGGCATGACATATGACATGAACATGATTAAATACATAATGGTGGAATCAAAATCATCACAATGACATAGATCAATATTTTTAGCTAATTTAGTGCATGGAAAACAATTCTATGTTTTCATACAAACAAATCTATTTAATCAATATAATCGTCGAGCGACGAAGTAAACAAACATGACTATGGAAAATTCTTAACCATGTGTACAAAGTTATGTTATGACATAATAACACAAATTAAGTATAATGGCATGAGATACCAATACTAGACATACCAAGTCATCTCAAAAAGTATCTCCAGCAAAACTCCATAAAGCATCTCCAAAAGTAAGCATACCAAATCTAAGTGAAGTGTGCGATGTGGGCATACACAAATATCTATATCATTCAAAAGTGTTATGCCAAAACGAGATAGAAACATCATAAAACGTATGGCATACACAATTCTAGCACCCTAGAAAACTAATTGAAGCAATGTTCAAAAGAACCATAGTACTAGCATGCATTCCAGAATAGATACTCACATAATGAGTCAATGATAAGCATGGAATGCCATGAGCATAAGGAAGATAAGCACTATATCACAAGCTCAAAACTAGCATCAAGCAAGAGCATGTAAAGATGATATCCAATATAAATAGTCTACCAATTGTAAAGATGATACCAATTGTAGTCTAACACAGTATGCAAAGCAGGCAAATAATGTCAAGATCATGATATCACTTGAGAAGGAAACCAAGTGAACAAATAGAGACATGATCTCATCCTAGCTCAATTATCACAAAGGATTCAACATGAGGCATAATGTGACAAAACATCTTTTGAGCAAAGGCATGAAGATAGTCTACGTTCAAAGTCACAAGGTAGGACATAAACGAATAAATTTATCATGAACATCGCAAGCATGCATACCAATTGTGCGAATAGAATAAAAAGACTCTAGTGAGCAAAATATAATCGGAGGTAACATCAAAGTAGTCATAGTGCATCAAGATATATTCATGGAAGAATATCTATGACAGAATATACATATCATCAAACACAATACAAAGCTTATATGATCATGTATATCACAAGTTATCTCTAACATCTCATAAAAATAGCATAAAATATGAGCATCAGATGAGAGATGACATAGTGAGAAATATAGCTTAAAGATCATTAACTAATATGAATGAATGTTATGTCACTTGTGAAAATATCATACATGAAAGATTTAGCTATAGACATGAAAGATCTCTTGAATAAAATTACAGCTAAACATGAGTCATGAAGTAATTAAAATGACAAGTAACATACATTGATTACCTCAAATCATATCAATACATCTCATAAAGATAATCATACAAACTATAAGAAAAGTATGAGATGTGTGGTGATACAATGAACAAATATGCATAAAGATCCTAAATCATTAATCTTATTCATGGCATGAAAAAGATATGAACATCAATAAGCAACTAACCAATTCATTATATGAATGTTATAGCTACCATGGTACATGAGTCGTAATAAGACATATATGACATACATGAACAAGGTAGTCACATAAACAAACAATCTTCATGAGGGTGTGACAAGAATGAGCTAATGAAGAAGTAAGCAATATTACAAAAATCGAATATATTAAAATACCAATTGTAAACACGGTATTCAAAACTAATATATTCAAATACCAATTGTACAAAACACATACTTACAACCATTTAGCTCTCCCTATATGTGCGCATCTCCAATGCACCATCCTTTCCTTTGAATTGATCCATCATTTGTAAACCAAGGAGTGTGTAGAGTAGGCATCTTGCACAATAATCTGACAATTCAACAATTGGTGGTATCCAAAAACTTTTTGGATCCAATAGGTTAATGAACAAAATCAAGTAGTCCAATAACCAATCAATTACCAATTGTAAATAACACGCATCAATAGAAATACATGACATGCATTAATAGGAGTTATTATAATCACGAAAATCATACATATAAGGAATTAACAATTCTCAACCATTAGAAATTAGATACACCTATACTAATAATTCATATGCATATGATTTAGTCAAGCAACATCATTATGAATACACACATCTAATACAATAGTGTGTGCTAGAAAGATTCCTTGTTCAATATGCATATGTGCACAAAATAAACAATCACGGCACAACACATATTGAAGGAAGGCATGAAAAGTGTAACGACCGATTTTCACCGCTACTATTATCTGTATTTATCTAGTGTATTATTTTTCCCCGTATTCGAAGCTTGGCGTATTCTGTCCCCGTACTCACTCCAACTTTAAATATTTTTTTCATAATAATTATTTTTATCATATTTTAAACTACTTAGTTAAATCTTTGATTATATATATATATATATATATATATATTTGTATCTCTTACTATATTAATTTAAAATTTCAATTTCAAAATTTGAATTTCAAATGTTTTAAAAGTCAAATGGAGACATTCCTAATAAAACCCATTTAACCTAATTAAGTGGACATTATTTCTCTTGATTACACCTATTAAATTCTATTTAATCATATTAACTTTTCAAATTACTTCCTATTAAACCCTAGCAATTTTGGAACCCTTTAGCCGCACCCACCTTGTTCTCACGCACACAACAAGAGTGAGTGAGAGGCTAAAAAAAGAGATAACATAAGACCCTAAACTAAACTAACATAGGTCCCAACCCTTCACTTGCTGTTCTTTCTATAACCTCACACCTAGCTAATATTATAGGGAAGCTCGACCCTGGTACTTGTTGCCATTTCAAAACCCTTCACGTGCTGCTCTCCTCATACAAACCCCACACACAACAACCTATATTAAAAACCCTACTGTCCTTTGCAATTTTTAACCCTAGGACACATCAGCCCCCACCTACTCCTTCTTTATATAAACAAAACCCTAAGTTTTTATCTCCCCTACAATTCTCAGCCGCCCCCTATCCTCTATTTTTCTCCACGCAACAAGTCTCGCACAGCAGCATACTCGCGTGCATCGTGCAACCCGTGGCCTCCTCTTGTCTTCTCCTCACGCACAGCAACCCTCCTCCCTCGCGCGGCTTTCGCCATCGTCCAACGACCTCGGCGCCCCCTCCATCCTCTCCCCTCGCCTAGAGATAGCCATGGCCTTTTCTCCTTCCCCACGCAAACCCGCAGAAACCCACGGCTTCAACTTCCTCCTTCTTCTTCCTCGCAACCACAGCCCACGGCAACCGGCGGAACAACCCAGTTTTCCCCCTCACCCTCGCAACCCTCACGAACCCAAAGTCCCCCTCCGTGCGTTCTACTCCTCCTCGCCATCACACAAGTCCGCGGCCTCCCCAAGCCTCGCTATCAGGCCGCGCAACGCCCCATACCACTACACAGGAGCCTCTCTTCACGTGCACGACGCCTTCCAGCCTGACCTCAGCCCCGTGCCCAGCTGCACTCACCCCAAGCACAAACAACGCCTGGATCTCCTCCTCAATGCGCGCAAACGCAGCCCGGGGGTTCTCCGCTTCCCCACGCACGCGAACAACCTTGTTGCGGCCCTCATCCTCGCAGTTATCCTCAGATCTGACGTCGACAGCCCCCGGAGCTTGCTGACAGCCGTTGTCTGTCGTTTACTTGCTGCCGCGACAAGTTCGAACCTTGGACGTCGAAAATTCAGAACCGTACACGTCGCCGTTTCCGTAGTCGTCATCTGATCCCTTGCTGCACTTCAGTTCAATAGATCTACCCCTAAAAACTCTTAACCCACATGAGAACTTAATAAAATCGGGTGATTAGATGTCTTAGGAGATTGTTGTAAATCTGTCCTGATCGAAAAACGTCTATTCTAATTTCATGTTTTGTCAAACCAGCAAACCGTCTCCTCCGTAGCGTAGTACTCGTCGATACGTTTCCAACGACACCAAGAACGTTAAAAACAAGCAAGTATATGATTTGATATGATTTTTAGAAGTTTCGGCACTTTTACGCCGCCTTCATGTATTGCTGGATAACTTAAAAATTTGACGTGAAATGACGTAAGAAAGTGACACCATAATGACCAGGACGAAATTTGTGATCCAACGGTATATCATACGATATATTCCAATTTTAAACAATAAGAGAAAAGAATAATTTCTGTAGCAAGTTCAATATAAAGGACGTGATCGTCATTAATTCAAACTGCGGTAAAAGTTGTTCAACCCACTTCTGTCTTGTAGAACTATCACGATAATGTTAAAATATTGTTAACAATAACTTTCTGAGAGTCTTGACATACCTAACAAATGTGGACATCGTGAAAATCGTGCGCCTCGAAGGCGGAATCGTGAATTCGTGGTGTCGTGTGAGTTGACTAGGCCGGCTCGTGTTCCGGCAAACTTTTGTGTGGGGTTAGGGTTGAGCGGCCACTGGGCGTATTAAGGGTACTCTCCTCAAGAGCACCACCCGCACGCGGTGGGTTAGCGTCAATCACGGTAAGCCCCCTTGAGAGGAACGACCTTCTCATCACGACCTAAAGGCGAGAACCCTAGATTAGATGTACTCTTGACATGAAACTTGCAACGATAACTTGGTCTCATGAAATTGATATACTATTGAACTCAGAGAAAATCTTTACTTTAATCTTGTAACTATCTAGAACTGCATGTTAGGGATGTTCGTTTCCGTTTCTATATATATGTCGATGTTAAATTGATGCAGTCACTTCATTGAAATATGTAATGCTTCTTAATTTCATATCTGTGGTATATCTTGTCTTGGGATGCTAACTCTTTCTTGCAGACCCCTAGCTGATATACATTCATGTTTTTGGATGTATGTCAGATTCTGAGCTTAAATACCCGGAGGATTCGTACGTGACGCCAGATTTGGAGAGTCAGGAGTTCACACCTGACGATGTGCCTCTTCCAGCAGAGGATTAGTGGACCCCCGCACTTTACTGTTTTCCTAGTTTCCTTTTCAGACGTTGTAGTTGTTTTTGTGTACGTTCCATTTTCTTGTTGCTACTTTAGCCCAGCTGTGGCTTGTTTAATTTCGTGTACGAACATTATCTCTGGTTGTGGCTCTATTTTCTGAAATGTTTCTGATTTTTTTGATATGCAAATGCAAGGACCTCCTCTGTGTTTTCATCACAGACGCTTATTGGACTCGAGCTTCACCGCTCCAGTTCAAGCGGACCGTGTAACGTTCTCGCTTCCGGTGTCTTTTGGGAAGCGGGGCGTTACCGGTTTTAATGGCGGCCCATGCAGGTCCTGCAACTACGAAAATTCAGAACGATGAGAACAATTTTCATTAGCCAAAACATCCAGAATTAGTTCGTACGCAAAATTACTCGTCTTGGCACGATAGGAAAAACCAATACCAGGATAATCGAAAGAGTTAGTTAGACACTCGTGCTCATTAGTTAGACACCCTTGCCATGACTTAGAATTATCATCTTGGGAGTCACCTTAGCGATTGATCATCCAACTCTGACCTTATTAGACCTTTGACTTCGTTAGTCGTTCGCTTAGATTTGTCGAAATCTAGGGCCCAACCGAGCGTAGCGATCGTCGCCGTGCAAGTCGAACCTGAGACGCCTGCAATGAGTAGACTTCGAAGCGTTGGATATTCCAGATCTATAGATAAGATCTCGATCTCGATCCTCAACGAACCCTTACCTCGGCTTTTCCTATCGCAGCCTAGTACGTTGATGAACCCTAGTGCTAAACCTTAGTCGACCCAATGATTACTTTTCTCCTGATTTTTACTACTTCCTAATCATTGCACTTCCTCATTAATGATCGTAGAAGGACATCGTAGGGTATTTACTGAGTTACATCTTAGTCGTCCTTACGTTTCAATTGTCAAAGCTATTCCTTGTCTTCGATTCACATAAACTCTTCAGGTCCGTCATCTTGCAGATCCGAGACCTTCTAAAAAGTGTTTTCGATATTTTTTTAAAGTTTAAAATCCTTTCGAAAACTTTTACTTAGATTTTCTACATTTCAGTCGACTTAAACCCAACCGTGATTATGAAACTCTTCTGACGCGATTCTTCGTTACTATCTTATAGCGATTTTCTAACTTACATTTTCCGCACTTCTATTTCACATAATCTTGCATAGCTACTCTATTGTCCTCATGTAAGGAACTTTTAAAAACTTTATTTCTATTTCGCTAGTTCAAAATATCATCTCCTCTTCTTACTAACATATTCAAAACAGTCATTCATGCATACTTTTAAAATACTTTACTAAGTTAAATTGAACTTCAAAATCTTGTGTGCCAATTTTATAATCATTGTCTTCACATTTTTCATTAAAAGAAAAAATATCTTTTTACAAAACTATTCACAAAGCAAGCACTACGACACTATGACCATATTACTCTTCACCTATTATTTGACTGATCACATTTTACGTTTTAACTCCTACCGTACGCTCGCTATTTTTCGTAAGTTATGATGATATTGTTATTTTTACACATATCTTAATATTCTTACTTTTGTTCAAATATTTTATCTCACCCAACCAACTGACCTCTTATCCATACCACCTTCGGAACCGTCCATCACAACATTAACTCGTTGTCTCATTCGACTCTGAATCCTACCATATTACTTAGTTATCACATTAGTGCTTATCTTTGCTTATGTCAGCTTTAGTTTAAGTATAGTGGGACCATTAGCTTGATTGTGGTGTTGTGGTGCATGTATATAGATAGTAAGTGTGGACCCGCGTATGCGAATCTCTATATACCACCCATGTATGAGTGTGCTTACCCTGAGTATATTAGTATAGTGTGATTATCTACTGTGTCGTATGTGCATGTATGTACGGTAAATTGTGATATATATGTATATAGTCGAGTGTAGAGTAGTAAGTGTTACATTTATACTTAGGCGAGTGATTAGCTATATCACTATAGGAATATCTGTCCGTACTAGATTTAATATTGGGTAGTTACTAGGAGTATATGTACCTTAGTCGTACCTGTTATTGGATGTAATTATATACTAGTACAGTGATGTGCATGTTAGATGTAATGATAATGGGTGTACATATAGTTATGTGTGCAAATTTGTTATGTGATCTATATGTTAGTATGTCTAGCGTGTGCTCGTGTGTATATATGTATATGGTTAGTATTAGGTATATGTATGTATATATTGTATGAATAAGTGTATTTTATGTGTAGTAGGTTTATGATATTACCCCTAAGGGATGATGTGTGAGCATGTGTATAGCAGGAAGTATTTATAGTCGTAAGTTTGTGACTACATATATGAATGTATGTAATGTTATACTAGCCCTATGTAAACTACCATGGTTGTGTATACCAGTGTGTATATACCTGTCCTATATAGATACGAGATATGCGTGTAGTAGTATATGTATGTATATGTATGTAAAATATACGTGTGTGTAAGTATTTGAAAGTGTATGATATATAAGTAAGTATAAGAATATGGAAATATATGGTTTCATTATAATGTATGTATGACTGGGATAGAATGACCTTATCGTCTAAGTCCGCTCACCCCTATGTCGGCCTATTTAAGGAAGTCTGAGGATGGACTTGATCTTAAGGTGGGTAGATTATGATGACCCTAGTACTATGAGTAAGGCGTATATAAATCTGTGTTTGGCGTAAGGTATTACATTGTATATACGTGTAGTGATATGTATTATAATGTGTATATGGTATTATGCGGTACGTAAAAGTGATTGTACGATTGAAGTGTTAATTGACTAAGAATGATTGTATTTTTATTAGTGGTATGTTTATGTGACATGTGGTACTATATCAGTATATATTGTGAGCGTATAAGATGTATGGCATTACTTTGTGTATGGGTAATATTGTGATTGTGCAGGGTGATGGCACACTTACAACTAGTAAATTTGATGTGGTGTAGTATAGTGTTGCTGTTCACCCGAGTATAATATTGGCTGGATTATAAATGTAGGGTGATACTATATTAAACATGTTATTTTAATATGTAATTAGTAATGTGTGTATGTGTATAGTTACTACTATTGGCATGGACGTTGATTGGTATTCTCAGTAGTAATACTATTGGTATGGATATTAGTATTAGAAATACCTTTTGGATATGGCACGATGATTGTTTATGGTGTATGCGTTAGAAGAAGAGATGCGAGTGTTACCCTTATGTTTCCGATACCGTAGCCGAACAGAATCGTTTTTAAGATGGGTAGGATGTAACGACCGATTTTCACCGCTACTATTATCTATATTTATCGAGTGTATTATTTTTCCCCGTATTCGTAGCTTGGCGTATTCTGTCCCCGTACTCACTCCAACTTTAAATATTTTTTTCATAATAATTATTTTTATCATATTTTAAAATACTTAGTTAAATCTTTGATTATTATTATATATATATATTTTTGTATCTCTTAATATATTAATTTAAACTTTCAATTTCAAAATTTGAATTTCAAATGTTTTAAAAGTCAAATGGAGACCTTCCTAATAAAACCCATTTAACCTAATTAAGTGGCCATTATTTCTCTTGATTACACCTATTAAATTCTATTTAATCATATTAACTTTTCAAATTACTTCCTATTAAACCCTAGCAATTTTGGAACCCTTTAGCCGCACCCACCTTGTTCTCATGCACACAACAAGAGTGAGTGAGAGGCTTAAAAAAAGAGATAACATAAGACCCTAAACTAAACTAACATAGGTCCCAACCCTTCACTTGTTGTTCTTTCTATAACCTCACACCTAGCTAATATTATAGGGAAGCTCGACCCTGGTACTTGTTGCCATTTCAAAACCCTTCATGTGCTGCTCTCCTCATACAAACCCCACACACAACAACCTATATTAAAACCCCTACTGTCCTTTACAATTTTTAACCCTAGGACACATCAGCCCCCACCTACTCCTTCTTTATATAAACAAAACCCTAAGTTTTTATCTCCCCTACAATTCTCAGCTGCCCCCCTATCCTCTATTTTTCTCCATGCAACAAGTCTCGCACAGCAGCATACTCGCGTGCATCGTGCAACCCGCGGCCTCCTCTTGTCTTCTCCTCGCGCACAGCAACCCTCCTCCCTCGTGCGGCCTTCGCCATCGTCCAACGACACCGGCGCCCCCTCCATCATCTCCCCTCGCCTAGAGACACCCACGGCCTCTTCTCCTTCCCAACGCAAACCCGCAGTAACCCACGGCTTCAACTTCCTCCTTCTTCTTCCTCGCAACCAAAGCCCACGGCAACCGGCGGAGCAACCCAGTTTTCCCCCTCGCCCTCTCAACACTCGCGAACCCAAAGTCCCCCTCCGCGCGTTCTACTCCTCCTCGCCATCACACAAGTCCGCGGCCTCCCCAAGCCTCGCTATCAGGCCACGCAACGCCCCATACCACTGCACAGAAGCCTCTCTTCATGTGCACGACGCCTTCCAGCCTCACCTCAGCCCCGTGCCCAGCTGCACTCGCCCCAAGCACAAACAACGCCCGGATCTCCTCCTCAACGCGCGCAAACGCAGCCCGGGGGTTCTCCGCTTCCCCACGGACGTGAACAACCTTGTTACGGCCCTCATCCTCGCAGTTATCCTCAGATCTGATGTCGACAGCCCCCGGAGCTCGCTGACAGCCGTTGTCCATCGTTTACTCGCTACCGCGACAAGTTCGAACCTTGGACATCGAAGTTTCAGAACCGTACGCGTCGCCGTTGCCGTTGTCGTCATCTGATCCCTCGCTGCACTTCAGGTCAATAGATCTACCCCTAAAAACTCTTAACCCACACCGTAAAGTAGAGAACTTAATAAAACAGGGTGATTAGATGTCGTAGGAGATTTTTGTAAATCTGTCCTGATCGAAAAACGTCTATTCTGATTTCATGTTTTGTCAAACCAGGGAACCGTCTCCTCTGTAGCGTAGTACTCGTCGAGATGTTTCCAACAACACCAAGAACGTCAAAAACAGGCAAGTATATGATTTGATATGATTTTTAGAAGTTTCGGCACTTTTACACCGCCTTCATGTATTGCTGGATAACTTAAAAATTTGACGTGAAATGACGTAAGAAAGTGACACCATAATGACCAGGACAAAATTTGTGATCCAACGGTATATCATACGATATATTCCAATTTTAAACAATAAGAGAAAAGAATAATTGTTGTAGCAAGTTCAATATAAAGGACGTGTTCGTCATTAATTCAAACTGCGGTAACAGTTGTTCAACCCACTTCTATCTTGTAGAACTGTCACGATAATGTTAAAATATTGTTAACAATAACTTTCTAAGAGTCTTGACATACCTAACAAATATGGACATCGTGAAAATCGTGCGCCTCGAAGGCGGAATCGTGAATTCGTGGTGTCGTGTGAGTCAACTAGGCCGGCTCGTGTTCCGGCAAACTTTTGGGTGGGGTTAGGGTTGAGCGGACACTGGGCGTCTGAAGGGTACTCTCCTCAAGAGCACCACCCGCATGCGGTGGGTTAGCGTCAATCACGGTAAGCACCCGTGAGAGGAACGACCTTCTCATCATGACCTAAAGGCGAGAACCCTAGATTAGATGTACTCTTGACATGAAACTTGCAACGATAACTTGGTCTCATGAAATTGATATGATATTGAACTCAGAGAAAATCTTTACTTTAATCTTGTAACTATCTAGAACTGCATGTTAGGGATGTTCGTTTCCGTTTCTATATATGTCGATGTTAAATTACTGCAGTCACTTCATTGAAATATGTAATGCTTCTTAAATTCATATCTGTCGTATATCTTGTCTTGGGATGCTAACTCTTTCTTTCAAACCGCTAGCTGACATACATTCATGTTTTTGGATGTATGTCAGATTCTGAGCTTGAATACCCGGAGGATTCGTACGTGACGCCAGATTTGGAGAGTCAGGAGTTCGCACCTGACGCAGTGCCTCTTCCAGCAGAGGATTAGTGGACCCCCGCACTTTACTATTTTTCTAGTTTCCTTTTCAGACGTTGTAGTTGTTTTCGTGTACGTTCCATTTTCTTGTTGCTACTTTAGCCCAGCTGTGGCTTGTTTAATTTCGTGTACGAACATTATCTCTGGTTGTGGCTCTATTTTCTGAAATGTTTCTGATTGTTCTGATACGAAAATGCAAGGACCTCCTCTGTGTTTCATCGTAGACGCTTATTGGACACGAGCTTCACCGCTCCAGTTCTAGCGGACCGCGTAACGTTCTCGCTTCCGATGTCTTTTGGGAAACGGGGCGTTACAAAAAGTAATACCACAAAGTGTGTGCATGAAAAGCATAAAGTATTAATTTTCAAAACCAAATTTCTCTTTCCCTTTGGCATATCAACAAGATAAGAAGGTGCTAATTGATAATAAATCACCAAGGGTCAGAGAAATCAACTAATCTATATGCACAACATAATATGAATGAAATGCAATGACATATAAATGAAAATAACATGATAGCAATCAAACATGTCATACTCCCATAAAATCATACAAACTATGCAAACTTGGGAGTAGTGGACGAACTCACATATATATGGGTACAAAAAGTAATTATACAAGTATGGTACCCAAGCAATGAAGTGCACTATGAGTGAGTTAGCAAGGTGGAAATCAAATAAAGACTGAGTTTGATTTTTATATATAGTCGCATGAGAATATGTCAATCCTAATATACGATTCTATATGTGTGTTCATATCGTGCCGAGAAACATTCTTAGGAATCCAAAAGATAGTGATTTGGGATTCTTAAGAAGAGGTTGTGTAGAGGCATGAGAAGGAAGTTGGGATGCACGCTTGTGAAGTGGAACAGAAATATAAGCGTGTCCTGTGTGTGAAACATGCAAATGAACATTAGTTCTAACATGAAAATTTTTAAGCCACATGTTATAAATATTCCTCGAATAAACATATGAGTAAGGATTATTAATACACAATGCACATCAGTCAAGAATTTGACACACGTGAAATACATAGACATGAATGACATACAAGACACACAATATGCAAACATATGATATGCATGAGATAATCTCAAACACAAAGTGACATCTTCATGCATTCAACACACATGGATACCAAATGCAAGAATATACTTACAACATTAAGCTCCCCCTACTTTGGTGCATCACTTAAACACCATCAACTCCATTTGAATGAAAATCTTTGCAAATTAAGGAGTTGGTAGAGTTGGTATCCCAATGTGGATTGAACCTAGAAAACATAATTTTGGTATCCAAAAACCTTTTTGGATCCGATGGGTTATGCAACAAATTTAACAAACTAAATTCAAATTATTGTAACCCATGTCCTAATGTAATCATACACAATATTAATGAAACATGTAATCATGTTACTAGATAAATATATAACCATATACATGCATGTACCAAATGTACCAAAAGTAAATATGTATATTAATCCAAAAGCATGACATGCATCACATTCAACAAAACATAAATATGAACCAAAGCATGTGTTGCATAAAAATATTAAATATTTTAGACATTAAAATCATAAACACAATGATTTACTAATAAACATGCAATGGAAATCAAATTCAACATGAATTTACGTTTCTAACAAACATGAGCATCTAAGACCAATATGCAAACAAAAGAATAAACCAATTCTTAACACAAGTGCTTTGGTACCCATAAAATGAATATAAACTTATGGTACCAAGCAATGAAGGGTCAACGGAAACTAACCCTTTGGAACCAAGTCCAAGAGGACCGTGATTTCCCAACATAATCGTCATTCAAAATAATATCATGAATATAAGATTGCACATACATATCATTAGCATGATTACTAGTGTTATTAGGACCCCAAATAGTGTGTGTTTTGGGTATCCTCTTCCTAGTGGTTCCATGCACAAAAGGTTGATCTCTACGTGGTGCATGTGGCCTAGGAACATGAGATCTAGCAATAGCATGAGGATATGTGTATGGAACATTGTGTTGTGCTAAAGCATGATGATGGGCATATGGTCCATGGTGTGGTGTTGCATACATACGTGGATGAAAATGAGGTGTGTATGCATGAGGATGATCATGAGAATAAGCATGCATATGTGGATGTGATGTGTGATCATAAGCATGTGAAGGTGCATGAGCATGAGTACGTGCATGAGAGTGTCTCAAATGAGTGTTTGCACGTGCTCGTGGGTGTGGAGCATAAAAATCATCATACGTATGAACAAGTGGGGTAGGATGTGTGTTCCTATGTGGCATAGTATTGGTGTACATGAATGCATGTCCCTTCCTTTGATGTCCACCCTTGGTGGGTTTCTTTCCAAAGGAGGGAGGAATAGGAGTGGTGGTTTCCTTAGTAGTAGAACTACACAAGTGGTTATAGACACCACTCGTGGATGCACCGGAGGATGGCCTCACAAGATCTATAGTTGCTTCACTATAGGAGGTGCGTGCATTGGATGCATGTGTGATGAGCTCGTGCACTTGGGATTTGAGATCCTCATTCTCAATGCCCAAACTAGTGTTTTGAGATTGAAGATTTTCAATCTCAAGATCGTTACTATCCGCAATGGAAACATGATCAAGTTGACATTTGAGGGACTCCACCTCATTTCTCAACATGCCATTTTGAGTGAGCAATCTTGCTTTCTCAATAGCGAGTGTATCAACAATGGCGTCATTGTTAGAGGTGCTACATGTAGATGTGTTAGTGAGACTAGCAATCTTATCTTTAGCATCATAATATCTATGCAAAAGCTTTTGATATTTATCAAATAATTGCTTAAGTTCAATTCTAAGATCATCCACGGTTACCTCTTCACCGTCGCTATCACTTCCACTTGAATCACTTGATTCGTCACTAGAGTCACCCTTAGTGACGTCCTCTCGTGCCATCAAACCCATGAATGAATCCCTGTCATCATTGGAGGAAGAACACTCCGAGGTGGACTCTTCTTGCTCCGCTAGCATGTGCCATATTTGATATGTCGTTGTTGCCTTGGACACACGCATAAGAATGTTATAAGATAAATACTCAAGCAAGATATCCATTACCTCTTGATGTTTCTTCACCAATTCTTTTTGCTTATTTGTCCATTCAGGTTAAGAATTGGTAGGTGCACAAAGGGGCTTCTCCACAAGCTTCCGATAATCATCGTCAATGGATTGAATATAAGCCTTCATCTTTACACACCAAATTTGATAATTGGGTCCAATGAGATATGGTGGAACAGGCCTTCGTGTGTTGTTGTTGGTTGCCATAGCTATAACCTCGCTCTGATACCAATTGTAGTGACCCTGTGCTATGATGAATAAACACTAGTGGGTGAATAGTGTTCTATAGAATTATAAGGAATTTACACCAAATAAAACCATAATTAACCAACAAATGCGGAATGAAAGAAATGAACAATAACGCAAGGAAGAATGCAAAGCAAACATGCAATGTACCCTGGTTCAGTGCCACCCAAGTCTCCCCGACTTGTTACCGGTGCCCTAATCCCGCAACACCCGGATCCCCTCCGGATACTCTAGTAAAACCACTAGAGCTCTCCTTTAGCCCACTAGCGGAAACCCCACAAGTGCAATCGATCTACAATCGATGTCCGTGTATCCCACAACCCGGGAACACGCAAAAACCTTAATCCCACGACTAGTGACTAAGCATACTCTCAGAAACCGAGAGCAAAACTTACTCTTGACTCCCACAACTTGGGATCAAGCCAACCCTCTCAACAACCGAGAGTATACAACAATTTATATGAAGTATAGAGAATGAAATTTAAAGCTCTTACCACAAAATCCTATGCCTTGAGAAATACTTACCAATATAGGGCAAGAATGGATTTTGAGGAAGTAGATAGCACCAAACCCTAGCTCCACCAAGATGGACAGCAATAGATGGCTAGGGTGAAGTTGGTGACTTGGATTCAAGCTCTTAGCTTGAGTAGCTCACAAAGAATGAGAATCTCCCTTGAGGAAATAGGGCTCAAAGAGTAATGGAGAGATTCTTGTGAGATGAGAAAGCTTAGAAAATGGAGTTGAATAGCTCTTCTCTTGGATGTGAAAATGTCCCAAAATCAGCCTTGATTCCTGGTTTGAAGCAACTCAAACTTATATAGAGAAGAGACAAAACGGTCACAAAAATCGTGGCATTAAATGCCCAAACGGCTCTATTCTGAAGCTGCTTAATCGGTCTAAGAAGGATTACTGACCGATTAATTTTGCAACTAGTCGGTCGGTGAACCTTCTTGGACCGACTAGAAGGAAGACAGTGAAGATAGTGAAATCAAGAGATATGAGAACTAGTCAGTCTAAGAAGAAACGACAATCGACCAGTTTGACAACTAGTCGATCGGTGAGCCTTCTTGGACCGACTAATTAGTCAACAGTAAAGAAGTCGAATTTCACTAGGAGAACTAGTCGGTCTGAGAAGAGACACCAACCGACTAGATCGTCATTTAGTCGGTCGGTGAACCTTCTTGAACCAACTAATATGTCAACAAATAGGCTTGAATTAATTAGGATAACTAGTCGGTCTGACAAGGATTTCCAACCGACTAGATCGTCATCTAGTCAGTCGGTGAACCTTCTTGGACCGACTAAATGATCAACAGATGGTCTTGAATTGATTAGGATAACTAGTCGGTCTGAGAAGGATTTTCAACCGACTATATCGTCATCTAGTCGGTCGGTGAACCTTTTGGACCGACTAATTGATCAACAGTAAATGGGCTGAAACAAGCAAGGATATCTAGTCGGTTCAAGAAGGATTTCCAACCGACTAGATCGTCATCTAGTCGGTTGGTTCTTCTACTTGAACCAACTAAGATGCACACAAAGCCAAGAAATGAAGCGAAAAGCTTCGGGAAAGTTTCTAAGGGCTTCTAAGGCAATCCTAGAGATAAGATATGAAAGTTATGAGGATTAACACGACAAACCGTAGCTAGACACGACAAACCGACTTCAAAGCTTCAACATGGAGAATCCGAAACCCTTGACTTCATGAATACTCCTTGAGCTTCAACGAAGCTCTAGTCACAACGATTACGCGTTCTGAGGAAGTCTTGGGACGTCGCTTGAGATGAACAAATTACTTTGACGACGATCTCCATAATTCTTCATGGACTTGAGTCTTTTAGTTGAATGACTTGAATATCTCCAACGTCATAGTCTTCGAAGCTTTTGACTCATCCATTCCTTTCTTCTCTTTGGATTGAATCTCCATTCATTTGTTGATGCCATTGGCTTGAGGTTAGAGATAGCCTTTGAGTTCTTCAAGCCAATGCTTCACCTTTGTTGATCTACCAAGTCCTCCACTTGAATCAACACGTGTAGTCACTTTTGATCTTCTTGAATCTAATTGGTGACTTTTTAGCTAACTGCAAACACAAGAGTTAGTCACAATGATTTGTGTTTGATCATCATCAAAATCAAGGTGGAGAGTCCAATACTCAACAATACGCATGTCTTCTTCTTCACATTGGTATGATCATCAAGTGCAATCAAAGCCTCATCTCAAGCACCTGAGTTTCACCTGCATGTCTTCTTCTTCACATTGGTATGATCATAAAAAGGCATATGTAAGTGTTATTTCGTTTCATCTTTTTGTGAAACCTCCTAATTCTCTTTGTGGGAAGTAGTTACTCTCTTTGTGAGAGTTACTCTCTGTGTGGGAGTTTGTGTCTCTATGTGGGACAAAGGCTCTATGTGCAAGAGCACGAGTCTCTCTGTGTAAGAACAAGGATATCTCTTTATGGGAATCCAAAATCCTTTGTGTGAGGTATCTCTGTGTGAGATTGTATTCACATCTCTTTGTGGGAATCATAGTGAATATTGGTGTGGCTGGACGTACCCAAGTTTGGAGAACCAGGGTAAAATCCTTGTGTTTACGATTGTTATTGTTGAGCACTCTGTTTATTTCCGCTGCTTATTGTGTTGTAATTTTAGTAACTTTTAATTAAGCACTTTGCTTGTCATTACACTATTCAGCCTACCTCTAGTGTGTGTGTTGCCCCGTAGAGTCCTAACAGTATCTTATTTAATATATTCTAAATATATCTGATACTTTCCATGGTGCTTATATGAATTCTAACTTTTGCATCGAAGGAGTTGAATTAACATGCCATCCAATTTGGCTCAGCTAATGCTCTTGTTATTTTTAATGTGAAGGCTTATGAGCAGAAGTTCTATACTATAACCTATCCATAAATCCTAGTCTAATACCAAATACTCTATCCACCATGTAAGCCAAGCGATTATTGTGTCAGATGTTCCTTAGAATTCATTAGTAGATAGTTGCCATGCTCACCACTTAATTTGCCTTTGGTAAAATTTCTTTACTTCCAATTTTTAAAGTACAAACACATCATTCTTGCTTCTTGCATAGAGATTTTCGAGTATAAGTCCTACGTGTCTTTCATCAGCATTAGGGTATGTCGAAATTTATCCAAAAATATGATGTTTCGCTTAGTGTGGTTGGTTCCAAATTAGGGATGTGCAGGTGGTGTTTGGTTCTAACTCTTATACGCTTATTGTAAGCCTAGTCTAACCTGTTTATATACATGGCTTGATTTCGAAAGATGAGTCCAATTCAAAATAGAGGAACTGGATTCAGGCATTAATCACGTTTGAATTAATCCCGTTCAAATAATAAATAAATAAACGTTTACATTATGCATGATTTTTTAGAGTAAATAAGCGAAAATTTTACACTATGCCAAAATATAAAATTTGTTAGATAATGAGAAGAATGAGTAACCATGGCACAAAGCCATGGTTCTCTATTTACTAAATCAATAGAAGCCCAAAGGCCATAGGATAACCAAAGGTCCCCATTAATAGGGATAATGGGGAGTAATGTGGGGATAAAGATAAGGGGAGGCCAAAGGCATCCCTTATTCATAACTGATCACTCCATATTTTACACCCTTTTTCTGCATGTTTGCATGCCACTTTGATCGCTCATATCGCGTTTTTCACTATTATTCGACAATATTGCGATGCTTTTCACGATTTCTTGTTTTTTTTCGTATTTCAGGAGATATGGAGCGATTCGGAGTGATTTTGAGATCAAGAGGATTTGCACCCACTCCAGAGTGTCACCCAAAGCTCTTTTGAGGGCTATTCGGCGATGGAAGACAAGTGGAAGAAGAAGGGACTTCATAGGAGCGACGAGGAGGCGAAATGATGAAGAATGGGCATCTACAGCATGTCACTCGACCGAGTGAAGCACTCACTCGGTCGAGCAAGAAGACCACTCGGCCGACCAGACCGGACACGCACCACAGAAGGAAATCAGCATGCACTCGGCCAAGTGACGATAGTCCATTCGGCTGAGTATGGATATCCCCTCGCCCGAGTGGCACGGGAAAATCCACCCACTGAAGGAGCCGACTTACTGGAATTTTACAGTCGATTTCAGAGTTGTCACTCGGCCGAGCATGGAATGCCCCTCGGCCGAGTGAGTAAAGCCACTCGGCCGAGTCACCTCCGAAGACAGACCCCCGAAAATCCCCGACTTACTGGAAATGTATAGGGTTTGTCACTCGGCCGAGTGACATTTGTCACTCGGCCGAGTGAGCCGTCCCGCCTGCTGCGTAAACTGCGATTTCTGGGCTGCGCAGGGGCATTTTTGTCACGATTTTTTGGGTGATTTTGAGGGGTATTTAAACCCAGTTTTTGCCCTAGTTTATGAGGACTTTTTGATACTTTTTGTCAACCTTTTTGAGAGCTTTTTAGATCACTAGATTTAGCTTTTCTCTTGGAGATTAAAAAGGTTATTTTTGTTGGATGCTATTGGGTTCTCATTGGTTTGTCTCTCTTCTTATCAAAAACTCTATTTTTGTTGATAATTTCTCTATTGCAATGAATTGTGCTGAATTTGTTATTGATTTTCTCATGAATTGCATGATGATTAGTGAGTAGTTTTTTCGTCTTAGGGCATAGGGATGAACCATGTGAACCCTATTTCTAAATTGTGATGAATTGGTGAAATTCTTGCTCAAATTGATTAGGGTTAGGTTAGGATTGATTAATTACGGATAGCTAGGGATTCATATTGATTGGGATTTGCAAGAGATTGGGTCCCAATTGATAGGAAGCCCTAGAAATTCGATTTAGATTTACGATTGGATTTCTCTAGAATTGGTTTGCAAGAGATTGGGCCAAAGCTAGGATTTTTAATCGTGTTTCTATACTAATATCCGTTTGCAATAGATTGGACGGGTAGGAACTATTTCAACCTAGGTCGTAGCTCGAGTTTGCACGAGAGTGGGCTCGAGATACGGTTGAACGATGATGTCGTTCTTCTCGCTAGCGGCTTAGGTTAGGGTTTGCAAGAGATTGGGCCCTACCCTAGGTTCGCTATAGACCGACAATAGCTCAAGAGCGTGAGCTTGGTTCTACATTTAGTTGCAACTAGTTCACCTAAAATTCAAGTCTAGCATTGATGTAACCTACGAATAACAACGATGAGATACTGTTCGTAGTGGGGATTCCCTATTCCTAGGTGCTTTATTTTATTGATATTTCTACCGACATTCGAACGATTGTGACAATTTTACCCCAAATTATTTTCGACCATCTTGATAGCTATGTGATTGGAAGGATACACTGTCATTGTTCCTCCCTGAGTTCGATACCCACTCGCCGCTACACCGTGTGCTTGCGGTAAGACTACGAGTCGCTTGTCCTGGGTGCGCGTGCATACCGAGGCGCGATCATGTTATTGGAGCCGTTGCCGGGGAAGTGCATTTGACAGTTTTTGATTTTGATCACCCGGTTATCTCTCACCATCTATCCATCTTTATTTCCTTATTTTTTCTTTTTGACTCTGTTTGCTGCCCAATTTATTTGCTTTCCCAGAATTCTCCATAAGATCTTAACAGGAAAATGGGGGAGGCAATGTTAATGACTGAGTCAAGCCGGGGAGATGATGACTCCTTTGCGAGCCTTCTTAAAGAACTTGTTGATGAGGTCCATGTCACAGGGGTATTCGCCGTTGATATCGAGGACCCCATTGAGCAACAATTTGCCATTTTTGTGATGGATCAAATCTCCCCGGAAGGGACTATAGAGGGCAACATCAGAGTTGATGTGAGGGACGGCAAGTTATATTTTGAAAATGCCAGAACATGCATCGAAGAGTACTACTCTTCTGAGGAATCCATTGATCAAGCCGAGATTCAGGGAAGTACACTCTACGACCCTTACTCTTATTCTTGTGAACTCACTGACGCATCTCTTGATCTCAGGCTTGGACCGGAGCCCAATGGCGATCCCATCGATGCCCACGCAGAGTCGTGTAGCGTCTATTCCGATGCACCGTCCTCACCGATAAGTGAATCCGAGTCGGCGTGGAGGAGCCCACTCAAGGAGAAAGAACTAAACCCATATGTTGCAGGAGAAATCAAGCTTACACGAGGAGAGGAAGTAGAGGATACAGCGCCACCTGAGGTAGAGCTTAAACAATTACCACCAAATCTAAGGTACGCTTTCTTGGGGAATAAATTGACCTACCCAGTTATTGTTAATGCCCACCTCAACCATGATCAACTAGAAAGACTCTTAGATGTCCTTAGGAGTCACAAAGATGTGCTTGGCTACACCATCTCTGACCTTAAAGGAATAAGCCCTAGGATTTGCACGCATAGAATCCACTTGGAAAACACTGAAGCTACCTCGATAGAGCCTCAAAGGCGGTTGAACCATAACATGAAGGAGGTGGTTAAGAAAGAGATTCTAATGTACTCGAAGCTGGCATTATTTATCCTATCTCTGATAGCCGGTGGGTTAGCCCAGTTCACGTCGTTCCTAAAAAAGGGGGAATGACCGTTGTAAAAAACGAAAAGGGAGAACCCATTTCTACACGCACTATCACGGGATGGCGAATGTGCATTGACTATAGGAAGTTTAATAAAGCCACAAGGAAAGACCATTACCCATTACCCTTCATTGATCAAATGCTTGAACGCCTTGCTAAACATAAATACTTTTGTTATTTGGATGGGTATTCGGGGTTCTTTCAAATTCCCTTGCATGAAGACGACCAAGAAAAGACCACTTTCACATGTCCTTATGGTACATATGCCTATCGTAGAATGCCCTTTGGACTTTGCAATGCTCCCGTCACTTTTCAAAGGTGTATGACATCGATCTTTTCTGATTACATTGAAAATATTATGGAAGTCTTCATAGATGATTTTTCTGTGTATGGAAGTGAGTTTGATTCTTGTTTGGCTAATCTTACTAAAGTCCTCAAACGATGCCAACAAAACAACCTCACTCTTAATTGGGAAAAATGTCATTTTATGGTCATCGAGGGGATAGTGCTTGGGCATCTTGTGTCCTCTAGAGGGATTGAGGTTGATAAGGCGAAAGTTGAGGTAATCGAAAAACTCCCTCCTCCTATTAATGTAAAGGGCATTAGAGGCTTCCTTGGTCATGCAGGGTTTTACCGCCGCTTTATCAATGACTTTGCCTTAATTGCCCGACCACTTACTTCCTTACTTGCTAAAGATGCCCCCTTTGTCTTTTTCAGGAGAGTGCTTGCAAGCATTTAATACGTTGAAATGAGCGCTCATTTCCGCCCCCATCATACAACCGCTGGATTGGAACCTTCCCTTCGAGATTATGTGTGATGCAAGTGACCAAGCCATTGGACCGGTGCTAGGAAAAAGGAAAGACAAAATGCTTCATGCTATATTCTATGCTAGCAAAACATTGGACGATGCACAGAAAAATTATACTACCACCGAGAAAGAGCTTTTAGTGGTCGTTTACTCCATCGAGAAGTTTCGTTCCTACCTCCTTGGATCCAAGGTTATCGTCCACACCGACCACGCGGCATTGAAGTATCTTCTAAGAAAAAAGGAGGCAAAACCAAGACCGATAAGATGGATACTTTTGTTGCAAGAATTTGACTTGGAGATTAGAGATAAGAAGGGAACTGACAACGTTGTGGCGGACCACTTATCTAGACTCGTTCACGACAAGGAGGATGAGAGCTTGCCAATCGATGACACCTTTGTCGGCGAGAGGCTATTCGCCGTAAGACCCAGAGAGGTGCCTTGGTATGCGGATTTCGTCAATTATTTGGCTTGTGAGATAAAACCATGCGGAATGCCCATGCAACAAAAGAGGAGGTTTATGCACGAAGTCCGAAATTATTTTTTGGAAGATCCGTATCTCTTCAAGATTTGCAAGGATGGTGTTATTCGGAGATGTATTTCCAAGGAGGAGGCCACGTCAATCATCTTGCATTGCTATAGTATGCCATGCGGGGGACATCACGCCTCATCTAAGACCACCGCTAAGATATTGCAATGCGGATTCTTTTGGCCGACCATGTTCAAGGATACGCATGACTTCGTCAAGGGATGCGATCGATGCCAAAGGACTGGGAATATATCAAGGCGAACAAGATGCCGATTAGGACCATTCTAGAAATTGAGCTATTCGATTGTTGGGGAGTGGACTTCATTGGACCTTTTCCGTCAAGCAAGGGAAACAAGTATATCTTATTAGCCGTGGACTACGTCTCTAAATGGGTGGAAGCCATTGCGACCCCTACTAATGATGCGAGGGTGGTATCCAAGTTTTTCAAGCAAAACATCTTCCCACGTTTTGGAGTGCCTCGTACTTTGATAAGCAAAGGGGGAAGCCACTTTATAGAGAACAAATTTGAAGCCATGTTGAAAAGATATGGGGTGAATCATAGAGTTGGCATGGCATACCATCCCCAAATGAGTGGCCAAGTAGAGGTGTCAAACCGAGAAATCAAGCAAATTCTAGAAAAGACCGTAGATAGATCTAGAAAAGATTGGTCAATGAAATTGAACGATGCTCTATGGGCTTATCGTATGGCCTTTCGCACTCCTATTGGCACCACACCGTACCGACTTGTTTATGGGAAAGCTTGTCACTTGCCGGTAGAGTTGGAGCACCGCGCATATTGGGCTATTAAGACATTCAACTATGACTACAAGAGTGCGGCGGTAAGGTGACTCTTAGACATTAATGAGCTTGATGAGATTAGACGTGATGCTTATGACAGCTCAAGGATTTATAAGGAAAGGACTAAAATCCTCCACGACGCACGCATCACCGTCAAGGACTTCAAGGTCGGAGATAAAGTCCTCCTATTCAATTCCCGACTCTGACTCTTTCCCGGAAAATTAAGATCGCGATGGTCCGGACCATTCACCATTATGCACATACAACCGGGGGGAGCTTTTGAATTGGAAGGGAAAGACGGAGCCACATTCAAGGCGAATGGACAACGGCTCAAGCATTATTCTGAAGCAGTCCCCTCCGGTGAAGTGAAATACGTATATCTACTCAAGGGACACCCCCACGATCTTTCGTATCTCCTCGATGAAGTGATTGAAGAAGCAATCCCCCACTCTATTGGCGCTCTCCATGACGATGGCTTCGAAGAAGGCCAAGCTTTGGGTGAAGAAGAGAAGTTGGAGGACCCTCCAGGTAGCTCCACGGACGGTAATGAAGGCGACGCTGATGTCGCAAGAATACGAGAGCTTTGCAAGCTCTCAAAGGCCAAGAATCCGAAGAAAGCTCCACCGAATGGAAGATCGGTGTCACCGGCCAAGAAGAAGATAGGAACAAGCTCTAGATTGGGGGACTTATCCCCCAACATTACCCATGATGAGGGGGCGTCGAGGAAGACAGATGATCATCACGACCCAAATCCAAGCGGCCTTCCCGACAAGTTCGACGGGCGTATCTCATATGCGCCCAACATCACGAGCTAAACGAATATCTAAAGGGGTCGAGCTAATGACCTTAAACGAGCGCTTGTCGGGAGGTAACCCGACGGTTTTTGCATTGTTTTTATTTGATTTTTATTTTTGGTTTAGATTTTTATTAGTGTTTAGATTCTTGTGTCCATGAAAATCATGACAACGGGTCCTAATTTTCATGACAGGAGAAGGAGAAAGGGAGATCAATCATATGGAGGATGATCGAGGCAAGGGAGAGCGCTCTAAGAACGCGTTCAGGCCTTAGGAGGAGGAAGAAATAGACTGGAGGAAGAAAAACAGAGACTGGAGCGAAAACGGAGAGCAGATGCAGAAAACAGCACTTCACTCGGCCGAGTAGCTTATTTCACTCGGCCGAGCAAAGACTCCACTCGGCTGAGTGGAGCATCAAACCGGAAAGTTTCTGCAGACCAACTCTCTGTCACTTTCTGTAACTTTTAGCGTTAATTGCCACTCGGCCGAATACTTTGCCACTCGGCTGAGTGAAACAGATACCCTCCTAGCTCTAGAATTACTGAGTGGCAGAGCCACTCAGCCGAGTGGAGTTTCTCCCTTCGGCCGAGTGAACCAAATCCACTCGGCCGAGTCGTAAGTGGCGAGGAGAATTTTGAAATTTTTAGTTTTACGCCACTCGACCGAGTGATAATATCACTCGGCCGAATCGTAACAATTTCTATATAAGTGACGCGCAGTGGGCGCGAAATACGATACCAAAAAAATCCCAAAATTGCCCGAGCCCGCTGCCGATTCAATTCCTCGGCCGCTGCGACTCCCCCCTTGCCCGCTGCACCCTTACCGCCACCCGAGCTGACCCCCCTCGCCGGCGATCGACACCCCGCCGACCGCCGACGACCGGCCATCCCCCCCCCCCCCCCCGCCGGCGCCGCCTCCGATCACCCCTGTTTTGCCCCAAAAACCCATTTCTCCCTATTTCTCTTGATTTGTACGCCCGTGAACCCCGATTTCAAATCAATTTCCATATCTATCTACTATCCCCTATCTCCCCCATATATATTGAATATTATTCGCTGATTTGATCGTTTGATTTGCAGGCTAGTTTCGGGGAGCTTTGGGGAGCTTTTGGACGCGCTTTGAGCTTCGCGGCGGAGGCATCTCTTCGCACACACAGCTGTTTGCTCTCGCGGCGTGTTCAGGTATACTCGTTCCATTATTTAGCACGTCGCACTACTTATTTGGATGTGACACGTCTCACGGCACACATGCCACCGCGCACTAGGCCACGTACACTGGGATCCGCTGCCAAGCAGAAGAGGACCGATGATCCTGGTCCCTCTTCCGCTAGGGAGGACTCCCCTCCACCTAGCCCACCACCGCCACCTACACAGTCGATCCCTGTCGATCATGTCCCTCCACCCACTCCCGTCGCTGGGCCGATGGGGATTACGTTTCGAAATGACGCACACCGCGCCAGATTTGAGCGTATCTACCATCGCTCGATAGTACCCTCTAGGTTTGCACACCTAGCCGACCTAGACCCCCTAGGGGTACTTGAGGGGCTTCTCACGTTGTACGACAACGTGGGATGGTGTGATTTTCTGTCGGTGTCGACGGATACTTACATCCGTCTGACACTAGAGGTCCTCAGTTCCATTGACCGGACCCCTGGAGGATGCTCCTTTCGTCTGATGGATTGAGAATGTGAGATCACTCTCGACATGCTTAGAGCGTTCTTCCAGTGGCCTGCCGTCCCTGACCCTGACCGAGCCTACGCTCCCACGCACATCCCACCCCCGTCGTTCGACGCCAGCACCTTCTGGACATGGATCAAGGGATCCCCACTCGCCTTTGACCCTAGTAGGGCCAAGGCCTCAATTATCCTCCACCCCTGCCTCCGCATTGCACAGCACCTTATGGCGACTACTTTCCTAGCGAGGTACGAGCCCGGGACCATGTCTACGCCAGAGCTCTACATGCTCTACGCGATGACTCACCCTAGGGTTCTAGACAGGGGTAGCGACGATTTGGTCCCCGCGTCGAGATCGACATTACTAGTTGGTTTTTGGACCGCATTATCATTTCGGTGAGCGCTCGCTCACCTATCTGTTGCGGCGGTCTGATCACCCTTTTGGCCCTTATGACCGGCGTGGACCTACCTGACGACTTGCGTTGACCTCCGGGCCCCACCGCACTTTCTATAGATGTTATGGCCCGGATGAAGATGCTTCGTCCCCACGGTCGCCAGCACTGGGTGTGGTTGCATTGTCCCTTCAGCGCTGACTACATGGTTCTTCCAAGCCACGCTCGAACACACATTGGACCGGCTCACGGGGACTAGATTCTAGCGATGGATCTCCTCATCCCTGCTGCCTACGTGCTTGAGCCCGAGGATGCTGAGCAGGCACCCCCTGCACCATATATTGACCCCGTGATCCCTCAGCCAGCACCTGCACTGTCTGCACCTCCCGACACCTCTGTCCACACGTCTGTTAGTGTTGGGAGCACTTTAACTGAGTCCACCACCACCACCACCACCACCACCACCGAGCCTATGTCTGTCGAGCCCATTTCCACACTGAGACCCGAGCGTCCACCCACCATTCTTGAGAGCGGCGAGTCTTCCTTTACTCCCGCCGTGGAGACCCTCTCCCAATTGCTGTTCTCGACTCTTGGGGAGTCATCTTTTGTTCCATACACAGCCTCCTCAGTCGTCAACCTTTCGGTCTCCACCGCCGCTGTCTTTACCGAGAGCGTCGTGACATCTGTCCCCACGTCTGCGTCACTGACCTCTCCTGCTATCTCGTCGCCTATTTTTCCTTCCACCTCTGCTACTACTACTTCTGCTTCGCCCCAGCCTGTGTCCCAGCCTCACACATGGGCTGGGCATCACTTAGTGAGCTCAGCACACATTCCACACTTTCCTGATGGCCCCGTCCTCTACACTGCCTGCCAGAGACAGCCCCGCACTTCACCTGTTAGACTTGTGCGTCCCTCTGCTCCACCACCCCCTGACACTCCAGTTCAGAGCATTCGTGCTCTTGAGGGGGCTGTTAGTGGACTTCGAGGAGACTTTAGGGCTCTCTCTGCCACAGTCAGCACCGTGTAGACCCGCGTCGCCATCCTTCCCAGTATTCAGGCTTGCCTGAATCAGATTCTGGCGCGTCTGCCTCCAACACCCACACCCTCCCAGCAGCTACCACGCCCACCACCAGCACCACCACCCCCGCCACAGGACGGTGCTGGTGCAGTGCCACCACCAGCTTAGGCACACTCTTGATGCCTCTGATATTTTTTGTCGTTTTGCTTCTCGTTTGTTCTTGGGCCTGGTGATTTTATTTGCCCCCTCCTCCGCATACTACTTTGGTGCCTTTCTGATCATATCTTTTTATATCTTTTTGGGAGTGAGGTAGAGAATTTTTGGGGACACTTATATCTGCACCATACTGATCTTTGCATGCATCACATTCATTCACATCTTATCTTTCTTCATCATCAATCGAAGCACTGTTCGTATTTTCTTTTTCTTTTTCTTTCTTTTTCATCATACATGCATCCTCATCCACCCCACCCATTTCACGTCTCTCGGTGTGCCACACTTTGCACATTGAGGACACTGTGCACTTTAGCTTGGGGGAGTGAGTTCTCACACTTTTTGCTTTTCGTCACCTTTTATTTTTATTTTTTCCACCTTTTCTTTGTTTTTACACCACTTTCACTCACTATTTCGTTTTTTTATCATGCATCATGTTTTCTTATTTTCTTTGTGTGCCGCATTGTACATAGTAGTATCCATTTTCTTTTATCGTTATTTCTTTCATCTTTTGCTAGAGATGATTTTTCTGTGATGATGACGACGTGGTGTTAGCTTATCTCTATGTGCATGCTATTTTGTCACGTCATAGCTTTTGTTTCAGATATCATATGATATGTCCTGCTTTGCATTTGAAATAGTAACCCACTCTTTTTCTGTATGAATATGGATGAAATTCTGTTATTAGCTGATGTCTGATGATTCATATGTATGCTTTTCATAGAAAACACACCAAGCTTCACGCATTGATTGCTTATATATGGGGTACTGCTTTCCTTTCTCATATCACTTCTTATTGCATGAATTTTACGCTTCACTTTCAGGTTGATTGAATGTTTGCTAGGATGATATATCTGGACTAGTTTACTTTTTGAGATTAAACTGAGTAGATTATATTACGGTGCTGAAAGTTGTCGTGCACGTCCTATAGAGTGAACCGAGTGATACATTCATTCTTTCTCCACATATCTTGAGCATTATTTCTCTACTTAAAATTCATTGGTGAATCCCCCTAGCAAGTCTATTATCGGCATTTCCCCCGCTATTAATTTTCATGCTCCAAATTCCCAAAATCAAAAAGAAAAAAATATACATGTATATGTAATGCCCTACGTAGCTACTGCACACGTACTAGAGGGGGGTGAATAGTACTTTAAAATAATTAAGAAGATAATTCCAAATTATCTTGCAAACTCAACCAACAATGCAGAAATGTAAATATTGACAACAAAGAAATGCAATCGCAAACAGACGATATAACGGGTTCGGATCCACCCAAGTCTCCCCAACTTGTTTCCGGTGATCCTACGTCCCAAACACCCGGATCCCCTCCGGAGACTTGAGTTAGAAACCTCTAACTCAAATTTGCATTATGAAATACTTGTAGAAACCTCTATAGGATCAAATCATACACAAATGAAATTGTGACTCCCACAAACCGGGATCACAAACAAACTCTCACAACCGAGAGTAAAACACTTGTAATATCAAGTAAATGAAATACGAAATGCTTACCAACAAAATCCTATGCCTTGAGTAAACTTACGATTGAGGGCAAAGAGGATTTTGGGAAAGAAGAAGGCATAAAACCCTAGCTCCAAGATGTTGACCAGCAATGGAGGCCTAGGAAGTTGTTGGTGACCTTGGATCAAGCTCTTGGCTTAAATGGCTCACAATCAATGTGAATCTCTCTTTGGAAATAAGAGTGAGAGAGAGATTCTTGAGAAATGAATGAGCCTGGAAATGAGAATTAATGCTTCTCTTTGATTCTCTAAACTTCAATTAATATCTGCCTTGAATTCTATGAAAGCAACCCTTCAAGTATATATAGGATAGAGGAAAGAGAGAGCAAAATTCATGGCATTTAATGCTCCAACAGCTCTATTCTGAAGCAGACTAGTCGGTCAAAGAAGGATCACTGACCGACTAGTTTATCAACTAGTCGGTCGGTGATACAACATGAACCGACTAACTGAAGAACAGCCAAAAGGTGAAGTTCAGAAGATATAGAACTAGTCGGTCCAAGAAGACTTGCCAACCGACTAGTTTCACAACTAGTCGGTTGGTGAGTGTTCTTTGACCGACTAAGAGTCAAAACATGATAGGCTGAATTCAAGTTGAACTAGTCGGTCTGAGAACAAATTCCAACCGACAAGTTTCTCAACTAGTCGGTCGACAATCGTTCTTAGACCGACTAAAGATAAACAATACCTCAGGCTGAAAAACTGAACACACAACTAGTCGGTCTAAGAAGGATTCCTAACCGACTAGTTTAACAACTAGTCGGACGGTGAACCTTCTTGGACCGACTAACTGTAAACAGTAAAGAGCTGAATTTGAACAAGGCATTCTAGTCGGTTCAAGAAGCATTGCCGACCGACTAGATTGACATCTAGTCGGTTGGTTCTTCTTCTTGAACCAACTAACATGCACAAGAAGCCGTGATAAGAAGCGTTAAGCTTCAGGAAAGATTCTATGGGCTTCTAATAAGATCCTAGCTCTAAGATATAAGCGTTATGAAGATTAAAACGTAAGACCTACTCAAGGCTTAACATTCTACGAAAAGAAGCTAGAAGACAATAAATTAAACTTGACGAACCGTCTTCAAATGCTTCAATCCGAATCTCTTGACTTCAATAATGGTCCTTGAGCTTCAACGAAGCTTCAAGCACACGATCACGCGCTTTGAGAAGTCTTGAGACGTCGCTTTTGATGTTCATAGAATTTTGGCGACGATCTCCATAACTGCGCTCACAAAGAGTTAGTTCACGATATTTATGTTTGTTCGTCATCAAAACCAAATCCGGGGAGTGAATACTCAACAGTATATCCTTCTCTCTTTTGATTTGGGATCGCTTATGTATATATGTTTATTCAAAAAAAAAGAAAATGAAAAAAAGAGAAAAATTGATAAAAAGAAAAGAAAAGAGAAAAGAAGTTTATAAACGATCCCATATCATACTCTTTCTCTCTTTCTTCCCTCTTTTGTTTTTGTTTTTATTTTTTTTTTGGAGCTTCAAAAGAAATGGGGAATGTACATATTGATTTGTTTATGCCGCCACGCTTATGGATAAGCTTGGGGGAGAGGATCCAATGATGTATGAGAGAGTGACTACTTGACGGTGCATGACAACCTAGGCTAAGTAATCTTCTATACTCGGTGAGATTGCTAAAGTTTCATGAAATCCAGAAATCGACACTTAGCATTCATTTCATGAAAACCATACTTTTCTATTCTTACTATTCCATATCGTGTGATATCTCTTATACTCCTTATAGAAAGCATTCAATTGAAATGTGCGTGATCTATTGTTATGCATACCGCTTTAGATGCTTCAAACGATGTTAATCCTAGAATGATTCCATATTTCATGCTATTCTGAAATTTTGGGGTTTTCTATTTCGAATGCATCATTATACTATGATATCGAAATAAAAGTCTGTGACGTGTGTTTTATATTCGATGTATGCTATATGAGTAAGCAAAACCCACGTCCTGAGAAGAATGATCTAGCACCCCCCATCTTCGCTTTCTACTCTATTTTTATTTTTATTTTCCTTCTTTTCCATTATTTTGCCCGTCGGGTTTGCTTTCTACTCATCTTCCTCGAGGACGAGTAAGAGGTAAGCTTGGGGGATTTTTATCACTCCATATTTTACACCCTTTTTTTGCATGTTTGCATGCCACTTTGATCGCTCAAATCGCGTTTTTCACTATTATTCGACAATATTGCGATGCTTTTCACGATTTCTTGTTTTTGTCGTATTTCAGGAGATATGGAGCGATTCGGAGTGATTTTGAGATCAAGAGGATTTGCACCCACTCCGGAGTGTCACCCAAAGCTCTTTTGAGGGCTATTCGGCGATGGAAGACAAGTGGAAGAAGAAGGGACTTCGTAGGAGCGACGAGGAGGCGAAATGATGAAGAATGGGCATCTACAACATGTTACTCGGCCGAGTGAAGCACTCACTCGACCGAGCAAGAAGACTACTCGGTCGACCAGACTGGACACGCACCACAGAAGGAAATCAGCGTGCACTCGGTCGAGTGATGATAGTCCACTCGGCCGAGTATGGATATCCCCTCGCCCGAGTGGCACGGGAAAATCCACCCACTGAAGGAGCCGACTTACTGGAATTTTACAGTCGATTTCAGAGTTGTCACTCGGCCGAGCATGGAATGCCCCTCGGCCGAGTGAGTAAAGCCACTCGGCTGAGTCACCTCCGAAGACAGACCCCCGAAAATCCCCGACTTACTGGAAATGTACAGGGTTTGTCACTCGGCCGAGTGAGCCGCCCCGCCTGCTGCGTAAATTGTGATTTCTGGGCTGCGCAGGGGCATTTTTGTCATGATTTTTTGGGCGATTTTGAGGGGTATTTAAACCCAGTTTTTGCCCTAGTTTAGGAGGACTTTTTGATACTTTTTGGCAGCCTTTTTGAGAGCTTTTTAGATCATTAGATTTAGCTTTTCTCTTGGAGATTAAAAAGGTTATTTTTGTTGGATGCTATTGGGTTCTCATTAGTTTGTCTCTCTTCTTATCAAAAACTCTATTTTTGTTGAAAATTTCTCTATTGCAATGAATTGTGCTGAATTTGTTATTTATTTTCTCATGAATTGCATGATGATTAGTGAGTAGTTTTGTCGTCTTAGGGCATATGGATGAACCCTATGAACCCTATTTCTAAATTGTGATGAATTGGTGAAATTCTTGCTAGAATTGATTAGGGTTAGGTTGGGATTGATTAATTACGGATAGCTAGGGATTCATATTGATTGGGATTTGCAAGAGATTGGGTCCCAATTGATAGAAAGCCCTAGAAATTCGATTTAGATTTACGATTGGATTTCTCTAGAATTGATTTGCAAGAGATTGGGCCAAAGCTAGGATATTTAATCGTGTTTCTATACCAATATCCGTTTGCAAGAGATTGGACGGGTAGGAACTACTTCAACCTAGGTCGTAGTTCGAGTTTGCACGAGAGTGAGCTCGAGATACGGTTGAACGATGATGTCGTTCTTCATGCTAGCGGCTTAGGTTAGGGTTTGCAAGAGATTGGGCCCTACCCTAGGTTTTGTAGAGGAATATGCCCTCGGATCATTTGTATTTGATGCAGATGATAATTTAAGCCTAGATAGGGACTATTTTGCATATGATGCAAAAGAGATTAAATGTGTCTTAAATTGTTTAAGACTATATTTAATTAAATAAACGCGTTTAAAAGGTTACCTAGATGACGGGATCGTCCCGCTCTAAACGCAGGTTCAAACCGCGTCAAAAACGGAGTCCAAATGCACAAGTTATAGCCAAAACAAGTCAGCCCAAACTGTTGGGCTGAAACCAGCGAAAATGGAGGCCCACCAAGCCCGAATTTTCTGGTTAGGGTTTTTTGAAACCTGGGATTTTCTTGACGGCTACGTTTCTAAGAGAAGCATGACTTTTGGCTAACTTTGGACAATTGTTTGAAGGGTCAAACGGACTCGGATTGATGAGCCGTTCTTTCCTACGCGTTCACCGTTGAACCCTCTTCGATTTGGTAGGTTGTACCAACATTGAAGCTCAACGGTGAGGGAGTTAAAATTCACGGAAGTTTGCACTTTGTGAAGTGCAAACTAACTTGATTTTAATTAACTCAAATTAATAGTCCCACATCGGATTTTGAGAAAAGGGGAGAGTCCGCCGCCTATATAAATAGGGGTCTACTCTCCTCCTCAAAACTCGTCCCAAGCTCTAGATCTGAGCGGCTCTCGTAAATGTTGGAGCACGCTCGGATCTAAGCTAAATTAATATTCTCCTCTCCCTATAAATTTCTGCCTTGCTCCTGAGGGCTCTAGCAAAGCCGCAAAGGAGTTCGGATTCAGATCCGAAATCTAGGCGGAGGTTTCACTCGCGTGAAACTTTCTTCGGCGCGTGGTTGGCTCAGTGAAATGGGATTGATCGCCTCGGGATGCGGAGCGGTTCAAGGAGCAGTTCGGGGAGCGGTTCAAGGAGCGGCTCGGCATGGGACGGGAGCAGCTCGGAAGACGGTGCGGAACATCTCGCCTGCCCCAAGGCTGAGATTCCAGGTATGTGTTTAAGTTTTTCATTTAATTATTCGTAGTAGTTAGATCCCTCTTGGGGTGGTCAGATCCACCCCAAGTTGGCAGAGTTCCTGGCTAATAGGGTCTGGTTCCTTAGGGTTGCATGTTAATTAGATTAACATAAAAATTTTCCGCTGCATTTCTGTCTATGTTCCGTCCGACTTAGGACGGGACTAAATTTTTTGTGCCCTAAGGGTCCAAGAAAACCCTTCATTGGTATCAGAGCCATCTCTGTATGCTGATCTAGGACTGCGAATTTATTATTTGAATGCTTTTACAGAAAAATGATTTCTTTAAATTTATGCGATAAATTCAATTTTTTTTGTTTAAAAATTTTATATGATAAATTTTAAACATGAAAGTTTTAAAATGGAATTTTTAAATTTATGTGATAAATTTTAAAATTGTTTTAAAGCTTTTAAAACTTTATGCGATAAGTTTAAAATGTTGTTTAAAATTTTATGTGATAAATTTTAAACATGGAATTTTTAAAATGATGTTTTAAATTTATAAGATATTTTTAAAAACTGATTTTAAAAGTTTAAAATTTTTATGCGATAAATATTTTAAAGTGGCATGCAAATGTTATGATTTTTTAAACAAGATTTTACTTTATGAGATAAAATAAAATGTTTTAAAAATCGTATTTTTAAATTTAAATGTTAAATTTAAGTATGCATACTAAAATTGTTTATGCGATAAACTTTAGTCTATTTAATTGTTAAATAGTTGTACACTTTTTATGCAATAAAATTAGTGTAAATTTTTTAATGGATATGTCTTCTTGTCCCTTATTTGATAACACAAGACAACCTTTTTTTAGGTTAGCCATTAAGAAATGATTAAAATTTATTACTTGAATTTTAATGACATGCTATGTTTTAATAAAACATTAACAATGCTTCAAGACCTAATTCCTGATTAGGGTAGTCCTTTTAATGAAAATTTTAATTTTAATTGTTATTATTAAATCATTAAAGGACTTCGCTTTTAGCGTTGGTTAATAATTTATTAAAATCCTAATAAAGATTAGGATAGCACGTGAACCTTATAGTTGATAAGGACTTAATAAAACTTATTAAACAAATCCTAAAATTTTGAATTTAAGGATGCAACTAGTTGATAGGATTAATTAGTTGTTAATAAAAGCTGTTTAGTCTATGGCACACATACAAAAATGACAAGCTTCATTCAATGGACCATGATCCAGTCAATGTGCTTGGCTAAGAGTTCTGGGTCAACCCTTGCTAGTCCAAGGGGCAGTGATCCTGGCTTAGTCAATTCCCTGGCTGTGTTCCGCTGGACCGCAATGTCGCGAATCATGATTGTATGACACCCTGGACTATATCTAGTCAATGCGTTATAAATCTTATTAAAGATTAATCCGTATCCCTCCTTGATTTTGGAGATTGGTAACTCAAAGAAGACAATTATAGTTGTTGAGTCTCCTCAAGCTGTGACTTGTTTTTCTTTAAGGAACAAACTCCAACATACATGTGATGTAGTCTAGACTTGACCCAAATCGATGCGTCGGGTCTCCTCGAGTATCGATATAAGTCAAATCTGGACATGAAATCAAGGGTCTGACTAGACCAGTCATTATGATTTGTTGAGTCTCCTCAAGATCATAAGTGACTGTGGGTAAAAATCGACAGGGAATCACATGTGATGTGATTGACCAAGAGTTAGTCTACCAGTCATGGAACCAATCAACTTGTTGAGTCTCCTCAAGGTTGTGAGGTTCGGGATGATTGGATCCCTCTTTCACTAATTTTTAAATTCGATTAAATCGTTCGTTATTAAGCTTTAAAACGATCGTAAAAATAGTGGGAGGATATAGATAGATGAAAGCCAATCTACCTATATTTAATATTGAACATATGCAAAAACTAGGGCCAGACTATGTTTACCGAAGGAATCAAAATATAATATTGGAATAAGTTAACTGGTCAAATAGTTGATTAATTGAATATCAAGTTAAATTCTAATTGATGGAATTAAACTATATTCTCGTTGACATTAAATGACCTTCTAAAGAACAGACTTAAGAAATATGATTTCATTAAGTTCTGGGTCCAACAAATAAATTAAAGCTACATGTCACTTTTCTCTATATGAGGCAGCTTGAACATATAGGATATTCGAAGTATGTTTCTCCTTACAACTTGTCGAGCTACCCTCAAGGTTGTATGGACAAACAATTCCGATCCGCAAAGTTCGAGAATTCGATCAAACCGTTTGAGTCGAATACGAGTGCATGAGCGGTGCAAGACTATGTATCCCAACCGGATCTTGAGACAAGCAACTTCTTGAGCTAAACTCGAGATTGCAAAGCTCAAGCGTTTGGATACATAAGATGCTTGCATAGCTATTTATGTTGAGTTAATTAATATCTAAATGTGATTTAGAAAAGGAAGAAGGCACTCCAGAAAGTCAATTGAGAAAGTTAGTTTAATTTATCATTAGTAAAGGCATAAGTAGGAGGAAATGAAAATGTGATATATTTTGATGTCACGATTTCAGAATAAATAGTTATACAAAAACGTCTAACACATTTTTTGACGAATGTCGTCACCTTGCTTCGGAAGCAATGTTTTGTGTTAAGTAATTTGTAATAACTATATATATATATATATATATTAAATGTTAATATATAAATACACAAGATAGTAGCAAACTTATATGGTAAAATAGACTAGGCCGTGTCGAGAGACTAAGCTTCACAAGTCACATAAAGAGGGGTCTGACCTCTCGTATTATGAAGTCTACGGACACTTGTGAATCTTATCCTCTCAGATATAATGGCTGAAAACCATCTGTAAGACAGTGGAAGAATGAGTTGTCGAACTCAGTCTCGTACATACTGATGTACCCGAGTCTATTTTAACCAAAATAAGTTATTCGTATATTTTATTAAGACACGTGTTCTTGATGAAACACAAGTCTGATAAAATAAAGAACGAAAAGTAGAAAGTATTTAAACGGATTCGATTAGATCGAATGGTCAAATACTTAGCTACATAAAATCTTGTGTAATTAAAAGAAAATGTGATTTTCTCTCAGGTCAAGTCTGTTAACACATCCGTGTGTTAAAATGTATGAATCACACTTAGTGAGACTTGGTGCGATACATAGTAAGTGACTTTGAGTTAAGTCCTCTCTCTGGGTTAAGTCCCAGATCGTAATGCCTAGGTTTTGATAATGTCCTATGAGGACATTGTCAATAAGATATTCATTAAATCGATCATTAAAGAAGTTGTACAATTACTCGAATTTCGTGAGACGAATTGTCGAGTTAGACATCATAACTGATGATGACTTAGTCAACTTCCGGGATGAAATTCGGAGTAGTAACTCCGATTTAAAACTTGATGCAATCAAAATAGGTCCGTGTGCGTAAATAAATTTGAGAATTTAGTTTACGTACCCAAGGAAAATGTTTCCTCACTTTCTGCAAGTAAATCTTTAAGTTGAAAGATTGGTGCAGAAAGAGAATAGCAAAGTACAATCTTGTTGATCGAAAACGGTTTTCACCCTAATTTCTTTAAAACGGATTAGTTGAAATCGTCTCGCCAACAGATGTGTACAGATCTACTTGGACCAAATCCGATGTAAAACGCTCATGTTGACCATGAAAATTGGAGCATTCACTTATAAGTTCGTTTTTCTAAATATGATTTAGACGGACCAACTAATATGAATTAGCCAGAGAGTTTTCAAGGTCAGTGGGAGCGTATAAATTACATGCAAGGCATCAAAGAGATGGAACATATAATTTGATTAAGTAATCAAAGAGTTTGATACTTTATCAGAAATAAATATGAGCCATTTGAAATGACCATTAACAAATTTAAATTATTATCGTAATGTACGATGAGCTGGATAAGATCCATGTATATTAAATATTACAGATTCCGATAGACCAAGTGAATTATTTGAATGAGATTCAAATGGTTGGTCTAACATGAACATAAAAACCCCTTGAGTCTATAGTGTAGACGGTTTTAGCAGATCCACTCACGAAGGCTCTACCACATGAAGTCGAGAAAACTTATGTGTAAAAACGGTATAAGATACCGGGATAAATGGGCCTGAGTGCAAGTGGGAGATGTTGAGAGATGATACCCTCGAGGCTATCTATCTTCATGTGTGAATAGCACAAACGTTTTGTTCGAAATAACAGTAAGCTGTTTGGTAATAATTTATCTAAGTTATTTTATAATGTAGTTAACATTAGACATTAACTTAGGTAAAGTCCTGAGACTTTATGCAAGGTCAAACAGGTATCGAGATGAGTATCTCGATCATGGAGAAATGTTTGACCGTCTGTAGCATAAGTCTAAAAGGGTTCGTGGTCGTAGATGTTTCGAGACAAGGATATCGAAACATCGGATAGACCATTGTGTCTTAGTCTTCACCGTTTAGCGGTGGCGATGATCTCATGATCGCTTGACTTGGCGAAGTCGTAGATGAGACACAGGTGCTCATTAGAGAATGAGTTCACTGAATGATCCACAAGAGTTATCATATGGTTATATTGACCAATCTGTCAATGATGACTCTGAGTGATGATAGGCTAGTTGGTCTTTTGACTTGAGGTCATTTTGACGAACCTGTGCGTGAACGGTGCCACTTAGATCAAATGACCAAGCTTCGAGGCAAGCCCCGTCGAAAGGTCTTTGATTGGGTGACACTTGAAGCGTGTGAGGAGAGTAATGAACAAGAGAGGATTCGTCTCTCCCGGTCAATGGGAGTTAGTGTCGTAGGGTTAGTTCGGTCTTTAGTAATATCTCTGGCCAGAGTATGTTGGAAGAAGTCCAACATTTTTTTTGACTAAAGATCGATAGAAACTAACCGGAGTCAAGTTATTGGGGTTGACAGTTTGACCGTACCCTAGACTTGATCTACACGACATAGTTTAGACGAAGAGACTATAACTGCGGAATTCATCACGGAAACAGTCAGGGTGGTCCCGACAATACTCATGTCAATGAGTTAACCACATAATGATGATTCCTGAAGCAGGGACGGCAACCACTGCTCGTGGTCACTGCCATATAGGGCTTCGAGCCCAACCTGTTGTAAGGGTCAGGCTGTAGGGTCTCACACAGAGTGCGACCTTCGTCTAGTAATAGGTAGAAATTAGTTAGGGAGAACAATTTGCATTTGATGCAAGGGATAAAATATTGCAAAAGATGTTTGTAATCATCTCATGCATTCGGGATAAATGATCCTGAGTGCAAGTGGGAGATGTAGAGGAATATTCCCTCGGATCATTTGTATTTGATGCAGATGATAATTTAAGCCTAGATAGGGACTATTTTGCATATGATGCAAAAGAGATTAAATGTGTCTTAAATTGTTTAAGACTATATTTAATTAAATAAACGCGTTTAAAAGGTTACCTAGATGACGGGATCGTCCCGCTCTAAACGCAGGTTCAAACCGCGTCAAAAACGGAGTCCAAATGCACAAGTTATAGCCAAAACAAGTCAGCCCAAACTGTTGGGCTGAAACCAGCGAAAATGGAGGCCCACCAAGCCCGAATTTTCTGGTTAGGGTTTTTTGAAACCTGGGATTTTCTTGACGGCTACGTTTCTAAGAGAAGCATGACTTTTGGCTAACTTTGGACAATTGTTTGAAGGGTCAAACGGACTCGGATTGATGAGCCGTTCTTTCCTACGCGTTCACCGTTGAACCCTCTTCGATTTGGTAGGTTGTACCAACATTGAAGCTCAACGGTGAGGGAGTTAAAATTCACGGAAGTTTGCACTTTGTGAAGTGCAAACTAACTTGATTTTAATTAACTCAAATTAATAGTCCCACATCGGATTTTGAGAAAAGGGGAGAGTCTGCCGCCTATATAAATAGGGGTCTACTCTCCTCCTCAAAACTCGTCCCAAGCTCTAGATCTGAGCGGCTCTCGTAAATGTTGGAGCACGCTCGGATCTAAGCTAAATTAATATTCTCCTCTCCCTATAAATTTCTGCCTTGCTCCTGAGGGCTCTAGCAAAGCCGCAAAGGAGTTCGGATTCAGATCCGAAATCTAGGCGGAGGTTTCACTCGCGTGAAACTTTCTTCGGCGCGTGGTTGGCTCAGTGAAATGGGATTGATCGCCTCGGGATGCGGAGCGGTTCGAGGAGCAGTTCGGGGAGGGTTCAAGGAGCGGCTCGGCATGGGACGGGAGCAGCTCGGAAGACGGTGCGGAACATCTCGCCTGCCCCAAGGCTGAGATTCCAGGTATGTGTTTAAGTTTTTCATTTAATTATTCGTAGTAGTTAGATCCCTCTTGGGGTGGTCAGATCCACCCCAAGTTGGCAGAGTTCCTGGCTAATAGGGTCTGGTTCCTTAGGGTTGCATGTTAATTAGATTAACATAAAAATTTTCCGCTGCATTTCTGTCTATGTTCCGTCCGACTTAGGACGGGACTAAAGTTTTTGTGCCCTAAGGGTCCAAGAAAACCCTTCAGGTTTGCTATAGACCGGTAATAGCATGAGAGCGTGAGCTTGGTTCTACATTTTGTTGCGACTAGTTCACCTAAAATTCAAGTCTAGCAATGATGTAACCTACGAATAACAACGATGAGATACGGTTCGTAACGGAGATTCCCAATCCCTAGGTGCTTTATTTTATTGATATTTCTATCGACATTCGAACGATTGTGACAATTTTATCCCAAATTATTCTCAACCATCTTGATAGCTAGGTGATTGGAAGGAGACACTGTCATTGTTCCTCCCTGAGTTCGATACCCGCTCACCGCTACACCGTGCACTTGCGGTAAGACTACGAGTCGCTTGTCCCAGGTGCACGTGCATACCGGGGCGCGATCAATAACACTCCCCCTTATCCACCCATTACTTTTGTCTTAGTGTAAATGCTAAGGGGGTGGATACTTCTGGATCCGGAGTAATCATGTTTGCCTCGTTAAAAGCTTAGCTGTGGAAAACCCAGTGGGAAAAACCAACAGCTTAAGGAAAAAGACTGCAACCCACAGGTTACTCCCCCTGACCCATACAAGCCTTATGCTTGTAGGTCTTTCAGCTTTCATTAGAGGTGGACACTTCAGGGTCCAGAGTTAAATGAGGTTGCCTCATTAAAACCTTTGGCTATGGAAAACCCAATGGGAAAACCCATAGCTAAGGGAAAAAGAGTACAACTCTACAATCAACTCCCCCTTATCTGTACAAGCTTCAGGCTTGCAGATCTCCTATGTATCTATACAATCATTTCCTATTCGTCTATATATCCATCATGTTCTGAATTCAATCATCACTCATTTATACAAGTTTCACTTATATCTAGCGGCTACTGGAAAAATAGTGGCACTCAGGAGTGATACGCTATACAAAGTTTGGTAGATGGCTCCACGTATGTATTCCTTCACTCAGTCTTCACTATGTCAGCAAGGTATTGCTGGACCTGGATGAGCGTATTTTAGATATGTTTTTGGATGATGAGCCTCTACGAAGATGTAGGCTTTTGGAAAATGATGCGCAAATCTTTATGAGGTGGCCGGCCATTTGTGCTTAGTCAACGCGATGGTTTGTAAACCTGCATATGCGATATTTATTCCTTGGATGCTGATCCTTGACCTTTAGAAGTTTCGTAGAAGCAGCTTATCCTTGGTCCAGTGGTGCTCTCCAGGGTAACACTGTATCTGGCTAATAACTTTACTACAGACTTTCTATTAAAGACATGTGTAGTTGGCCAGATAAAGGAGTGTAACTATTACACTAGAGCTAGGTTCCTCAGAACCTAGGATGTCCTCCCCCTCTTCCAGCGACTGGAAGGCGTCATAAATATGCATCCATTTTTAATAGATTGGAAATGGACATCTTTCTTCATACTCTCCTGGTGTATGAGAAATATGATAGGTATAAAAGGATTCCACTAATCTGTAAGCCGAGACAATACCTTGTTTTGCCCAGGTATTTCATTTTGAAGGTATGTTTAAGGCTATCAGATATATCAATGGTCTCTGCAGGAGATCCTTTTAGATTTAAGTCGTCCACATAGACGACGACTAATACAAATCATGTCCCTGTTCCTTTGATAAAGATACATGGGAGCTTTCATTATTTAGGGAATCCTTGTTCAGCAAGGAATTCGATAAAACTGTTATACCACATTTTCCATGATTGCGTAAGATCATATAATGATCTTTGAAGCCTTTATAGAGGAGACGTTCATAAGTCTTTATTTCATCTCTGGGGGTAGAGTATACCCTTCTTGAAGTTTCATATAGATCTCTATATCTATATAGTCGTATAGATATGCAGTCACAATGTCCATGAGCTGCATTTCTTGGCTTTTCCAAAGATGTTTAGGCTTAGTATGAAAATAGGAAAATGATCACATTTCCTTCATTTCTTATTCTTATGAAAACCCAACTTATATTCCACAGGTTTTACACATTCAGGTGTTGGGACTACTGGTTCAAAGACTTTGCTTTCAAGAGTGAGTACAGCTCTACTCTTATTGCCTCGTCCCACTTTGGTCAATCTAAGTATTTATGCTATAGAAAAGTGGGTCGAACGTCATCGTCGTATTCATCGACGTGAATGGCAATATAGAAAACAAAATCGTCGTCGTCGACTGTGCTGTATTTGTCCAGTACCTCTCCAATACGTACGTAATATAATGATGTTTCTCCTATAGTTTCCTCTGCAGGGGAAATCAGGAGGGGAGAGGTCGCTGGTGTGAGCTCAGCATCCTGTGGAGGGATCATTTTAATATCTCTAGGAATCTTCCTCTTTCGAGGTACTTTATCTTTTGAACCTGACGGGCAACCTCTTTTCAATTGACGTATAGCCAATTCTGCTGTCGGTGGATTGCATCCATCTATGGGGATGTCAATCCTAGCTGGCGTGTTGGCAGCAGGGACGTGTGAACGAACAATCTTACGGTTGTCCGTGAATTTATCCGCCAATTGTTATACTTTAGTCTAAATGTGAAGGATCTTCTAGATCTCATCTTCACACAGAAATAGTATGCAGATCATAACGGGATTAGGACTTTTGTGTCCCATGACATGGTCTCAGAAGCTTTAGGCTTATTTAGACTGCATGCCTATTATAATGAGACTTTGCTCATCAAAATCACAGTTATCAAGACGTGGTGATATGGGGACATATATTAGCACATCCAAAACTCTCAAATGAGATATGTTTGGTGGTGAACCATAAGCAAGCGGCATCAGCAATAAGATAAGGCCACAAGAGGGCCGTATTGTGATAAGCGATGCAGAATGCAGTATGGCGTATCCTTAAAAATCCATATGCAACTGAGATTTAACAATGGACGTGAAATCCTTTGGAGTCTCTTTATCATAGACTCTTGATAACCCATTCTGAGTATGAACATGTTACAGGTTATTCAATTTGAATGCCAGTTGCTTGGCAGTAGTCTTGAAAGACCTGTGTAGTGAATTCACCCACATTATCTGCTTTTGAGAAAGCTAAGTTGCGGGTAAACACAAAGGCATACATAAGACCATCTAGTAGATGCATCTATCAGTACATTGAAGTACTGAAATGGGCCACTTGCAGGGTGAATAGGCCTGCAAAGTTCACCATGTATTCTCTCAATGAAGCCATGAGACGCTAATCCCACTTTCAGGAGGGAAAGTATCTCTATAAGTTTTCCCTTATGACAAAAGGGGGAAAAGGTAACTCAACCTTTTGAAGAATCTTCAGGTTCTCCAAACGATTCATTTGATGATGCGTCCATCATCGCTGATCCAGGATGACCAAGTCTATTGTGCCAGAGTTGAAAACTCTGGCAATAAAAGGCACTTCTGGTGCTCAATGAAGTTGGCTTTTATATAGGATGAATATCTGTAATGATAGGGCCCGACGGGCGTCCAATGAAATCGTTCGTAGATGGTCTTCTGGCCATCCTCTGGACGAGTTACATAAAGATATTCACTATTTATTATCCACACTTTCCAAGTTATGTTCGTTTAAACGAAATATACTTGAAACTTGGGAGATTGCTCTATGAATTAGGAGAGAGAAATGCATCTTTTAGTAGCGTTGTATGTGGGAGCAGTTTAAATGCTTTACAGATGCATCGATGCACTATCCACAATATATCACATTTCATCTATATTAATGCAAAGTGGAAATTTATTTGAGAAATTCAAAATAAAGTTCATTCAAAGCAAACTATAGATGAAGCTATATATAGATTTTAAATGCATAGATATAAATATAGGGCTCAATCGAGCAGATCGTCATTCTCGAAGTCTTGAGCAGTGAACTTGGTCAGAGCTTGAATATTTGCCAGGTTTGTTTCAAGGGGAGGCTTCAGGCTCGCCTGATACAGGTCCTGGAGGTGGTGAGGAGTGCGACAATTTCTGGACCAATGTCCAGTCATGCCACATCTATAACATATGTCCTCCCAGTTCTTCTTGGAATTGGCACTGGACCAGTGTTCTTATTATTCCATGTGAAGTTTTTCTTCTCACTGTTGTTATTGTTGGTCTGGGGAGATGCTCCTCTTGCTGGCTTCATTACAGCTTTCCCTTTGTTCTTTCTAGCCTTCTTCTTGTTTTTCCACTTCTGGGGAGAAACATGGTGGGCTTCAGGGATAGGATCAGTACCAGCAGAGCGCAAATTATGAGTGGTAAGCAGTAAATCTCTATTCTGCTCTGCCCTAAGAAGGCAAGAGATCAGATCAGAGAACTTCGTGAAGTTTCATTCCCGATACTATTGCATGAGGATTGCATCTTTCTCGTGAAACGTGGTAAATGTTTTTTCCAACATGCGATTCTCAGTCACTTCTTCACCGCACAACTTCAGAAGTGAGGTAATATTAAGAAGTGCAGAGTTATACTCAGCAACGGACTTATAGTCCTGAAGTCTGAGGTTTTTCCAATCATAATTGGCACGTGGTAATATTACATCGATTTGATGTTTATAACGTGCCTCCAGCGCTTGCCACAACTCCAATGGGTCTTCCATCGTTAAGTATTCGGCCTTTAAGGTCTGATCTATGTGTCTTCTGCTATAGATAATGGCTTTCGCCTTATCTATGTCGAAGACAAAGGTTGGAGAACTGCTAGATGCTTGTGCCACTTCAGGGGCACTGCTATCATGTGTCTCGGCCACTGCAGAGGCTAGAATCGAGTGGAGAAGTGCCACCGAACGCAAGTGGAACTTCAGGTCCACTCGCCAGCTATGATAGTTCTTTCCCGCTGCATCAAGAACCTTAAAATCGACGCTTGCCAATATTGCCAGCTTAATCTATGCAATTTAAATAAGCATGTATTAATAATTAAACATCATGCTTTAAAATAAATAAATAAGAAAAAATGCGGGGACCGGCCAGATACCCAAAACATAAAATGTCCAAATGCCAAATTACAGTCCATTAAGAAGTAAAAGAAAAATACAATTTGGAAACCCTATTTGGGTCACAGATAAATGCAATCTCCTCCATCTTCATAGGTAGTAACATCGTTCTTTAGCATAATACATTAATTCCTCACTACAAATTTCTCTCAGAAAAGAAAAAGAAATTACAAAGAGAAGAAATATAATAATAGGGTATCAAAAACTGGCCGATCCCAAAAACCGCATTTTGACTTATTTAAACATCCACACAGTTATATATGCAACAGACAAATAATAATAGCGCAGCAAGCAGACATTATAAAAAATAATCAAGCACAAATATTGGATAAAATAATTTAATTTAAGTTAAAAGGATTATTTGGACCACGGGGAAATGTCATTCATCTTTAGGTTAGTTTACTAAAGACAGAGCGGTCTCAGGATCTGTTTAATCAATTTAACTTAAATAAATGTTTTATCACATGCTTAAGATATTTATTTAAAAGTAGCAGATAAAATATCATAATCCGCAATTCTAGTGGGCTAGAGGCGGGCATCAGGCCCGATAGCAATAATAATCAAATAAATTTGCAATTTGATTAACCGGGCTTCTGGCCCAAATAAGCAAACAAAATAAATTATTTATTCTGATTTGGGCTGCAGGCCCATAAGCAAAATAGAACTTATTGTAATAGTCAAGTTATTAACTGTTCTTCTGGCATAAAAAATAGCCAAATTAAATTAGTATTAAGATTTGGGCTGCATGCACATGGGCTCTAATATTTAAAATTTAATTTAACATAAGCCCTAAATAACAAATTTAAGGGTATTAGTTAAAGAATGTGAAAGGCCACCAAAACCTCATTTTACCGATTGTGTAACCCCCTCTCCCATTGTCTAAGTAAAACAGCCGTAGAGGCCTGCGCAATGGAGGATCCAACGTCCGAGGGTAGGGACGGCTGCTCAGAGAGGCCCCCCGTCCGGGGGCAGCGGCTCAGATCCCCCTCCCCCGTTTATGGTAGATGCACAGGGAAACCCCCCTTCAGGGGCGGGGGCGACAGTCAGACCCCCCCAGACGACGGAGGGGGGCGCAGAGAGTTTATTAATCAAAATAAAGTAAGAGATGGTAAACTGCTCATCACCATATACATTCACAAAAAAATTTAAGTCTAATTTAAAGATTTAGATTCACTGTGTTCTTGAAAATTGTAAACTTGTAGTGGTAATAGTCCAGAGCAGTATATAGTGATCCTTGAAACTTCACGTTAAAAAAATTAACACCTCATCACCATATACATTAACAAAAAAAATCAAGGGTAAATTACAAGAAACCCGAAACCCCTTCATGCTTACTTAAAATCTTAGTTATCTGTCTGATCTTCAAGGGTAGACAAAAACTCACTTATATATTTCTGTTTGGTATTCTGTGAACGTGACAGATTTGTGGCCATGCAGCAGTCACATGATTGATGTAATCAAAAAATATATGGCAGTGCGGGTTTTTTTTGTTTAAAATTTGATATTAATTAAAATAGTGCAGATTTATACAAGCCCATAGAAAAGCATTGTAAAATCAAAGCAAACTCTATTTTGTAATTATCTACGTGATCGAAAAAGTTACATCTAGATGAAAGATCTAGGAACGATCGTAATAAAAAAAATCCGTAGATAGTAATCCCGCTCCCGATACGGCCAGAAAATCGCCGCAACGGTTCGCCGCAAGCAGTATCGTCACAACAATAGATTCCTTCGCGCGTAGGAGGTTAAGTTTGAGGGTATACAGGAGAAAAAGCTCAAAGAATTTAGAGCAAAGGTGCTGATAACGTGTTAGATAATGAGAAGAATGAGTAACCATGGCACAAACCCATGATTCTCTATTTATTAAATCAATAGAAGCCCAAAGGACATAGGATAACCAAAGGTCCCCATTAGTAGGGATAATGGGGAGTAATGGGGTGATAAAGATGAGGGGAGGCCAAAGGCCGCCCTCATTCATAACAAAATTTCTTTCCATTTAATCACATTGATTTTTTGCTTTTATTTTTAAACCAAAATGAAGTGAGATGATGTTTATTTCTAATTGTGAAACATAATAAATACATTATATTTCTAATAATTATTCCACGTAATCTACATTTGTTATTGAAATCCATATAAATATGTTAGGAATATACAATGTACATGTATTTGTCATACAAATCTTGAAAATATAAAGGATCAAATATGTATGAGCTATGCCTCCTCCTTTTCCATCAGGCCAAGTACAGTAAGCCCACACTCAGCCCGTTCATAAATCAGACAAAAAAACTAGGTCCAAGCCTGCTTTAATCGCGCCAGGCAAAGTCATAGTAGGGCCGGGTTTGGCCCAATTTTCAGCCATGATCCAAACTAGTAGTCTACCCTTGCAAGCAGCAACCGAGAGCATCTATAACTCATTCCTTCTTAATAATCTGGGACATCCATGAAGAACCTAAGCTAAGCCAGGAAAATGGCAAGCAGTGCTTTGGAGCCTCATTCATTGAGGTTGATTAAAAGCCTAATTATAACCAAGCCTGCAATCCATTGGAATCCAATGTCCCCTCTCCCTCCACTATTGAATGACTGATATGTATACATCCCACAGGATGACAGTGATTGGTATTGCTTCTTATAAATATCGAGGACAGCGACACCTTTAAATTGCTGCGTCTCTCAAGCGTGGGACGAAAGTTAGGAAGGTGGAAGAAAACTACAAGCTTCTCACATGAAAGAGATTATTAGTGGGAAGTTGCATGTTGCTCTCTCTGTCTCATTCAAGAGGGTAAAGAGAGAAGGGATGAGGCCCACATCCCCCTCTAGGGTTTGCCAAAGGGGGTAACTATTCATGCTACAACAGCAGCTAAACAAGGTAATCTTAAGATGTTGATGACCCTTTTTATGTGTTTTGGCTTGACTTTCTTTATATCATAGGGTGGGCCCCCCTATCTTATCCTGGTGGGGTTATCCAACTTCTTTATCTAAATTGCCAAAAAAATATCTTTACTATGCCTTCAAAACATCCTTACATGCCGAGCGCCTTTGGCGCATTGGCACCCGGGTGAGAACCTGTCCGGATTCGAAACCCCTTACATCCTCCCCCTATGTGTAATTCTCCCAGTGTAGCTAATATAGTGGCTCCCCTGGGCTCTTGCGTTGGGCTGCCAGTCGGCCTTCAGGTACAATTTCCTACTTTCTGATGAACCAAAAAAAAAATCCTTACATTATTAGGAAAATTAGCTTTAAAATCACATATAACATATTTTAGTTAACTGAAAATTAGTAGATGCATTTTAGTCTCCATCTTCCCATAGATATTAGGGGTGAGAAAAAAATGCCGAAAACTGGTCCTACCAAAAAACCGAACCGAACCTCACATGAAACCGAACCTCACATGATACGACCCTCCCAGGATGGGCCAAGACCAAATGGCCCAAGCCCGTGTCGCGAGCCTACGGGCCTTGGAAGAATGAGTCCCCCACGAAGATTCGGAGTTAGGCCGGCCTTGGATTGAAGCGGACGCAACCGCTGACCTACGCCAGCGGGAATTAACCACTCCCCTTAAATCACGCCCCCTTAATCACCATTAAAAGAGCCCCATTACGTCCACCTTCGTGACCCATGAAGGCACCATCAAAATGGCGGATCATCGGGCGAAATAGGGGGACGTCAAGGGGACGTGGCCGAGGAAGACTCCTATAAAGCAACTCGAAGAACAACGTGGAAGAGGATCACTCTCTGGATACCATAAACTCCAAGGTATTCTTCCTGAGCGACCTTAACTCCCACCTTATAATTCTCCTCCACAGCTTGGCCCGAGGACTCGCGTATCGGCCTCTCCGTGAAACATACCGATCCCACCGAGCATCCTTCAGTTCCGTTCTGACTTAGGCATCGGAGGGGACTTGGTTGGAACCAAGGTCCGACCCCTCCCCGACGAGCTTTCTCGTCTGTTCAGGTCCAGGAGATCCAGCCGTACCGAAGCTACCCTTCGGCGCCCAATCAGCCCGGAGCCGAACACGCTCGTCCCCGAGCCCGTTCATCTCTATCCCTACGAAGGCCATCGCTTTGCCAAGGACTCCCTTCGGTACGCCGACGCATGGACCTGCATGCTCTCCGCCAAGCCAAACGAGCTGCATCATGCTCTTGGAGGCTACACGTGTCCTGCATGAACGCGTTGACCCTAGGCCTCCAGTCAACCAACCTGTGGTGAGAAAACACCCTGAAACATCTGGCGTCGTCTGTGGGAACAAATACAACGCCCACGTCAAAACAACCACATCACCGACATTGAATCAGCTTGCAATGAATAAGACGCATGCCCCCCATCCAGGAGGAGGGCGACTACGTCCCGCCCGAAACGGGCACAGCCACACCACTGAGGGCACCAGTGACTCGTGCTCGATTATCCAAGAACAACTCTATCTCTTCGCCCAAGAGACTAATGCCCACTTCCAAACGCTGGCAGCAGCCATCCAACAACTCGCGAGCCACCCACGTGTAACGGCCGCTTTCCGACCGTTCGTATTTTCTACGTACACGTACTTTTTCGTGCACGTATTTTATTTGGTTTTTCTGAGCTCCGGCATGAGCGATGCGATATGCCGTTGCGATCGTTTCGGGGTGTTGAATTTTATTGTAATTATTGAGAACGTTTTTTCACTGCTCGTTTTCTCGCGAAACGACTTTGAATGATAGGGGCGTTTTAGTCATTTGACTCAAAACGCCGTTTCCAATTTTACGATAATTTTTGGTAGGTGTAACACGCAATCGGACATCGTAGCCCCGTACTTCTCGTCTCCACGATCGTCCCGGTATTTTCGGATTATCTTTCCGATACTCGTAGTGGAAGATATCCCCTAATCAAAATTCAAGCCCGATTAGCCTTAATCAATTTCGAAAATTCACATTAACCCAAATCCAATTTGATTCAAACGTAACATGGGGGATGAAATTTTCTATTCTATTCTAACCCTCCTTTTCCTTTCTTTGCACCCCTCCCCTCTCACATAATCTCTCTCCTAGTCACCTAAACACACCCCTTCTATACTCTATTTAGCAATCTCCCCTTCCTTTTTAACATCACCCGTAACCAAACCTAGGGCATACAAAACGCAGCCGCCACCCATTGTTGCATAACGCACCTGAGCATTGGCCGCCGGCGGGAGGCCCTCCGACGATCCTCCGGCCATCCCCTCTCTCCTCTCTCCCTCCTCCCTCTTCTCCTTCCCCATTGAAACACCCAAGAACCTCCACCATGGCCAAACTTGGCATCACCCGGCTCCAACGGCCGGCCACCTCTCTCCGGCGATCTTCGGAAGCCGCCACCGCCTCCATCGGATCCCCCTCGACCTCCCCTAACACCTGCAACCTCTCTCATCTCATCTCCCTCCATTGAAACCCCTCAAAACTCCATTGAAACCCATCAAAAACACATCAAAACACAGTTTTTGACCAGAACTGCGCCCCGCCGGAAAACAACGCCGGCCGGCCACCTCCGGCCACCCCCTCCAGCGACCACCACCCCCGATCAACTCCTCTCTGACCCCCCCAAGCATCTCCACCTCCCCTTACTCTCTTCCCTCATCTCTATCTCCCTCAAAACGCTTTCAAACACAACCCAAACGACAGTTTTACAGATCTACGCCACCGCCGGAAAAACTTACGCCCACCGGCCATCCGGCCACCTACGACGACCACCCTACCACCGTTGGATTCCTATCGAAACCACCTACCAACTGCAATTTTTCTCATGCTCATAGCCCACCTGTAGCTCCCGAAATCCTCGTCGGAACACGTCGCTTCCGCTGTTTTTCACAGATCTGGAAGCTGAACTTCGCCGTCCGCGCACGGCCACCTCCGACCACCCCCGGCGACAAATCCACTGCCGTTGTCTTCGTATTGAAGTCCTTTACCTACTGAAAATTCCTGTTTCCACTGTTCGTCTCTAAAATTTCACTGAGACGCACGACAACGGACGTGGCGCGAATCTGTCCTCCCCGGCTTCTCACGGCCGCCCACCGCCGTGCGCTCGCACCGTCGGCCATCCACCGGGCCGAGCATCTTTCTTTGGTCCCACTTCATCTACCAACAGCCCCCTTGGACTCTCGGAGTTCACGTGCATTGCCGCACGTACGTACTTTTAGCCGACGTCGCCGTTATCGTGAAGAACCGTTGCGCTACTCGCAACGGGAGGAGGATCACTGATTAGCTCGCTGATTTCACGCCGCCACCCCGTTGTCCAGAGGTACCTCGCTGCGCTACCCGCGGCCGAGGAGTTTCAGACGACGCCGACGTTTCGCCGTTCAGACCCGACTTCCGCTTGATGGACGACATTACGAGGTTAGTTTCCCTAACGAGTAGTAAAACCCACACCGTAGCAAAACTGAACCCTAAACTAAAACTGGACAACTACAATTAAATTTACTTTTTCGCATGTAAAATGTTGTCACTATAGAAAATCGACCATCGGACAATTTTCTGTGCATATAGGGTAGTGGTCGATTTAGGCTGAACAAGAACACCAAATTGTGACTTTGACAAATAGGGTAGTCCCGATAACCTAGAAACGAACCTAAATAGGATTTGATGGAAAACGCGACCTGACACCGTCGCCATGACCTGTTTCAGACGGACTTCCACAGACGAGACGCCTGGACGAGACGCTTCGAGAAGACGACACACTCGCCATCGCAGGCAAGTGTACCCACTTGCGTTTTTGACCGTGCTTTGGTCTTAGATTGCTAGAACTGTTAGACCGTGAATTTATAGAACTGGACATGAAATGATAGCGTCCGGGACGCCCCTGACGACTTAGACTTGACGACGAAGTCTAAGCTCGACAAACAACAACTTTTGACACAGTAGGACTATCTTGTGTGTGCGTGCGTGTGGACACCCTAGAATAACAATTCCTTACACTTGTCATGTCATGTCCCTGTTACACAAAAAGCCTGCGGGCGTTTCGGATGCTCTCCATGCGAGAGTGATCCCCGTGACTGTTATACAAAAAGCCTGCGAGCGTTTCAGATGCTTTCCCTAGCGGAAGTGATCCCCGTGATACAAAAAGCCTGCGGGCGTTTCGGATGCTTTCCCTAGCGGAAGTGATCCCCGTGATACAAAAAGCCTTCGGGCGTTTCTGATGCTTTCCCCCGCGGAAGTGATCCCTGTTACACAAAAAGCTTTCGGGCGTTTCGGATGCTTTCCCTAGCAGACGTGATCCATGTAAATCTTGTCCTGAGTTCCTGGGTTTGGGGTTGGGTTGAGCGTGCGCACGGCAAGAGGGTCTGATCCACCTCAAACCATAAGGCGTGAACCCTTTCGTGTCTCACTTGTCCTGTCTTGTCTTGTCCCGTCACGTCTTGTCTTGTCATGACACCTGTAGGTTAGTCCCGTAGTTCGTAGCACACGCTACGACTATTACTTGTTGCGTTTTACTGTCCTGCTACGTTACTTCCTGTTATGTTTCTCTGTTATAACCACAGCATGCTAATCAACCAGTAAACTGTTGTGTAATAGAACCTCAGCATGCTAATCAACCAGTAAACCGTTGTTTAAAGTTCGGTGCACTTGCAGTAAAGTCTAACCCTTCTTGTAGACTTTACCTGACATACAGTTCCTTCTTGTGGTGCTGTACGTCAGGTGTTCAGCCAGAGATCGTGGACGAGGCACTTTCGCTGGAGTACGTGGAGCCGAGGACGTCGACCAGAGCACGTGCCCGACGAGAACCAGACCTTGAGGTCTTTTAGTCGTCACTTTCTGAGGTTACTACTTTCAGTTGCTTTTAGATAGTTTGTTGCCACGCTTAGGCTTCTTTTTAGACTTTGTACTTGTTGGATATTATATCTCTAATTTAATGAATGCAACTTCCTTTCTGTACTTTCTGTTGTTTCGAACTATATTAATGCAAAAACCTGAAAATCTTTTTAAATGGTACCTCTATAGACGCTTATTGGGTCCGAGCTTCTCAGCTCTGGCCTAAGCGGGCCTTAGTCACGCTTCGCCTCCGTCCATTTTGGGAAGCGGGGCGTGACAGGTTTTAGTGGTGGCCCATGCAGGTCTTGCAAAAGTTCGGAACAATAAAAGTACCGCATTCATTTAATATCCACGTACAAGTCTGAATTAGTTTCCCAGTCTTAGATAGTGGGAAGACTTAGGTAGACGTCCCAATTTGATAGTCAGACTCCTTAGTTAAGACTTAGCCGTACCCGTCTTAGGATACCTTAGTAGCCTATCCCTCCCTAACTCTTACCAAATTAGATTTCTAGAGTCCTCCTTTTAGTTAGTCGCTCGCCCAGCTCCATCGACTTCGGGCCCAGCAGAACGTAACCTTGATTCCCTTAGGAACTTTTTTTTCCTAGATCCTGATTGTAGTTTAGCTCGTTAGGAAATCTTAGCGCCGAGCTCTCTTGATCTTTAGACGACCCGATGAGTAGGACCCCTGACTTCTAGCGTCTCTCTGATCATTACACTTCTCCGTATCGATCGTAGGGTCCCATGTAGCCTCCTTGCATCTTATTCTATGTGTAACCACTATGCGATCATTTTCCTTTCTCCCGATTCGCATGATCATTTCCGGACGATTATCGTTGATCCTTCGAATCCCTTCCTTGACCAATTCTGCTTCCTCTAAAAGTATTTTCGAAATTTATTATTAAGTCTTTCGCTCAGCTTAACTTCTTGAAAACCCCTATATTATATATTTTAAAATTCTTGTTTTTTTTCGGTTGAGTTAAAATTCTTTCACTGATTTTTTTAAAAACCTCCTTGGTCGTAAAATTATTTTACTATCTCGTGCCTGTTTCCAAAACGGTATCTTTCGTATTTCAGTTTTAAACCTTATTATCAAATTCTATAATCCAATATATATATATCTTACTTTTCTAAAACTACAAAAAAAATTATTTCTAACCACTTACCGTACGTACTTTTAAAAATATTTTCTAAACCAAAGAGAACTTTAAATGTCTTCTTGCATATGTATAAGCATCTCTATGTTCATCGTGCTCGTACTTCCAGAATCTTTGTTTAACTTACTTTCATTTGCAAAGCAACCGCTACCTCACCCTACCTTATCTCCTTCTTCACATTGTAATAACTTTACCATCTGCTCGTTTTTCTCTACATATTTTTATAAGTATAAAGTATACGATATCATATTTTACACGCAAATCTCCTTCATCTACCTAGTTATTCTGAAAAATATTTTGTCTTATCCAACCAACTATCTCCTTACCCCGTCTTATGTGAACTCGTTCTTTCCGATCTTATTTCGTTTCGCTTTTGATCTATTTTCTTTCCTTCTATTACCTAGACATTAGTCATTGTAGTTGTCCATGCTGTCTTCAATTTAGGAATAGGCCCTTTGGTAGGTGATGTCGTCTTAGTGCATGAGCATATGTAGAGTGTGTAGACCTGTATGAGTGTGTCATCTTTAGGGTCCTAATAATTGCCTTTTGTGCCTTGAATGTCTACTTAGTGTTAACCATGATATGATTGAAGTTGCCTGAATGACGGTATTCATACGTGTATGAATAGGGTCATAGCAGGCAATTTCCTTAGACATAGTTTTTCGCGATTATAGAATAGCTTATCTTTGACTGCGTGTGATTGTATTAAAATTTTGTTTTTCTTTTACACCAAACCTTTAAAGTTTTTGAAATTAGATCACAAGATCACAAATCAATTATCCTTCCCCATCCATTACCATGACTCCACACGTTTTTCCAAATGTTTTAAAAATGTGTCTTTGGTCTTAAGTTTCCTTCCCTTCTCTTCTTTCACCCTTAGAGATTTCTACGTTTATGATTGTTATATTATTGGCACTAGCTATTATCGTTGTAGGATTTTGTTTGTGGGTAGACTCAAGGAGAGATGAGATTTGTTATAGCAATGATTGACCGATTTTGGAACGATGAGATATTAGAATAAATTTCGTTCGGAAGAAAAGAATGGGCTGTCCAAGGCTTATTTATAAAACCGAAGTGTGGCGGGCTCAATGGAGAATTCTGGTCGAATGAGATTATATGCGTAAAGATGAGAACTTACCAGATTTGAGGCTTAGACGAATGGTAGATAGGGATGGCTACAGAGTATGGTAGGAGTTAGAGTGATCATGAGATTGAGTATAGCTTTTATTAGCATCGAAACTTGATTGTTGAGTTGACGTGAGAAAACATTGGGAGTAACACGGCGTGTTGGGATAAATGAATGGTTAGGTAGGTGGACTTAATATTGGTTGGGATTAGTATAGTGAGTAGGATGAGATGTGGGCTTGATAGTCCAAATTAATTGGTGGATAAAATTTATGGAAAGATGTGACAAGAATGTATTGAAGACACGGTGATTGTTGATTTGCGAAGGTATTATAAGATAGACAAATGTTTTTGTCTTGGATTGGTGGATGACTAGAATCTCATTTTTTTGGAGATTTATTAATGTTGGGAAAAGATTTAGAAATTTAAAAGATATTAATGAGCGATGATGATGTTTAGCGGAGTGGTACGATAGGAGGAGATGATTATTATTCTTTTGTGAAGACTTGGAGTTGGGAATTTGAACGGTAGTGATGGGTCTATAGTTAAGAATTAAGAAGTGAGTTTAGTCGTGGCATTATCCAGTGAAAAGAAGGGTTATGAAATATTAATTGAAGAACATTGGTTGAAGTTATAAGATTAACGATCTATAGGCGTAGTCATGAGAGTTTTGGGGTATAAGGTTATATAGATGTTATTATTGATAGTATGAGTGATTCCGAGGACGGAATCATTTCTAAGGTGGGTAGAATGTAACGGCCGCTTTCCGACCGTTCGTATTTTCTACGTACACGTACTTTTTCGTGCACGTATTTTATTTGGTTTTTCTGAGCTCCGGCATGAGCGATGCGATATGCCGTTGCGATCGTTTCGGGCTGTTGGATTTTATTGTAATTATTGGGAACGTTTTTTCACTGCTCGTTTTCTCGCGAAACGACTTTGAATGATAGGGGCGTTTTAGTCATTTGACTCAAAACGCCGTTTCCAATTTTACGATAATTTTTGGTAGGTGTAACACGCAATCGGACACTGTAGCCCCGTACTTCTCGTCTCCACGATCGTCCCGGTATTTTCGGATTATTTTTCCGATGCTCGTAGTGGAAGATATCCCCTAATCAAAATTCAAGCCCGATTAGCCTTAATCAATTTCGAAAATTCACATTAACCCAAATCCAATTTGATTCATACGTAACATGGGGGATGAAATTTTCTATTCTGTTCTAACCCTCCTTTTCCTTTCTTTGCACCCCTCCCCTCCAACATAATCTCTCTCCTAGTCACCTAAACACACCCCTTCTATACTCTATTTAGCAATCTCCCCTTCCTTTTTAACATCACCCATAACCAAACCTAGGGCATACAAAACGCAGCCGCCGGCGGGAGGCCCTCCGACGATCCTCCGGCCATCCCCTCTCTCTCCTCTCTCCATCCTCCCTCTTCTCCTTCCCCATTGAAACACCCAAGAACCTCCACCTTGGCCAAACTTGGCATCACCCGGCTCCAACGGCCGGCCACCTCTCTCCGACGATCTTCGGAAGCCGCCACCGCCTCCATCGGATCCCCCTCGACCTCCCCTAACACCTGCAACCTCTCTCCTCTCATCTCCCTCCATTGAAACCCCTCAAAACTCCATTGAAACCCATCAAAAACACATCAAAACACAGTTTTTGGCCAGAACTGCGCCCCGCCGGAAAACACCGCCGACCGGCCACCTCCGGCCACCCCCTCCGACGACCACCACCCCCGATCAACTCCTCTCTGACCCCCCAAGCATCTCCACCTCCCCTTACTCTCTTCCCTCATCTCTATCTCCCTCAAAACGCTTTCAAACACAACCCAAACGACAGTTTTACAGATCTGCGCCACCGTCGGAAAAACTCACGCCAACCGGCCATCCGGCCACCTACGATGACCACCCTACCGCCGTTGGATTCCTATCGAAACCACCTACCAACTGCAGTTTTTCTCATGCTCATAGCCCACCTGTAGCTCCCAAAATCCTCGTCGGAACACGTCGCATCCGCTGTTTTTCACAGATCTGGAAGCTGAACTTCGCCGTCCGCGCACGGCCACCTCCGACCACCCCTGGCGACAACTCCACTGCCGTTGGCTTCGTATTGAAGTCCTTTACCTACTGAAAATTCCCGTTTCCTCTGTTCGTCTCTAAAATTGCACTGAGACGCGCGACAACGGACGTGGCAAGAATCTGTCCTCCCCGGCTTCTCACGGCCGCCCACCGCCGTGCGCTCGCACCGTCGGCCATCCACCGGGCCGAGCATCTTTCTTTGGTCCCACTTCATCTACCAACAGCCCCCTTGGACTCTCAGAGTTCACGTGCATTGCCGCACGTACGTACTTTTAGCCGACGTCACTGTTATCGTGAAGAACCGTTGCGCTACTCGCAACGGGAGGAGGATCGCTGATTAGCTCGCTGATTTCACGCTGCCACCCCGTTGTCCAGAGGTACCTCGCTGCGCTACCCGCGGCCGAGGAGTTTCAGACGACACCGACGTTTTACCGTTTAGACCCGACTTCCGCTTGATGGACGACATTACGAGGTTAGTTTCCCTAACGAGTAGTAAAACCCACACCGTAGCAAAACTGAACCCTAAACTAAAACTGGACAACTACAATTAAATTTACTTTTTCACATCAGTAAAATGTTGTCACTATAGAAAATCGACCATCGGACAATTTTCTGTGCATATAGGGTAGTGGTCGATTTAGGCTGAACAAGAACACCAAATTGTGACTTTGACAAATAGGGTAGTCCCGATAACCTAGAAACGAACCTAAATAGGATTTGATGGAAAACGCGACCTGACACCGTCGCCATGACCTGTTTCAGACGGACTTCCGCAGACGAGACGCCTGGACGAGACGCTTCGAGAAGACGACACACTCGCCATCGCAGGCAAGTGTACCCACTTGCGTTTTTGACCGTGCTTTGGTCTTAGATTGCTAAAACTGTTAGACCGTGAATATATAGAATCGGACGTGAAATGATAGCGTCCGGGACGCCCCTGACGACTTAGACTTGATGACGAAGTCTAAGCTCGACAAACAACAACTTTTGACACAGTAGGGCTATCTTGTGTGTGCGTGCGTGTGGACACCCTAGAATAACAATTCCTTACACTTGTCATGTCATGTCCCTGTTACACAAAAAGCTTGCGGGCGTTTCGGATGCTCTCCATGCGAGAGTGATCCCCGTGACTGTTATACAAAAAGCATGCGGGCGTTTCGGATGCTTTCCCTAGCGGAAGTGATCCCTGTGATACAAAAAGCCTGCGGGCGTTTCGGATGCTTTCCCTAGCGGAAGTGATCCCCGTGATACAAAAAGCCTTCGGGCGTTTCGGATGCTTTCCCCTGCGGAAGTGATCCCTATTACACAAAAAGCCTTCGGGCGTTTCGGATGCTTTCCCTAGCGGAAGTGATCCCTGTAAATCTTGTCCTGAGTTCCTGGGTTTGGGGTTGGGTTGAGCGTGCGCACGGCAAGAGGGTCTGATCCCCCTCGAACCGTAAGGCGTGAACCCTTTCGTGTCTCACTTGTCCTGTATTGTCTTGTCCCGTCACGTCCTGTCTTGTCATGACACCTGTAGGTTAGTCCCGTAGTTCGTAGCACATGCTACGACTATTACTTGTTGCGTTTTACTTTCCTGCTATGTTACTTCCTGTTATGTTTCTCTGTTATAACCACAACATGCTAATCAACCAGTAAACTGTTGTGTAATAGAACCTCAGCATGCTAATCAACCAGTAAACCGTTGTTTAAAGTTCGGTGCACTTGCAGTAAAGTCTAACCTTTCTTGTAGACTTTACCTGACGTACAGTTCCTTCTTGTGGTGCTGTACGTCAGGTGTTCAGCCAGAGATCATGGACGAGGCACTTTCGCTGGAGTACGTGGTGCCGAGGACGTCGACTAGAGTACGTGCCCGACGAGAACCAGACCTTGAGGTCTTTTAGTCGTCACTTTCTGAGGTTACTACTTTCAGTTGCTTTTAGATATTTTGTTGCCACGCTTAGGCTTCTTTTTAGACTTTGTACTTGTTGGATATTATATCTCTAATTTAATGAATGCAACTTCCTTTCTGTACTTTCTGTTGTTTCGAACTATATTAATGCAAGAACCTGAAAATCTTTTTAAATGGTACCTCTACAGACGCTTATTGGGTCCGAGCTTCTCAGCTCTGGCCTAAGCGGGCCTTAGTCACGCTTCACCTCCGTCCATGTTGGGAAGCGGGGCGTGACACCACGCCTCCCGGAGGGAGGCTCGGCAGCCATCCCTGACCGTCAAGAGCTCCGTCCCACTCTATGCTCGGCAGTGGTCGCCAACCACAGCGGTGAGGGCATCAACCCAGAGCGACGGTTCACCATGCCAAACTTCGTCTCGGTGCGATCCCTCACCCCCACCTCACTCTAGGGTGAGGTAGATGGAAGGACCGAATGGACCAGGGATGAGTTTACCACGGCCTCATCCAGGCGACCTCGCTCAACGCGTCGATGATCACCCAGCCATCTGACCGTCGAGGATCAGCGGGGTCAAAGCAGAAACCCCCGTCAGAGAAGGCGTAGGGATTGGGATGACCTCCCCGGAAGGAGGAGCACTCGGCGACCGATGCCTATCCCCAATCAGGATGGCCATCAAGCGGACTCCCCCCGAACCCCCGTCAACCTGCCGGGGCACCCTAGCCCTCGTGTCGAGGTGCCAACAGGGCAAAGAGACCTGGGAGGCCCCAGGGACGACCGTTGCCCATTAGCGGGAGCACACTGACGCACTGGTACCGTCCAGGTTCAAGGTGCTAACCTTAGAGAAATACGATGGCACGAGAGATCCAGAAGATCACGTGATGGACTACGAGGGAGTCATGGCGTTCCAAGGAGCCGACGACGCCCTGCTTTATCGTGGCTTCTATTCCACCCTCCAAAAATCCGCCAGGAATTGGTACAACAGCCTCTCCAACCGGTCCATCAGTAACTTCCAAGACTTCACCCAAAAATTCTGCAATCAATTTATGGCCGGTCGACAAATAAAGCCGGACTCAAAACTTCTGTTCAATATGATACAGAGGCCGAGAGAAACCTTAAGGAGCAACATGTGTTGCTTCAACGCCGAGAGGCTAAATATGGAGAGCTGCCCCGAGATGGTCATGAAAACAGCCATGAAGAAAGGGCTCCGACACAGGGGCCTAAAGAAGTCGCTACACAACGAACCCGTAAAGGACCTCGCTGATGTAATAGCCCGGGCGGAGCGTAAAATGCTGACGGAAGATGCTTTAGCACCGGAGGAAGGAGGTCTCCCCACGGGAACCAAGCAGAGCTCCAAATGGAGCGCCGCAAGCCGGAAGACCACAAGTGGGAGAAGAAGGCAAGGGGAAAGCGGTGCAAGGAGGAAGCACGGCCCCCCAGGCTGAACGTGACTCAGGACGCCATCTTAACGCAGGCTCAGAAAGAGGGCCACATCGACAAGCCGCCCCCGAAGATGAAGGGTGGCCGAAGGGACGAGGAAAAGTGCTGCATGTACCACAAGGACAATGGTCATGATACCGACGATTGTTGGCACCTAAAGAAAGAAATCGACCAGCTGATCAGTCGCGGTCACCTGAAGAACTTTGTCGACATCCCAAAGGCAACCACCAGAGAAGGGACTTCCAAACAGATGGACAAAGGAAAGAAGGCAATCATCGTCCAGACTACTCTGCGCATCATCGAGTGAGAAGGCAGAACAATCAACAACAACTCCTCCCCGCCAGGTGAGACTAGCTCGCCATTATCTTTCCTGCTATTTTCTTTCGATTGTGTTCCCAGTTCTGGAAATGAAATGCAAGTTTGCACCACATTTTTTCCCATTCCACCACACAAAACCTTGTGACCGGCCATAAGGTTGGGGGCAACTCCTCTAGCAGGCCGTTCATTACGATCGGCCGTAAGGATGGGGAAACTCCCCCAGCGGGCCGATCATTTCAATCGACCGCGAGGCTGGGGGCGACCCCCCAGCGGGTCGATCATTTCGATCGACCGTGAGGCTGGGCAACTCCCCTAGCGGACCGATCATTTCGATCGACCGTAAGTCTGCGGCGACTCCCCTAGTGGGCCGATCATTTTGATCTACCGTAAGGTTGGGGGCCACTACTGATCATTCCAATCGACCGTAAGGCTGGGGCAACTCCCCCAGCAGGCCGATCATTCCGATCGACCGTAAGGCTTCGGGCAGCTCCCCCAGCAGGCTGATTATTACGATCGACCATAAGGATGGGGTAACTCCCCAGTAGTCCGATCATTACGATCGACCGTAAGGCTGGGGACAACTCACTCAGCAGGCCGATCATTACGATCGACCGTAAGGCTGGGGGCAGAACTCCCAGTAGGCTGATCACCCGATTGACCGTAGGGCTGGGGAATCCCCCCAGCAGGCCAATTATTTCGATCGACCGTAAGGCTGGGGCAACTCCCCCAGCAGGCCGATCATTCCAATTGACCGTAAGGCTGGGGAAACTCCCCCAACAGGCCAATCGTTCTGGTCGACCGTAAAGCTGGGGGCAACCCCCCGGCAGGCCGATCACTTGGGTATACATAAGATTGGGGGAAACCTCCCCGACAGGCCGATCACCCAATCGACCGTGGGGTCGGGGACAACCTCCCAAATAGGCCAATGACTCCGTCGACAAAAAAAACCTCCCGCTACTCAAACCAGCAAACTACCTCCGCATGAACAGTGGGAGGGGGGCAACACAGAGTCAAAGACACAATCCCAGAAAACACTTCACAAAAGTATAGCAGCACACAAAAATGTAGACGTTTCAAAATTGTCTCTTGCATTCAAAAAGTTCTTTTTTTACAAGGAGAGAGACAAAAAAGGGGATACACTGCCTACGACGCTGGGGCCCGTGAAGAGGCATCCCAGGGGGCCTCGCCTTGCCCCGATCGAGCGGGCACCTTGGGATCGGCCAGACGACGGGAAAGCATCTGTCAGACCCATTCCTCGAACCTTAAGAACCCCTTCCGAAAGGCCCCCACGATCCTCAGGGCCAAGATGTCCTCATATACCTGGAGCACCCCCGGAGGGATTCCACGCTCCTCGGCACCAGCACCCCCTCGTAACCCCTCTCGACCTACTTGACGAGTCAAGCAGGGTCCACCTGTCGCAGGGTGCCCAGCTCAGCCCAGAGCCCGTTCCTCTCCCAGCGGAACGCCTCCTCCACCTCCATAGCAGACCTCTCGGTGGCTGCCTGAGCCTCCCTCAAGCTCCTGACCTCCGAGGTAAGCTTGTCGATCTGATGTCGTGAACGACGAGCCTCCGAACGTGCATCTTCAGATGCCTGTTCGGCTGCCTCAGCCCTCAGGTGTTCCTGTGCTAGGGCCGCATCAAGACCGTCCACCCGCTCCGAGCAACGCTGTGCCTCTACGGCCATCGTGGAAGCCTGCAGGATGGAAGGGATAAGTGACGACCGCAACAAAACAGCGTTGGAGGCAAGAAAGGGACCGACCTGCTGGATCTACCACACGAGGGAGTCCTACAAACCCTTGGAGCGGACCTCCTCCAACAAAGAGCGGTCCCTCGGGAGGACGGAGCTCTACGCCAGCTGGACGGCCACATCACAGTCGGTGAAGACCAATCCTCCGGATGGGACCTCTGGGCCAGCCCCAAGCATAGACCTGGTGCCTCCCATGCCAACCGGGGTCTGTTCAGTACGACATGCAGAGGAGGCCACCTCAACCACCTGGGGATCGCCCCAGAGACGATCGGTGAGTCATGCACCGACGAGGGTCCGCTCTCCCCTTTCCTCTTCTTCTTCTCTTTGGGCCTTCTAGGCTCCGAATGGGGGCGTTTCTTTGCTCCCCTTGGCTTTCGACCGGTGCTCGAGAGCCCTTCCTGGTGCCCCTGCAGCCCCTCGCCATGGGTGGAACCGGGGTCAGCACCGGTCAAGTCCCCCGTCACAGAGGGATCGACAACGACTTGGGGCAGGGGTGGGGGAACGACCACCAGCTCCAGCATCCCCACCGTGGCGTCAGCCACGCATATCTCTTCTTCCACCGTGCGCCGAGGCGCGTGACCAGAAGGATTTCCATGCACACTAGAGGCTCCCTGACGATTGAGTTCACGCATGTCGTAACTGAATTCTCGACCCGCCATCACTGCAGAAGAAAGGAAGAGTAGGGTAAGCAAAGGAGAAGGGCAGAAGAAAAAAAGCGCCTACCAGGGGACCACATTACATTCTTAAGGAGAAATTCATCCAGTAAAGGCTAGACCGACCTCTCCACCAGCGGTAACACTGACAAAAGCCTGACCACAGCCTGATCGACCTCAGAGAGGGACAGTGTCAAGTCATACCGACACAGGCTCCCCCAACCGGTCAGAAGCATAGCGTCTTCCGGAAAGGTGACAAAAACGTAGTTTCTACTCCAGTCGCCAACCCAGAGGGACAGACCCAGCAAACACTCCCTTCCCGCCCGGGTGCGGATGTGCTACCTGTTGGGGAATGTATGCCCTCAGATCATTTGTATTTAATGCAAATGATTTTTAATCTTAGATATGGACTATTTTGCATATGATGCAAGCTGAGTTAAATGTGTTGTAAATAGTTTACGACAATATTTAATTAAATAAACGCATTGCAAAAGGTTACCTGGATGACTGGATCATTCCGCTCTAAATGCAGGTTCAAACCGCGCCAAAAAAGGATTCCAAACGAGCCCAATAAGTCTATTTAAATTTTTTTAAATAGTAAACCCAAATAGACATCCCGATATGTTTTGATTCTTTTAAAGAATTAAAAAAGAAAGGGTCACAAAATAGGGCGGCCTGGGCAAGCCCAGGCGCCTGACCTGGGCCTTTTGATTCTTTTAAAGAATTAAAAAAGAAAGGGTCACAAAATAGGCCGGCCTGGGCAAGCCCAGGCGCCCCGGCCTGGGCCCAAGCCCAGGCGCCTGGCACCTGGGCACGTGCCCAGGCAGGGCCTGGGTGCCTGGCCCAGGCCTGGGCCCAGGTGCCCAGCTGGCGTAATGGGACCCGCCACCTGGGTTTAGAACCATAAGGTTCAGAATTTTGTGACGGCTGGTTTTTTGGACGAAAAATCAGTTTGAGTTGATCTGTGGACACTTGTTTGGAGGGCAAACAGACTCCGATTGACTCGCCATTTTTTTCTACGCGTTCACCGTTCAGCGCCCTTCGATTTGATAGGTCGTATCAAATGTGAAGCTCAACGGTGAAGGATTTAAAATTCATGGAAGTTTGGCCTTTATGAACGGCAAAACAACATGAATTATTTAACTCCAAACTTTAGTCCCACATCGAAAGTGGAGTAAAGGGGAGGGGTCAGCCGCCTATATAAATAGGGGTCTGCTTTCCTACCAAAACTCGTCCCAAGCTCTAGATCTGAGTGGCTCCCAAAAGTTTGGAGCACTCTCGGATCTAAGCTTAAATTAAATATTTTCTCCTTTCTCTAAATTTCTACCTTGCTCCTGAAGGGTCTAGCAAAGCCACGAAGGGGCTCGAATCGGATCCGAAGTCTAAACGGAGAATCCACTCAAGTGAAACTTTCTTCGTCGCGTGGTAGGCTTAGCGACAAGGGGGTTGCTCACCTCGGGACATGGTGTAGTTCGGGAAGCGGTTCAGCTCGGGACACGGTGCGGTCTGGGAAGTGGTTCGGCTCGGGACGGGGAGCGGCTCGGGACGCGGTTCGGTACACCTTGCTAATGCAAGCACGGTTTAGGGTCAGGGTGTTTTTTTGGCCCACCGGGCCGGCCCGGGCCCGGCCATGGGCCGGGCCGGCCCGGGCTCAAAAGGAACCCGGGCCGGGCCGGCCCGGCCCGGGTGGGCCAAAGTCTGGCCCAGCCCGGCCCGGCGGCCCGGGCCTGGCAAGGCCGGGCCGGGCCGGGCCGGCCCAGCCTTACATAATAAAAAAGATTTTTTTTTAAAAAAACCCTTAAAAATCTAATATCTAAAAAATGAAAAAATTGATCAAAAAAATTTATATAACATAAAATCTAATAACAAAAAAGCTAAAATATTATTGTAAACATGTAAAAATTCCAAAAAATTTTTAGAACACTTCTAAAAAATTCAGAAATTTTAAAAACTACGAAAAAACTTTAAACAGTTACAAAGCTCTTAAGAAATAAAAATAGGCCAAATTAAAGTTTTAATTACTTTAAATATTTAATTGTATATGTTAATGTTAGTATGTACTATGTAGTAACTTACTTACAATACAAGAAAAATCTTAATTTTTTTCAGAAAAAGTTTAATCCCGAAATTCGCGAAGGTCCCGGGTTGAACCTTTAAATTTTATTAATTGAAATTTTTTTGAGGGAGGGACATACGTTGGCCAGCCTAACCCCTCATACATTGGCCAACAAAAAAGAAACTAATACATGTTATAAACTGCTAATACAAGTAAGTAAATATATCAAGTCTCTGCTGCTTCTTCTACCTCTTCTTCTTCAGAGGCTTCAGACAGGTCGGTCTGATATTGGGTTCTCGATTCAGCCCTGAACCAATCCTTCGCACAAACCGACGCTTCTACTATATCTGGCTTCAGCCGTGACCTCTTGTTGCTAAGAACACGACTACCTGCACTAAAAGATGACTCCGAAGCAATAGTGGATATGGGTACGGCTAACAAATCACGAGCCATCATGGAAAGAATTGGATAACTATTCTTAGACTGTTTCCACCATAATTTGTTTCTCAATATCATAATCATGACAAATATTTTGCAAAGTTCTACCAATGTGTGCACCCTTGTGTGCATACTCTAACACCTTAAAACCTATAATTCTTTTCTGAATGATATAATCATCATCTGTAAAATGGGCCGTAAGACACAGGTATGATGAACCCCATTTTGTAGTCTATATGTCAGAAGTTAAAGAAATTCTAGATTCTAAATTAAGAAAAATCTGATACAATTTTGCATGTCCTTCATGAAACATACTCATACAATCTTTTCTAAGGGTGTGCCTAGATAATTTTCTAAATGCAGGGTTAAATGCATTTTGCTGTAATCGCTCAAAGTCTGGGCTTTCAGCATAATTTAGAGGTTGCTCTCTGCATAACACAAATCTCGCCATCTCTTTTCTCATATTTTCAACAGAATATGAGAAAGGAGTAAGAGAGGAAGATGATGAAGATAAATTTAATGTTGCTTGTCTAGCATCTTTTTTAACATGCGATTTCATGTGTCTTAGCAGATGCGAAGTGCCGGCAGTATGTGCGGCAGCAAAACTAGTTCTACATATCTTACAGAATGCACGAATTTGTTCGATGCCATTACTGTCTTTTACCATTTCACGTGAAAAGTGCTCCCAAACACCGGACTTTTGTCCTTTCTTTTGGGTTTGTGTAGAAGGTGCATCATGTGAAGCAGGGGTAGATGTTTGTGCCGGTGAACTTGTGTACGTGTGAGCAGCATGCGAGAAAGGTGAATGTGCAGGTGGTGGCATGACGGGGCTAGGATTATTACTAGCCCCAAAGTTATCTGGTTCTTGTGTTTCAATATTTGCTATATCAGGATTAAAACCAGCCCCTACGTTACCACGTAGTAAATCAGCATAATATTCAAAATCGGCAGTATTAGTATCATCTTCTATATTAAAATTCATATTTATCTTCCTAGGCGGCGGTCTTGACATTATGCTAATCTAAACTTTATACTACAGAAACCTATTTGAGCCTTTGAAGATGACCCGAGTTGTAGAGACCGGACGCTGCGAATTTGAGTTGCGAATTGGAGTAGCGAGACGGTTGACGATAGTCGCGAGATTGACGACTGTAGAGACGGTAGTAGCGAGAGTTGTAGAACACCGGGTAGAGCCGTAGAGAGGTATTTAGAGAATTAGAGTTTAGAGATTTTGTGAGGGAAGAGATGAATGTAGAGATTTTGTGAGAGAAGAAGAGATGGAGAGGAGGGGTTTTATAGAAGAAATTAGGATTAAAAAATAATAATAATAATAATAATAATGGGCCGTTGCCAAACGGGCAAATTTTTGCCCGTTTGGCAACGGCTCCAAAAGAGCCGTTGCTGGCCCGGCCCCGGGCCCGGGCCGGGGCGGGCCCGGCCCCGGGCCGGAGGGGGGGGGACCCCAGCCCGGCTCTGGGGCCGTGTCACGCCCCGCTTCCCAAAAATGTGGAGGCGAGACGTGAGAAGGTCCGCACAAACTTGAAGCTGTGAAGCTCCAAGTCTGATAAGCGTATAAAAACACTTGTTATGGCATGTCCTTGCAAAGCGAAACGAAACAACAATGATAATAAGGAAAAGAGACGACATTTTATTGAATCTCCAAATGTCCATAAACAAATTACAATATCGCAGAAAAGCCACCAGGCTAAAAGAAAAAGGGTCTAAGGCCCAAACATGGCCAACAAAGTATAACATACATACAAGGGTGCCACGCACCGACAACTAACAGGACTCCTAAAACATAAAGGGAAACTCAACAAGTCACCGGTGTCCACAAGACTCCTCCTCAGCAAACACAACGTCCTCTGCAACAAGCACTGGCTCGGCAACTAACATGCGACACCCAAAGAGAAAGGGGCACATGTCAGCAAGTCTGAAAAGACTTGAGCAAGGAAACTGAAAGGAAGGTAAACTAGCAACCTAGCAGTTAAAGTATGATGCATGGCATGGCAAGTATTGCAAGGAAGTAATAAGGGTAGTACAAGTAGCAAGTAACAAGTGGTAGTTGTGACAAGTATTGTCGAGTAACAAGTACAAGGGATCACTCACACACAGGTGAGTGCCCTATTGCCCGCAGGCTGTGCTCAAGTACAAGTCAAGGAAATCACGTCAAGTAAACACGTCGTGCATAGAGATTCCGCCTGTTGGCTAGAGTGGCTGATCGGGCCAACTCCTAAGCTCAAGTGACCGTTTATCTCTACCCCTCCCAAGTGTGTCGAGCCAGGGCATTACCCCCGAACACGGAATGCTCGCTTCTGGGACACGAGCCAGGAAGTGTGAATAACACGTATGGCATAGGGTTATGCCCACGTATAGTGGGTGCCTAGCCGGAAACTAGTAGGTCGGGCGTTGGCTATCAACCAACACATGGCCCGCTTCTGGAACACGAGCCAGGAAGTGTGAATAACACGTATGGCATAGGGTTATGCCCACGTATAGTGGGTGCCTAGCCAGAAACTAGTAGGTCGGGCGTTGGCTATCAACCAACACATGGCCCGCTTCTGGAACACGAGCCAGGAAACACAAGTAGTGTAGCGTGTGCTACGAATGCAACATACAACATGGATAGCATGGATGACAATGTATTCGCATACCGATAATCAAAAATAATCAAGCACGCCGTAGCAGAAAGCTACAAATCACTATTTCACGATTTCACGATTAACTTGTATTCACGATGTGCACAGGGTTTACGCCTTTTGGCTGAAATGGATGTACGGGCACACTTCTATGCTCAAGTGATCGCTTAACCCTACCCCTCCACGTGTATCGAGCGTTGGTTTCCCAATAACACTGTGCTCGCTTCTGGATCACGAGCCAGGAAGTGTTTTTCAATATGGCATAGGGTTGTGCCTGCAAAGCAGATGCCTAGCCTCAATAGTTACAATTATTGTAGCGTGTGCTACGCAAACAATTTGATGAATGAATGACATGGCAAGATGCAGATAAGAGTGCGTACAGTTAATTAAAAGTAAACGTGACATGGCAGCATGAATGTAAGCATGTAAAAAGTGTCGGATCTAGTTTCGTTGTCAAACTAGATCAATATGGTGGTCTTGGCGATTATCATTTCACCGCCTATTCTCTTTTACGCAATTTACAAAAATGGCCCAAAACATTACTGGCAAGTATCACTTGCATGTTTCTGGTGATATCTGTTGTCGTGGTTCGCCTCGACGAGCGTTACGCTATAGAATGGCTGGTTCTCTGTTTTGGTTAAACAAGTTAACGAATTAGGTCCATTGCAAGATAAGCACAAAATTAAGTTAATCTCTAAATTAGGTTCGTCAGATTGTTATTGGGTTATCTAGCTAGGGTGAGGCCTATATGTGTTAAAACATTCTTTTATTAACATGATAAGCTTCATTTTAATCAAATTTTATTGTTCTAATCTTAATACAAACATTATTTAATCAACTAACATGGTGAAATCAGATTAATCAACTAGCATGGTGAAATCAGATTAATATATAAATAATAACGCTTACTAAAACTAATTAACTAAGTTATTTAACTTATTAATCTAATTACATGGCTTAACATGGTGTTTAATAATCCACCTACTAACTTACTAAGTTTGACTAAGGGTAGAAAGCTAACATGATAAAACTTAACCTTATTTAATACATACAATACACTAACTCTCTCTCCCTTTACTTTTGCAACCTGCCATCTTTTTTAATAATACAGTCTCTTTCTATCCCTCTCTTTAACACTCTCTGCCTCTATCTTCTCTTTTATATTTTTTTTTCTTGTTTTCATCTCATTGGCAGCAAGCTAAAACGACACAAGGGAGGGGAAAAGCTTCACCTTCGCGCGACGGGAAGGAGATGGCGCTGGCGGCTAACGGCGGCGCAAGGGAGCTTCTCCGGCGGCTTTCCGGGCGAACTCCGGTAGCACGGCGGCGGGTTTAGCAGGGCGGCGGCTTCCAGCGCACGGCGGCGGCGCGCAGGTGAGGGTGGAGGCCGGCTGTTCCGGCGATCGGCGCAGGCGGCGGCGCGCGCTGAGCTCCGGCGGCGGCGGCTAGGGCTGGGGGTGTTCGGCGGCCGGCGGGTGAGGGCCTAGGGGAGAGGGAAGAGGAAGGAAGAAGAAGAATGGAAGAAGAGGGTTTGGGTGTTGAAGATCTTGGGGTTTGATTTCTGGTTTGAGGGCCTAGGGGAGATTTGATGGAGGATGTTGGATCTCACCAACAGGAGGAGGTGGGATTCAATGGGGTTTAATTAGTGATTTAATTAGGGCTAAGTAAATCAATGTTTGGTTTAGGGATAATTTAATTTGGGTAATAATTAATTTAGTAAATTAGTGATTTGATATTCAGTCAATGATAATAAGTTAAAGTAATTAAGTAATTAAATAAAATGTGATTAATAAAATAAATGAAGCAATTAGTGAGGTTAACTGTGATTAGAAATTTGTAATTAATGGGATAATTAGGTTAAGGTAATTTGTTAAAATTAATAGTCAATTAACGATGGTACGGTAAAACGAAACGGATACGCGCTCGCGTTGACGTACGAAGGAATTCGCGCACAAAAATATCCGGATGGAAATACAGACATACAATAATCATACGTCTAGAAAATACCGGCCGTTACAGTTTCTTTGACTGCAAGTAAACCTTCGAGTCTAGAAGCTTGGTGCAGAAAGAAAAAAGTGAAGTACAATTATGTTGGTAGAGAACGATTTTCATCCTAAGTCCTATAAACGGATTATGATGAAACTGTCTCGCCATCAGAAGCGTACAGATCTACTCGGACCAAACTCGATGTAAATGCTCATGATAACCATGAAAACTGGAGCATTCATTTATAGTGTGTTTCTAAATATGATTTGGAAGAACAAACTTATATGAATTAGCCAGAGAGTTTTCAAGGTCTGTGGAAGCGAATAAAGTACATGCGAGGCATCAAGGGGCTGGAACATATTTTTGACAAAATGGTCAAAAGAGTTAGACACTTTTGAATATGAACCGTCTAAAATGACCATTAACTATATTTAAAGTATTGTCGTAAGGTACGATGAGCTGGATGAGATCCAGGAAAATTAAATGGATTCCTAGGACCAAAGGAATTATTTGAATGAGATTAAAATGGTTGGTCTAGCATGAACATAGAAAAACCCCTTAAGTCTATTCAGTAGACAGTTTAACAAATCCACTCACGAAGGCTCTACCACATGAAGTCTAGAAAGACTTATGTGTAAATACGGTATAGGATACCGAGATAAATGGGCCTAAGTGCAAGTGGGAGATGTAGCGAGATAGGTATGCCATCGAGGAAATTATCTATGTGTAATTGTACAAACATCTCGTTCGAAATAACAGTAAGCTGTTTGGTATAAATTTATCTAAGTTAATCATAATGTAGTTATCATTAGATATTAACTTAGGTAAAGTACTGAGACTTAATGCAAGGTCAAACATGTATCGATATGAGTATCTTGATCATGGAGAAGTGCTTGACTGTTATTAGCATAAGTCTAAAAGGGTTCGAGGTCATAGATGTTTCGAGAAAAGGATATCGAAACATCGGATAGACCATTGTGTCTTTGTCTTCACTATGTTGCAGTGACGATGATCTCATGGTCGTTTGACTTGGCGAATTCAAAAACGAGACACAGTTGCTCATTGGAGAATGAGTTCACTGAACGACCCACAAGAGTTATCATATGGTTTGGTTATGATTGGCCAATCTATCAATGATAACTCTTAGTGATGATATGCAAGTTGGTCTTTTAACATGAGGTCATTGTACAAACATGTACGTGAACGGTGTCACTTAGATCTCTAACATAGTTTCGAGGCAAGGCCTGTCGAAAGGTCTTTGGTTGGGTGACATTTGAAAAGTGCAAGGAGAGTAATGACCAAGATATGATTCGTCTCTCCCTCGCCAATGAGAGTTAGTGTCTTAGTATTAGTTCGGTTTTTAGTGAAAACTCTGGCCAGAGTATGTTGGAAGATGTCCAACATTATTTAACTAAAGGTCGATGGAGACTAACCGGATTTGAGCTATTATGGTTGACAGTTTGACCGTACCCTAGGCTTGAACCAAACGATATAGTTTAGACGAAGAGACTATAACTGTGGAATTCATCACAGACACAGTCAGGGTGGTCCCAAAAATACTCATGTCGATGATTTAACCACATAAGTATGATACTGAAACAAGGACATCAACTGCTGCTCGTGGTCACTGCCGTCTGGGGCTTCGAGCCTTAGTTGTAGTAGGGTCAGGCTTAGGGTCTTAGACAGAGTGCGACCTTCGTCTAGTAATAGGTAGAAACATTAGGGAGAATATGCATTTGATGCAAGGGATAGAAACTACAAAGAGTTTTCAATTATCTTCTGCATTCGGGATAAATGATCCTGAATGCAAGTGGGAGATGTTGGGGGATGTATGCCCTCAGATCATTTGTATTTGATGCAAATGATTTTTAAGCTTAGATAGGGACTATTTTGCATATGATGCAAGCTAAGTTAAATGTGTAGTAAATAGTTTATGACAATATTTAATTAAATAAATGCGTTGAAAAAAGTTACCAGGATGACGGAATCGTCCCGCTCTAAACGCAGGTTCAAACCGAGTCAAAAACGGAGTCCTAACGAGCCCAATAAGTCTATTTAAAGTTGTTTAAATAGTAGGCCCAAATAGAAAGCCCAATATGTTTTGATTCTTTTAAAGAATTAAAAAAAGGGTCACAAAATAGGGTGGCCTGGGCAAGCCCAGGCGCTTGACCTGGGCAAGCCCAGGCGCCCGGCCTGGGCCGAAGCCCAGGCGGTGGGCGCCTGGGTGCGGGCCCAGGCATGGCCCGGGTGCACAGCCGCCCAGGCGCCTGGCCCAGGCGCCCTGAGCACTTGGGCACCTGGCCCAGGCGCTCAGCCTGGCCTAGGCTTGCTGTAACGACTGGTTTGTCATGTATTCGGATTATCTATATTATATATGTGTTTTGGTGGATTTTCTCCTTATGTGTGGTTTCCGTCTCCGTAGCTTTCATTTTCGTTCGTTTCGTTGTGATTTTCTAGCTTCTTTCTTAGATCGTCGAGATCGGAGCAAGTCACTCATGACGAGCTTCATATCACTCGTATCTTAGAGTTAGTTCGAGCTTAGGAGCCTTACGAATCGTTCCTAGAACTTCGCGCTTCGATTCGAGACTTTCCGTGCACGTTAGTTGGTTCGAGAAGGGGAACCAACCGACTAGATTCCAATCTAGTCGGTCAAGAACTCTTCTCAAACCGACTAGTTCATTAAATCAAAAACTCAGAAGTTACTGTTTACTCTTAGTCTGTCTAAGAACAACCACCGATCGACTAGATGTGAAACTAGTCGGTCAGAACTTGCTCTCAGACCGACTAGTTCATTTGATAAATTTTACCTAAGTTACTGTTTATCGTTAGTCGGTTAATGAACACTCACCGACCGACTAGGTTGCAAACTAGTCGGTCGACGGGCCTTCACAGACCGACTAATTCATTTCCCAGATTTTTCCCTACTTTCGCTGTTTGATTTTAGTCGGTCACAGTTGGTCGACCGACCGACTAGTTCTTAAACTAGTCGGTCAACAACCCTTCCTTGACCGACTAATTGCCCCCGAAACCCTAGATTTCGAGCAGCCGCCAGGTTGTTTCTATTTAAACCCCCGATCGTTTTCTTTTCTTTCTTTCTCTTCTCCTGGCCATTTTCCTTCCCCCTTGACCTCTGATCTTCCCCAAACTTCCCCAAGCCATTCCTCCTTCATCAAGAGCCCCCTAATCCTCCATTTAGGCCGGCCACCTCCTCTAGGCCGTTGGCAAACCCCCAAATCCCATTTCTCCAGATTTTCTCCCTATTTCCAGATCTGAACCGTAGCTCCGCTGATCGTTCTTCCGTTGTCGTGCTTGCTCGGCATCGTTCTTCCGCGGTGATACGGTAGTAAATCGATCTCTTAATATTCTCATAACCCATTTTGTTATTTTTGTTAAACCCTAATAGAACTGATATTTGTTTTGCCATGGCAACGAATCCCACTCCGTAGAATAGAGTTGTGAGACGTTTTACCGTCGATTGTCATCATCGGTATTAGGCAAGTGAAACTTGCCACTTAGGGTTTTAGGCCATGCTTTAGGCCATTTCTTGTTGTAGGCGTAAAAGAGACTAGGCAGTGAAATGATAGCTGCCTAGACGCCCCTTCGATCTGGCTTGACAACGAAGCTAGATCCGCCATTTTTATCATGTTGCATTCATACTACCATGCCATGTTTAATTTCAATTAACGGTACACGAAATATCTGTTCATGTCATTGCATATATTGATTGTTCATCGTGATTGTGTAGCACACGCTACTTTAAAATGTAAGCTCCGGCGAGTAGGATTTTGACTCCTACATAGTGATCAGGCTAGGTGCACCCCTATGCCAAATACACTTCCTGGCTCGTGATCCAGAAGCGAGCATAGTGTGTTGCTAATCCCAACGCTCGATACACGTGGAGGGGTAGGGTTAAACGATCGCTTGAGCGTAGAAGTTAGCCCGTACAGCTACTTCAGCCAAAAGACGGAAACTCTGAGAACAAAGTGAAAATAGTGATAAGTGATTCGTGATTAGTGACTTGGTAGCTTTTGCTACATCATGCGTGCTTGTCTTTTCTTTTAACTGTTGCAACATACTTAACTGCCATGTCATTGCATCTTATTATAACTGTTAGGTTGTTAGTTTACTTTCAGTTTCCTTGCTCAAGTCTTTTTAGACTTGCTGACATGTGCCCCTATCTATTTTGGGTGTCACATGTTAGATCCTGAGCCAGTGTTCGTTGTTGAGGACGAGGTGGTTGCGGACGCCGAGCCCGAGCCTGTGTTTGACGAGGACTTCGTGGACACTGGTGATCAGTCGTAGAGACTGTTTGGGTTTTGTTTAGTCTGCCATAGTTGTCGGTGCGTAGCACCAATACTTTGTTCCGTGTTGTTTTTTGTTGGCCATGTTTTGGGCCTAGGCTCTTTCTTTTAGCCTGGTGTCTTTTCTGGATGTTGAACTTATTTTAATGTTGGACAATTCTGAGATTTGAGATTTTATTTCTGTCTCTCTTGTGTTATTATCTTTGTTCTGTTCGTGGTTACAGGGACCTGCATTTAATTAAGTGACGCTTATCAGGCGTGCAGCTTCACAGCTCCACGTTTGAGCGGACCTTCTCACGTCTCGCCTCCATTTTAGGGAAGCGGGGCGTGACAGATTTTGTTGGTGGCCCATGCGGCTCCTCTCTTCTGTAACTGCGATTATCGGAATAACGATAATAATATTAGACTGTCCAATAAGCTAAGTTCGACATCTGAGTCATAAGCTATGAGTCTAAATTGTTTCGTTTTCTGTGTCATTAGATGGCAGGAAGGCGATTTACCCGTGGTGGTGGTAGAGCGCCCCCTCATGACGAGGAGCCTGAGCGGGAGCCCACCAATGGGGAGATGATGCGGATGATGCTTCAGATGATGCAGGTGCAGCAAGGCGTGCTCCTGCAAGTCCAGAATGCTCCAGTTGTTCGAGCTGCTCGGGCGATTTCGGAGGCCCCTCGCTTCGAGCATGGAGCGAAGCAGTTCCGGGAGCTGGGTCCCGCTTATTTTGATGGGTCTGAGGGTCCTTGATCGCTCCGGGATGTGACCCAAAGAACGGTTGTAGTTTTACCGCAAGTGCACGGTGTAGCAGCGAGCAGGATATCGAACACAGGGAGGACGAATGACCGTGCTTGCTCCAAATCAACCTGGCTACTTAAGAGAGAAATTTGCCTTTGGCGATCCTGTCACAATCGTCAGACAAATGTGCGAAATATCAAATCAAATAAAGAACGTCTAGGGAATGGGGAATCCCCGCTACTCACCGTATTTCATAAATGTGGTTCATCGGTATCAAAATTGCTTGAATGAGAATTTGGATGAACTAGTTGCAACTGAATGTAGAACCAAGCTCACGCTCTCGCGCTGTTGCCGGTCTATAGCTATCCTAGGTTTGGGTCCAATCTCTTGCAAACCCTAGCCTAGGAAAACTAGCATTAGGATCAACATCATCGTCCAATCGCGCACCGAGCCCAATCTCTTGCAAACTCGGTCCACGATCTAGATTGTGATAGTTCCTACCCGTCCAATCTCTTGCAAACGAGTATCGGCATGGAATTGCAACCGGAAATCCTAGTATCGGTCCAATCTCTTGCAAACCGATACTACGGAAATTCGATTCCAACCCAATTCGGATTTCTAGGGCTTCCTATCGAATTGGGATCCAATCTCTTGCAAATCCCAAATCAATATGAATACCTAGCCATCCGTAGTAAATTGATCACAATCTAATCCCTAATAACAATTCTAGCACAATTTCCACCAATTCATCACAAATATGAAAGTGGGTTTGTAGGGTTCATCCCCACGCCCCAAGACGTGGAGACTACTCACAATTCATAGCGAGATCACAAAAATAATCAATGAAATAAGCAATGGAATTCATCACAATATTGAGATAAGCAATAAAAATAGAATTTTTAAGGAAAAGAGATGCAAACCAATGGAGTTCTTCAATTAATCCAACAAAAATCCAATATTTGTCTCCTCTCCAATCACAAGAATAAAGCTAAAAACTAATCTAAAAAGCTGCAAAAAATCTAAGAGAGAGGCTCCCTAAACTAGGGTAAAAACAGGGCTTAAATAGCCCTCAAAATCGTCCAAAAACTGTGACCAAAATACCCCTGCACAGCCTGTTTTCCGCAGATTTCGCTACAGGCAGCGCATCGCACTCGGCCGAGTGACAAATGTCGCTCGGCCGAGTGAGAAACCCTGTAATTTTCCAGTAAGTCGGGGCCTTCAGGGGTCTCTACTTCGGGGGCGGCTCGGCCGAGTGAGTTGTCGTCACTCGGCTGATGGCTTCAAGGCACTCGGGCGGACGGGATAATCCACTCGGCCGAGTGGGTCTTCTGAAGTTCAGGCGGCCAAAAACCAGTAACTTGGATGTTTTGGAAGGGCCTCGTCTGGGCACCACTCGGGCGGACGGGATGTCGTCACTCGGCCGATGTGGTCTTCGGTGCTCGGCCGAGTGCACATAGAAATCGTATCTGTTCTGGTCAGCCGAGCAGTGTCTCGCTGGTCGGCCGAGTGGCTCCTCCACTCGGCCGAGTGGGACACAAAAAATGCCCATTCTGCTTGTTTTGACCTCCTCGTCGCTCCTGCGAGGTCCATTCTTCTTCCGCTCCTCTCCAACAGCAAAATATCCCTCGGGGAGGTTGTTGGTGACCGTCTAGAGTGAGCGCATCTCGAGATCACTCCAAATCGCGCCAAATCACCTGAAATGCGACAAAAACAACAAATCGTGAAAAGCATCGCAATATCGTCGATATATCGTGAAAAACATGATTTGGGCGATCTAAATGGCATACAAACATGCGGGAAAAAGGTGTAAAATAGGGAGTGATCAAAATCCCCCAAGCTTGCCTCTTACTCGTCCTCGAGGAAGATAAGTAAAAGGCGAACCCGGTGGATTCGAAAAACGAAAACGGCGAAAAGAAAAAAAAATGAAAAACGAAGAAGAATGAAAACGAAATAAAATAAAGTAGAAAGAAAGAAGCGAGGAGGTAAGATGCTAGATTATTTCCTCAGGACGTAGGTCCCACTTACTCATATAGCATGCTCTGAATGAAAAACACATGTCAAAGAATTTTATTTTGATATCATAGTATAATAGTGCAAATAGAAATAGAAAACCCACGAACAACGATATAATCATGAAAAACGGAATAATTTCAGAATTAGCATCGTCTGAATCATCTAAAGCGGTATACAAATCACAGATCACACACTTTTCAATTGAACGCTTTCTATCAGGAGTATAAGAGTATCACGCTATAGAATAGAGAGAATAGAAAAGTATGGATTTCATGAGATGAACGCTAGGCTTAGATTTCTGGATTTCGTAAAGCTAAAAACAATCTCATTGAGTATAGAATATTACTTAGCCTAGGTTGTCGTGCAACGTCTAGTAGTCACTCTCTCACACATCAATGGATCCCCTCCCCCAAGCTTATCTATAAGCATGGTGGCATAAAAAATATTTACATCCACATTTTTATATAGCTCCAAATGTGATAAAAAGAAAGAAGAAAGAAAGAAAGTGAGATGGGATCTTTTATTGAGGATTTTTCCTCTTTTCTCTCTTTTTTTTCTTTTTTTCTTTTTTTTTCTCTTTTTTTTTGATATAGCATATATACACAACGATCCCAACTCAGAGAGAGATAATGATATACAAGAATGCTTTTCTCTCTTTTAATTATTTTTTTTAGACAATAGAGATTTGGAGCTAGTAATTAGTAGCGGGGGAAATGCCATATAATAGAATTACTAAGGGGAGATTCACCAATGATTTTAAAAGTAGAGAAATAATGTTCAAGATTTGTGGAGAAAGAAATAGATATACTCTCAGTTCACTCTATAAGACATGCACGACAACTTCAGCAGGGTAATCTAATCTACTCAGTTTCGATCACAAAAAAGCTAACTAATCCAGATTTATCATAGCTAACATCATTCAATCATCCTGAAGTGAAGTGTACAATTCATGCATATAGAAGTGATATAGGAAAAGAAGTCAGTACTCCAGATATAGGCATTCAATGCGTGAATCTTGGTGTGTTTTCTGTGATAGCATACATATGAATATTCAGACTCAGCTAACAATAAAATTTCAGCCATTTTCATGTGGAAAAAGTGTGGGTTACTATCTCTAGATGCCAGACAAGTCATAGCATATGATATCAGAGATAAAATCTAGGACACGATAAATACAGCATGCATATAGAGTAAGCTAGATCCAACGTCATCATCATCACAGAAAAGTCATCTCTAGCATGAGATGAAAAAGAAATAAAGATAAAGGGAAAATAGAACTATTTACAATGCAGCACACAGAAAAATAAGAAAAACGTGATGTATGGTAAAATAGAAGAAAAAGTGGTGAAAATAAGTGCAAAAGCGGAAAATGGCGTGAAAAACTAAAAGTAAAGGTGGTAAATCAAAAAGAACGTGAGAACTCACTCCCCCAAGCTAAATGGCACAGTGTCCTCAATGTGCAAAGTGTGGCACACCGAGAGACAAGAAATGTGAGGGGTAAGTGAGGATGCATGCATGGAAAAAATGAAAATGAAAAGAAAAATAAAGAAATGAAAATATGATGCGGACATGATGCATGCACAGATAGGAGTGAAACAGATATATAAGTGGCACCAAAAACTCTCCCTCTCTCCCAAAAAAGATATATAAGGATATGATCAAAATGCGAATCCCAAAATAGGTGAGGGGAGGGGGGGTGGATAAAAGTGAAACAGGACCCAGCAGAAACGGGCAGCACAACGGCAAGAATAAACGGTGGCATCAAGAGTGCCTAAGAAGGGGGCGCTGCACCGTCTCCGTCCTGAGGCGGAGGTGGTGGGGGTGGTGCTGGATGGACAGGCTGCTGAGCGGGGGTGGGTGTGGAAGTGGCAGCAGGCTGAGAGGGTGTGGAAGTGTGGGCGTGAACCTGCTGGGTGGGTGGTGGTACGCGCGGGAGACGCTCCAGAACCTGTGTGAGACAGTAGTGGATCTGCGGGTAGCAGCTCGAAGCGGCCAGCCATCGCAGAGACGGTGGCGGACAGGGTCCGAAGGTCGCCTATGAGACCACTCACCGCCCCCTCTAGAGCACGAATGCTCTGAAGTACTGTGTCAGGGGGAGGTGGTGCAGAGGGACGCACCTGGCGGGGCTGGGCAGGTCTGGGCTGGCGTACTCGGGTCGCGTATGTGACGGGCTCAGCGGGGAACGGTACAAAAGGTGCTGCGCCAGCAAATGTGGGCCTGGCCTCAGTGTGAGGCCGGGGCGGGCGGTGAGAAGTGGAGGCAGCAGCAACGAAAGAAGAGTGCAAAAGTGGCAGCGAGGCGGCCAGAGAGGTCGACGGCACAGAAGTGTGGACAGACGCCACGACGCTCTCAGAGAATAGAGAAGGGGTGGAGACAGAGGTGACGACCGCTGGGGTGGAAGTGTGTGGACCAAAAGGTGCGACCCCAGCGGAGATCATGCTAGCCAAGGTCTCCACGACCGCGGCAAACGAGGGCTCGCCGCACTCGACTATGGTCGGCGGGCGCTCGGGGAGTGCAGAGCAAAGAGGCTCGACGGACAGAGGGCCGGTGGTGGTGGCGGGAGTGGTGGTAACAGCCTCGGAAGTGGTGGAGGTGGGCTCAGCTAAGGTGCTCCCGACACCGACAGCGGTGTCAGGAGCGGCGGAAACATCGGGGGTAGGCTGAGGGGCCACAGGGTCAACAGGCACGGCAGCAGGCTCGGCAGGGGCTACAGGGTCTACAGGGGCAGCGTGGGCCTGCTCGGCCTCCTCGGCCTCGAGCACGTACGCAGCGGGGATGAGGACATCCATCGCAGGGAGCTAGTCAACGTGGGCTGGTGCAATCTGAGTCCGAGCTGGGCTCGGAAGAATCATGTAATCGGCACCAAAAGGGCTGTGCAACCAGACCCAGTGACGCTCACCATGCGGACGAAGCATCTTCATCCGGGCCATAACATCGATCGACAAAGAAGTGGGGCCCGGGACGCGTCGCAAGTCGTCGGGGAAGTCCTCGCCGGTCATAAGAGCAAGCAAGGTGATCAGGCCGCCGCAGCATATCGGTGAGCGAGCGCCCACCGATACAATGATGCGGTCTAAAAACCATGCCGCGATATCGATCACGACGGCGGGGACAAGCTCATCTCCATCCCTAGATAGAGCTCTGGGACGTGTCATCGCGTAGAGCATGTAAAGCTCTGGCGTAGACATCGTGCCCGGCTCATATCTGGCCAAAAATGTCGTCGCCATAAGGCGCTGAGCAATACGGAGGCAGGGGTGGACAATGGCCGAGGCCTTGTGTCACGACCCGCTTCCCTAAAATGGAGGCGAGACGTGAAAAGGTCCGCACGAGAGTGGAGCTGTGAAGCCCCAAACCCGATAAGCGTCCACAATACATAAACAGGTCCCTGTAACCACAACAGAATAGCAATAATAACACAAGGAGAGACTGAGATAAAATTCACATCTCACAAATATTGTCCAGCATCACAAATAAGTTCAACATCCAGAAAAGCCACCAGGCTAAAAGAAAAGAGTCTAAAGGCCCAGAACAAGGCCAACAAAAGCAACGACATAACAAAGTATGGGTGCCACGCACCAATAACAAACAACTGCCTAACAAAATAAAACGCAACGGAGACACTAGGACTGGTCCCCAGTGTCCACGTACTCCCCGTCAAACACAAGCTCGGGCTCGGCGTCAGCAAACACCTCGTCCTCAACGAGGTACTCGGGCTCAGGATCTAACATGTGTCACCCAAAAGAGTAAAGGGGCACATGTCAGCAAGTCTAAAAGACTTGGGCAAGGAAACTGAAAGTGAGGCATCTAGCAACCTAGCAGTTATAGTATTAAGTAATGACATGACAGTTAAGCATGATGCAACAGTTTAAAAAGAGAAGCAAGCATGCACAATGTAGCAAAAGCTACCAAATCACTAATCACTTATCACTTTCACTTATCACTTATCACTTAGTGCATAGAGAGTCCACCTGCTGGCCAGCTCGTGGCTCAGGCCGCTTATCTCTACCACTATTAATCACTTGTCAATGGTAAACACTTAGTGCATAGAGAGTCCACCTGCTGGCCAGCTCGTGGCTCAGGCCGCTTATCTCTATCACTATTAATCACTTGTGCACTAGAGAGTCCACCTGCTGGCCGGAGTGGCGGATCAGGCCAACTCGGGGCTCAGGCCGCTTATCTCTTACCCCACCCATATGTGTCGAGCGTTGGGGTTTCCAACTCACTATGCTCGCTTCTGGAACACGAGCCAGGAATATAATATTGTAGCGTGCGCTACGCAATCACGATGAATAATCACTATGCAAAGACATGAACAGATATTTGCGTACCGTTAATTTAAATTAAACGTGACAGGCAAAATGCAATGACATGAACATATTCGCGTACCGTTAATTGAAAGTAAACATGACATGGTAATTGTGCAACATGCTAATAGTCGGAATTAGCTTCGTTGTCAAGCTAATTCCCCAATTTGCGCCTAGGCGAGCTTCATTTCGTCGCCTAGCCTCTTTTACGCCTACAACATGCAAATGGCCTAAAACATGGCCTAAACCCTAAGTGGCAAGTTTCACTTGCCTAGCACCGGGGATGACGATCAACCTCGTCACACGGATGCTATCTACGAGGAAATCGCTGTTTAGGGGGAAACAAACACCAAACACATGAAATTAATTAGGGTTTCACCAAAATTATAAATAAGTTATAAAAACAACGGTAGATCGATCTCTTACCGAGAGGAGACGGAAGGAACACTCCGGGGAACCCTAGGATCAAATCTGGAGAAGATTGGAGAAGATTGGGGAAACTAGGGTTTTGGGGGATTTGGGGATTTGATGGGTTTTGGTGAGATTTTGGGGAAGATGAGAGGTAGATAGGGTAGATGGATGGTTTGGATGATGGATTTAGGGCTTGGAATGAAGCAATGGAGCTTGGAGGAAGGTGGGGGATCAATGGGGGCGATTTTAGGGTTTAGGGTCGAGTTGGAGGGGAAGAAAACGTTTGGGTTGGGTATTTATAGGCTAGGCTGGCGGCTAGGGCAAAACTAGGGTTTACAGCACTAGTTAGTCGGTCAAAGAACAACCACTGACCGACTAGTTTGACAACTAGTCGGTCGGTCGACCAACGCAGACCGACTAAGTGTAAACAGTAGCTACAGGTGAAATTAGGATTCTAGAGTTAGTCGGTCCATGAACAAATACTGACCGACTAGTTTGGCATCTAGTCGGTCGATAAACGTTCTTAGACCGACTAAGAGTAAACAGTAACTGATACAAAAATAATTTGATGAGTTAGTCGGTTCAAGAAGCATTGCTGACCGACTAGTTTGCAACCTAGTCGGTCAACCAACGTTCTTAGACCGACTAACGATAAACAGTAACTCCTGAGAAATTTAGAAAGCTAACTAGTCGGTCCAAGAAGGATTGCCGACCGACTGGATCGTCATCTAGTCGGTCGGTGGCCCTTCTTACACCGGCTAATGAGCACAGAAAGTACCGATACGGAGCGCGGGGCCCCGGGATCGATTCCTAAGACTCCTAGGCTTGATCTAATAGTTAGATACGACCGTTATGAAGCCCGTCACGAGTGACAAACTTCGAAATCGACAATCCTAAGAAAGAAGCGAGAAAATACGACGAATCGATCGAAAATGAAAACTACGGAGACGAAAACCACACAAGAGGAGAAAATCCACCAAAACATTTATTATAATACATAAAATCCAGATACATGAAAAGCAGTCGTTACATCCTCCCCAACTTAAGAAAAATTCCGTCCTCGGAATTTCCAAAACTCACGAGTCCGGAAACAAAAGTGGAAAACGCTCTCGCATCTCATCCTCATTCTCCCAAGTAGACTCTCCAGGTGAACCGTGTCGCCACATCACCCTCACAAGATTAACAATCTTGTTCCGAAGCGATTTCTGACGCCTGTCCAGAATCTGCACTGGATGCTGGTCATACGTCATATCGGGGCGAACGGTAATCTCCGAAAAATCCACCGCATGAGACGGATCGCTAATGTATCGACGAAGCTGCGACACATGGAAAACATTGTGAACTCCTTCCAAAGACGGCGGCAAGGCCAAGCGATAAGCTACCTCGCCAACCCTCTCCAAAACGTCAAACGGTCCAATGTATCGCGGGCTCAACTTTCCACGCTTCCCAAAACGAATCACACCACGATTCGGGGAAATCTTCAAGAACACATGGTCACCCGGCTGAAACTCCAAAGGACGACGTTTAGCATCCGCCCAATGCTTAAAACGGTCCTGAGCAATTCTCAACCTTTCCCGAATATTCCTGACGATATCCACGGCCTCCACGATCATCTCAGGTCCCAACAACTCCCGATCACCAACGTCATCCCAACTCAATGGCGATCGACATTTCCTCCCATAAAGAGCGGCGAAAGGCGCCATGCCAATACTCGCCTGGAAGCTGTTGTTGTAAGAGAACTCCACCAAGTGTAGATGGTCCTCCCACGAACCCTTGAAATCCAACATGCACGCCCTCAGCATGTCTTCCAAAATCTGAATCGTCCTCTCGGACTGGCCATCCGTCTGCGGATGGTACGCCGTGCTGAAACTCAGACGCGTACCCAAGCTCTTCTGCAAACTCTGCCAGAACTGAGATGTGAACCTCGTGTCTCTGTCAGACACGATACTCACGGGGACTCCGTGAAGTCGTACAACTTCCTGCACGATTCACGTTACATCACTATCCAAACTAGGAAAAGGAATTAAAGACGGAGAGTAAAAGAATTTTACCTCCATATATCTCCTTGCTAGCGCCTCAGTGGACTGTCCCACTCGGAACGGAATAAAGTGCGCAGATTTGGTCAATCGATCCACGATCACCCAAATCGCGTCATTCTGCTTCGGACTCCGAGGTAGTCCAGTCACGAAATCCATAGTGATGTGTTGCCACTTCCACTCCGGAATCGGAAGCGGTTGTAGCAACCCGGCCGAACGCTGATGTTCCGCCTTCACTTGCTGGCAAACCAAGCACTTGGCTACACTCCGAGCCACGCTCCTCTTCATACCATGCCACCAATAATTCAGACGAAGATCCTGGTACATCTTGGTGCCACCAGGATGCACAGAATACGGCGAACTGTGTGCCTCCACCATCAGCTCCTCTCTGACATCCCCAGCAGGCACACACAACCTGGCTCCAAACCTCAGCGAGCCATCCTCATGAATCAAGAAGTCAGTCCGCAGACCGGCTTCCACCATCTCCCGAATCCTCACCAGCTTCGGATCCTCAGCCTGGCCAGCCTTAATCCGATCCACGATCGTCGACTGTACCTGCATGTACATCAACGAAGAAGCCTCCCCAGGAAGAACAATTTCCACTCCAGACTCGCAAAAATCCTGCTGCAATCTCCACTGCGAGGTCAAAATCATCACCGCTGGCAGCCTACTCAAAGCATCTGGAACCACATTCACCTTGCCAGGGTGATACTGCAAATCAATATCATAATCCGCCATAAGCTCCAACCATCGACGCTGTCGCATGTTGAGCTCCTTCTGAGTGAAAATATACTTCAAGCTTTTGTGATCGGTGAAAATCTTCACTTTCTCACTCAGCAAGAAGTGCCTCCAAATCTTAAGAGCAAACACAACGGCAGCCAACTCCAAATCATGCGTCGGGTAATTCTTCTCATGAACCTTAAGCTGACGAGACGCATACGCCACAACATGCCCATGCTGATGCAACACACAACCGAGACCCTTGCCAGAAGCATCGCAAAAGATCTCAAATCCACCGCTGCGATCAGGCACAACAAGAATAGGGGCAGTCGTCAACCTCTCCTTCAAAATACCAAAAGCACTCCCACAATCACCCGACCAAACATAAGCAACATCCTTCCACGTCAACCTGGTCATCGGCTCAGCAATACGAGAAAAGTCCTTAATGAATCGCCGATAATAACCAGCAAGTCCGAGAAAACTCCGAATCTCAGACGCAGACAACGGAACAGGCCACTCCCTGATGGCCCTAATCTTCTCGGGATCCACAGAAATACCACCTCCAGACACCACATGCCCCAGAAAAGCAACTCGATCCAGCCAAAACTCGCACTTCGAAAACTTAGCATACAAACGATGCTTCCTCAAAATCTCCAACACCGTCCTCAAGTGCGAGGCATGCTCTTCCTCCGACTTCGAATAGATCAGAATGTCGTCAATAAAGATAACGACAAACTTATCCAAAAAGTCGTAGAAAATCAGGTTCATCAGATTCATGAAAACTGCGGGCGCGTTAGTTACGCCAAATGGCATAACCACGAACTCATAGTGTCCATACTTCGTCCTGAACGCTGTCTTCGGAACATCTCCCTTCTTCACCTTCAACTGATGGTAACCACTCCTCAAATCCAACTTAGAAAACACCCTCGAACCTCCAAGCTGATCAAAGATATCATCGATGCGAGGCAACGGGTATTTATTCTTAATGGTCACCGCATTCAACTCCCGATAGTCCACGCACATGCGACGCGAACCATCCTTCTTCTTAACCAACAACACCGGTGCTCCCCACGGAGACACACTAGGATTAATATAACCCTTCTGCAAAAGCTCATCCAACTGCTTCCGCAACTCTTCCAACTCTGCAGGTGCCATACGATACGGCGCCTTCGAAATCGGCTGCGCACCTGGAACAAGATCGATAGAAAATTCCAAAGCTCGATCAGGCGGCAAACCAGACATCTCCCCGGGGAAGACGTCGCCAAAATCTCGCACCACAGCTGGCCACTCCAGCTCCATCTGCATAGCCACAGCCTCCACCGGCCTGGCCCGAAAACAGTGAAGGGAGGGGGGGGGGGCAAAAGTCATCAGGACCAAGCAGAGACGGGCAGCATGACGGCAGAAAAGATCAATGGCATCAAGGGTGCCTAAGAGGGTGGTGCTGCGCCGTCTCCATCCTGAGGCGGAGGTGCTGGTGCTGGTTGCTGGGGGACAGTCTGCTGGGTGGGTGGGAGTGTGGGTGTAGGAGTAGGCTGGGTGGGTGTGGGTGTGGGTGGACTGGCCTGCGGGGTGGGTGTAGGAATGGGGGTGGGTACCTGCTGGGTGGGTGTGGGTAGTGTCGGTGCACAAGGAAGCCGATCGAGAATCTGAGTGAGGCAATAGTGAATGCCTGGAAGTAGGTCGAAGCGGCTGGCCATAGCGGTGACGGTGGCAGACATGGTACTGAGGTCACCTCTGAGGCCACTCACCACCCCCTCAAGAGCACTAATGCTCTGAAGTACAGTGTCGGGGGGAGGTGGTGCAGAGGGACGCACGTGTCTGTGCTGTGCAGGATGGGGCAGGCGGACTCGTGTGGTGTAGTGGATGGGCTCAGCAGGCATGTGGAGGAAGGGTGCTGTGCTCACAAGTGGGGGCCTAGCCTCAGTGCGAGGCTGGGGCGCAGGCTGGTGTGAGGTGGAAGCAGCAGCAGCGGAAGTGGAGTATAAAAGTGACGACGAGGCGGTAAGAGAGGTCAGTGACACAGACGTGGGAACAGACGTCATGACACTCTCAGAAAGTACGGCTACGGTGGAGACATAAGTGACAACCGCTGGGGAGGCAGTGTGGGGTCCAAAAGGCGAAATCCCAGCGGAGATCATACTGGCCATGGTCTCCACGACCGCATCGAAAGAAGGCTCTCCGCTCTCAACAATAGTAGGTGGGCGCTCGGGTAGTGCGGAGCAAAGGGGCTCAACGGACAGAGGGCCAGCTGTAGTGGGAGTGGTGGTAGTGGAGGCGGTCTCAGCAAGTGTACTCCCGACACCGTCAGAAGTGTGGATAGTGGTGTCGGGAGCAGCAGAAATATCAGGGATAGGCTGAGGGGCCACGGGGTCAACGGGTGCAGCGTGTGCAGTGTGGGCCTGCTCAGCCTCCTCGGCCTCAAGCACGTAGGCGGCGGGGATCAGGAGATCCATCGTCGGAAGCCAGTCCACCTGTGTTGGTGCTATCTGTGTCTGAGCTGGGCTCGGAAGGAGCATGTAGTCAGCACCGTAGGGACCGTGCAACCAAACCCAGTACCGCTGGCCGTGCAGACGAAGCATCTTCATCCGGGCCATGACGTTTATGGACAGTGAAGTAGGGCCCGGAGAACGACGCAAATCGGCCGGTAGGTCCTTGCCGGTCATCAGGGCGAGCAGTGTGATCAGACCGCCGTAACATATCGGTGAGCGAGGGCCCACCGATACGATGATGCGGTCCAAAAACCAGCTCGCGATATCAATCACGACGGCGGGGACCAACTCGTCACTCTCCCTAGCTAGAACTCTGGGGCGTGTCATCGCATAGAGCATATAAAGCTCCGGCGTGGACATCGTCCCAGGCTCATACCTCGCCAAAAAGGTAGTCTCCATAAGGCGCTGAGCTATGCGGAGGTAGGGGTGGATGATGGCCGAGGCCTTGGCCCTACTAGGGTCAAAGGTAGCTGGTAAACCCGTGATCCGGGCCCAGAAAGCGTGGGAATTGAAGGAAGGTGGGGGAATGTGAGTGGGGGCGTTACAACGGTCGGCCCCGGGGATATCGGGCCACGAGAAGAATGCTCTCATCATACCGATAGTGACTTGGCACTCTCGGTCCATAAACCTAAACGAGCATCCCTCGTCGGTCCGGGCTATAGAACTCAGAACCTTAAGTGTCGGACGGACGAAGGTGTCCGCCGACACTTGGAAAAAATATCGCCAACCCACGTTGTCATACAACGTGAGCATCCCCTCAAGTACCCCCAAGCATCCTAGGTCTGCAAGGTGTGCGAACCTGGAGGGTACAATCGAGCGCTGGGAAATGCGCTAAAAAACGACGCGGTGTGCGTCGTCTCGAAACGTAATTCCCAGCGGCCCGACAAGTGGAGCCGGTGGTGGCAGTGGGTCGGCAGGGAGTGGCTGTGCGGGGTGAACGGGGACTGCATGCTGTGGCTGTGCGGGGTGAACGGGGACTGTAGGCTGTGGCTGTACGGGGTGAGGTGGTGTAGGCGGGGGAGAGTCCTCCATCTCGTGGGAGGGGCCGGGCTCATCCGGCCGCTTCCACTCGGCGGAAGCTCTCCTGGTGCGTGGCCGTGTCCGGGGCGACATGTGGGCCTCGGGTGCTCATCGAAAGTGAAATAAATGCGGCGTGCGAAAATGAGTTGAGCGAATATACCAGAACACGCCGCGAGAGCAAAATGGTGGATGCGTGCGAAGACGCCGCCTCCACGAAGCCAAAAACGGTCCCCGGAAGCTCCCCTAGTCTCCCCTAAGCTCCCCAATATAGCCTGCACATCAAACGAAGATATCAGCGAGTAATATTCAAAATGTATAGGGGTTAGGGGTATAATGGATAGATAATGAAGTTAATTTGGGCTAGGGGCTCGATTAGCACATGGATCATCAAAAAATAGGAGAAAAATGGAGAAATGGGCGAAATAGGGCATACCGGAGCTCGGCTGGCGGTGAGGGAGTCGCCGGCGACTCGGGTGGTGCGGCGTCGTCGTCGGCCGGCGGTGGTCGGCCGATTGCGACGACGGGCAAGGAGGTCGGGCGAGTGGAGGGGTCGCATCGGGCGTAGGGAGCTGATCGGGCTCGGGCTCGGGCGAGAAATCGAAAAAGTGACGCTTCGAATTCCGCGCCGAGCCCGCGGCTCTTATAAAGGAAAAGTTACGAATCGGCCGAGTGAAAGTGTCACTCGGCCGAGTGATCGTAACGGAAATATTTTTGAAAATTCCTCCCCACTTACGACTCGGCCGAGTGGCTTTGCCACCCTCGGTCGAGTGGAAAAAGTCCATTCGGCCGAGTGGCACAAGCTACTCGGCAGTTCTTGCCCTGGGAGCGTATCAGTTTCACTCGGTCGAGTGAATATATATACTCAGCCAAGTGAAAATTATACTGAAATCAAGAAAAGAAACAGAGAGTTGGGTACAACAGACTTCCCTCGTTCGTGTGCCGCTCGGGCGGATGAACTTATATGCTCGGCCGAGTTGCTAGTGTACTCGGCCGAGTGAATTCTGTTTTCTGCTGTTTGGCTCCGTTTGGGCTCTAATCTCTGTTTTGCTTCCTCCAGTCGATTTCATCCTTCTCCTAAGCATCGAGCGCATTCCTGGAGCGCTCCTCGTCGCCTTGTTCATCCTCCTAATGATAGATATCCCTTTATCCTCTACCCTCAAAGAAAAATAGGACCCGTTATCATGAAATTTTCAGGCAAACGACTCAAAAAACTAATAATTTCTAAAACAAAAATAAAGAACAAAGTAAAAATAAAGCGATAACCGTCGGGTTGCCTCCCGACAAGTGCTCGTTTAAGGTCTTGAGCTCGACCCCCTTGGATTTTCAATTTAATGCGGGATATTGGGTGCATATGAGATGCACTCGTCGAATTTATCGGGAAGAACGCTTAAATTTGGATGTTGTGGCGGCGTGTTCTTCCTAGGTGATCTTTCGTCTCGGGTAGTGTTGGGAAGTGGCTCCCCCAAGCTAGTGCTTGCTCCGGGCCTCGGATTCATCGGTGACACCGATTTTCGAATCGGTGGGGCTTTCTTTGGAGTCTTCATCTTTGAGAGCTTGCAGAGCTCTCGTATTCTCGCGACATCAGTGTCGCCTTCATCAATTTCCATGGAGAGATCGGGGGAGTCATTCATCCTTTCTTCTTGGCCCAAGTCCGGCCCTTCCTCAAAATCTTCCTTGAATAGTGCGCCGATGGAATGGGGGATCACATAAAGAGGGGTCTGACCTCTCGTATTATGAAGTCTACGGACACTTGTGAATCTTATTCTCAAAGGTATGATGGCTGAAACTACTTCTGTAAGACAGTGGGAGAGCGAGTTGTTGAACTCGCAGTCTTATACATACTGATGTACCTGCACCCAAGTCTAAGTTAGCAAGGATAAGTTGTTCTTATTCTATTGAGACACGTGTTCTTGATGAAACACAAGTCTGATAAAATAGAGAGCAAAATGACAGAGGTATTTGAAATGATTCGATTAGATCGAAAATTCAAATACTTAGATGTATAAATCTTGCAAAATTAAAAGAAAATGTGATTTTATCTCAGGTCAAGTCTCTTAACATATTGGATGTGTTGGAGAGCATAAATCATACTTTGTTAGACATAGTGCGACTCATGGTAAAGTGACTGAGTTACGATCCTCCCTCTGGGTTAAATCCTAGATAGTAATGTCAAGGGTTTGATAAGGTTCTATGAGGACCTTATCAATAAGATATATATTAAATTAATTGTTAGGAAGTTAAAAGATCACTCGAGTCTCGTGAGATGAAGAGTCGAGTTGGACATCATAATCAATGATGGCCTAGTCAACTTCTAGGATGAAATTCGGAGTAGTGACTCCGATTAATACCTTGATGCAATTAGAAATGGTCCGTACATGTGAATAAAGTATGGACTTTAGTTTATGTGCCCAGGAAAAGTGTTTCTGTCATGCCCAGCTTCCCTAATATGGAAGGCGAGACGTGAGGAGGTCCGCTCAGACGTGGAGATGTGAAGCTGCAGTCTGATAAGCGTCTGTAAAAATTTCAAAAAGTAGCAGGTCCTTGCTTTGCGACGAAACAACAACAATAATAAAGAAGATTAGAAAATATCCACCAACAACATCCAACAAATATTACATCACAGAATAGTCACAAAAGTACGAGTCTGAACAATAGGCCTAAAGCATGGCCAAACAAAACAAGAGAGATAGGTGCTACGCACCGAAACCTAACAACAACTAAGGAAAGGTAACAACTAAGGGGAGACTCCAAACGAGTCTAGGACTGGTCACCCGTGTCCTCGAACTCGGTCTCTGCAGGGACCTCGAACTCAACGTCAACGAACTGCTCGTCCTCAGCAACCTGCTCTGTCTCAAAACCTGACATGTGACACCCAAAGAGAAAAGGGCACATGTCAGCAAAAGTCTCCCAAGAAGCGGAGACTTTTGTGCAAGGATACAAATAAAATAATGCAACTAGCAGTTCTACAATGATGATATGACATGACATTAAAAGAGTGCAACAATTAAATTAACAAGATAAAAATAATCAAGCACGCCGTAGCAGAAAGCTACAAATTACTATTTCACGATTTCACGATTAACTTGTATTCACGATGTGCACAGGGTTTACGCCTTTTGGCTGAAGTGGCTGTACGGGCACACTTCTACGCTCAAGTGATCGCTTAACCCTACCCCTCCACGTGTATCGAGCGTTGGTTTCCCAACAACACTGTGCTCGCTTCTGGATCACGAGCCAGGAAGTGTTTTTCAATATGGCATAGGGTTGTGCCCGCAAAGCAGGTGCCTAGCCTCAATAGTTACAATTATTATAGCGTGTGCTACGCAAACAATTTGATGAATGAATGACATGGCAAGATGCAGATAAGAGTGCGTACAGTTAATTAAAAGTAAACGTGACATGGCATCATGAATGTAACCATGTAAAAAGTGTCGGATCTAGTTTCGTTGTCAACGTAGATCAATATGGTTGTCTAGGCGACTATCATTTCACCGTTGACCGGCGCCCGCAAGAGTCGCGACGGCGCGGTGTCGTTTACCGCAAGTTTCACGGTTAGTGTAGGGTGCGGGAATATCGAACTCAGGGAGGCGAGGTTGTGCTTGGGTCAGGTAGGACCTAAATCACCCCGAGGGGCGAGCTAGCCCGAATCGGTGAATGGTTGTCACGAAAGGAAATAAACTGGTATGAACAACAAGAAAGAAAACCCGGGACTTTGGTTTCCAACCCGACGAGAGACTCTCGCCGACGCGGCCTACGGGTATGGATAACGATCGGGATTAGGGTCTAATGGTGAGACGTTGCCTCTGAAAGTGGTACCGGCGTCCCATGGGCCCGATATTCCGGTCGGTGCCCAGGATTATACACCGGACTTCCCGGATTCGATCAGTGGGCACTCCCGTGTCCATAAACACTTATCGATCCCGGGAGCACTAAGCCCGCAACGATAACTCCCAACGTCTCATCCTGCCGCTCCCGCGTGCTAGGATTCGACGTCTACGCTAAGGGTGTGAGCTATGGCTAGGGAGTCAATCGCCAAGTTTATTCCCCCTTGGCCCGACGGTCAAAGGCGGTCTTTTTCCCGCCGATGACAATGAAACACCCCGCGTAACCGTTAGATTCCTACTCCCTATCGATTTCCTAACCCTATGGACGCATCGGGAAGAGCCCCCGAAGGGGTTTCCACCAAAATCCCAGATTTGGGAACTACTCACAAAAGTTCATGAAAAAGCAATCTAAATGAAATTTAACCGTTGGAATCATAATCAGACAATTGCAATGCGGAAGTAATGGAGTAATAAAGACAATACTAAAATTTTAGAAAGATCTGAAAACTTACAAAACAGTAACAATTACAGCCGTCACAGGGAAATAAAACAGTAGAAAAAATAATAGCTCCCGTTTCTCGAACCCTAGGGGTTCTATATATAGTCCGTCGCATCAACCGATCGGTTGACAAGTCAACCGATCGGTTGATCCGTTACAAATAAATATCAGAAAACGGCGAGTTTTCACCCAATCACATGAACCGGTCGGGTGAGTTCTTGAGTGACCGGTTGGATCTTGAAGCAGTCGGGTGAATCGATCGGTTCGACGTCCGTGTCTTCAGCTCATCTTTTTCAGCTACAGATGAACCGATCGGGTGAGAGTCACCCGATCGGTTGGTGCTTTGCTTCGAGAAAACAGAGAATAGCCCCCGCTGAACCGGTCTGCGAACCGGTCGGGTGACTTCTTTGTGAGCAGCAGTAGAGACCGGTTGGTGCACGCGTGCATCACCCGATCGGTTGGAGATGACCAACCAATCGGGTGAGGGGCTGAAAGATGAATTCTTTGGCGTTCGACCCCCTGGATCACGCGTGACTTCTCCCGTTGCTCCGGGGACTTGGGATATCATCGTTAAACGTCCCCTACGTGGTTAATCCCCTGCAATCATGGATAAACAAAGAAAAGTGAAAGAAAACGGGAAAATACACGAAAACGAATAAGAGACGGCGGAAAAACACGGAGAAACACAAAAGAAAATGTGCGTGAATATATGAAATATAAACGCACGTCAAAATCCCCCAAGCTGAACTCTTCCTCGTCCTCGAGGAAGACGAGTGAGAGTAGGAGCTCGGAAGGGAAAAATAGAGATGAAGAAAGAAAAAGAAAACTCTATGCCCTAGATCGTCCATCAGAGCCACCAAAATCAAAAACGACACACCAAGCAAGCAAACGCCAAATCACACCACTAAACCTAGGAAAGCGAGTCCAGATAAGTGTCGTGGGTCCACGCAGTGAAGCGCGAGTGAGTGTGGTCGTGTGCTAGCAAATGGTGACGCTTTCTAGGTTGTGCTATGAGGCTCGATATACACAATTCCAAAAAATGACCCAAAATATTGATCCGAATTGAATTAAGCGGCGAATATAAGCTCAAGCATGCATGAGAAGAGTGGGAATAGAAGCGTATCTTGCATCGGGGACTCCACAACTAGGGTTAAGGAAATCACGCCACTATAGCTTAGATACTAGCTAAGTAGTTCCTAAGCCAAGTATTTTCGATAACGACGGGGGTTGAGATGATGTGGAGAAGAACACTCGGTGCAAATTCTCGCCTTCCCTTTATTCTCGGCAAGTAGGAAAATATTCACACGGTAATTTTTTGGGTTTTGGGTATTTGCATATTTTTTTTGGCTTTTTGGCTGTACAATCTTTCTCTTTTCTTTTCTTTTTGGGTTTTTCATTTCTTTTCTCCCTTTTTTTGGATTTTTGGGTTTTTGGCTATACACTTGTGTACTCTCCTAAGTGGGAGAACGGTACACGACGAGGGGATTTGCACCAAGTAAAACAAAAAATAAGTCGAAATCTAAACACTCGGGCAAAGGAAACTATTCTCGCTAAATAGAGCTTAGGCTAAATGGGTTATCCTAGTCCTTAGTTGTGGAATCCCGACGCATGCGAATTGAAGTATACGATATAAATATAGCATGCATAAAGTGGAAACAAATACCGCATATTCAAATCGGAGCATGATAATCTAGGGGTCATTCCTGGACATGTATATAAAGTAAAATCACAAAGCAGAAGCACACCAAATGCTAGTCACGACACACGACTCACAAAAAGCTAAGTGGACACACGATGCGTGAAATGCAAGAGGACTCGAAATCCTAGGGTTAGTGAGTGTGATTATCGGTGCAGTGCTAGGTGTGTGTGTGACTTTGTGGCGATTCATCAAAGGATTCATCTCCAGGAGAAAGAGCTAGAAAAGAAGAAAAGAGAAAAAAAAAGAAAAACACGGAGAAGAACGACTCAAATAAACGAAAAGAAGGACTCAAATGACGCACACAGTGCGACTCCCCCAAGCTGAAGTTTGCATTGCCCTCAATGCAATATGAGTGAGTACGGGAGGGCAATGAAAATGGGGGGGGGGGGGGGGGGGTACGCACTGACATAAAAAGAAAGGAAAACGAGGAAAACACATAGATGAAACTGAAAAAGAAAGAAAGATCAAGATCAAAATCAAACAATACGAAAATAAAAATAAAATAAAATCACACGACACGACACTCAAAAAGTGAAAAGCAAGCATACACACAAAAATGAGAAAAACAAACAAAACACGACAGCACACCAAAACAGACGTCCCCCAAGCTAGACCAGAAAGTGCTAGCGAAATGATGTGATCGAGGAAGTGCAGTGATATGCAAGGGGGAGTCAATCAGATTCGCTGGTACTGGAATGGTCGGGGGAGGGGGAGGAGGGAGGGGAATAGTGAATGAAAGAATCCTCAGAGGAAGAGGAGGGTGTGCCTATGGGTGAAGGAGGTGCGACAGGCTGGAGCACGGGAGGATCGAAGTGCACCGGAGGGCTGTGATGGAAGAAGACCGTACTAGGTGGGCCGACAGTTGGGTGCCAATCGGGAGGATCCAAGGGTGGTAGATGCACTAATGGAGAATACCAAGGATCGGGGTAAAACTCCCAAGGAAGGCGAGACGGGGCATAGGGTACCCGCAAAGGGGCCAAAGGTGGCAGGATTGCGAAAGGCTCGCAGGCGGGGCTGTAGAGGTAGACAGCACGGTCTTCACCGAAGGGAGTGAGAATATTGATGTCGATCAAGTAATCGCGATCAATACGGCTACGTCCAGGTAAAATAGGGAGGTCGGGGGGTACCCTCAGAACACAGCTGACAATAAGAGTGACCATCCCACCACAACAGATGGAACCAGAAGTGGCGCGGCTAACAGCGAAAATTTCGTGGATGATCCAATGAGCGGCGTTTATGGGCATAGGGACGTGCCCAAGGATCCTGTCATCGGACATGGCATAGAGAAAGAAGAGCTCATCCCTAGATACAGTGGACACATCCACGCGGGCGAAAACAGTGTTGGCGAGGATGCAATGGGCGAGGCGGTAACACGGGTGGATAATGTAGGAAGCAGGAGCCTCAGGTGGAAAGGTGGTGTACCGGGTAAATCTTTGCCAAACACCATCAGCCCGAAATTGAGAGTAAATATCAGTTCGATCGTGGGTGGAATGTTCAGTATGAAGATCGGGGTAACGGAGATTAAGGATATTGTTCAGCTCGATGAAACCCAGAGAAAAGTCACAATTGAAAGATCGGAAGGAGAAACCTCCATCACATAACTCGAGGGAACTGAGGAATTCAAGCGTGAGATTTCTGTGTGTGTGAGCATGGATGTGAGAGAGGGTATGGCACCCGATACAGTTGAAAATTCTGCCGACGCCGTTCGAAAGCCCTAGAGCTTCGAGTGTGGGGCGATCGGTGAAGAGTGTAGGTCTCATCGGACGATGAAGCAGTGCTCGCAACCGGTCAGACTGCTCTTCCGTAGAAGGGTTAATGCCAAGGAAAGAGGGGGAAAAGGGGCCGTGGATCGGATCACGGCGCGAAGATGATGCAATCTCTTTCCCTTTCTTAGACATGGTTGCTATGCCGGTGGCGAACTTAAGATGAATATAGGGCAAGTGAAACAGTTATCACACCATTTTACGATATTACAGATAAAGTTGAAGATGTGCAGAGTGGAAGAATGTTACCCATCGATGTAGCAAGATCAAGCGCCTGGGGGTCTCGCGTAGTAGGAGGGAACAATCCAGGAAGCCGCCGCCCGCTGATCCGACAAGAACAGAATTTTGAGAACTTTGGGGCTAGGGTTATGGTTTGGGGGTTTTGATGATGGAATGTCCTTGATGGCGAGGTGGCGGAGGTGGGGAAGTATGGGAGTGAGTGGGGATGAGGGCTTAGGGACAGTATGTAGGGTCGAGAAGGTCGATTCTACAGCTGGAGGGTGTGAAATCGCGTGAAGGGGGTTTTCTGAGGTCGGGTGGCGGTCGCCGTGTGTCAAGGCTTATTTATAGGGTCGAAAATGAACCGATCGGGTGGAAACCCACCCGATCGGGTAGCCGAAATTCGAAAGTTCTAGTCGGTCAACAGCTACAGGCGAACCGGTCGGTTGAAATGTCAACCGATCGGTTGGCCGCTTACCAAGTTTTTCCCGAGAATTGAGAGCTGCCCACCCGGTCGCTTCAACCGATCGTGCTCGAAGTCAACCGATCGGTTGGTTTTCCCCAAGAATTCCCGAGAGTTCTCCCCAGCTCACCCGGTCTGTCACACGGTCTCCTCATTTGTTCAACCGATCGGTTCAATCGGGCATAGATTTTGGTTCGTATCTGACACATCCCAACCGATCGTGTGGGAACCCACCCGATCGGTTGAGGCCTTGTTTTTCTGCAAACCCCAAGAAATGCCTGAGTTCCTGCATGGAAGTAGATTCGGCTGGATTTATTTATAAAAAATGGAGAAAAATAAAGTGGAAAAAATACTACAAAACGAAGCATAAGTTTAGAACATGGGTTGCCTCCCATGAAGCACACTTGTTTAACGTCGCTGGCTCGACGCCCGCAGCGATGGTCAATTTGGATCCGGAGGGTTAGAGGAAGAGTTGTCGCTCGTGGGGGGTCCGACCGGAGAGAATTCTGGTTCTCCTATTGCATAGTGTTTCAGACGCTGCCCGTTTACTTTAAACGGCTCATCCCTTCCCATTATCTCGATAGCCCCATGCGGGAAAACTTTGGTGACGCGAAACGGTCCCGACCATCTTGACTTGAGTTTCCCAGGAAAGAGCTTCAGCCTTTGTAACGACCACTTTTCGTCGTACGTTTTTCGTGCACGTGCTTTTGGCCGTGCACGTGTTTGTTTTAGACTTTGGTTGTTTGCGAACACTTTTGTGCGATATGCCGTTATGAACGTCTCTGAGAGTATTAAATAGTGGCACTAATTAGGAACGACGTTTCTCGAGTCGTTTTCCTACAATTTAAACTCACTCGATGAGACGTGACGATTTTCACTTTTGACGGGAGACGTTTCTATTTTTAGTTTCGTCGTCCGACGCCGAATTTGAGATCCGTCTTCTTAGTTAGCTCACATTCGTCACCACGATCACCACGATATTTATTTTATAATTTTTGGAGTTTATTTGACCACTTTTATAATTTTTACAAGTTTTATATTATTTTTAATAATTAATTTAAAAATTATTTTCGGCCAAATAAAATTTATTTAAGTTTTAAACGTTTTAAAGAATTTTTGAGCCAATTTCCAGCTCATTTGGACCAGGTCAAACCCTTGGATGAGTTGGAGTAATTGAATTTCAAATTTTAAATCTTTTTGAACTTCTAATCCTATTAGATTTAGCCCTAGACCAAGTCAACCCATCTATACTATATAAGCAACCCCTAGCAAGACCTATTTTCCAAAGAAATTAGCCCTAGCCTCTTCCAAACTCATTTTGGACGTTGCGACGAATCGTCGCAACGTTGCGACGTTCAGCCCCCGTACGACCGAAGGAAATCGCTCCGTTCCCCCGCTCAGACCGATAGCCGCCCCCGCATTCTCGCCGTCCGCACCGCTGCTGTCACCCACACCCGTTCCCCCGCTTGACCGAGAGAAGCCCTCGGTCTGACCGAGGCCCCGCTCCGCACCGACCCCCCCGCTTGTCGCCCGCTTGTCGCCCGCTCGTCGCCCCGCTCCGCAGCGTGTCTGACCGATCGCCCCGCCCGCTGTGACCGAGCGCCCAGCGCTGCATCGTTGCAACATCGCCCGCCTCGCATCCCAAGCGCACGACCGAAGCCCCCGACCGGTCTGACCGAAGGAAGCGCCCGCACCCGCTGCTGCGACCGACCCCCGCTGCTGCACAGCGCCGTTCCCCCGCAGCGACCGAGGGATCCTCCCGCATTGGAGGGTACGACCGAGAGCCACTCGTCGCAACCCCGCATCCGTCGCACCACTTGCCTCCGTGGGCCCCCCAAGTTCTCCAGAGGTATTGTGGGTTCCCCAAAGGTCCCTAGGACTACTGTGGGCCCCACCAAGGTGCTTGCTCTTCGAGGATTCGTCGCGTACGACGTCGTCGCACGTCGTAGCCCGTCGTCGCACGTACGAGCTTTGGAATCTGGAATCGTCGCCCGAGTTGATTGCTCTGAAATTTCCAGCGAGGAATCTAATTGGAATCTGGACTTGGAGCGCGATCTTTCATTCCAACCCCCCGGCGTCGCTACCTGACGCCGGTGTAGCTTCCGCGTCGTGTTGAGGTAACGTTTTGCACCCCTAGGACCCCCAACCCAATTGCATGCTAACAAAGACTAAAAATCAGTATTTTAAAGTATTTTAAATGTTTTAGAAATCACTAATCAAGATTAATAAAACGGATGTAGGCCGGTGGACTTGTGCACGTAGGAATCATGACTTTGGACTCGTTGGACGGTGTTTTCTTGATGTGATAATTGCAGGCAAGTGAAACTTGCTGAATCTTGCTTAGGGCCATGTTTTTAGGCCACTTACTTGTTTTTAGCGTAAAAGAGACTAGTCAGTGAAATGATAGCTGGCTAGGCGCCTACTTGATCTAGTTTGACAACGAAACTAGATCCGTCACCTAAATGATCTAGCTTGACAACGAAGCTAGATCCAACCCCTTAAAATTGTTGTTCATGCATGCTAAAATGTCATGTTTACTTTCCTTACATGTACGCTTTACTTTAACTGCCATGTCATGTCATCCATGCATTGAATGTTGCACACGCTACATACTTGTACTTGCTTGTCCCGGGCTAGGTGCACCCCTATGCCATACTTGTTAAAGACACTTCCTGGCTCGTGATCCAGAAGCGAGCATTACCGTTCGGGGGTAAGGCCCTGGCTCGACACACGTGGAGGGGTAGGGTTGAGCGACCACTCAGCGTAAAAGTGTGCCCGTACAGCCTCTTTAGCTGTAAGGCGTGAACTCTGTGCACGAGGTGCTTACTTTTCTTGTCTTGTACTTGTCTTGTGAATGTCATGCCATGCTCGTACTTTACTTCGCTTTACTTTACCTGTTGCACTCATACTTAAACTGCCATGTCATTGCATCATGCTAGAACTTTTAGGTTGCTTTTACTTGTACTTTCAGTTTCACTTGCACAAGTCTTTTAGACTTGCTGACATGTGCCCCTTGCTCTTTTGGGTGTCACATGTTAGACCCTGAGCCAGAGACCGTTGCTGAGTACGTGATGTGTTGCTGTCGCTGAGCCGAGTCCATGTTTGTCCAGGGGGAGTTTTGTGGGCACCGGAGACCTTTCTTGGTGATTTTGCTGAGTTTCTTTTACTTTTAGTTTCTGCTGTTAGTTGTCGGTGCGTGGCACCGTTGTTTTGTATGTTGTACCTTTGTTGGCCATGTTTGGGCCTTTAGTCTCTCTTTTATTTCAGCCTGGTGGCTTTTCTGCGTTGTTGGAATTTATATTTATGGATATTCTGATATTATTCTTTTGTCTCATTTCATTATTATTATCTTTGTTTCGTTTCGCGTTGCAAGGACCTGCAGTTTTAAACTTGATTGACGCTTATCGGACTTGCAGCTTTGTAGCTTCAAGTCTGAGCGGACCTTCTCACGCTTCGCCTCCACGTTTTTGGGAAGCGGGGCGTGACAGGTTTTGTTGGTGGCCCATGCAGGTCCAGTCTTGCAATTGCGAATTAACGGAACAACGATAATAACGGAATGTCCATTAAATAAATTGCAACATCCGAGTTATAAAGCCCCGAGTCTAGTCGCTTTCTTAGGACACTAGGTGATAAGAAGGCTTAGTTAGACGTCTGTGCTTGCTAGTTAGAGGCCCTGACTGTAGTTAGACTCCCTTTTAGCAATTGATCTAATCGTCGTAGGAGTTACCTTAGTGGTTATTGCCTAACCCTGACCATGTTAGACCTCTAAAATTTTCCTTTGGGCGTTCGCTTTCTGGTTCATCGATTTCGGACCAAGCTGAACGCATTTCTTTACCGTATAACCTTTAGAAGTCTTAGCGCTTAGTTTTTAATCTTTAGATGGTCGACCGTATGAGTTCCCCATAGACTCTTCTGATCCATATCCTGGGTATATGTACGATTTGATCATCCAACCAATTTCCTTGCCTCGATTCACGAGATCGCCTCATGACGATCGTCGTCCATTTTCGAACCTCTCCAATATGAACTTTGAAACTCTTGAAAGTATTTTTCGACTTCCTCCTTTCCGAAGTCTAATTTTGAACCAAATCTCAATGCATGTATACTTATACTTCATCCCCCTTCGTTAATTTAAAAACGTTGTCGGAATTTCTGAATGCTAGTTTATAACATTTTCCCAGCCTATGTTTTCGTACTCATATCGTCTTTTCATATATTAATTTTATTCTGAACCGTACTTTTATTTTGCTCAGTTCGATTTATAATTTTCCCTCTTATTTATGCCATTTGGATAATACTTCGTGTTTACTTTTAAAATACTTTTCGAGTCACATGGAATTTCAGATTTCCGCAAGTTGGTTTTTGCTCGTCGTTCTCACTATTTCAGATTTTTGCAAAATTACTATTTTCATAACCTCTTCCGGCTCTAGACCCTCCCTGATTTGATTTTAAAGATTTGCTATTCGATCCTGATAATTCTTATGCTAAGCTACTACCATTTTCTTTCCGCTCACCATACACGCTTTTAGAAAAATTCTAAACCAAATTGAATTTCAACTATTTTTATAACCGTGCCAGACTTGTTGTGCTCGTATATTAAGAACCTTGTGTAAATCAGTTTTTTTTTTATTTTCGGTAAACCTTGGTTTTCTAAAAGTAGTTTCAAATTGATTATCTTCAAATTTCCATAGCCTAAAAGTTTTGAAAGCATTAACATGAGTTTAAATTCTTCCGCTACTCGATTTCATTCTTCGACTTTCCAAAACTTTTGACAACATTTTATTAAATTACTGACTGATGGAATTTTCTAAACCATGTCCTTAATATTCGCGTAAATGATTTTACTTCCTTTTAAAATTTTTAAAAACCAAGAGACCATTTTCTCTTATTATGAATATTCGACCCAAATTTATTTTGAACAACTCGTTTTATCGATCCCTAAATATTTCTTTTCAGACGAGGATTTTAACTTTTGAAGTACAAACAGTTTTCAAACTCCGCGTATTTTAGCTTCTGCTATTTACCCTATTTCTTTCCCCCTCTATAAAGCATCACTACATCTCCTTTTTCCCTCAACCTAAACCTCACCTTTGAGTCAATGTTTCGTCCAACCAAGCCGTCTCCTCGTATTCGTCCTATCTGAACTCGTGCTTATCGATCCTTCCCTCGTCTCGCCCTCGATCTCTCTTTATTGCTTAGGCCTTAGGGTCCGTCAATGTCTGTGTCAACCCTTAGTTGTTAGTAGACCCTTGGACCCTTGAGAGGTGTCATTGTGCACGTACCTAAGTTGTGTACGTGGGCTTGAATGAGTGTACCCCCCATAGTATATTGGTGCTTGCCTATTGTGTGATATATATATATATATATATATATATATATATATATATATATACTCGGAGTTATTCATGATAGTATGAAGTTGTTGTGAGTTAGTAGTTATGGATTTTGTGTGGATAGCTATACTATACTATACTAGGGATGCTTGAGTATATAAGAGTTAGCGTTGGAATATCTAATGGAGTGTATTAGTTAGAGATACTTATAATGGTTGAAATAAAATGATTGGTAAAGCTATGTGTGTGCTAGGTGTGATAATAATAAGTGTATGTATAGTTAAGTAAGTAGGCCTATTGAGTGACCCATATATTATTACGTATGAGTATGTGCTCGTAGGTAGGTATATATGTGCTTATATGTAAGTAGTTATGTTTCGTTGCATGAGTATATAGGTGATATATATATAGGTAGTATGGTTATAATTTTGATTGGTATTGTTTGCTTTCGCGGGATGTCGCATGCGTGCATACCGTGAGGTATACACGACCATTGCACATCTTAATTATGTATGTGTGGATGTGTTAGTATACTAATTATAGGTAGTAGGCTATGGTGTGAATATATGTTACATGTGTGTGACTATACGATGAATGCGTATGTATTAGGGAGTGTATTATAGTTATACGTGTGCTGATGTCTGTATTATTATTATGGTATATAGATTGATTTAACCATGTGAGTATTACCTGACTAGATATTAGGTGAATGACTTATGGTATGTATATGGTTGTATTGGTAGACGTATAAATATTGGAGTGATATGGTATAAGTATGAATGTCGTGCTACGTATATGGAATATTCTGATATGTGTATTGAGTCTCACTCAAGCTTGAGTGAGTATACTCTAAGTATATTGAATGTATGTTGTAGTTTGAATATAGCAATGCTTGATGTATGTATAGTGATAGGAGTGTTTGTGCCTGGTTGTGCTACGCACATGATTGTGGGTCGCTACGCCAGTATATAGTTATAGGTGTTGGTCTTGCGGTATAGTTATTTACTAAGGACTTGTTGTGTGAACGTATGTGTACTAGCTAAAACTAGGTGTGTAGGTGTGCTAGTTATATAAGGGTATGATTGGCGTATGAAAATGAAATGTTAGCGTGTATGGGAGTGCACCATGCACGGGTAAGTATGTGCTTAGTTATAGGTATGGATGACTATGGTCTATGTGGCGTGTCGTAAATATAGTTATAGGACCGTACGTGATGTGAATATATGGTGAACTAATTGCATGTATTTGAATGACTATATATTGTGAAATTATAGTAGTGGTGAATGTATATTAGATATAGTTAACTTGATTTAATAATGGTATGGTGTGACTATATGTGTTGAGATGCGTGGTAATGGATGAATATTAGAGGGTAGTATACCCTTGATGTTTGTGCATAGGTAGCTACATATAGGTAGAGCGATGATTGTATTGGCTAAGTGTGAGACTATCCTATATAAGTATCTGAACTACTGTTTGTGAGTAGCAGTTATATAAGGGATGTATGTTTATATACCTGATTGAAATACATGTATGAAGTTGTCGGACTATAATAGGTATAAGTGTATACGTACGTGAATGTATATATATAAGTGTTGGTAGTAATAATGTTTGACTACCTAGTGCATATATGAGCACTTGTAATGACTATACTTGGTTTGAATTATAAAGTGACTTGATTGGGGTAGTTACTAGAGCGACTAGCTATATGAGAAAGTCCAAGGACGGACTTTATTCTAAGGTGGGGAGGATGTAACGACCACTTTTCGTCGTACGTTTTTCGTGCACGTGCTTTTGGCCGTGCACGTGTTTGTTTTAGACTTTGGTTGTTTGCGAACACTTTTGTGCGATATGCCGTTATGAACGTCTCTGAGAGTATTAAATAGTGGCACTAATTAGGAACGACGTTTCTCGAGTCGTTTTCCCACAATTTAAACTCACTCGATGAGACGTGACGATTTTCACTTTTGACGGGAGACGTTTCTATTTTTAGTTTCGTCGTCCGACGCCGAATTTGAGATCCGTCTTCTTAGTTAGCTCACATTCGTCACCACAATCACCACGATATTTATTTTATAATTTTTGGAGTTTATTTGACCACTTTTATAATTTTTACAAGTTTTATATTATTTTTAATAATTAATTTAAAAATTATTTTCGGCCAAATAAAATTTATTTAAGTTTTAAATGTTTTAAATAATTTTTGAGCCAATTTCCAGCTCATTTGGACCAGGTCAAACCCTTGGATGAGTTGGAGTAATTGAATTTCAAATTTTAAATCTTTTTGAACTTCTAATCCTATTAGATTTAGCCCTAGACCAAGTCAACCCATCTATACTATATAAGCAACCCCTAGCAAGACCTATTTTCCAAAGAAATTAGCCCTAGCCTCTTCCAAACTCATTTTGGACGTTGCGACGTATCGTCGCAACGTTGCGACGTTCAGCCCCCGTACGACCGAAGGAAATCGCTCCGTTCCCCCGCTCAGACCGATAGCCGCCCCCGCATTCTCGCCGTCCGCACCGCTGCTGTCACCCACGCCCGTTCCCCCGCTTGACCGAGAGAAGCCCTCGGTCTGACCGAGGCCCCGCTCCGCACCGACCCCCCGCTTGTCGCCCGCTTGTCGCCCGCTCGTCGCCCCGCTCCGCAGCGTGTCTGACCGATCGCCCTGCCCGCTGTGACCGAGCGCCCAGCGCTGCATCGTTGCAACATCGCCCGCCTCGCATCCCAAGCGCACGACCGAAGCCCCCGACCGGTCTGACCGAAGGAAGCGCCCGCACCCGCTGCTGCGACCGACCCCCGCTGCTGCACAGCGCCGTTCCCCCGCAGCGACCGAGGGATCCTCCCGCATTGGAGGGGTACGACCGAGAGCCACTCGTCGCAACCCCGCATCCGTCGCACCACTTGCCTCCGTGGGCCCCCCAAGTTCTCCAGAGGTATTGTGGGTTCCCCAAAGGTCCCTAGGACTACTGTGGGCCCCACCAAGGTGCTTGCTCTTCGAGGATTCGTCGCGTACGACGTCGTCGCACGTCGTAGCCCGTCGTCGCACGTACGAGCTTTGGAATCTGGAATCGTCGCCCGAGTTGATTGCTCTGAAATTTCCAGCGAGGAATCTAATTGGAATCTGGACTTGGAGCGCGATCTTTCATTCCAACCCCCCGGCGTCGCTACCCGACGCCGGTGTAGCTTCCGCGTCGTGTTGAGGTAACGTTTTGCACCCCTAGGACCCCCAACCCAATTGCATGCTAACAAAGACTAAAAATCAGTATTTTAAAATATTTTAAATGTTTTAGAAATCACTAATCAAGATTAATAAAACGGATGTAGGCCGGTGGACTTGTGCACGTAGGAATCGTGACTTTGGACTCGTTGGACGGTGTTTTCTTGACGTGATAATTGCAGGCAAGTGAAACTTGCTGATCTTGCTTAGGGCCATGTTTTTAGGCCACTTACTTGTTTTTAGCGTAAAAGAGACTAGTCAGTGAAATGATAGCTGGCTAGGCGCCTACTTGATCTAGTTTGACAACGAAACTAGATCCGTCACCTAAATGATCTAGCTTGACAACGAAGCTAGATCCAACCCCTTAAAATTGTTGTTCATGCATGCTAAAATGTCACGTTTACTTTCCTTACCTGTACGCTTTACTTTAACTGCCATGTCATGTCATCCATGCATTGAATGTTGCACACGCTACATACTTGTACTTGCTTGTCCCAGGCTAGGTGCACCCCTATGCCATACTTGTTAAAGACACTTCCTGGCTCGTGATCCAGAAGCGAGCATTACCGTTCGGGGGTAAGGCCCTGGCTCGACACACGTGGAGGGGTAGGGTTGAGCGACCACTCAGCGTAAAAGTGTGCCCGTACAGCCTCTTTAGCTGTAAGGCGTGAACTCTGTGCACGAGGTGCTTACTTTTCTTGTCTTGTACTTGTCTTGTGAATGCCATGCCATGCTCGTACTTTACTTCGCTTTACTTTACCTGTTGCACTCATACTTAAACTGCCATGTCATTGCATCATGCTAGAACTTTTAGGTTGCTTTTACTTGTACTTTCAGTTTCACTTGCACAAGTCTTTTAGACTTGCTGACATGTGCCCCTTGCTCTTTTGGGTGTCACATGTTAGACCCTGAGCCAGAGACCGTTGCTGAGTACGTGATGTGTTGCTGTCGCTGAGCCGAGTCCATGTTTGTCCAGGGGGAGTTTTGTGGGCACCGGAGACCTTTCTTGGTGATTTTGCTGAGTTTCTTTTACTTTTAGTTTCTGCTGTTAGTTGTCGGTGCGTGGCACCGTTGTTTTGTATGTTGTACCTTTGTTGGCCATGTTTGGGCCTTTAGTCTCTCTTTTATTTCAGCCTGGTGGCTTTTCTGCGTTGTTGGAATTTATATTTATGGATATTCTGATATTATTCTTTTGTCTCATTTCATTATTATTATCTTTGTTTCGTTTCGCGTTGCAAGGACCTGCAGTTTTAAACTTGATTGACGCTTATCGGACTTGCAGCTTTGTAGCTTCAAGTCTGAGCGGACCTTCTCACGCTTCGCCTCCACGTTTTTGGGAAGCGGGGCGTGACAGCCGTGAGTTGAACAGGAGAACTAAGTCCCCTTCTTTGAATTCCCTCCTTAAGATTCGCTTATCGTGCCACCGCTTCAGTTTCTCCTTGTAGATCTTGGCGTTCTCATAGGCATTGAGCCAGATTTCGTCGAGTTCGTTGAGTTGTAGCTGCCGGTGCACTCCTACCTTCTTGGTGTCGAAATTCAGATTCTTAACCGCCCAATATGCCTTATGTTCCAATTCCACAGGAAGATGGCAGGCTTTCCCATAGACGAGCCGGTAGGGAGTTGTGCAGATAGGAGTTTTAAATGCCGTCCTGTAAGCCCAAAGCGCGTCAGGGAGCTTTGATGACCAGTGTTTCCTGGAATTGGCCACTGTCTTTTCTAGTATGCTTTTAATCTCCCGGTTAGAGACTTCCGCCTGACCGCTGGTCTGCGGGTGGTAGGCACGCCCCACCCGGTGTTGTACCCCGTATTTTTTTAAGAGGGCCTCAAATTTCTTTTCTATAAAGTGGCTTCCTCCGTCACTGATCAGGACACGAGGCACACCGAACCGCGGGAAGATGTTGCTTTTAAAGAACTTGGCCACCACTCTGGAGTCATTGGTTGGACTGGCCACTGCTTCAACCCATTTCGACACGTAGTCTACGGCCACCAAGATGTACTGGTTCCCCGAGGAAGAAGGGAACGGTCCCATGAAGTCCACTCCCCATACATCGAAGATTTCTATCTCTAGGATGTAGTGTTGAGGCATCTCATTTCTTTTGGAGATATTCCCAGCTCTTTGGCATCTATCGCAGGCTTGGACATAAACATGTGTGTCCTTAAAGAGCGTAGGCCAGTAAAATCCGCTTTGGAGGATTTTTGTGGTGGTCTTGTAGGTACTCGCATGCCCTCCACATTGCTGCCTGTGGCAGTGGGAAATGATGGAAGTCGCCTCAGTTTCAGGGATGCATCTTCGTATCACCCCATCATTGCAGGTTTTGTATAGGTGGGGGTCATCCCAATAGAATTTGCGGACCTCATGGAAAAATTTCTTCTTCTGCTGAAAGCTCACATTGTGGGGAACGATGGCACAAGCCAGATAATTTGCAATGTTGGCGTACCAGGGGGTCCAGGAGGAAGATACAGAGAAGAGATGCTCGTTAGGGAGTGAATCATCGATCGGTGTAGCATTTAAATCGAGAGTGGGCATCCTGGACAGGTGATCGGCAACAACATTCTCCGCCCCCTTTTTGTCTCTGATTTCCAGGTCAAACTCCTGGAGGAGGAGAATCCATCTGATGAGTCGTGGCTTGGCTTCTTTCTTGTTCAATAGGTATTTAAGAGCCGCGTGATCCGTGTGTACGATCACCTTGGCGCCGACGAGATATTGTCGGAACTTATCCATGGCGTAGATCACCGCGAGCAATTCCTTTTCCGTGGTAGTATAATTTCTTTGGACGGCATCAAGGGTTTTGCTCGTATAATATATGACATGAAGATTTTTATCTTTCCTCTGCCCTAGGACGGCACCAACCGCATAATCACTAGCGTCACACATCAGCTCAAAGGGGAGTTCCCAGTCTGGTGGCTGTATTATGGGTGCGGAAATCAAAGCTTGCTTCAAAGTGCGGAAGGCCTCCATACACTCCTCGCCGAAGACGAAAGGTGCGTCCTTCACGAGGAGCTGGGTCAGAGGCCTGGAAATCTTCGAGAAGTCTTTTATAAAGCGGCGATAAAATCCAGCATGTCCTAAGAAACCACGGACTCCTCGAAGGTTGTGCGGTGGTGGAAGCTTTTCAATCACTTCGACTTTAGCTGTAACGGCTGGTTTTGTATGATGGCTATGATTTATATATATGCGATTGTTCGTCTTCTTTCTTTACTTCCCCGCATCCACATCTTAGGATAGGACCCCTCTCGGAACTCATTAGAATCATCCCGAAGCTTTCCGTCTCTTTTTGGCGACTTCATGTGCAAGTTAGCCGGTTCACGTTAAGGAACCGACCGACTAGATGTCCAACTAGTCGGTCGGTAACTCCTTATGGACAAACTAGTTATTGTCAGGCTTTTCCTTGAAGTTACTGTTTACGCTTAGTCGGTCTAAGTTCAACCGCTGACCGACTAGTTTTCGAACTAGTCGGTCAACACTCCTTCGCAGACCGACTAAGTACTGAGATCATTTTTCGCATCAGGCTACTGTTTACCGTTAATCGGTCAAGGAACGAGAACCGACCGACTAGTTGACGAACTAGTCGGTTAGGTATCCTTCTCAGACCGACTAACTTTCAAAAATATGTTGTTGCCATTTTTTCATCTTTAGTCGGTCGATGAACACTGGCCGACCGACTAGGTTGCAAACTAGTCGGTCGACGAGCCTTCACAGACCGACTAACTCTATAATTTTACAATAGCCCTGTTCACGGTTTGGGTTTTAGTCGGTCACAGTTATATGATCGACCGACTAGTTCCCAAACTAGTCGGTCGACCGCCCTTCTCTGACCGACTAGTTGACCCCGAAACCCTAATTTCTGTGCTAGCCGCCGTTTTGTTTTCTTATTTAAACGGGGCTCTCTCTTTCATTTCTTCTGATTATTTTCAGTCTCCCTCTTCCCCAATCATACTCTCCTACCACCCACGTCCTTCCCTTGTTCTTTCCTCCATCCTTACGCCTTCCATCCTCCCCAAATCTCTTCCTCTCTTCTCTTTTCCCTCTTCTTTTGCCCTAGCGCGGAGATCTCATCTCAGATCCAACAGCAACGACGCCGGGAGACGCTGAAATCTTCGCCACCACCGACGATCAACATTCCTCGCTGCGCTACCCGCGGCTTGGGAATTTTCGGGCGACGTAAAGCTTTCACCCCTTTCAGATCCAACGCCGGATCTTCGTGCAAACGTCAAAAACAGGTTGGTGCCCTAAATTCGTAGTAACCCACACCATAGATGATCAAACCCTAATTAAAATTTGCAACCTAATCAAACTAAATTTATTTTCCGTTGAACTTTTAAAACGTTGTACAAACCATAGAAATCGACGGATGGACATTATACATGCACACGTAGGATAGATCGTCGATTAGGTTAATGATATTAAAAATATGATTTTTGATTGAATAGGATAGTCCCGATAATGTAGACACGACCCTAATAGGGATTAATAAATCGTGATCTGACACCGTTGCCGTGTCACGATTTACAGACACTTTTCCGCTGACGAGACGATTGGACGAGGCGTACCAGGGAGACGACGCGCTCGCCACCACAGGCAAGTGTATCACTTGCGTTCTTGGCCATGTTTAGGCCTTCATCTTGTTAGGGATTGTTAACTTAGAAACTTGAGAACCGGACGTGAAATGTCCGGGACGCCCTTGATGGCTCAGATTTGACAACGAAATCTGAGTCCAACAACAACAGATGCTGATCTCTTAGGATTGACATGCGTGTGCGTGAGTTGTGGACACCCTAGTACAACCCCTCCCTGTTTTGTCGTGTCTTGTCCCTTACCGTCTGCACAGCCCGCTGGACAATAGGGCACTCACCAAGCCAGAGCGAGTGATCCCTTGTACTAGTTCACAGCCCGATGGGCAATTGGGCACCTGCCAAGCTGGAGCAGGTGATCCCATGTACCGATGCACAGCTCAGAGAGCAATTGGGCACTTGTCAAGCTAGAGCAAGTGATCCCATGTCTTGTCACGATTCTTGGGGTTATGGGGTAGGGTTGAGCGTGCAAGCGGCAAGAGGGATTGATCCCCCTCGAACCGATCAGGCGTGAACCCTTTCGTGTTTTGTCTTGTCTTGTCGTGTCTGGCTTCCCGTGTTCCGTCTTGTCTGGACACCTGTAGGCTAGTCCCGTAGTCCATAGCACTCGCTGTGACTACTACTCGTCTTGTTTACTTGTCTGTTGTGTTTTCTTTCTGATGTTAAGGACCTCACCATGTTAATTAACCAGTAAAACGTTGTAAGTAATTGATACACTTGTAGTTTGGTCTAACCTTTTCTTGTAGACCTTACCTGACGTACAGTTCCTTCTTCTGGTGCTGTACGTCAGGGATTGAGCCAGAGTACGTGGAGGAGACTGACTTGCTAGAGACGTGGAGCCAGAGAGCGTCCATCCCGAGTACGACCCTGAGGAGGATCAGAGCTAGTGACTGTTGGTATCAGATTCCAGAGGCGATATTGTTCTTGTTGGGTGCGTAGCGCCTTTTATGTTTCTTTGACTAGGTTGGGTGCTTGCACCATTAGTTTTACTTTTCTGCTGTTGTAGCCCTTCGGGCGTTGAGACTTGGTACTTTGATATGTTGGAATAAAATTTGTGATGTTCTTTTCCTTCTTGTACTTTTATTGTTCTGTACTAACATGCAGGGACCTGTACCTTTGTCCTGGTACCACACAAACGCTTATTGGGTCAGGGCTCCTCAGCTCTGGCCTAAGCGGGCCTCGTCACGCTTCGCCTCCGCCGTTTTGGGAAGCGGGGCGTGACAAGTTTTAGTGGTAGCCTATGCAGGTCCACGTCCCATCCTTCTGCAAGTACAGAACAGTAAGAGTAAGGACATTCACTTTTGATATTCAAACATTGTACGAGTCTGACCTTCGTCTTTCTGCCAATAGGATGGCCGGACGACGCGTTACCCGATCGGGAAACTTGGGCGACGGAGTTTCAGAAGAGCAGGGCGGAGAGTTCCGTCAGTTTCTGGGTGTGATGAGGGAGATGCTGGATGTTCAGCATCAGCTGGTTCAGCAGTCTCAGCGTGCTGCCCAGGCTCCACCTGTTGCACCACCTCCACCCCCCGCCCGCTCCGCGAGCTGCTCCAGGAGTGAAGCAGTTCAATGAGCTGCAGCCGAAAACTTTCTCTGGGAAGGAAGGACCTCTGGGTGCCGATGAGTGGATCCAGAGCACTGAGGAGAAGTTGGTTGCTGCCAAGATTCCAGATGAAACACGTGTGGAGATCGCGAAGATGCAGCTGACTGAGATTGCCCGAAACTGGTGGCGTATTGAGGAGAGGCGTCTGCAGAAGCCTGTGGAGTGGAAGACTTTTCGCCACATGTTCAAGGAGAAGTACTTCACCAAGGCGGCTAGGAGAGAGCTGATGGGCAGATTTGTGGATCTGAAGCAGAAAGACATGACGATCGATGAGTACGAGGCTGAATTTGAGATGCTGAGCCGATTTGCCCCGCACATGGTGAAGAAGGAGGAGAACCGAGCTGAGCGGTTCCGTCAGGGACTGCATCTGAAGATTCAGGCTTCGATGTCTTCGGCGAGTTTCTCGACTATGAGAGAGGTGCTTGATGCTGCGAAGAATCATGAGGTCATAGCACTCCTGCCTGACGCTCCAGAGGACAAAGGAAAGCGCCCTATGGATCAGTACCGGCCACCTGCCAGGCCGAGTATGAGGCCAGTCCAGACTGTGCCATTCAAGCGACCTGGAGCACCAGTGCAACAGAGCAAGGGTCCCTGCCATTTCTGCGGCAAGCCCGGACATGTTCAGACCAACTGTCGGAGGAAACTGGGATTGTGACTACTTTGTGGAGACGCTTCGCATGCTGCGAAGGACTGTCCTAGAGCCCGCACTGCTGTTGTTGGAGCGCCAGCCCCGTTGCAGATGCGGGCACCTGCTCCGGTTCAGAGAGGACCTGCCATTCATGGACCACCCTTGGTGCCACAGAGGCAGCTTTACCAGCGGGCAGTACAGCCCCCGAGGCCGGCCTATACCATGACCGCTGTGGAAACCGAGGAGCTGGATGGAGTGATTGCAGGTAACATCTTGACCTGGCCTTTCATTTCATAATTATATTGTATTGATAGCTTAGTTAGTGTTGTCTGTTCGTTTGATTGTTAGAATAGCGTTTGACCTTAGATCCTTGATTTCTTAGGCACCATTCTTGTGTCCTCTCACCCCGCTTTGGCCTTGTTTGACTCCGGTGCATCTATGTGCATCTTATCCCGGAAGTTTGTAACAAGGCACTTTATTCCTACCCATGCACTCCCTAAGTGTTGGGACATCACTACTGGGAACGGAGTAGTGACGGTGAATTTGGGATGTCGGTCGATTCCCTTAGTGGTTAGTGGACACGAGCTACATGCAGATTTCATCGTCCACGATCTGCCGCATTTCGATGTCGTCCTTGGCATCGATTGGCTGGGAGATTTCCATGCTTCGATCGATTATCACAGCAAAAGGGTGGTTTTCCAGATTCCAGGTCATCCGGAGTTCGAGTTCCGAAGCCGAGATGAGTCGCTTGGGCCCATCAGATTTCGGGCCAAGCCGGAGGTGCCGGTGATGGCAGCGTTGCAAATGGAGTTGGAGATTGACCGACCAGCGGTTGTAAGAGACTTTGACGACGTCTTTCCGGAGGATATCTCGGGTCTGCCACCTGACAGAGCCTTGGAGTTCGGTATCGATCTGATGCCGGGTGCGCAGCCGATATCGAAGGCGCTGTATCGGATGGCCCCCGCAGAGCTTGAGGAGCTACAGAAGCAATTGGATGAGTTGTTGCAGAAGGGTTTCATCCACCCTAGTGTGTCACCGTGGGGTGCACCTGTTCTGCTTGTGAAGAAGAAGGACGGGTCCCACGGGATGTGCGTGGACTATCGAGGATTGAATGCTGTCACCGTGAAGAATAAATATCCGCTGCCGCGCATCGACGACATATTTGATCAGTTGGGAGGTTCGAGAGTCTTCTCGAAGTTGGACTTGAGGAGCGGATACCATCAGTTAAAAGTTAAGAAGGATGACGCCCCGAAGACAGCCTTCCGGACAAAGTACGGGCACTATGAGTTTGTGGTAATGCCATTCGACGTGACCAATGCTCCAGCTGTGTTCATGAATCTTATGAACTTAATTTTCTACGACTTCCTGGATAAGTTTGTCGTTATTTTCATTGACGACATTCTTATTTACTCGAAGTCTAAGGAGGAGCACAGCTGTCATCTGAGGACAGTACTGGAGACGCTGAGGCGACATAAATTGTATGCCAAGTATAGCAAGTGCGAGTTCTGGCTGGACAGAGTCACGTTCCTGGGACACGTGGTGTCTGGCGATGGCATATCTGTGGATCCAGAGAAGGTCAGAGCGATCAGAGATTGGCCGACGCCGCGGTCAGCATCCGACATCAGGAGTTTTCTTGGTCTAGCAGGCTATTATCGACGGTTCATCAAAGATTTCTCGAGGATTGCGGAGCCGATGACGAAGCTGACAAGGAAGGATGAGGAGTTTCTGTGGTCAGATGCTTGTAAGGAGGCTTTCAGTATCTTGAAGGCAAGGTTGACCACGGCACCAGTTTTGACGGTACCGGATCGGAGCGGAGGCTTTGAAGTTTATTGCGATGCATCGGGGAAGGGCCTGGGATGCGTTCTGCATCAGCATGGCCACGTGGTCGCGTATGCTTCTCGTCAATTGAGGATTCACGAGAAGAATTACCCGACGCATGATCTGGAGTTGGCAGCAGTGATCTTTGCGCTAAAAATTTGGAGGCATTTCTTGCTGGGTGAACGTGTAAAGATTTTTACAGACCATAAGAGCTTGAAGTACATATTCACCCAGAAGGAGCTCAACATGCGTCAGAGACGATGGTTGGAGCTCATGGCTGACTACGAGATAGATTTGCAGTATCATCCGGGGAAGGTGAACGTTGTGCCGGACGCTTTGAGTAGACTTCCTACGGCTATGGTGTATATTGCCGACTGGAGGATTCAGCAGGAGTTGAAGGAGATGGATTTGGAGGTTGTCCTACCTGGTGTGATTCACACTTTCATGAATTTGCAGATTCAGTCCACGATTGTGGACCGGATCAAGGCAGCACAGGCAGGGGATCCGAAGTTGCAGAGGATCAGGAGGCAGGTCGTGGCTGGACTGCGTACGGAGTTTGTGATTCATGAGGATGGATCGCTGCGGTACGGCAGCAGACTCTGCGTACCTGCGGGAGATGTTCGCGAGGAGCTTTTGAGTGAGGCTCATAGCTCGCCTTATTCTATACATCCTGGTGGCACCAAGATGTATAAGGATCTACGACAGAATTACTGGTGGATTGGCATGAAGAGAAGTGTGGCACAGAGCATAGCCAAGTGTTTGGTATGCCAGCAGGTGAAGGCCGAGCATCATCGTACTGCTGGGTTGCTGCAACCGCTACCTATTCCGGAGTGGAAGTGGCAACATATTACGATGGATTTCGTGACTGGTTTACCTCGGACCCCGAAACAGAACGACGCAGTCTGGGTGATCGTAGATCGGTTGACTAAGTCTGCGCATTTCATTCCTTTCCGAGTAGGCCAGTCTACGGAAGCTTTGGCGAGGAAGTATCTAGAGGTAAAATTTCTTCTTTTACTTCTTTGATTTTCCTTCTTGAATAGTTGTGACGTAGGCCGTGTATGTGCAGGAGATCGTGCGCTTACACGGGGTCCCAGTGAGCATCGTGTCTGATAGAGATACGAGGTTCGCATCTCAGTTCTGGAGAAGTCTGCAGGAGCATTTGGGTACGAGTCTGAGTTTCAGCATGACGTACCACCCGCAGACCGACGGCCAGTCCGAGAGGACTATCCAAATTCTGGAGGATATGTTGCGAGCTTGCACACTCGACTGGAAGGGATCTTGGGAGGACCATCTCCATTTGGTGGAGTTTTCCTATAACAACAGCTACTAGGCAAGCATTGGCATGGCGCCGTTTGCTGCCTTATATGGGAGAAAATGTCGATCTCCGCTGAGCTAGGATGACGTTGGAGATCGGGAGCTGTTAGGTCCAGAGATGATTGTTGAAGCTGTGGATGTCGTGAGAGACATCAGGGAGAAGCTCAGAGTTGCGCAGGATCGCTTTAAGCATTGGGCGGATGCCAAGAGGAGACCGTTGGAGTTTCAGCCTGGAGATCACGTTTTCTTGAAGATTTCTCCGAACCGCGGAGTTATTCGTTTCAGGAAGAAAGGGAAGCTGAGCCCGAGGTTTATTGGGCCTTTTGATGTGTTGGAACGTGTGGGAGCGGTGGCCTACCGCCTTGCTCTGCCACCATCTTTGGTGGGTGTTCACGACGTTTTCCACGTATCCCAGCTACGTCGGTACGTCAGTGATCCGTCGCACACGGTGGATTTCTCGGAGATCACGGTCCGTCCGGACCTGACCTACGACCAGCAACCCGTGCAGATTTTGGACCGTCGACAGAAGCAGCTGAGGAATAAGGTAGTCGACCTAGTGAGAGTGATGTGGTGACACGGATCGCCTGGGGAGTCCACGTGGGAAAGAGAGGATGAGATGAGAGAGCGTTACCCTCACCTATTCTGAAAGAAATTCCGAGGGCGGAATTTTCTTAAGGTGGGTAGGATGTAACGGCTGGTTTTGTATGATGGCTATGATTTATATATATGCGATTGTTCGTCTTCTTTCTTTACTTCCCCGCATCCACATCTTAGGATAGGACCCCTCTCGGAACTCATTAGAATCATCCCGAAGCTTTCCGTCTCTTTTTGGCGACTTCCTGTGCAAGTTAGCCGGTTCACGTTAAGGAACCGACCGACTAGATGTCCACCTAGTCGGTCGGTAACTCCTTATGGACCGACTAGTTCTTGTCAGGCTTTTCCTTGAAGTTACTGTTTACGCTTAGTCGGTCTAAGTTCAACCGCCGACCGACTAGTTTTCGAACTAGTCGGTCAACACTCCTTCGCAGACCGACTAAGTACTGAGATCATTTTTTGCATCAGGCTACTGTTTACCGTTAATCGGTCAAGGAACGAGAACCGACCGACTAGTTGACGAACTAGTCGGTTAGGTATCCTTCTCAGACCGACTAACTTTCAAAAATATGTTGTTGCCATTTTTTCATCTTTAGTCGGTCAATGAACACTGGCTGACCGACTAGGTTGTAAACTAGTCGGTCGACGAGCCTTCACAGACCGACTAACTCTATAATTTTACAATAGCCCTGTTCACGGTTTGGGTTTTAGTCGGTCACAGTTATATGATCGACCGACTAGTTCCCAAACTAGTCGGTCGACCGCCCTGCTCTGACCGACTAGTTGACCCCGAAACCCTAATTTCTGTGCTAGCCGCCGTTTTGTTTTCTTATTTAAACGGGGCTCTCTCTTTCATTTCTTCTGATTATTTTCAGTCTCCCTCTTCCCCAATCATACTCTCCTACCACCCACGTCCTTCCCTTGTTCTTTCCTCCATCCTTACGCCTTCCATCCTCCCCAAAGCTCTTCCTCTCTTCTCTTTTCCCTCTTCTTTTGCCCTAGCGCGGAGATCTCGTCTCAGATCCAACAGCAACGACGCCGGGAGATGCTGAAATCTTTGCCACCACCGACGATCAACATTCCTCGCTGCGCTACCCGCGGCTTGGGAATTTTCGGGCGACGTAAAGCTTTCACCCCTTTCAGATCCAACGCCGGATCTTCGTGCAAACGTCAAAAACAGGTTGGTGCCCTAAATTCGTAGTAACCCACACCATATATGATCAAACCCTAATTAAAATTTGCAACCTAATCAAACTAAATTTATTTTCCGTTGAACTTTTAAAACGTTGTACAAACCATAGAAATCGACGGATGGACATTATACATGCACACGTAGGATAGATCGTCGATTAGGTTAATGATATTAAAAATATGATTTTTGATTTAATAGGATAGTCCCGATAATGTAGACACGACCCTAATAGGGATTAATGAATCGTGATCTGACACCGTCGCCGTGTCACGATTTACAGACACTTTTCCGCTGACGAGACGATTGGACGAGGCGTACCAGGGAGACGACGCGCTCGCCATCACAGGCAAGTGTATCACTTGCGTTCTTGGCCATGTTTAGGCCTTCATCTTGTTAGGGATTGTTAACTTAGAAACTTGAGAACCGGACGTGAAATGATAGCGTCCGGGACGCCCTTGATGGCTCAGATTTGACAACGAAATCTGAGTCCAACAACAACAGATGCTGATCTCTTAGGATTGACATGCGTGTGCGTGAGTTGTGGACACCCTAGTACAACCCCTCCCTGTTTTGTCGTGTCTTGTCCCTTACCGTCTGCACAGCCCGCTGGGCAATAGGGCACTCGCCAAGCTAGAGCGAGTGATCCCTTGTACTAGTTCACAGCCCGATGGGCAATTGGGCACCTGCCAAGCTGGAGCAGGTGATCCCATGTACCGATGCACAGCTCAGAGAGCAATTGGGCACTTGTCAAGCTAGAGCAAGTGATCCCATGTCTTGTCACGATTCTTGGGGTTATGGGGTAGGGTTGAGCGTGCAAGCGGCAAGAGGGATTGATCCCCCTCGAACCGATCAGGCGTGAACCCTTTCGTGTTTTGTCTTGTCTTGTCGTGTCTGGCTTCCTGTGTTCCGTCTTGTCTTGACACCTGTAGGCTAGTGCTGTAGTCCATAGCACTCGCTGTGACTACTACTCGTCTTATTTACTTGTCTGTTGTGTTTTCTTTCTGATGTTAAGGACCTCAGCATGTTAATCAACCAGTAAAACGTTGTAAGTAATTGATACACTTGTAGTTTGGTCTAACCTTTTCTTGTAGACCTTACCTGACGTACAGTTCCTTCTTCTGGTGCTGTACGTCAGGGATTGAGCCAGAGTACGTGGAGGCGACTGACTTGCCAGCCGACGTGGAGCCAGAGAGCGTCGATCCCGAGTACGACCCTGAGGAGGATCAGAGCTAGTGACTGTCGGTATCAGATTCCAGAGGCGATATTGTTCTTGTTGGGTGCGTAGCGCCTTTTATGTTTCTTTGACTAGGTTGGGTGCTTGCACCATTAGTTTTACTTTTCTGCTGTTGTAGCCCTTCGGGCGTTGAGACTTGGTACTTTGATATGTTGGAATAAAATTTGTGATGTTCTTTTCCTTCTTGTACTTTTATTGTTCTGTACTAACATGCAGGGACCTGTACCTTTGTCCTGGTACCACACAGACGCTTATTGGGTCAGGGCTCCTCAGCTCTGGCCTAAGCGGGCCTCGTCACGCTTCGCCTCCGCCGTTTTGGGAAGCGGGGCGTCACATTAGCCTTATCAACCTCGATTCCCCTCAAAGAGATGATGTGTCCCATCACAACTCCCTCTTGGACCATGAAGTGACACTTCTCCCAGTTTAGGACTAGTCCCTTTTACTGACATCTCTCCAGGACCTTAGTGAGATTACTGAGGCACGAGTCAAATTCAGTTCCGTAGACTGAGAAGTCGTCCATGAAAACTTCCATGATGTCTTGGGAGTAGTCGGAGAAGATAGCGGACATGAGTCTTTGGAATGTAGCAGGGGCGTTACAAAGCCCGAACGGCATTCTTCTATAGGCGTACGTCCCGAACGGGCAAGTGAAAGTCGTTTTCTCCTGGTCATCATTATGAATAGGGATTTGAAGAAATCCTGAATACCCATCCATAAAACAGAAATAATTATGCTTCGCCAGCCTCTCGAGCATCTGGTCAATAAAGGGGAGGGGGGTAATGATCCTTCCTTGTAGCCTTGTTCAGCTTCCTATAGTCAATGCACATCCTGTACCCCGTAACGGTCCTCGTTGGTACAAGCTCGTTCTTTTCATTGTGAACCACCGTCATTCCTCCCTTCTTTCGGTACAACGTGTACCGGGCTAACCCAGCGACTATCGGAGATAGGGTATATAATACTGGCATGTAGAAGCCTAACAATCTCTTTCTTCACAACTTCCATCATTATGGGATTTAACCTCCGCTGTGGCTCAATCGAGGAGGCTTGCTCATCTTCAAGCCGAATTCTGTGTGAGCAGAGGCCTAAGCTAACCCCTTTTAAATCCTCAATTGCATATCCGAAAACTCCTTTAAACCTTTTTAGAACTCCAAGAAGTTTGGTCATTTGGTCCTCGGGTAGTGAAGAGTTAACTATAACCGGAAGGGTCGAGCCTGCTCCCAAATATTCATATTTAAGTCCCGGCGGTAATTCTTTCATCTCAACTTCTTGGGGCCCTGACGCATACTTTTCAAGCTGAGCATCCTCAAGGGAAAGGAGTTCTTCGTGGATTTCACTGAAGCCAAAGTCCGGAATCTCACCCTCGGCCGTGGCTCCTAGCGGTGAAATTTCGCAGGGTATAGTGGGGACGATCGAGGGATGCACCGGGTCTCTTCCGAAATCACCATAATTATCCGGGAAGAAGGCTTGCAGGTGAAAACAGGTTTCAGTCATCGATGATTCTCCACAACAGTTTCCAGCTTCTCCATCGTCCAGAGACCGGGGACGCTCAATAGAAGTCTGCAAGGGGTAGATTGATTCATGTTCAGCGTCGCCTCCAAACCTGGTCGGGTGGTTCTCCTGACACAACTCTGCGGCTGACTCTTCTTCACTACATTCGAGACCATGGTTGTCGATACACGCCATTTCTCCGTGGGGAAAGGGAGTTGCCATGGCAAGGTACTCCTGCGCATCTCGATATCTCTGGCCTTCCACGGCGGCAGACAGGAGGGATAGTATATTCGAAGTATTCAGTGATTCTGCTAAGCTCTGCGCCAAACAACGGATATGGTGAGAGTGATCCCAGATGTCTCCTGAAACTGCATGCAACATCTTCTTCACTTCGCTTCTCGGCGGACAAACGCCTAAGGGTGGCGTTATTCTCTGGATCGAGGGGAATCAAGTCGTCAAGACTCCTTGAACTCCTGCGCATGAAAAACAACAAACACCCGTGAAGCGACAAGTGGGAAAGAAACAGATTAAATAAGAAATAAAAATAAGAAAAGTGAAAAAGAAAAAGGAGAATGCGAAAATTATCGCGAGGTAGGGATATGAGCTAGACACGAGGGTTCACAAGATCCTAAAATAACAAGCACGTTGCCACCCCGGCAACGGCGCCATAAACTTGACCGGTGCCCGCAAGAGTCGCGACGGCGCGGTGTCGTTTACCGCAAGTTTCACGGTTAGTGTAGGGTGCGGGAATATCGAACTCAGGGAGGCGAGGTTGTGCTTGGGTCAGGTAGGACCTAAATCACCCCGAGGGGCGAGCTAGCCCGAATCGGTGAATGGTTGTCACGAAAGGAAATAAACTGGTATGAACAACAAGAAAGAAAACCCGGGACTTTGGTTTCCAACCCGACGAGAGACTCTCGCCGACGCGGCCTACGGGTATGGATAACGATCGGGATTAGGGTCTAATGGTGAGACGTTGCCTCTAAAAGTGGTACCGGCGTCCCATGGGCCCGATATTCCGGTCGGTGCCCAGGATGATACACCGGACTTCCCGGATTCGATCAGTGGGCACTCCCGTGTCCATAAACACTTATCGATCCCGGGAGCACTAAGCCCGCAACGATAACTCCCAACGTCTCATCCTGCCGCTCCCGCGTGCTAGGATTCGACGTCTACGCTAAGGGTGTGAGCTATGGCTAGGGAGTCAACCGCCAAGTTTATTCCCCCTTGGCCCGACGGTCAAAGGCGGTCTTTTTCCCGCCGATGACAATGAAACACCCCGCGTAACCGTTAGATTCCTACTCCCTATCGATTTCCTAACCCTATGGACGCATCGGGAAGAGCCCCCGAAGGGGTTTCCACCAAAATCCCAGATTTGGGAACTACTCACAAAAGTTCATGAAAAAGCAATCTAAATGAAAGTTAACCGTTGGAATCATAATCAGACAATTGCAATGCGGAAGTAATGGAGTAATAAAGACAATACTAAAATTTTAGAAAGATCTGAAAACTTACAAAAGAGTAACAATTACAGCCGTCACAGGGAAATAAAACAGTAGAAAAAATAACAGCTCCCGTTTCTGGAACCCTAGGGGTTCTACATATAGGCCGTCGCATCAACCGATCGGTTGACAAGTCAACCGATCGGTTGATCCGTTACAAATAAATATCAGAAAACGGCGAGTTTTCACCCGATCACATGAACCGGTCGGGTGAGTTCTTGAGTGACCGGTTGGATCTTGAAGCAGTCGGGTGAATCGATCGGTTCGACGTCCGTGTCTTCAGCTCATCTTTTTCAGCTACAGATGAACCGATCGGGTGAGAGTCACCCGATCGGTTGGCGCTTTTCTTCGAGAAAACAGAGAATAGCCCCCGCTGAACCGGTCTGCGAACCGGTCGGGTGACTTCTTTGTGAGCTGCGGTAGAGACCGGTTGGTGCACGCGTGCATCACCCGATCGGTTGGAGATGACCAACCGATCGGGTGAGGGGCTGAAAGATGAATTCTTTGGCGTTCGACCCCCTGGATCACGCGTGACTTCTCCCGTTGCTCCGGGGACTTGGGATATCATCGTTAAACATCCCCTACGTGGTCAATCCCTTGCAATCATGGATAAACAAAGAAAAGTGAAAGAAAACGGGAAAATACACGAAAACGAATAAGAGACGGCGGAAAAATACGGAGAAACACAAAAGAAAACGTGCGTGAATATATGAAATATAAACACACATCAACCGCCTAGTCTCTTTTACGCAATTTACAAAAATGGCCTAAAACATTACTGGCAAGTATCACTTGCCTGTTTCTGGTGATATCGGTTGTCGTGGGTTCGCCTCGACGAGCGTTACGCTATAGAATGACTGGTTCTCTGTTTTGGTTAAACAAGTTAAAGAATTAGGTCCATTGCAAGATAAGCACAAAATTAAGCTAATCCCTAAATTAGGTTCGTCAGATTGTTATTGGGTTATCTAGCTAGGGTGAGGCCTATATGTGTTAAAACATTCTTTTATTAACATGCTAAGCTTCATTTTAATCAAATTTTATTGTTCTAATCTTAATACTAACATTATTTAATCAACTAACATGGTGAAATCAGATTAATCAACTAGCATGGTGAAATCAGATTAATATATAAATAATAACGCTTACTAAAACTAATTAACTAAGTTATTTAACTTATTAATCTAATTACATGGCTTAACATGGTGTTTAATAATCCACCTACTAACTTACTAAGTTTGACTAAGGGTAGAAAGCTAACATGATACAACTTAACCTTATTTAATACATACAATACCCTAACTCTCTCTCCCTTTACTTTTGCAACCTGCCATCTTTTTTAATAATACAGTCTCTTTCTATCCCTCTCTTTAACACTCTCTGCCTCTATCTTCTCTTTTATATTTTTTTTCTTGTTTTCATCTCATTGGCAGCAAGCTAAAACGACGCAAGGGAGGGGAAAAGCTTCACCTTCGCGCGACGGGAAGGAGATGGCGCTGGCGGCTAACGGCGGCGCAAGGGAGCTTCTCCGGCGGCTTTCCGGGCGAACTCCGGCAGCACGGCGGCGGGTTTAGCAGGGCGGCGGCTTCCAGCGCACGGCGGCGGCGCGCAGGTGAGGGTGGAGGCCGGCTGTTCCGGCGATCGGCGCAGGCGGCGGCGCGCGCTGAGCTCCGGCGGCGGTGGCTAGGGCTGGGGGTGTTCGGCGGCCGGCGGGTGAGGGCTTAGGGGAGAGGGAAGAGGAAGGAAGAAGAAGAATGGAAGAAGAGGGTTTGGGTGTTGAAGATCTTGGGGTTTGATTTCTGGTGTGAGTTTTTAGATTTGGATTTGTGTTTGATGTCTTTTGAATCTAAATTGGTTCTTGAATCTGAAGTTTGAGTTTTAAATTTCTATTGTATCTATATTTCAGATTTCAAAGAAATCATTTTGGGATTGATTTTTTTTGGAAATTGATTTGTAGCTGGAAGTTGATTTTGGGGACGATCCGTTCGGGAAGAACTGATGGAGGATTTTGGTGGATCTGCTGTTGGGTTTGATTTGAGAGATAGGATAAAGCTTGCAGGGATTTGTTTTGCAGGTTGGCTTGTGTCGACGGTGACACTGTTATAAAAACAGTGGGGAGACAATTTGATGGAGGATGGGCTGGACGTGGGGGAGATTTGATGGAGGATGTTGGATCTCACCAACAGGAGGAGGTGGGATTCAATGGGGTTTAATTAGTGATTTAATTAGGGCTAAGTAAATAAATGTTTGGTTTAGGGATAATTTAATTTGGGTAATAATTAATTTAGTAAATTAGTGATTTGATATTCAGTCAATGATAATAAGTTAAAGTAATTAAGTAATTAAATAAAATGTGATTATTAAAATAAATGAAGCAATTAGTGAGGTTAACTGTGATTAGAAATTTGTAATTAGTGGGATAATTAGGTTAAGGTAATTTGTTAAAATTAATATTCAATTAACGATGGTACGGTAAAACGAAACGGATACGCGCTCGTGTTGACGTACGAAGGAATTCGCGCACAAAAATATCCGGATGGAAATACGGACATACAATAATCATACGTCTAGAAAATACCGGCCATTACATTCTACCCACCTTAGGAAAAATTCCGTCCTCGGAATTCTCATCAACTAAAGAGTAGGGAACAAATATGGATAACGCTCCCATATCTCATCTTCCCGCTCCCATGTTGACTCTCCTGGCGAGTCGCGACGCCACATCACCCTGACTAGATCAACAGTCTTGGTCCTGAAAACTTTCTGACGTCGATCTAAGATCTCCACCGGTTGCTGCTCATACGTCAGATCCGGTCGAACAGTGATCTCTGAGTAATCCACAGCATGAGAAGGGTCGCTGACGTAACGACGCAGATGGGACACATGGAAGACGTCATGAACTCCCTCTAAGGACGGTGGCAAAGCTAAGCGATATTCTACCTCTCCAACTCGCTCTAGCACATCGAAAGGTCGAATAAATCTCGGACTAAGCTTGCCTCTCTTTCCAAATCGAATCACTTCTCGATTCAGGGAGATCTTCAGAAACACATGATCTCCTGGCTGAAACTCCAGAGGACGCCATTTAGCATCTGCCCAATGCTTATAACGGTCCTGAGCGATCCGAATCTTGTCTCTGATATCTCGCACAATATTAACTGCTTCCACTATCATCTCTGGCCCCAAGTCCCTATCACCTACGCGCCATGCCAATGCTCGCATGGTAGCTGTTGTTGTAGGAAAACTCCACCAGGTGCAGATGATCCTCCCACGAACCCTTGAGATCCAACATGCAAGCTCTCAACATATCCTCCAATATCTGAATAGTGCGCTCCGACTGTCCATCCGTCTGCGGGTGATACGCAGTACTGAACTTCAGACTGGTACCCAGATTGGTCTGCAGACTCTTCCAGAACTGAGATGTGAATCTCGTATCACGATCTGATACAATGCTCACAGGGACTCCATGCAAGCGCACGATCTCCTACACGACATAATTCACGTCACGACTAGTACTAGAAGGAAATTAATAAGGCATGAGTTAGGTCATTACTTCCATATACTTCCTTGCTAATATCTCCGTGGATTGCCCAAGTCGGAAAGGTATAAAGTGCGCAGACTTGGTCAATCGATCCACGATGACCCAGATCTCGTCGTTCTGCTTGGTGCTCTGAGGTAAGCCAGTCACGAAGTCCATCGTGATGTGCTGACACTTCCACTCGGGAATCGGCAGAGGTTGTAGTAATCCAGCAATGCGATGGTGTTCAGCCTTCACTTGCTGACACATGAGGCACTTGGCAACTCTACGTGCCACACTTCTCTTCTTCCCATGCCACCAGAAATTTTGTCGAAGATCCTTGTACATCTTAGTACCTCTAGGATGAATAGAATAAGGCAAACTATGTGCCTCATTCATCAACTCCTCTCTGATATCTCCTGCAGGTACACAGATCCTGCTACCATATCTCAAAGATCCATCCGCGTGAATCAGAAAATCTGTTCGAAGTCCTGCTTCGACTTGCTCTCTGATCTTCTTCAACTTAGCATCCCCATCTTGAGCAGTCTTGATTCGATCCACAATCGTCGATTGAATTTGCATGTTCATCAATGACGATGTGACTCCCGGTAGTACAGCTTCAACATTCATCCTTCGCAGATCCTGCTACAATCTCCACTGAGATGTGAGAATCATCACTTCGGACAGTCGACTCAAGGCAATTGGTACGACATTCACCTTCCCAGGATGATACTGTAGATCAATGTCATAGTCTGCCATCAATTCCAACCATCTACGATGTCTCATATTTAGTTCCTTCTGGGTGAATATATATTTCAAACTTTTGTGATCAGTGAAGATTTTCACTTTCTCACTCAGTAAGAAATGTCGCCAAATCTTCAAAGCAAAGATGACGGCGGCTAACTCCAATTCGTGGGTCGGATAATTCTTCTCATGGACATTCAATTGTCGCGAAGCATATGCGACCACATGATTGTGCTGGTGCAGAACGCATCCAAGTCCCTTGCCTGATGCGTCGCAGAAAATCTCGAAGCCTCCGCTTCGGTCTGGAATAGCTAAGACTGGTGCAGTAGTCAGTCTCTCCTTCAAAGTGGAAAAAGCTTCTCACAAGAGTCTGACCAACTGAAATTAATATCCTTCCTCGTTAATCTCGTCATCAGCTCAGCTATCCTCGAGAAATCCTTGATAAATCTGCGGTAGTATCTAGCCAATCCAAGGAAACTCCTGATGTCCGATGCCGATCGAGGTGCATGCCATTCACTGACTGCTTTGACCTTCTCCGGATCCACTGAGATACCAGTTCCCGATACTACATGCCCAAGAAATGCAATTCTATCTAGCCAGAATTCGCATTTGCTGTACTTGGTATACAGTCTATGGTGACGGAGCATCTCTAACACTATCTTCAGATGTCCTGCATGCTCTTCCTTGCTCTTCGAGTACACCAAGATGTCGTCTATGAAAATCACCACGAACTTGTCAAGGAAGTCGTAAAAGATAAGGTTCATGAGATTCATGAACACAGCAGGAGCGTTCTGTTGGATATGGAAGACGTTTGTACACCCTTGTGGGGGATGTACGAGGGAATACGGACCTCGAACGTCGCGTACACGAAGTCGTGTACAAAGGGAATCTGTTCCCTTGCGGAGAGGATCTCTGGATGAATGGGAAAGTCGCATTATATATGCATAAGTGCATGCGACATATGGCTAATAAAGGGGGAATATCTTAAGCTTATGTTGTACCATGCATATGGTACAACTTAAGCTTATAATGTGCCATGTATCATGGTACACCTTAATTAAGTTGTTCCAAAGGAACAACTTACCCTAAAATAACTACCTTGGGGGCTATAAATAAGACCCAAGGGTAGCCATTTTCCTTACACTTTTTGCATGAAATTCATGCATGCATCTTCTTCATAGCGAAGCTCTGCAGAAATATTTCCTCTCCCTCTTATCCAAGTTCTTAATCTAAAGTAGAGATTTAGATTGTGGATTAGTAGCCTTACTCCGTTCGTGAGAAGACTCGATCCGTCGTGGCGAATCCGAAGGCGAAGTTCGTAGACTACCGTGCCGCATACGCAAGCGTAAGTCTAAACTTCATGTTATCGATCCTAACTCTGTTTTGGACAGGATCCTACATTGGTATCAGAGCCATATGGGTTCGCCCCGGTCAAACTGCCGCCCCGTCGAAACTATGAACGAGTCGTTGTCTTTTTCACGAATGGGTCTCCTACTATTACGGATATAGTAGGAACGCTTCGTGACGGAGAGAACGCAGCGGTTGTTCTTTTCACGTTAGGGTCTCCTATCATTATGGATATGGTAGGAACTCTCCGTGACGGGAAGAACCGACCGTTCACGTAGTATGTTATTTTTCATTTTTGGCACACGGCCATTAGGAAATAACTAATTTCTCGACGAACGGGTGCTTCATCGACGAACGGGTGCTTCATCGAGGAAGATGATGGTAGTTATTTCCATCGGGTAAGAGGAAATTTGGTGCATGTGCACCATGGCCAAATGGGCTATGAAGGCCATGCAGCCCCCTCCCCATGCGGAGGGGGTTGGCTACGGCCAATAACCACCGACGGCCACCCATCAATGGGGAGGAATAAGTACGGCAACCCCATTCAAAGGGGGTGGCCGGCCAAGGCCAGGCCGGCAGTGGCCGGCCTTAGCCAAGGCCTGCCGGCCAGGCCGGCCCTGGCAGTGGCCAGGGCCGGCGCCCTGGCCTCAGGCCAGGGCCTGGCCGAGGCCAGGGCAGGAGCCCTGGCCCCGGCCAGCAGCCAGGCCGCCCTGGCAGAGGCCAGCGCAGCGGCCAGGCCGCCCTGGCAGAGGCCAGGGCAGCGCCCTGGCCTCAGGCCAGGGCCTGGCCGAGGCCAGGGCCTGGCCGAGGCCAGGGCAGGAGCCCCTGGCCTCGGCCAGCGGCCAGGCCGCCCTGGCAGAGGCCAGGGCAGCGCCCTGGCCTCAGGCCAGGGGCCTGGCCGCCCTGGCAGAGGCCAGGGCCTAGCCGAGGCCAGGGCAGGAGCCCTGGCCCCGGCCAGTGGCCTGGCCGGCCGGCCCTGGCAGAGGCCAGGGCCTGGCCGGCCCTGTCCGAGGGGGCCAAGGCCCCTGGCCGGCCAGGGCAGAGGCCCTGGCCGGCCCTTGGCAAAGCCCCGGCCAGGGCAGAGGCCCTGGCCGGGAAGAAGTTGCAGTGCGAAAAATTGGTCGACCAATTTTGGGTTTTTGGTCGACCAATCAGGCAGAAGGTCTGGGTCGACTGCAAACTTGCCAACTGACCCATACGGGGTGGCAAAAGGCATTGGTCAAACTCGAATGTGTCGATTAGTCCATACAGGGCTAACCATAGTGCCGATTAGTTCATACGGGACTAACGTTTTAATGAAGTTTTTAACTTGGGCTCTACTCCTTGAAGACTAGCCATAGTGCTCTACTTCATGCGAGATTAGCTAAGTCATTGTGCTCTACTCTACGGAGATTAGCCAATGTACTTATGTAATTGTGCTCTACTCCTTGAAGATTAGCCGTAATGCTCTACTTCATGCGAGATTAGCCATGTCATTGTGCTCTACTCCACAGAGATTAGCCAATGAACTTATGACGTTGTGCTCTACTCTACGGAGATTAGCCAATGTATTTTAAATTCGTTTTGAAAAATACGTTTTCAAAAACGCTTTTCCGCTGCAAAGTACTATAAGAGTACTAACATTTGATAAAGTGAGGGAGAAATATTGAAAGTTACTCTAGATGGTGATTGGAAACATAGTGACCTTTCCGATTCTAGAGTAACATCTTCAATATTTTTCGAAAGTAACTTATCAAATACTCGTTTTCCGCTGCTAGTACTATAAGAGTACTATTGTTTGATAAGTGATGGGGGAATATTGAAAGTTGTTCTAGATGGTGATTGGAATCATAGAGACCTTTTCGATTCTAGAACAACATCTTCAATATTTTTCGAAAGTAACTTATCAAATATAATATAATTCCAAGTGGGATTTGAGTTTTTAGAACTATCCAAATAGGATACTCTATTATCATTTCAAGTGGGAGTTATATTTTAAGAATTTTTTATGCAATGTTTTTGATCGAACCTTCGGTTTTGTGTTTTTTTGCAGCATTTTAAAAGTAAAATGTCTTCCGCTTCAAAGAATATCGTCGCTGAGTTAAACAGAGGTGAAAAACTCAACGGCGATAATTACAAACTTTGGTCCATAAAGATACAATACGTTCTAGAGGAGCAAGAAGTGCTCGAAACTCTAAAGAACGTTATGATTGAACCCGAGTTGGGCACTACGGCCCAACACCGACGAGACAAGGAAGCTTTTGATGCTTGGTCTCGGAAGAATAAGATAGCGCGCATTACGTTATTAAGCAGTATGGCTGATGACATAATGCGCATCTTCCGGGAACATGACCTAGCCATGGACATATGGTCCAAGCTAGAGGAGAAGTTCGGTGGCACATCGGTGTCCAAACTTCGCGCCTTAACTATAAGGTTCGATACATATAAGAAACGTCCAGATCATTCCATAGGGAAACATCTGCGACATATGGCGAACCTTATCTCGGAGTTAAAGGACGCAGGTCATGTGCTCACAGATGAGCAACAAATCCAAGCAGTCATACGTTCCCTACCAAATGGGTGGGATCAGATGAAGATGCATCTCACTCATAATGAGAGCATAAAGACCTTCAACGATGTTTCCAAGCACCTCGAATTAGAGGGAGAGCGGATTGCGGCTGCCAAGCCAAGTGCAGAAGTGCACATGGTTGCTAGTTCCTCACACGGGGGAAAGAAACGTAAAGATCGTTCGAAGTCTTCTAATGAACGTAATAGGCAACCTGAGTCTACCAAGGAACCCAAACATAAGGGTGGGCACAAGAAAGGGAACAAGAAGAAAGACTTGAAAAGGATCAAGTGCTTCAAGTGTAACAAGCTCGGTCACTATGCTCGTTCGTGTACGAGTGGAAGTGACGAGGTAACTTGTAATACTAGTTACATATGTGTTTCTAGTGGAATCTAATCCATTTTGGGATAATTGATTCAGGTGCCACCGACCACATAGCAAAGGACAGACGGTCCTTCGTGGAGTATCACCGGATACTCAAGGAATGAAGTGGATCAATGTAGGAAACAACACACGTGTTGTAGAGAAAGGCGTTGAGAATTACAAGCTAGACTTGGACAACGGCCACACTCTCCTACTTTATGATGTTCTCTTCATTCCATATATTCAAAGGAATATTAATACTGTGGTCAATTTAATGGGTCTTGGTTATAGTTGGTTCCTTCATGATTATAATATGGACCTATTTTTGTAATAATTCCTTTATTGGTACTGGGTTTGTTTTTTCAAAGGATTTATTGTAATAAGTACAATGTATAAATTCCTCATGTAATGAAAATTTCCTTGTGACAAATTCTTTGACTAATGAGTCTAACATAATTTGTTGGCACACAAGGCTTGGTCATATTGGACCAAAGCATATGGATAGACTTGCCAAACATGGCCTTCTATCAAATGTTTCAAAGGTTGAAATGTCGACCTGCGAACATTACCTTGTGAGGAAATCTTGTCGCAAGCCGTTTGGAACCGGCAGAAGGGCCGAGGTTCCATTACAGCTTATCCATTCGGACATATGTGGTCCGATGAATGTCAAGACAAAACGCGGGAGGTCCTATTTTTCATCATTTTTATTGATGATTTCACCCGATTCGGTCATCTCTATTTGATATCCCACAAAGTGAAAGCACTAAACCTGCTTTAAAAACTATACGAGTTTAGTGGAGAATCAAATAGATCGCAAGATTAAGGTCATGCGAACCGATAGGGGCGGTGAATATCAGTCAACAAGTTTAAAGGAACTTTGTGATGAAAAAGGCATAGTACATCAGGTAACTATGCCTTATACTCCTCAACAAATTGGTGTTGCAGAAAGGAGGCATAGGACTTTAATGAAAAATGGTCCGTTCAATGATGGAGGAAGCTAACTTGCCAATCACCTTTTGGGGTGATGCATTATTGCCGGCCGCTTTCATTTTGAACCGCGTACCCTCGAAATCAGTTAGCTCCACTCCTTATGAGTTGTGGAACCAAAGGTCTCCTGACTTAAACTTTTTTGAAACCTTGGGGTTGTGCATTCTACGCACATATTTTCTCCCATAAGTATGGCAAACTTGGGCCAAGGGGAAGGAAACGTATCTTTATACGATACGCAGAAAACTCAAAAGGTTATATTTTTGTTAGTCAGGAAGACAATGGTGGGCTAATTGAGTTTGAGTCGAGGGATGTCACTTTCTTGGAAAATAAGTTTCCAAGACAGGGCGAGATAAGTCAGGACTTATCTATATTTGAGATTTATGATCAAGAAGGATTACCTCATTCGAGTGGGAGAAATTCTTGGTGAAAACGAAAATTCTTTTTTAACCTTCACCAATGGATTATACGAATGACGATTATCCTATTCCATACGGGAATAATGATCCAAGTGGGAGCAATTCTAACAACATTTCAAGTGGGAGTGATATTAGAATTGATCTAAATTCGAGTCAACAAGGACTTGAAGAATCTCAAATATACTGAATCATGCCCTGCAAAAGACAAATGGATGGAAGCGATGAAGGAGGAATTGAAATCCATGAAAGTTAACCAAGTCTGGGACTTAGTTAACTCACCCAGAGGACATAGAGCAATTGGGAACAAATGGGTTCTCGAGATCAAGCATAAGGCTGATGGCTCTATAGATAGATATAAAGCTCGCCTTGTCGCGAAAGGTTTTACACAACAGGAAGAGATAGACTACGAAGAAAACTTCTCACCTGTTGTGCGTTTTGCCTTGATTCGCATGATTCTGGCAATGGTAGCTTGCTTATACCTCATATTACATAAGATGGATGTAAAGACTGCCTTTCTCAATGGAGAATTCGACGAGGAGATCTATATGGAACAACCAACAGGGTTTGTAAAAGAAGGAAACGAACATAAGGTTTGTAAACTTCGTAAATCCATATATGGTCTTAAACAATCCTCGAGGCAATGGTATATACGATTTCAAGAGGTTGTCTTATCAAATGGATTTTCCATACTTGATAAAGATAACTACGTATATATCAAGAGGATTAAAAGCAAGCATGTTCTTATGTCTCTATATGTAGATGACATTTTAATAGCCGGAAATGACAAGGGCTTTGTGATGAGTATCAAGGCTTGGTTTTCATCAGTATTTTAGATGAAAGGCATATGAAAAGCCGCATATATCCTTGGAGTTAAGATTTCAAGGAATCGTTCGAAGAAACTTCTTTCTCTTTCACAGGAGACTTATATAAAGAAGGTTCTAGAACGATTTAATATGTAGGACTGCAAGTCCATTGATATTCATATAAGCATATGCGATAATTTATATCTGGAATCGTGTCCAAAGAACCAAAAGGAAAAGGAAATTATGGAAAAAGTTCCATATTCCAGTGCAGTTGATAGTCTTATGTACACTATGGTGTGTACGAGACCGGACATCTGTTTTGCCGTTAGAAATGGTAAGCTGTTACCAATCCAACCCAGGGCAAGAACACTGGAAAGCGGTTAAGAGGATAATGCAGTACCTTAAGGGAACTGCAGATTTGCAAAAGACTATGATAAAACCAAGAAGGTAGACATAAGGTACATATCTACGCATGAGATGATAGAGGATCAGCTTACGAAAGCGATCCCCAGAAATGTGTTTTATAAACACTTATCATCTCAAGGATTGCGTATGGGCTGAGTTGTACCAAATATATATTCCCATGTCTAAGAAATGATCAAAATTAATAAAAGAATAAGTTCTTTTTCCAACATTGCATATGAATTTCTTAAGAAATGTTTGTGTACATTTTTGAAATCTCAGCTGAATTGTGTGTATGTCGGACAGATTAAGGTTGGCTCTCTCACATGAGCAACCGCCTTATCTTATCAGATGGATAAGATAGAGATGAGACTAGTTTAAAGTCAAAATCATTAGACGAATGATTTAGAGTCATGACTTTAACAAAATAGTCGAATGAAAGATCTGCATCATATGGATGCTTACAAAAGATCTGAGATCTGTATCACAAGGATATAAAGATCTCATTGGATTTTTTAATCCTATCTGTCTTATGCAGGATGAGAGTCCGGGAATATTTCCTGAGTAGTAAGGGGACTCAAAAGATAGGCACTATGGTGTCTGATCTTTCATCCGTACAACATCATTAAGACATACTCTCCTTGGGAAAGGAGTGATGTTGTAATACGTGTTCATACCACGTATGCATTTTTCGACCACTGAGTTAGTAGCAATAGTGTTTGCTATTATGTGAGACTCAAAGGCCATACGTGTCTTAACTCTTACCCTCAAGGACTCCAATTGGTTCCTTTAGATTTGACGAGATGATCGCTATCTTAGCGTGTTGCTAATGGGCTATGGTAATTCGGCTCGGCGGGGCACGTTAGAAAAGTGAATCAAGTCAAGATCAGAAGGTTCGCAAGAAGAGGAAGATTGATTTCATATTCACATTTGGACTTTAATGATTCAAAGCTGGCCAGCCAATTGTAATCCAGATGGGATTCAATTGTTGAATATAAAGTACAAGAAATGTGAAGAAATAATCTAGGGTAAAGCATGCGTTGAACTACTCAACTTTGCACCTTCGAGGTCGTTGTGTATCTCTAACAAGTGCACAACAACAGACTCTACGCGCATGATGGTCGCACGGTCTATTTCTCGGTATGGTAGATGAAAGAACTAAGGGAAAGACGTTCTCTTACAATCCCCTCAAGTGTGAGTGGGAGATGTTGGATATGGAAGACGTTTGTACACCCTTGTGGGGGATGTACGAGGGAATACGGACCTCGAACGTCGCGTACACGAAGTCGTGTACAAAGGGAATCTGTTCCCTTGCGGAGAGGATCTCTGGATGAATGGGAAAGTCGCATTATATATGCATAAGTGCATGCGACATATGGCTAATAAAGGGGGAATATCTTAAGCTTATGTTGTACCATGCATATGGTACAACTTAAGCTTATAATGTGCCATGTATCATGGTACACCTTAATTAAGTTGTTCCAAAGGAACAACTTACCCTAAAATAACTACCTTGGGGGCTATAAATAAGACCCAAGGGTAGCCATTTTCCTTACACTTTTTGCATGAAATTCATGCATGCATCTTCTTCATAGCGAAGCTCTGCAGAAATATTTCCTCTCCCTCTTATCCAAGTTCTTAATCTAAAGTAGAGATTTAGATTGTGGATTAGTAGCCTTACTCCGTTCGTGAGAAGACTCGATCCGTCGTGGCGAATCCGAAGGCGAAGTTCGTAGACTACCGTGCCGCATACGCAAGCGTAAGTCTAAACTTCATGTTATCGATCCTAACTCTGTTTTGGACAGGATCCTACACGTTCGTCACACCGAACGGCATGACAACGAACTCGTAATGCCCGTACTAAGTCCGAAAAGCAGTCTTGAGTACATCTTCCTTCTTGACTCTGACTTGATGGTATCCGCTCCGGAGATCCAACTTCGAAAATACCCTCGATCCACCAAGCTGATCGAAGATATCATCAATGCGAGGCAGCGGGTACTTGTTCTTCACTGTGATCCGATTCAGCTCCCGATAATCAATACACATTCTCCTCGAGCCATCTTTCTTCTTCACTAGCAAGACGGGTGCACCCCAGGGAGATACGCTGGGATGAATGAAACCCTTCTGTAGTAGTTCATCCAACTGCTTCCTCAACTCTTCTAGTTCTGCAGGAGCCATACGGTACGGCGCCTTCGAAATTGGTTGAGCTCCTGGCATAAGGTCGATGCCGAACTCCAACGCTCGATCAGGCGGCAGTCCAGAAATGTCTTCAGGGAAGACGTCTTCGAAATCTCTCACTACTGCAGGCTTCTCTGGCTCATCAATCATAGATGCAACGGTTAATCGGTAAGGCTGGGCTCGGAACTTGACAGGTCCAAGCGAACGTCCTCCGCCGACAAACTCGAATACTGGGTGGTCAGGAATTTCGAACACCACTTTCTTCTGATGACAGTCGATCGTGGCATAAAAATATCCTAACCAGTCAATACCGATTATAGCATCGAAATTGGATAGGTCGTGGACAATGAAATTAGCATACAGTTCGTGTCCACTAATCACCAACGGGCATGGTCTACATCCCAGTGCAACCTTCACTACACCATTCCCAGTTGTAATGTTCCAACACTTGGGAAGTGTATACGTGGGTATTGAGTGTTCGACTACGAACTTCCGAGATAGGATGCACATGGAAGCTCCAGAATCGAACAGAGTCAAGGCCGGGTGAGATGAAACTAAGATGGCACCTAAGGGTAATATGCAACTAAATTAACATGGATATACCTAATCAAATATAATGCATAAATAAGGAAGACTAGTATAGAAGTTACCTGCAATAACTCCGTCCTCAGTCTCGGCCTCCACTGCAGTCATCGTGAAGGCTTGCCTCTTAGGCTGAACAGCCTGCTGGAAAGCCTGCTTCTGGGGAATGAGAGGCGCTCCACGTCCAGCAGCCACTAGAGCTCTTTGCTGCTGAACTCCATCTGGTGCCTTCCACAGTTGCTTAGTTCTCGGACAGTCCTTCAATGCATGTGTAGCATCACCACAAACTAAGCACTGGCCCAAGAATCTCCTACACTGCTCCTTCACATGACCAGCCTTGCCACAAAAATGGCACAACTTCGGAGTAGGCCCACCTAGCCTCTTAAACTGCACTGACTGATTAGGCTTGAACCCAGGCCTAACCACAGTTCTGGCCTGCTCCATAGGCCTCTTCCCAGCACCTGAATACTGTCCTCTCCTCTGATTGGCAATCAGCTCCTGCCTCTTGGCAGCTATCAACAACTTCTGGTAAGAATCCAAGTCCGAAGAGGAAATCAGACTCTGCAGCTCCAAAGATAAACCTTGTAAGAATTTCTGAGCTCGATCCTCAGCAGTCTCCACCATCTTCGGTGCAAAGCGACTCAGTCTCATGAACTCTTGGTGGTACTGGTCCACCGTCAGATTCCCTTGCTTCAGATTGATAAACTGCTGCATCAGCTCCCTCTTGGCAGCTCAAGGGAAATACTCATCATTAAATCTCGCCTTGAAAGTGGCCCAGGGGATAGGCTTCGCCAACATCTGCTCTTCTGACACCCACCAACTACGGGCATTGTCCTCAGTTGCTTCTTCACTAAGTCAACCCATCCAGCCGGGTTAACCTTCGAGAGAAGCAGGTTATCCTCCGTGTTCTTAATCCATTCATCCGCAGCTAATGCTCCTTCCGACCCAGTGAAATATGACGGGCCCAGCTCTTGAAACTGCTTCGCTCCCGGCTCGAAGCGAGGGGCATTCTGAAGCATGCCCTGCTGAACCTGCATCATCTGATGCATCATCCTCATTATCTCAGCCGTGGTGGGTTCTCTATCAGCATCCGTAACACGTCCTGCTCCACCACCAGCTGCAGGTCCACTACCAGCTCCTCGGGTGATGCGTCTACCGGCCATCTAAGACAAGAAAATGCTCAGATTAGACTTAATCATGACTCGATTGTTATGAATATTTAAATGGATGTTGTTATCATCATTGTTGTTCCGATATTTCGCAGATGCAAAGAGGGGACCTGCATGGGCCACCACTAAAACCTGTCACGCCCCGCTTCCCTAATATGGAAGGCGAGACGTGAGGAGGTCCGCTCAGACGTGGAGCTGTGAAGCTGCAGTCTGATAAGCGTCTGTAAAAATTTCAAAAAGTAGCAGGTCCTTGCATTGCAACGAAACAACAACAATAATAAAGCAGATTAGAAAATATCCACCAACAACATCCAACAAATATTACATCACAGAATAGTCACAAAAGTACGAGTCTGAACAATAGGACTAAAGCATGGCCAAACAAAACAAGAGAGAAAGGTGCTACGCACCGAAACCTAACAACAACTAAGGAAAGGTAACAACTAAGGGGAGACTCCAAACGAGTCTAAGACTGGTCACCTGTGTCCTCAAACTCGGTCTCTGCAGGGAACTCGAACTCAGCGTCAACGAACTACTCGTCCTCAGCAACCTGCTCTGTCTCAAAACCTGACATGTGACACCCAAAGAGAAAAGGGCACATGTCAGCAAAAGTCTCCCAAGGAAGCGGAGAACTTTTGTGCAAGGATACAAATAAATTAATGCAACTAGCAGTTCTACAATGATGATATGACATGACATTAAAAGAGTGCAACAATTAAATTAACAAGATAAAAATAATCAAGCACCTCGTAGCAGAAAGCTACAAATCACTATTTCACGATTTCACGATTAACTTGTATTCATGATGTGCACAGGGTTTATGCCTTTTGGCTGAAATGGATGTACGGGCACACTTCTATGCTCAAGTGATCGCTTAACCCTACCCCTCCACGTGTATCGAGCGTTGGTTTCCCAACAACACTGTGCTCGTTTCTGGATCACGAGCCAGGAAGTGTTTTTCAATATGGCATAGGGTTGTGCCCGCAAAGCAGGTGCCTAGCCTTAATAGTTACAATTATTGTAGCATGTGCTACGCAAACAATTTGATGAATGAATGACATGGCAAGATGCAGATAAGAGTGCGTACAGTTAATTAAAAGTAAACGTGACATGGCAGCATGAATGTAAGCATGTAAAAAGTGTCGGATCTAGTTTCGTTGTCAAACTAGATCAATATGGTTGTCTAGGCGACTATCATTTCACCGCCTAGTCTCTTTTACACAATTTACAAAAATGGCCTAAAACATTACTGGCAAGTATCACTTGCCTGTTTCTGGTGATATCGGTTGTCGTGGGTTCGCCTCGACGAGCGTTACGCTATAGAATGACTGGTTCTCTGTTTTGGTTAAACAAGTTAACGAATTAGGTCCATTGCAAGATAAGCACAAAATTAAGTTAATCCCTAAATTAGGTTCGTCAAATTGTTATTGGGTTATCTAGCTAGGGTGAGGCCTATATGTGTTAAAACATTCTTTTGTTAACATGATAAGATTCATTTTAATAAAATTTTATTGTTCTAATCTTAATACTAACATTATTTAATCAACTAACATGATGAAATCAGATTAATCAACTAGCATGGTGAAATCAGATTAATATATAAATAATAACGCTTACTAAAACTAATTAACTAAGTTATTTAACTTATTAATCTAATTACATGGCTTAACATGGTGTTTAATAATCCACCTACTAACTTACTAAGTTTGACTAAGGGTAGAAAGCTAACATGATACAACTTAACCTTATTTAATACATACAATACCCTAACTCTCTCTCCCTTTACTTTTGCAACCTGCCATCTTTTTTAATAATACAGTCTCTTTCTATCCCTCTCTTTAACACTCTCTACCTCTATCTTCTCTTTTATATTTTTTTACTTGTTTTCATCTCAATGGCAGCAAGCTAAAACGACGCAAGGGAGGGGAAAAGCTTCACCTTCGCGCGACGGGAAGGAGATGGCGCTGGCGGCTAACGGCGGCGCAAGGGAGCTTCTCAGGAGGCTTTCCGGGTGAACTCCGACAGCACGGTGGTGGGTTTAGCAGGGCGGCGGCTTCCAGCACACGGCGGCGGTGCGTAGGTGAGGGTGGAGGCCGGCTGTTCCAGCGATCGGCGCAGGCGGCGGTGCGCGTTGAGCTCCGGCGACGGCGGCTAGGGCTGGGGGTGTTCGGCGGCCGGCGGGTGAGGGCCTAGGGGAGAGGGAAGAGGAAGGAAGAAGAAGAATGGAAGAAGAGGGTTTGGGTATTGAAGATCTTGGGGTTTGATTTCTGGTTTGAGTTTTCAGATTTGGATTTGTGTTTAATGTCTTTTGAATCTGAATTGGTTCTTGAATCTGAAGTTTGAGTTTCAAATTTCTATTGTATCTATATTTCAGATTTCAAAGAAATCATTTTGGGATTGATTTTTTTTGGAAATGGATTTGTAGCTGGAAGTTGATTTTTGGGACGATCTGTTCGGGAAGAACTGATGGAGGATTTTGGGGGATCTGCTGTTGGGTTTGATTTGAGAGATAGGATAAAGCATGCAGGGATTTGTTTTGCAGGTTGGCTTGTGTCGACGGTGACACTGTTATAAAAACAGTGGGGAGACAATTTGATGGAGGATAGGCTGGTCGTGGGGGAGATTTGATGGAGGATGTTGGATCTCACCAACAGGAGGAGGTGAGATTCAATAGGGTTTAATTAGTGATTTAATTAGGGCTAAGTAAATCAATGTTTGGTTTAGGGATAATTTAATTTGGGTAATAATTAATTTAGTAAATTAGTGATTTGATATTCAGTCAATGATAATAAGTTAAAGTAATTAAGTAATTAAATAAAATGTGATTATTAAAATAAATGAAGCAATTAGTGAGGTTAACTGTGATTAGAAATTTGTAATTAGTGGGATAATTAGGTTAAGGTAATTTGTTAAAATTAATAGTCAATTAACGATGGTACGGTAAAACGAAACGGATACGCGCTCGCGTTGACGTACGAAGGAATTCGCGCACAAAAATATCCGAATGGAAATATGGACATACAATAATCATACGTTTAGAAAATACCGGCCGTTACAGTTTCTTTGACTGCAAGTAAACCTTCGAGTCTAGAAGCTTGGTGCAGAAAGAAAAAAGTGAAGTACAATTATGTTGGTAGAGAACGATTTTCATCCTAAGTCCTATAAACGGATTATGATGAAACTGTCTCGCCAGCAGATGCGTACAGATCTACTCGGACCAAACTCGATGTAAATGCTCATGATAACCATGAAAACTAGAGCATTCATTTATAGTGCGTTTCTAAATATGATTTGGAAGAACAAACTTATATGAATTAGCCAAAGAGTTTTCAAGGTCAGTGGAAGCGAATAAAGTACATGCGAGGCATCAAGGGGCTGGAACATATTTTTGACAAAATGGTCAAAAGAGTTAGACACTTTTGAATATGAACCGTCTAAAATGACCATTAACTATATTTAAAGTATTGTCGTAAGGTACGATGAGCTGGATGAGATCCAGGAAAATTAAATGGATTCCTAGGACCAAAGGAATTATTTGGATGATATTAAAATGGTTGGTCTAGCATGAACATAGAAAAACCCCTTAAGTCTATTCAGTAGACGGTTTAACAAATCCACTCACGAAGGCTCTACCACATGAAGTCTAGAAAGACTTATGTGTAAATACGGTATAGGATACCGAGATAAATGGGCCTAAGTGCAAGTGGGAGATGTAGCGAGATAGGTATGCCCTCGAGGCAATTATCTATGTGTAATTGTACAAACATCTCGTTCGAAATAACAGTAAGCTGTTTGGTATAAATTTATCTAAGTTAATCATAATGTAGTTATCATTAGATATTAATTTAGGTAAAGTACTGAGACTTAATGCAAGGTCAAACATGTATCGATATGAGTATCTCGATCATGGAGAAGTGCTTGACTGTTAGTAGCATAAGTCTAAAAGGGTTCGAGGTCATAGATGTTTCGAGAAAAGGATATCGAAACATCGGATAGACCATTGTGTCTTTGTCTTCACTATGTTGCAGTGACGATGATCTCATGGTCGTTTGACTTGGCGAAGTCGAAAATGAGACACAGTTGCTCATTGGAGAATGAGTTCACTGAACGACCCACAAGAGTTATCATATGGTTTGGTTATGATTGGCCAATCTATCAATGATAACTCTTAGTGATGATATGCAAGTTGGTCTTTTAACATGAGGTCATTGTACAAACATTTACGTGAACGGTGTCACTTAGATCTCTAACCTAGTTTCGAGGCAAGGCCTGTCGAAAGGTCTTTGGTTGGGTGACATTTGAAAAGTGCAAGGAGAGTAATGACCAAGATATGATTCGTCTCTCCCTCGCCAATGAAAGTTAGTGTCTTAGTATTAGTTCGGTTTTTAGTGAAAACTCTGGCCAGAGTATGTTGGAAGATGTCCAACATTATTTAACTAAAGGTCGATGGAGACTAACCGGATTTGAGCTATTGTGGTTGACAGTTTGACCGTACCCTAGGCTTGAACCAAACGATATAGTTTAGACGAAGAGACTATAACTGTGGAATTCATCACAGACACAGTCAGGGTGGTCCCAAAAATACTCATGTCGATGAGTTAACCACATAAGTATGATACTGAAACAAGGACATCAACTGCTGCTCATGGTCACCGCCGTCTGGGGCTTCGAGCCTCAGTTGTAGTAGGGTCAGGCTTAGGGTCTTAGACAGAGTGCGACCTTCGTCTAGTAATAGGTAGAAACATTAGGGAGAATATGCATTTGATGCAAGGGATAGAAACTGCAAAGAGTTTTCAATTATCTTCTGCATTCGGGATAAATGATCCTGAATGCAAGTGGGAGATGTTGGGGGATGTATGCCCTCAGATCATTTGTATTTGATGCAAACGATTTTTAAGCTTAGATATGGACTATTTTGCATATGATGCAAGCTAAGTTAAATGTGTAGTAAATAGTTTATGACAATATTTAATTAAATAAATGCGTTGAAAAAAGTTACCAGGATGACGGAATCGTCCCGCTCTAAACGCAGGTTCAAACCGAGTAAAAAACGGAGTCCAAACGAGCCCAATAAGTCTATTTAAAGTTGTTTAAATAGTAGGCCCAAATAGAAAGCCCAATATGTTTTGATTCTTTTAAAGAATTAAAAAAAGGGTCACAAAATAGGGTGGCCTGGGCAAGCCCAGGCGCCCGGCCTGGGCCGAAGCCCAGGCGGTGGGCGCCTGGGTGCGGGCCCAGGCAAGGCCCGGGTGCACAGGCGCCCTGAGCACCTGGGCACCTGGCCCAGGCGCTCAGCCTGGCCTATGCTCGCTGTAACGACTGGTTTGTCATGTATTCGGATTATCTATATTATATATGTGTTTTGGTGGATTTTCTCCTTATGTGTGGTTTCCGTCTCCGTAGCTTTCGTTTTCGTTCGTTTCGTTGTGATTTTCTAGCTTCTTTCTTAGATCGTCGAGATCAGAGCAAGTCACTCATGACGAGCTTCATATCGCTCGTATCTTAGAGTTAGTTCGAGCTTAGGAGCCTTAGGAATCGTTCCTAGAACTTCGCGCTTCGATTCGAGACTTTCCGTGCACGTTAGTTGGTTCGAGAAGGGGAACCAACCGACTAGATTCCAATCTAGTCGGTCAGGAACTCTTCTCAAACCGACTAGTTCATTAAATCAAAAACTCAGAAGTTACTGTTTACTCTTAGTCTGTCTAAGAACAACCACCGACCGACTAGATGTGAAACTAGTCGGTCAGAACTTGCTCTCAGACCGACTAGCTCATTTGATAAATTTTACCTAAGTTACTGTTTATCGTTAGTCGGTCAATGAACACTCACCGACCGACTAGGTTGTAAACTAGTCGGTCGACGGGCCTTCACAGACCGACTAATTCATTTCCCAGATTTTTCCCTACTTTCGCTGTTTGATTTTAGTCGGTCACAGTTGGTCGACCGACCGACTAGTTCTTAAACTAGTCGGTCAACAACCCTTCCTTGACCGACTAATTGCCCCCGAAACCCTAGATTTCGAGCAGCCGCCGGGTTGTTTCTATTTAAACCCCCGATCGTTTTCTTTTCTTTCTTTCTCTTCTCCTGGCCATTTTCATTCCCCCTTGACCTCTGATCTTCCCCAAACTTCCCCAAGCCATTCCTCCTTCATCAAGAGCCCCCTAACCCTCCATTTAGGCCGGCCACCTCCTCTAGGCCGTCGGCAAACCCCCAAATCCCATTTCTCCAGATTTTCTCCCTATTTCCAGATCTGAACCGTAGCTCCCCTGATCGTTCTTCCGTTGCCATGCTTGCTCGGCATCGTTCTTCCGCGGTGATACAGTAGTAAATCGATCTCTTAATATTCTCATAACCCATTTTGTTATTTTTGTTAAACCCTAATAGAACTGATATTTGTTTTGCCATGGCAACGAATCCCACTCCGTAGAATAGAGTTGTGAGACGTTTTACCGTCGATCGTCATCATCGGTATTAGGCAAGTGAAACTTGCCACTTAGGGTTTTAGGCCATGCTTTAGGCCATTGCTTGTTGTAGGCGTAAAAGAGACTAGGCAGTGAAATGATAGCTGCCTAGACGCCCCTTCGATCTGGCTTGACAACGAAGCTAGATCCGCCATTTTTATCATGTTGCATTCATACTACCATGCCATGTTTAATTTCAATTAACGGTACGCGAAATATCAATTCATGTCATTGCATATATTGATTTTTCATCGTGATTGTGTAGCACACGCTACTTTAAAATGTAAGCTACGATGAGTAGGATTTTGACTCCTACACAGTGATCAGGCTAGGTGCACCCCTATGCCAAATACACTTACTGGCTCGTGATCCAGAAGCGAGCATAGTGTGTTGCTAATCCCAACGCTCGATACACGTGGAGGGGTAGGGTTAAACGATCGTTTGAGCGTAGAAGTTAGCCAGTACAGCTACTTCAGCCAAAAGACGGAAACTCTGAGCACAAAGTGAAAATAGTGATAAGTGATTCGTGATTAGTGACTTGGTAGCTTTTGCTACATCATGCATGATTGTCTTTTCTTTTAACTGTTGCAACATACTTAACTACCATGTCATTGCATCTTATTATAACTGTTAGGTTGTTAGTTTACTTTCAGTTTTCTTGCTCAAGTCTTTTTAGACTTGCTGACATGTGCCCCTATCTCTTTTGGGTGTCACATGTTAGATCCTGAGCCAGTGTTCATTGTTGAGGACGAGGTGGTTGCGGACGCCGATCCCGAGCCTGTGTTTGACGAGGACTTCGTGGACACTAGTGATCAGTCGTAGAGACTGTTTGGGTTTTGTTTAGTCTGCCATAGTTGTCGGTGCGTAGCACCAATACTTTGTTCCGTGTTGTTTGTTGTTGGCCATGTTTTGGGCCTAGGCTCTTTCTTTTAGACTGGTGGCTTTTCTGGATGTTGAACTTATTTTAATGTTGGACAATTCTGAGATTTGAGATTTTATTTCTGTCTCTCTTGTGTTATTATCTTTGTTCTGTTCGTGGTTACAAGGACCTGCATTTAATTTAGTGACACTTATCAGGCGTGTAGCTTCACAGCTCCACGTTTGAGCGGACCTTCTCACGTCTCGCCTCCATTTTAGGGAAGCGGGGCGTGACAGATTTTGTTGGTGGCCCATGCGGCTCCTCTCTTCTGTAACTGCGATTATCGGAATAACGATAATAATATTAGAATGTCCAATAAGCTAAGTTCGACATCTGAGTCATAAGCTATGAGTCTAAATTGTTTCGTTTTCTGTGTCATTAGATGGCAGGAAGGCGATTTACCCGTGGTGGTGGTAGAGCGCCCCCTCATGACGAGGAGCCTGAGCGGGAGCCCACCAATGGGGAGATGATGCAGATGATGCTTCAGATGATGCAGGTGCAGCAAGGCGTGCTCCTGCAAGTCCAGAATGCTCCAGTTGTTCGAGCTGCTCGGGCGATTTCGGAGGCCCCTCGCTCCGAGCATGGAGTGAAGCAGTTCCGGGAGCTGGGTCCCGCTTATTTTGATGGGTCCGAGGGTCCTCTAGCTGCCGATGAGTGGATTCAGAACATAGAGGATAATTTGAAGATGGCGAAGATCAGCCCGGCTGGATGGGTTGATCTGGCGAAGAGGCAGCTCAAGGAGAATGATCGGAACTGGTGGGATGCGGAAGAGAAGATGCTGGTAGAGCCGATAGCTTGGGCTACCATCAAGTCCAAGTTTGATGAAGAGTTCTTCCCGAAGGCTGCCAGGAAGGAGATGCTGCAGCGTTTTATTGATCTGAAGCAAGGGAGCTTGACGGTGGACCAGTACCACCAAGAGTTCACTAGGCTGAGTCGGTTCGCACCGAAGATGGTGCAGAATGCTGAGGAGAGCGCTCAGAGGTTCCTGCAGTGACTTGCTTTGGAGCTTCAGAATTTTGTGTCTTCCTCTGATCTGGAGTCTTATCAGAAGGTTCTGGTAGCTGCGAGGAGGCAGGAGCTGAACCTGAACCAGAGGAGAGGACACGTTGCTGGAGCTGGGAAGAGGCCTATGGAGCAGGCCAGAGCGGTGGTTAGGCCTGGTTTCAAGCCTAATCAGCCAGCTCAGTTCAAGAGGCCAGGTGGGCCTGTTCTGAAGACTTGCACCCATTACGGCAAGGTGGGCCATGTGAGGGACCAGTGCAGGAGACTTTTGGGGTAGTGCTTGGTCTGCGGCGATGCTTTGCATACTCTGAAGGATTGTCCGAGCATCAAGTAGCCTTGGAAGGCACCTGTTGCAGCTCAGCCGTTGCAGCAGAGAGCACCGGTACCTGCTGGTCGCGGAGCAGCTCTCGTGCCGCAGAGGTGATCGCGCCCGGGCGTACGCCCAAAAGAGCGACCATGTAGTTTTACCGCAAGCGCACGGTGTAGCGGCGAGCGGGTATCGAACACAGGGACGACGTATGACAGTGCCTTCTACGAACAACCTGGCTAAAGGGACAGACGAGTAGGAAATTGCCTTTCGTCGATGTTGTCACAATCGTCAAACAATGTAAAGAGATATAAAATCAAATAAAGACGCCTAGGGAATAGGGAATTCCCTCTACTCACCGTATCTCGTCATCGTGATTCATCGGTTTCACAATTGCTAGGGTAGAATGTCAGGTGAACTAGTTGTAACTGAATGTAAAACCTAGCTCACGCTCTGTCGCTATTGCCGGTCTATAGCAAACCTAGGCTCGGGTCCAATCTCTTGCAAACCCTAGCGTAGGCAAGCTATCATTAGGATCAACGTCATCGTTCAATCGCATCCCGAGCCCACTCTCGTGCAAACTCGGGCTACGACCTAGGTTGGGATAGTTACTACCTGTCCAATCTCTTGCAAACGGGTATCGGTATAGAATTGCAACCGAGAATCCTAATATCGGCCCAATCTCTTGCAAACCGATACTTCGGAAACTCAATTTCAACCCAATTCGGATTTCTAAGGTTTCCTATCGAATTGGGATCCAATCTCTTGCAAATCCCAATCGATATGAACACCTAGCTATCCGTATTATATCAACCCCAAACTAACCCTGATAGCAATTCTAGCAATAGTTCTACCAAATCATCACAAATCGGAAATTGGGCTCGTATGGTTCATCCACACGCCCTAAGACGTTAAGACTACTCACAAATCATAATGCTAATGGAAGAATAATCAATAAAAACAGCAATGGAATTCATAGCAAATATCAAAATAGCAATAAAAATAGGATTTTTATTAGAGAGGGAGGCAAACCAATGTAGCTTTCCCAGAATCCAACAAAATAGCACTTTTCTCTCCTCTCCAATCACAAGAATTAAACTCTAAAAAGTCTAATCTAAAAAGGCTGCCAAAAGCAATGCAAAAGCTCTCCAAAACTAGGTTAGAATCTGGGGTTAAATACCCCCCAAAACTGCCCAAAAATTCGTGACCAAACTGCCCCTGCGCCTCCTTAAAATCGCGTTTTCCGCTACAGGCGCTCGGCTCACTCGGCCGAGTGACAAAAGTCGCTCGGCCGAGTGATAGACCCTGATAATTTCCAGTAAGTCGGGGGTCTTGGGGGTCGTCACTTCGGGCGTCACTCGGCCGAGTGAGTTGTCGTCACTCGGCCGATGGGCTTATCTTCACTCGGGCGGTCGGCAATTGCCACTCGGCTGAATGGGGCTTCTGATCTCAGACTGACAAAAAAAACATTAACTTGGGAGTTTTTGATGGCCGTCGTCTGAGTGCCACTCGAGCAGACAGGATATGTCACTCGGCCGAGTGGGCTTCTGATGCTCGGCCGAGTGCACACTTGGAGCATGTCCGATCTGGCCGGCCGAGCGGGGTCTCGCTGGTCGGCCGAGTGACTCCTTCACTCGGCCGAGTGAGACATTGAAAATGCCCATTCTGAGTGTTTTTGCCTCCTCGTCGCTCCTACGACGTTCTTTCTTCTTCCGCTCCTCTCCAATCTCAAAATACCCCTCAGGGAAGTCTTCGGTGACACTCCGGAGTGGGTGTATCTCGGAATCACTCCAAATCGCTCCAAATCTCCTGAAATATGACAAAAACAACAAATCGTGAAAAGTATCGCAATATTGACGATAAACCGTGAAAAACATGATTTGAGCGATTCAAATGGCATGCAATCATGCGTAAAAAAGGTGTAAAATACGGAGTGATCAAAATCCCCCAAGCTTACCTCTTACTCGTCCTCGAGGAAGATAAGTAAAAGGCGAACCCGGTGAATTTAGAAAATGAAAACGATGGAAAAACAAAAAACGAAAAACGAAAAACAAAGAAGAAAGAAGAAAGCGAAGAGGGAAGCTGCTAGATCATTTTTCTCAGGACGTGGGTTTTGCTTACTCATATAGCATGCACCGAATGTAAAACACATGTCAACGACTTTTATTTCGATATCATAGTATAATGGTGCAAATAGAAATATAAAACCCAAGAATATTGATATAGCATGAAAAACGGAATAATTCTAAGATTAGCATCATCTGAATCATTTAAAGCGGTATACAATATCGCAGATCACACACTTTTCAATTGAATGCTTTCTATGAGGAGTATAAGAATATCACGCAATAGAATAGAAAGAATAGAAAAGCGTGGATTTTATGAAATGAGTGCTAGGCGTAGATTTCTGGATTTCGTGAAGCTAAAACAATCTCACCGAGTATAGAATAGTACTTAGCCTAGGTTGTCTTGCACCGTCAGGTAGTCACTCTCTCACACATCATTGGATTCTCTCCCCCAAGCTTATCTATAAGCGTGGTGGCATATAAAAAACGATATTTACATCCCCATTTTTTATGAAGCTCCAAAAGTAAAAAAAATAAAAATAAAAACAAAAAGAGGGAAGAAAGAGAGTATATGAGATGGGATCGTTTATTGAGATTCTTTTCTCTTTTCTTTTCTTTTTCTCAAATCTTTTTCTTTTCTTTTCTTTCTTTTCTCTTTTTTTTCATAGCATATATACACAAATGATCCCAAATCAAAAGATAGAGAAGCATATACAAGAATTTTTCTTTTTCTTTTTGGTTTTGGGAAATTTGGAGCTAGGATTTTAATAACGGGGGAAATGCCAAATACTAGAATCGCTAAGGGGAGATTCACCAATGATTTTAAAATAGAGAATTAATGTTCAAGGTATGTGGAGAAAGAAATAAATATGTCTCTCAGTTCACTCTATAAGACGTGCACGACAACTTCAGCAGGGTAATTTAATCTACTCGGTTTCGATCAAAAAAAAGTAAACTAATCCAGATTTATCATAGCTAACATCATTCAATCATCCATAAGTGAAGTGTATAAGTCATGCAAATAGAAGTGATATAGGAAAAGAAAACGGTACTCCAGATATAAGCATTCAATGCATGAATCTTGGTGTGTTTTCTACGATAGCATACATATGAATATTCAGACTCAGCTAATAATAGAATTTCATCCATTTTCATACGGAAAAAGTGTGGGTATCGAACACAGGGAGGACGTATGACAGTGCCTTCTCCGAACAACCTGGCTATAGGGACAGAAGAGTAGGAAATTGCCTTTCGGCGATGTTGTCACAATCGTCAAACAATGTAAAGAGATATAAAATCAAATAAAGACGCCTAGGGAATAGGGAATTCCCGCTACTCATCGTATCTCGTCATTGTGATTCATCGTTTTCACAATTGCTAGGGTAGAATGTCAGGTGAAGTAGTTGCAACTGAATGTAAACCCTAGCTCACGCTCTCGTGCTGTTGCCAGTCTATAGCAAACCTAGGCTCGGGTCCAATCTCTTGCAAACCCTAGCCTAGGCAAGCTAGCATTAGGATCAACGTCATCGTTCAATCGCATCCCGAGCCCACTCTCGTGCAAACTCGGGCTACGACCTAGGTTGGGATAGTTCCTACCCGTCCAATCTCTTGCAAACGGGTATCGCTATAAAATTGCAACCGAGAATCCTAATATCGGCCCAATCTCTTGCAAACCGATACTTCGGAAACTCAATTTCAACCCAATTCGGATTTCTAGGGTTTCCTATCGAATTGGGATCCAATCTCTTGCAAATTCCAATCGATATGAACACCTAGCTATCCGTATTATATCAACCCCAAACTAACCCTAATAGCAATTCTAGCAATAGTTCTACCAAATCATCACAAATCGGAAATTGGGCCCGTAGGGTTCATCCCCACGCCCTAAGACGTTAAGACTACCACAAATCATAATGCTAATGGAAGAATAATCAATAAAAACAGCAATGGAATTCATAGCAAATATCAAAATAGCAATAAAAATAGGATTTTTAATAGAGAGGGAGACAAACCAATGTAGCTTTCCAAGAATCCAACAAAATAGCACTTTTCTCTCCTCTCCAATCACAAGAATTAAACTCTAAAAAGTCTAATCTAAAAAGGCTGCCAAAAGCAATGAAAAAGCTCTCCAAAACTAGGATAGAATCTGGGGTTTAATACCCCCCAAAACTGCCCAAAAATTCGTGACCAAACTGCCCCTGCGCCTCCTCAAAATCGTGTTTTCCGCTACAGGCGCTCGGCTCACTCGGCCGAGTGACAAAAGTCGCTCGGCCGAGTGATAGACCCTGATAATTTCCAGTAAGTCGGGGGTCTTGGGGGTCGTCACTTCAGGCGTCACTCGGCCGAGTGAGTTGTCGTCACTCGGCCGATGGGCTTATCTTCACTCGGGCGGTCGGCAATTGCCACTCGACCGAATGGGGCTTCTGATCTCAGACTGACAAAAAACAGTAACTTGGGAGTTTTTGATGGCCGTCATCTGAGTGCCACTCGGGCGGACATGATATGTCACTCGGCCGATTGGGCTTCTGATGCTCGGCCGAGTGCACACTTGTAGCATATCTGATCTGGCCGGCCGAGCGGGGTCACGCTGGTCGGCCGAGTGACTCCTTCACTCGGTCGAATGAGACACTGAAAATGCCCATTCTGAGTGTTTTTGCCTCCTCGTCGCTCCTACGACGTTCTTTCTTCTTCCGCTCCTCTCCAATCTCAAAATACCCCTCAGGGAAGTCTTCGGTGACACTCCGGAGTGGGTGTATCTCGGAATCACTCCAAATCGCTCCAAATCTCCTGAAATACGACAAAAACAACAAATCGTGAAAAGTATCGCAATATTGTCGCTAAACCGTGAAAAACATGATTTGAGCGATTCAAATGGCATGCATTCATGCGGAAAAAAGGTGTAAAATACGGAGTGATCAAAATCCCCCAAGCTTACCTCTTACTCGTCCTCGAGGAAGATAAGTAAAAGGCGAACCCGGTGAATTTAGAAAATGAAAACGATGGAAAAACGGAAAACGAAAAACGAAGAAGAAAGAAGAAAGCGAAGAGGGAAGCTGCTTGATCATTTTTCTCAGGATGTGGGTTTTGCTTACTCATATAGCATGCACCGAATGTAAAACACATGTCAACGACTTTTATTTCGATATCATAGTATAATGGTGCAAATAGAAATAGAAAACCCAAGAATATTGATATAGCATGAAAAACGGAATAATTCTAAGATTAGCATCGTCTAAATCATTTAAAGCGGTATACAATATCGCAGATCACACACTTTTCAATTGAATGCTTTCTATGAGGAGTATAAGAATATCACGCAATAGAATAGAAAGAATAGAAAAGCGTGGATTTCATGAAATGAGTGCTAGGCGTAGATTTCTGGATTTCGTGAAGCTAAAACAATCACACCAAGTATAGAATATTACTTAGCCTAGCTTGTAATGCACTGTCAGGTAGTCACTCTCTCACACATCATTGTATTCTCTCCGCCAAGCTTATCTATAAGCGTGGTGGCATATAAAAAACGATATTTACATCCCCATTTTTTATGAAGCTCCAAAAGTAAAAAAAATAAAAATAAAAACAAAAAGAGGGAAGAAAGAGAGTATATGAGATGGGATCGTTTATTGAGATTCTTTTTTCTTTTCTTTTCTTTTTCTCAAATCTTTTTCTTTTCTTTTCTTTCTTTTCTCTTTTTTTTCATAGCATATATACACAAATGATCCCAAATCAAAAGATAGAGAAGCATATACAAGAATTTTTCTTTTTCTTTTTGGTTTTGGGAAATTTGGAGCTAGGATTTTAATAACGGGGGAAATGCCAAATACTAGAATCGCTAAGGGGAGATTCACCAATGATTTTAAAATAGAGAATTAATGTTCAAGGTATGTGGAGAAAGAAATAAATATGTCTCTCAGTTCACTCTATAAGACGTGCACGACAACTTCAGCAGGGTAATTTAATCTACTCGGTTTCGATCACAAAAAAGCAAACTAATCCAGATTTATCATAGCTAACATCATTCAATCATCCTGAAGTGAAGTGTACAAGTCATGCAAATAGAAGTGATATAGGAAAAGAAAACGGTGCTCCAGATATAAGCATTCAATGCGTGAATCTTGGTGTGTTTTCTACGATAGCATACATATGAATATTCTGACTCAGCTAATAATAGAATTTCATCAATTTTCATACGGAAAAAGTGTGGGTTACTATCTATAAATGCAGGGCAGATCACAGCATATGATATCAGAAATAAAATCTAAGACATGACAAATATAGCATGCATATAGAGAAGGCTAACTCCACGTCATCATCATCACAGAAAAGTCATCTCTAGCATGAGATGAAAAGAAATAAAGATAAAGAGGGAAATAAAAACTATTTACAATGCGGCACACAAAGAAAGTGAGAAAAACGTGATGCATGGTAAAAAAAGAAAAAAGTGATGAAAAATGAGTGCAAATGCGGAAAATGGCGTGAAAAAACTAAAAATAAAGGTGGTAAATCGAAAAGCGTGAGAACTCACTCCCCCAAGCTGAAGTGCACAGTGTCCTCAATGTGCGAAGTGTGGCACACCGAGAGACGTGTAATGGTAGGGGTAAGTGAGGATGCATGCATGATGAAAAAGAAATAAAAATAACAAAATGAAAATATGATGCGGACATGATGCATGCAGATATAGGAGTGAATCAAATATAAGAGTGTGACACCAAAAATCTCTCCCTCTCTCCCAAAAATAATATAGAAAGATTTGATCAAAATGTGGACCCAAAAACAGTGAGGGGAGGGGGGGGGGCAAAAGTCATCAGGACCAAGCAGAGACGGGCAGCATGACGGCAGAAAAGATCAATGGCATCAAGGGTGCCAAAGAGGGTGGTGCTGCGCCGTCTCCGTCCTGAGGCGGAGGTGGTGGTGCTGGTGGCTAGGGGACAGTCTGCTGGGTGGGTGGGAGTGTGGGTGTAGGAGCAGGCTGGGTGGGTGTGGGTGTGGGTGGACTGGCCTGCGGGGTGGGTGTAGGAATGGGGGTGGGTACCTGCTGGGTGGGTGTGGGTAGTGTCGGTGCGCGAGGAAGCCGATCGAGAATCTGAGTGAGGCAATAGTGAATGCCCGGAAGTAGGTCAAATCGGCTGGCCATAGCGGTGACGGTGGCAGACATGGTCCTGAGGTCACCTCTGAGGCCACTCACCGCCCCCTCAAGAGCACTAATGCTCTGAAGTACAGTGTCGGGGGGAGGTGGTGCAGAGGGACGCACGTGTCTGTGCTGTGCAGGACGGGGCTGGCGGACTCGTGTGGTGTAGTGCATGGGCTCAGCAGGCATGTGGAGGAAGGGTGTTGTGCTCACAAGTGGGGGCCTAGCCTCAGTGCGAGGCTGGGGCGCAGGCTGGTGTGAGGTGGAAGCAGCAGCAGCGGAAGTGGAGTATAAAAGTGACGACGAGGCGGCAAGAGAGGTCAGTGACACAGACGTGGGAACAGATGTCACGACACTCTCAGAAAGTACGGCTACGGTGGAGACATAAGTGACAACCGCTGGGGAGGCAGTGTGGGGTCCAAAAGGCGAAATCCCAGCGGAGATCATACTGGCCATGGTCTCCACGACCGCATCGAAAGAAGGCTCTCCGCTCTCAACAAAAGTAGGTGGGCGCTTGGGTAGTGCGGAGCAAAGGGGCTCAACGGACAGAGGGCCAGCTGTGGTGGGAGTGGTGGTAGTGGAGGCGGTCTCAGCAAGTGTACTCCCGACACCGTCAGAAGTGTGGATAGTGGTGTCGGGAGCAGCAGAAATATCAGGGATAGGCTGAGGGGCCACGGGGTCAACGGGTGCAGCGTGTGCAGCGTGGGCCTGCTCATCCTGCTCAGCCTCCTCGGCCTCAAGCACGTAGGCGGCGGGGATCAGGAGATCCATCGCCGGAAGCCAGTCCACCTGTGCTGGTGCTATCTGTGTCTAAGCTGGGCTCGGAAGGATCATGTAGTCAGCACCGTAGGGACTGTAACGGCCACTTCTGGTCGTACGTTTTCTTGTGTGTATGTTGATTTGTGTGCTTATTTCCGTATTTGGTTTTATTATTGTAATTCCGTAGTTCCGACGCATGACCGAACCCTGTATTCATGACCCTCTCGGAGACGCGATCGTCCCGGTATCTTGTTTATAATTTTTGGATGCCGGGTGTAAGCTTGTAATAATCTTATTAATTATAATTTTATCATTTCTTAACTAAAATTTTTAAAAAACTCTAATCATTAGAATATCCCTACAGTTGGTTGTAGGCAATGGGGTCTTATGAAATCAATGCCTAATAAATAAAAAAAACAATGTTTTCCAAACGTTTTGAAAAGAATCAGATGAAGCCAAGATTTTTAATACTAACCTATTTGTTTTCTCCACTTATCCTAACAACTCACGTGTGGTTCTATTAAAACCCCAACAAAGCTTTTCATTGGGCTTTTAAGTCTTGTATATTAAAAAAAAAGAAAACACTAACCTAAAACCCTTGACCACCTCTCCCACGTGATGCCAGCCCCATCTATATTAATAGGAAACCTAGGTTTGTTTTTTAGCAGCAAACACAAACGCGAGCGCCGCCTTATTTTATTTCACAACGCAGCTCACCCTCGCGTAGCGCTCTCCGACCCATCTCCGCCGTGTCCCAGCCCGCTGCCGCGGCGCTGCCATCCCCTCCGCCAACGTCGCAGCGCTGTTCTTCCCCGCTGCGACCCGCAGCAGCAGCTGCTGCTGCAGCCGCCCGCAGCAGCAGCTGCTGCTGCAGCCGCCCGCAGCCGCCACCCGCGATCTCGGATCACCCCGCCGGCGCTCTCCTCGCTCCTCCACCTGCATATAACGACAGAGAACAAAGCTACATGAGGTTAGCTTAGCTTTTTAAACTGTTAACAGTGGTTGTTTTAATGAACTGATAGGGTTAGTTATAATTGGTTTTTATCACTACATGTTATGATTGATATTTAGGTGGGATGTTAGGATAGACATACTGCATGTTTTACTACCGAAGCTAGAGGTTAGCATGTGGTTTAATCCTGTTAGGGTTCAATATACGGATTGGTTTTTAATGAAAGGAGTGATGTTGTTGTTTGTTAGATCAATTATTAAGGATTGTTGATATATTTTAGGACTATATGTTAGTTTTATCTACAGCACGTTTTGATGTTGGGATGTCATTTCATGTTGGTTGCTGTATGTTTGGGCATGCACAGATCTATGTGTTTTTTTAGCCTAAGTCCTATTTCTCACAGCCTCTTTTAAACATCGTGTTGAAAACCATGTTGGTGCAATGGTTTCAAAAATAAAATAAAACGTAGACTGTGCTTCAAAAATTGTATAAGCTTGCAATAATTTAGTTAGTTGAGATTTTTAGATTAATATTAGAGTTTGTAATATAAACTGTGTTATGTTCTTCATGCCCATTAGTTTTAGTTGATGTTAATGTCATGCTAGTTAGGGTTAGGGGTGTTAGTTGTTAGTTGGTTATATGAAATGCAAATGGATGTTAGTTAGTTAGAATTGTTCTTTTGAAGACAGTGTTACTTTTAAATAACGTGTTAATGAAGTGGTAAAGTTAGTGAATTAGTAACAACATGTAGTGTTAGTATGAACAGTAACTCACACTGGAAGTAAACTTTTATTAATTATTGGGATACGATGCTAGTTACTAAAACAAGTTATTTTTCCACTTAACTGATATCGTAATCCGATAACGTAGAAAACGTATGCGCTTTCTGTAGGGACTCGTCGACACCAAGAACTTCAGGATCAGGCAAGTGAAACTTGCCAACTTTTCTTTAGGCCATGTCTTTAGGCCAATTTCTCGTACTAGCGTGAAAGAGACTAGATCGTGAAATGATAGCGATCTAGGCGCAACTTTGTGATCTAGCTTGACAACGAAGCTAGATCCGACACCTTGCCATATCATTTATGCATTGATATCTGACATGTTTAAATTCCTTAACGGTACGCATTTGAATTGTTAACTGCCATGCATTGCATCGTACATGTCATCCTAGTTAAACTTGCATCGTAGCACATGCTACACTACTTATACAATCCATGTTTCCAAGTTACCGGCTAGGCACCCGTTATGCGGGCATAACCCTACGCCATCCGTGTTAAAAACACTTCCTGGCTCGTGATCCAGAAGCGAGCATTCCGTGTTCGGGGGTAATGCCCTGGCTCGACACACGTGGAGGGGTAGGGATAAACGGTCACTTGAGTGTAAGAGTTGGCCCGTACAGCCACTCTAGCCAAAGGACGGAATCTCTGTGCACGACGTGATTACAATTCCAGTACTTGTCTTTTACTTGTATAATTGCCATGCCATGTCATTTGTCATTTTATATCCCTGTCATACTTTACTTTAGAACTGTTAGGTTGTTTTACTTTTATAGTTCCTTGCACAAGTCTATTTAGACTTGCTGACATGTGCCCCTTCTCTTTGGGTGACGCATGTTAGTTGCTGAGCCAGAGACAGTTGCAGAGGGTGACGAGTTCATGGAGTTCGTGCCCGAACCTGTTGGTGACGTGGAGTACGAAGATACCGATGATCAATCTTAGAGATCTTCCGTACTCTCCTTTTATTAGCTGTGGTTGTCAGAGAGTAGCACCGTTTTGTTAGTTTCTTTAGGCCATGCTGGGCCTTGTACTTTTGACTCTTTTGGTTTGCCTGGTGGCATTTCTGGTTGTGGACTTTTGTTGGACTATGAGTTGAATGAATGCTATATTATTCGCCTCTTTTGCTATTATTATTATTGTTGTTCTGAGTCACATTACAGGGACCTGCTACTTCGTTTTATTTGACGCTTAACGGACTTGCGGCTTTACAGCTTCAAGTCCGTGCGGACCTTCTCACGCTTCGCCTCCATGTTTTTGGGAAGCGGGGCGTGACAGGTTTCTTTGGTGGCCCATGCAGGTCGAGTTTTCTGTAACTGTGACTTAATCGGAATAACAATAAGAATTATAGCAAGTCCAATAAACAAAATTCAACACCGTGTCATAACCAAAGAGTCTGATTTGTTTCGTTTTCCTGTGTCAATAGATGGCTGGGAGACGGAGTACTCGTGCTGGTAGTGGTGTGCCCCCTCGTGACCAGGAGCCGGATCGGGAGCCCACCAATGGAGAGATCATGCGGATGATATATCAGATGATGCAGGTGCAGCAGGGCATGCTCCAGAATGCCCAGAATGTTCCGCCTGCTCGAGCAGCACAGCCTGTCCAGAATGTCTCTCGCTTCGAGCCCGGAGCGAAGAAGTTTCGGGAGCTGGGCCCCGCTTACTTTGATGGGACCGAGGGACCCCTGGCTGCAGATGAGTGGACCAGGAACATGGAAGACAATCTGAAGATGTCGAAGGTCGACCCGACTGGATGGGTTGATCTGGCGAAGCGGCAGCTGAAGGACAACGCGCGGAACTGGTGGGACGCCGAGGAGGAGTTGCTGGAGGAGCCGATTTCTTGGACTACCTTCAAGTCTAGGTTTGATGAGGAATATTTTCCTAAGGCCGCAAGGAGAGAGATGGCTCAGCGTTTCATTGACTTGAAGCAGGGGAATTTGACGGTGGATCAGTACCACCAGGAATTTACGAGGCTGAGTCGTTTTGCACCGAAGATGGTGCAGGATGCTGAGGAGAGAGCCCAGAGGTTTTTGCAGGGGCTTTCGTTGGATCTGCAGAGCTATGTCACTTCTTCTGACGCGGAGGCTTACCAGAAGGTTCTGATTACGGCAAAGAGACAGGAGAGGATTGTGAATCAGAAGAGGGGACAGATTTCTGGCACTGGGAAGAGGCCTATGGAGCAGGCCAGAGCAGTGGTGAGACCGGGGCACGGGCCCTACCAGCCTGTGCAGTTCAAGAGGCCCGGAGGACCTTCTACTTTGAAGACTTGCAATTTCTGTGGCAAGACGGGGCATATCAAGGATCAGTGCCAGAAGATGCTGGGGCAGTGTTTAGTTTGTGGTGATCCTGCGCACGCCATGAAGGATTGCCCGAGGTCGAAGCAGCCGTGGAGAGCACCTGTTGCAGCTCAGCCGTTGCAGCAGAGGGCACCTGTTCCTGCTGGTCGTGGAGCACCTCTTGTTCCGCAGAGGCAGGCGTTTCAGCAGGCTGTCCGTCCGAGACGACAGGCGTTTTTGATGAATGCTGCTGAGACTGAGACGCTGGATGAGGTTATCGCAGGTAACTTTCTAACTAGCTGTTCCTTTCTTAGTTAGTTGGCTGTTAGATATGATTAGTTGTTTGCATATGATTATCTGCTAGAATAGAATTTGATTGTTAGACTGTCTGTTAGGTGTGATCTTGGTTTGCGCTTTTCCTGCACGAGTTCTCTTTGACTCTGGTGCGTCCATGTGCATCATTTCTCGGAGCTTCGTGGAGAGGCATTCCTTGTCGACTTTCTCTCTTCCCCAGAGTTGGAACATCGTCACAGGGAATGGTGTGATTTCGGTGCATCGTGGGTGCAATTCTTGCCCGTTGGTGGTCTGTGGACACGAGCTGTATGCTGACTTTATTGTCCACGACATCATTAACTACGATGCTGTGCTTGGGATGGATTGGCTTGCGAGCTTCTACGCTACGATCGACTGTCGGAGGAAGAAGGTGGTGTTCGAGATTCCCGGACATCCAGTGTTTGAGTTCAGCCGTGGTAGCAGTTCGCTTGGTCTGGTCAGGTTTCGGGCCAAGCCGGTGGATGCTGTGGCTATGCTGATGGAGCAGGGTAGGCCTGCTGTGGTGCGTGAATTTGATGACGTCTTCCCCGAGGAGATGTCTGGTCTGCCACCCGATCGAGCTCTAGAGTTTTCTATCGATCTGATTCCGGGAGCGCAGCCCATTTCAAAGGCACCTTATCGTATGGCTCCAGCGGAATTAGAGGAGTTGCGGAAGCAGCTGGACGAGCTTTTGCAGAAGGGTTACATAAATCCCAGTGTGTCTCCATGGGGAGCACCGGTCCTGCTGGTGAAGAAGAAGGACGGTTCGCGTCGCATGTGCGTGGATTATCGAGGGCTGAATGCGGTGACTGTAAAGAATAAGTACCCATTGCCGTGGATTGATGATATCTTTGATCAGCTGGGAGGGTCGAGGGTATTCTCCAAATTGGACCTGAGGAGTGGATATCACCAGCTGAAGGTGAGGAAGGAGGACATTCCGAAGACGGCGTTCAGGACGAAGTATGGTCACTACGAGTTCGTGGTTATGCCTTTTGGTGTGACCAACGCGCCCGCAGTATTTATGAACCTGATGAATTTTATCTTCTACGACTATTTAGATAAGTTTGTCGTTATTTTCATTGACGACATTCTGATCTATTCTAAGTCAGAGGAGGAGCATGCGTCGCACTTGAGGACGGTATTGGAAATTCTGAGGAGGCATCAGTTGTATGCCAAGTATTCGAAGTGCGAGTACTGGCTGGATAGAGTGGCTTTTCTGGGGCATGTGGTGACTGGTGATGGGATTTCAGTGGATCCCGAGAAAATCAAGGCCATCAGAGAGTGGCCGGTTCCACAGTCAGCGACTGAGATCAGGAGTTTTCTTGGGCTAGCGGGATATTATCGGCGTTTCATTAAGGATTTCTCCCGGATTGCAGAACCGATGACTAAACTGACGAGGAAGGATATACCGTATGTTTGGTCCGATGCTTGTGAGGAGGCTTTTTCTGTTCTGAAGGAGAGATTGACGACTGCACCGGTTCTAGCAGTGCCTGATCGTAGTGGAGGATTCGAGATCTTTTGTGATGCTTCTGGCAAGGGTCTCGGTTGTGTGTTGCACCAGCATGGGCATGTGGTTGCGTATGCTTCTCGTCAGCTCAAGACTCATGAGAAGAATTACCCGACGCACGACATGGAGCTAGCAGCAGTCGTGTTTGCACTCAAGATTTGGAGGCACTTCCTGCTGAGTGAGAAGGTGAAAATCTTCACCGATCACAAAAGCTTGAAGTACATTTTTACACAGAAGGAGCTCAACATGCGACAGCGTCGATGGTTAGAGCTCATGGCAGACTATGAGATTGATTTGCAGTATCACCCGGGAAAAGTGAATGTGGTTACTGATGCGTTGAGTAGGCTTCTGACGGTGATGATGTTGACTGCACAGTGGAGGTTGCAGCAGGATTTCTGTGAGTCTGGTATTGAGATTGTACTTCCTGGAGAGGCTTCGTCGTTGATGTGTATGCAGATACAGTCGACGATCGTGGATCGGATCAAGGCAGGTCAGGCTGGAGATTCGAAGCTGAAGATGATCCGTGAGCAGGTAGAAGCCGGTCTGCGGACTGACTTTCGGATTCATGAGGATGGCTCGCTGAGGTATGGAGCAAGAGTTTGTGTGCCAGATGGAGATGTCAGAGAGGAGTTATTAGTTGAGGCACATAGCTCGCCATATTCTGTGCATCCTGGTGGCACCAAGATGTATCCGGATCTTCGTCTGAACTATTGGTGGCATGGCATGAAGCGAAGTGTGGCACGGAGCGTTGCCAAGTGTTTGGTCTGTCAGCAGGTTAAGGCGGAGCATCAGCGTACGACAGGATTGCTACAACCGCTTCCGATTCCGGAGTGGAAGTGGCAACACATCACTATGGACTTCGTGACTGGACTACCTCGGAGTCCGAAGCAGAATGACGCGATTTGGGTGATCGTAGACCGATTGACCAAATCCGCGCACTTTATTCCGTTCCGAGTAGGACAGTCTACTGAGGCACTGGCGAGGAGATATATGGAGGTAAATCCTTTTACTTTCCATTTCTATTCCCTTTTCCTAGAATAGTTAGTGATGTAACGTGTTCGTGCAGGAGATCGTTCGACTGCATGGAGTCCCTGTGAGTATCGTGTCGGACAGAGACATGAGATTCACATCTCAGTTCTGGCAGAGTCTACAGAAGAGTTTGCGTACGAGTCTGAGTTTCAGCACGGCGTACCATCCGCAGACAGATGGCCAGTCCGAGAGGACGATTCAGATCTTGGAGGACATGCTGAGGGCGTGCATGTTAGACTTCAAGGGATCTTGGGAGGATCATCTCCATCATGTGGAGTTTGCCTACAATAAAAGCTACCAGGCGAGTATTGGCATGGCGCCATTCGCCGCGCTATACGGGAAGAAATGTCGATCGCCACTGAGCTGGGATGACATTGGAGACAGGGAGCTGTTAGGACCAGAGATGATCGTGGAGGCTGTGGATGTTGTGAGGAACATCCGGGAGAAGCTGAGGATTGCCCAGGACTGTTTCAAGCATTGGGCAGATGCTAAATGGAGGCCTTTGGAGTTTCAGCCTGGGGATCACGTTTTCCTGAAGATTTCTCCGAACCGCGGAGTTATCCGATTTGGGAAGAGAGGCAAGCTGAGTCCGAGGTACATTGGGCCGTTTGACATCCTAGAGAGAGTTGGAGATGTGGCTTATCGCTTGGCGTTGCCACCGTCACTGGAGGGAGTTCACGACGTGTTTCACGTATCTCAGTTACGTCGATACGTCAGTGATCCGTCCCATGCTGTGGATTTTTCGGAGATCACGGTTCGTCCGGATCTTACCTATGACCAGCAGCCAGTTGAGATTTTGGATCAACGTCAGAAGCAACTGAGGAATAAGACTGTCGACTTGGTTCGAGTGCAGTGGTGTCATGGTTCCCCTGGGGAGTCTACCTGGGAGCGTGAGGATGACATGAGAGAGCGCTTCCCGCACTTGTTTCCGAGCAGTGATTGATGTTGATTCCGAGGGCGGAATCATTCTTAAGGGGGGTAGGATGTAACGGCCACTTCTGGTCGTACGTTTCTTGTGCGTATGTTGATTTGTGTGCTTATTTCCGTATTTGGTTTTATTATTGTAATTCCGTAGTTCCGACGCATGACCGAACCCCGTATTCATGACCCTCTCGGAGACGCGATCGTCCCGGTATCTTGTTTATAATTTTTTGGATGCCGGGGGTAAGCTTGTAATAATCTTATTAATTATAATTTTATCATTTCTTAACTAAAATTTTTAAAAAACTCTAATCATTAGAATATCCCTACAGTTGGTTGTAGGCAATGGGGTCTTATGAAATCAATGCCTAATAAATAATAAAAAAAACAATGTTTTCCAAACGTTTTGAAAAGAATCAGATGAAGCCAAGATTTTTAATACTAACCTATTTGTTTTCTCCACTTATCCTAACAACTCACGTGTGGTTCTATTAAAACCCCAATAAAGCTTTTCATTGGGCTTTTAAGTCTTGTATATTAAAAAAAAAGAAAACACTAACCTAAAACCCTTGACCACCTCTCCCACGTGATGCCAGCTCCATCTATATTAATAGGAAACCTAGGTTTGTTTTTTAGCAGCAAACACAAACGCGAGCGCCGCCTTATTTTATTTCGCAACGCAGCTCACCCTCGCGTAGCGCTCTCCGACCCATCTCCGCCGTGTCCCAGCCCGCTGCCGCGACGCTGCCATCCCCTCCGCCAACGTCGCAGCGCTGTTCTTCCCCGCTGCGACCCGCAGCAGCAGCTGCTGCTGCAGCCGCCCGCAGCCGCCACCCGCGATCTCGGATCACCCCGCCGGCGCTCTCCTCGCTCCTCCACCTGCATATAACGACAGAGAACAAAGCTACATGAGGTTAGCTTAGCTTTTTAAACTGTTAACATTGGTTGTTTTAATGAACTGATAGGGTTAGTTATAATTGGTTTTTATCACTACATGTTATGATTGATATTTAGGTGGGATGTTAGGATAGACATACTGCATGTTTTACTACCGAAGCTAGAGGTTAGCATGTGGTTTAATCCTGTTAGGGTTCAATTTACGGATTGGTTTTTAATGAAAGGAGTGATGTTGTTGTTTGTTAGATCAATTATTAAGGATTGTTGATATATTTTAGGACTATATGTTAGTTTTATCTACAGCACGTTTTGATGTTGGGATGTCATTTCATGTTGGTTGCTGTATGTTTGGGCATGCACAGATCTATGTGTTTTTTTAGCCTAAGTCCTATTTCTCACAGCCTCTTTTAAACATCGTGTTGAAAACCATGTTGGTGCAATGGTTTCAAAAATAAAATAAAACGTAGACTGTGCTTCAAAAATTGTATAAGCTTGCAATGATTTAGTTAGTTGAGATTTTTAGATTAATATTAGAGTTTGTAATATAAACTGTGTTATGTTCTTCATGCCCATTAGTTTTAGTTGATGTTAATGTCATGCTAGTTAGGGTTAGGGGTGTTAGTTGTTAGTTGGTTATATGAAATGCAAATGGATGTTAGTTAGTTAGAATTGTTCTTTTGAAGACAGTGTTACTTTTAAATAACGTGTTAATGAAGTGGTAAAGTTAGTGAATTAGTAACAACATGTAGTGTTAGTGTGAACAGTAACTCACACTGGAAGTAAACTTTTATTAATTATTGGGATAAGATGCTAGTTACTAAAACAAGTTATTTTTCCACTTAACTGATATCGTAATCCGATAACGCAGAAAACGTATGCGCTTTCTGTAGGGACTCGTCGACACCAAGAACTTCAGGATCAGGCAAGTGAAACTTGCCAACTTTTCTTTAGGCCATGTCTTTAGGCCAATTTCTCGTACTAGCGTGAAAGAGACTAGATCGTGAAATGATAGCGATCTAGGCGCACCTTTGTGATCTAGCTTGACAACGAAGCTAGATCCGACACCTTGCCATATCATTTATGCATTGATATCTGACATGTTTAAATTCCTTAACGGTACGCATTTGAATTGTTAACTGCCATGCATTGCATCGTACATGTCATCCTAGTTAAACTTGCATCGTAGCACACGCTACACTACTTATACAATCCATGTTTCCAAGTTACCGGCTAGGCACCCGTTATGCGGGCATAACCCTACGCCATCCGTGTTAAAAACACTTCCTGGCTCGTGATCCAGAAGCGAGCATTCCGTGTTCGGGGGTAATGCCCTGGCTCGACACACGTGGAGGGGTAGGGATAAACGGTCACTTGAGTGTAAGAGTTGGCCCGTACAGCCACTCTAGCCAAAGGACGGAATCTCTGTGCACGACGTGATTACAATTCCAGTACTTGTCTTTTACTTGTATAATTGCCATGCCATGTCATTTGTCATTTTATATCCCTGTCATACTTTACTTTAGAAATGTTAGGTTGTTTTACTTTTATAGTTCCTTGCACAAGTCTATTTAGACTTGCTGACATGTGCCCCTTCTCTTTGGGTGACGCATGTTAGTTGCTGAGCCAGAGACAGTTGCGGAGGGTGACGAGTTCGTGGAGTTCGTGCCCGAACCTGTTGGTGACGTGGAGTACGAAGATACTGGTGATCAATCTTAGAGATCTTCCGTACTCTCCTTTTGTTAGCTGTGGTTGTCAGTGAGTAGCACCGTTTTGTTAGTTTCTTTTGGCCATGCTGGGCCTTGTACTTTTGACTCTTTTGGTTTGCCTGGTAGCATTTTTGGTTGTGGACTTTTGTTGGACTATGAGTTGAATGAATGCTATATTATTCGCCTCTTTTGCTATTATTATTATTGTTGTTCTGAGTCACATTACAGGGACATGCTACTTCGTTTTATTTGACGCTTAACGGACTTGCGGCTTTGCAGCTTCAAGTCCGTGCGGACCTTCTCACGCTTCGCCTCCATGTTTTTGGGAAGCGAGGCGTGACAAGGACCGTGCAACCAAACCCAGTACCGCTGGCCGTGCGGACGAAGCATCTTCATCCGGGCCATGACGTTTATGGACAGTGAAGTAGGGCCCGGAGAACGACGCAAATCGGCTGGTAGGTCCTTGCCGGTCATCAGGGCGAGCAGGGTGATCTGACCGCCGCAACATATCGGTGAGCGAGCGCCCACCGATACGATGATGCGGTCCAAAAACCAGCTCGTGATATCAATCACGACGGCGGGGACCAACTCGTCACTCTCCCTAGCTAGAACTCTGGGGCGCGTCATCGCATAGAGCATATAAAGCTCCGGCGTGGACATCGTCCCAGGCTCATACCTCGCCAAAAAGGTAGTCTCCATAAGACGCTGAGCTATGCGGAGGTAGGGGTGGACGATGGCCGAGGCCTTGGCCCTACTAGGGTCAAAGGCAGCTGGTAAACCCGTGATCCGGGCCCAGAAAGCGTGGGAATCGAAGGAAGGTGGGGGAATGTGAGTGGGGGCGTTACCACGGTCGGCCCTGGGGATATCGGGCCACGAGAAGAATGCTCTCATCATACCGATACTGACTTGGCACTCTCGGTCCATAAACCTAAACGAGCATCCCTCGTCGGTCCGGGCTATAGAACTCAGAACCTTAAGTGTCGGACGGACGAAGGTGTCCGCCGACACTTGGAAAAAATCTCACCAACCCACGTTGTCATACAACGTGAGCATCCACTCAAGTACCCCCAAGCATCCAAGGTCTGCAAGGTGTACGAACCTGGAGGGTACAATCGAGCGCTGGGAAATGCGCTCAAAAACAACGCGGTGTGCGTCGTTTCGAAACGTAATTCCCAGCGGCCCGACAAGTGGAGCCAGTGGTGGCAGTGGGTCGGCAGGGAGTGGCTGTGCGGGGTGAACGGGGACTGCATGATGTGGCTGTGCGGGGTGAACGGGGACTGTAGGCTGTGGCTGTACGGGGTGAGGTGGTGTAGGCGGGGGAGAGTCCTCCATCTCGTGGGAGGGGCCGGGCTCATCCGGCCGCTTCCGCTTGGCGGAAGCTCTCCTGGTGCGTGGCCGTGTCCGGGGCGACATGTGGGCCCTGGGTGCTCACCGAAAACGAAATAAATGCGGCGTGCGAAAATGAGTTGAGCGAATATACCAGAACACGCCGCGAGAGAAAAATGGTGGATGCGTGCGAAGACGCCGCCTCCACAAAGCCAAAAACGCTCCCCGGAAGCTCCCCTAGGCTCCCCTAAGCTCCCCAATATAGCCTGCACATCAAACGAAGATATCAGCGAGTAATATTCAAAATGTATGGGGTTAGGGGTATAATGGATAGATAATGAAGTTAATTTGGGCTAGGGGCTCGATTAGCACATGGATCATCAAAAAATAGGAGAAAAATGGAGAAATGGGTGAAATAGGGCATACCGGAGCTCGGCCGGCGGCGAGGGAGTCGCCGGCGACTCGGGCGGTGCGACGGCGTCGTCGACCGGCGGTGGTCGGCCGATCGCGACGGCGGGCAAGGAGGTCGGGCGAGTGGAGGGGTCGCATCGGGCGGAGGGAGCTGATCAGGCTCGAGCTCGGGCGAGAAATCGAAAAAGTGACGCTTCGAATTCTGCGCCGAGCCCGCGGCTCTTATAAAGGAAAAGTTACGACTCGGCCGAGTGAAAGTGTCACTCAGTCGAGTGATCGTAACAGAAATATTTTTGAAAATTCCTCCCCGCTTACGACTCGGCCGAGTGGCTTTGCCACCCTCGGCCGAGTGGAAAAAGTCCATTCGGCAGTTCTCGCCCTGGGAGCGTATCAGTTTCACTCGGCCGAGTGAATATATATACTCGGCCGAGTGGAAATTATACTGAAATCAAGAAAAGAAACAGAGAGTTGGGTACAGCAGACTTCCCTCGTTCGTGTGCCGCTCGGGCGGATGAACTTATGTGCTTGGCCGAGTTGCTAGTGTACTCGGCCGAGTGAATTCTGTTTTCTGCTGTTTGGCTCCGTTTGGGCTCTAATCTCTGTTTTTCTTCCTCCAGTCGATTTCATCCTTCTCCTAACCATCGAGCGCATTCCTGGAGCACTCCTCGTCGCCTTGTTCATCCTCCTAATGATAGATATCCCTTTCTCCTCTACTGTCAAAGAAAAATAGGACCCGTTATCATGAAATTTTCAGGCAAACGACTCAAAACACTAATAATTTCTAAAACAAAAATAAAGAACAAAGTAAAAATAAAGCGATAACCGTCGGGTTGCCTCCCGACAAGCGCTCGTTTAAGGTCTTGAGCTCGACCCCCTTGGATTTTCAATTTAATGCGGGATATTGGGTGCATATGAGATGCACCCGTCGAATTTATCAGGAAGAACGCTTAAATTTGGATGTTGTGGCGGCGTGTTCTTCCTCGGTGATCTTTCGTCTCGGGTAGTGTTGGAAAGTGGCTCCCCCAAGCTAGTGCTTGCTCCGGACCTCGGATTCACCGGTGACACCGATTTTCGTATCGGTGGGGCTTTCTTTGGAGTCTTCATCTTTGAGAGCTTGCAGAGCTCTCGTATTCTCGCGACATCATCGTCGCCTTCATCAATTTCCATGGAGAGATCGGGGGAGTCATTCATCCTTTCTTCTTGGCCCAAGTCCGGCCCTTCGTCAAAATCTTCCTTGAATAGTGCGCCGATGGAATGGGGGATCACCTCCTCGATGACCTCGTTAAGGAGGTCCATATAGTCCAGCTCCTCATGATAAGGCATGTGTTTCATTGCCTTGGGTATATGAAGCTCCACCTCGATGTTGCTGACGTTCAATGTTAGAGTCCCTTCACGTACGTCGACAATGACACCGGCGGTGGCGAGGAACGGGCGTCCAAGTATAAGCGACGTATCGTGTAACGACTGGTTTTCATGTATCCGGATTTATTATATTATAATATATGTTTTGGTGGATTTTCTCCTCATATGTGGTTATCGTCTCCGTAACTTTCATTTTCGATCGTTTCGTCGTGTTTTCTCGTTTCTTCCTTAGGATCGTCGATTTCGGAGTACGTCATTCGTGACGGGCTTCATAACGGTCGTATCTTACTGTTAGATCAAGCCTAGGAGTCTTAAGAATCGATCCCGGAGCTCCGCGCTCCATATCGGAACTTTTGGTGCTTATTAGCCGGTGTAAGAAGGGGCACCGACCGACTAGATGACGATCCAGTCGGTCGGCAATCCTTCTTGAACCGACTAGTTGGCTTTCTAAATTTCTTAGAAGTTACTGTTTATCGTTAGTCGGTCTAAGAACGTTGGTTGACCGACTAGGTTGCAAACTAGTCGGTCGGCAATGCTTCTTTAACCGACTAACACATCATCTAAATTTTAGTATCAGTACTGTTCATTCTTAGTCGGTCTAAGTTCATCTTTCGACCGACTAGTTGTCAAACTAGTCGGTTAAGTTTTGTACTCAGACCGACTAATTCTTGGTTCTACGGTACAGTCGAGTTACTGTTTACTCTTAGTCGGTCTGCGTTGGTCGACCGACCGACTAGTTCCCGAACTAGTCGGTCAGTGGTTGCTCTTTGACTGACTAATCTGTGTTAAAACCCTAATTTCTGGGCAGCCGCCAGCCCATCCTATTTAAACCCCTCCCAAACGTTTTCTTCTTCCTCCACTCGACCTAAAACCCTAGTTTCTCCCCCATTGAGCCCCCTTCTACCTCAAACCCTTATTCCTTCATCCCAAGCCCAAAATCCATCATCTAAACCCTCCCTCAACACATTCAACCTCTCATCTCCCTCAAATCTCCATCAAACCCCCAAAATCCCCCAAGAACCCTAGTTCTCCAAACTTCTCCATTCGTTAACAGATCTGGTCCCTAGGTTCTCCGGAGTGTTTCTTCCGCCTCCTCACGGTAAGAAATCGATCTCTTGATGTTTTCATAACCCGTGATGCTTTATGAAACCCTAATGAAATTGCATGTTGTTTGATGATTGTTTCTCCATAACAGCGACCTCCCCGTAGATTAGCATCCGCGAGACGAACCTTCGTGATCGTCATCCCCGGTGCTAGGCAAGTGAAACTTGCCACTTAGGGTTTAGGCCATATATTAGGCCATTTGCTTGTTGTAGGCGTAAAAGAGACTAGGCGACGAAATGATACTCGCCTAGGCGCAAATTAAGGAACTAGCTGGACAACGAAGCTAGTTCCGACATATATCATGTCGCACAATTACCATGTCATGTTTAATTTCTATTGACGGTACGCAATTTAATTGTCATGTCATTGCATTCTTAAAGTGTTTCTGTGAATGCGTAGCTTCGCTACAATGCTTGTGTTCATGGCTCGTGTTCCAGAAGCGGGCCATGTGTTGGTTGATAGCCAATGCCCGAATTGCTTGTTTCCGGCTAGGTGCACCCCTACGCCAATTGTTTATGAAACGTGAATTAGAATGCGAGCTCCTGTGTGGGGCAACCCTGGCTCATTTACTGAGCTCGTGTGCAGGGACCCTAGCTCGATTACATGTGGGTATTGGGGGTAAGAGTTAAGCGGCCAATCAACTGGGAGTCTGCCCGATCAGCAACTGCAGTAGTAAGGCGTAAACTCTGGGTTTTGGGGTAGTGTTAAGCGGCCAATCAGCGTGAATGTTATACCATTCAGCTGTAAGGCGTAAACATCTACAAACAACAGTGAAACGTGAATAGTGAATTGATTGAGATTGTTAGTAGCTTGGCTACTCCTGTCTTGTCCCGATAATTGTTCTCTTGTGCTTATTGTTCACCATGTCTTGCTTGTGCACTCATGTTATAACTGCCATGTCATGCATACTAAAACTGCTAGGTTGCTAGTTGCCTTACTTTCAGTCTCATTGCCCATGTCTTTTAGACTTGCTGACATGTGCCCCTTTACTCTTTTGGATGACACATGTTAGATCCTGAGCCTGAGTACCTTGTTGAGGACGAGGTGTTTGCTGACGCCGAGCCTGAGCTTGTGTTTGACGGGGAGTACGTGGACACTGGGGACCAGTCCTAGTGTCTTCGTTGTGTTTTCCTTTTTGTTAGACTGCTGTTTTGTTGTCGGTGCGTGGCACCTATACTTTGTTGCGTTGTTGTTTTTTTTGGCCTTGTTCTGGGCCTTTAGACTCTTTCTTTTAGCCCGGTGGCTTTTCTGGATGTTGAACCTAGTCTCGTGTTGGACAATTTATGAGACGTGAGAATTTTATTTCTGTCTCTCCTTGTGTTATTATTGTTGTTCCGTTTGTGGTTACAGGGACCTGCTTATGTTTTATTGACACTTATCGGGTTTGGGGCTTCACAGCTCCACTCTCGTGCGGACCTTTTCACGTCTCGCCTCCATTTTAGGGAAGCGGGTCGTGACATATCGCCCTCCTCCTTGACATCCATGATCACAAAGTCACATGGCAAACATATGCCCCCTGGGACTTGTAATGGGATGTCCTCTGCGATCCCTACCGGCCTTGTGATCCGACCATCTGCTAGTTGTATCCGCATGTCGGTAGGCTTCAATTCTGTGCCGGTGTTTAGTCTTCGGAACATAGAGAGAGGCATGAGGCTAACACTAGCCCCTAAGTCCACTAACGCCTTTTGTAGAGGGACGCCGCCTAAGGTGAAAGGAATTCGGAAAATCCCCTGGTCTTTGAATTTAGCGGGCTCCTTCTCTCTCTTGGTGAACCAAGTCCCCTCCTCAGCGAGCATTATTTTCTCCTTCCTCTTTCTTCCCGTTATCAAATCCTTTAAGAACTTGGCGTATGTAGGGATCTCCACGATAGCGTCGAGGAAAGGAATGTTGAGGCTTACCCCTCTCAAATATTCGAGAAACTTGGCTAGCCATTTCTCCATCTTTGCTCTAGCAAGCCTCTGAGGGAATGAGATCGGTGGCATAAAACGCCTCTCTTCAATCAGTTGCTCCGCTCTGGACTTTTCTTCCCCTTGCGGCTCTTTCTCCCTCTCAACTTCAATGACCGGCTCACTTGGCTCTACTCTCTCCACCACGGGCTCCTTGGTTGGGATCATGACAGGGGTGGTATCCTTCCCGCCTCTCGTAGTAACTGTAACCACGGCGTTGATATGTCCGGTGGTGCCCCATGGATTTTGCTCGGGTTGAGCCGGCAACTGTTGACTATTTCGATTGAGCAACGCAAGTTGCTCCGAGATTTGGCCTGCAACGGTTGCAAGGGAATCTTGGCTCGCCTTCAAGGAAGCATTAGTCTTCTTCTGCTCGGCCATAAACTCCTCCACTCTAGCTTAAAAATCGGAACGTTGTTGAGCTTGTGGAGGGTTTGGATTTCTCCACCCTTGGTTGTATCCGGACGGCTTATAGGGTCCCACTTGTTGCTTTGGTGGGAAATTTTGTTGCGGAGGCCCCCTCGGTGGATAATGTTGTTGTTGTTGTTGTTGTGGTCGAGCTTGATGAGGTAGTTGTTGCGGGGGGTTCAATGCTCCGTCATTGTTGGCATAGGAGAAACCGGGATGGTTTCTAGTGGCCGGATTGGCCCAATATCCTTGGTTCCCCGCGACGTCTTGAACTTGCTCCAAAGATCCCTCTCCATGTTCTCCTCCCAAATACATAACTTGGGATTGGTCTTGCCAATCACACATTTGATTTGTTGGTGTGGATGTGGAAGGGGTTCCTTGGGGCTCCGTAATATATTTCTCCAATCTCTCCACCACCTTATGGAGAGAATCGAACTTGTTGGTCAGCTCCGCCACGGCCTTGGCCTCATAGATGCTAGATGGCTTCAAGGAGGACGAAGAGTGTCCTCGCTCGTCACCACATTGTTGATTGTTCGAGGGCATCTCCTCAATTAAGGCCGTAGCTTCATCGGGAGTCTTCGATAAGATGGCCCCATTTGTCGTGGCATCAATAATCTGCTTGGTCCCCGGTTGGAGACCATTGTAGAAGCTATGGACGAGCTCCCAATCTTCAATGCTATGGTGGGGGCACTGATGCTGCAGGTCTTTGAAGCGCTCCCATGCCTCGTAGAGTGTCTCTTGAGGTCATTGCTTGAAGGACATGAGAGCACTCCTAATCTTTACTGTCTTGGAGGGCGGATAGAACTTGTCGATAAACGCGCTCGCCAACTCATCCCATGTGGTAAAGACTCCTTCAGCTTGCATCCTCAACCAATAAAGAGCTTTATCCTTTAGTGTGAAGGGGAAGATGCGCAGTCTGATGGCATCTAGGGTGACGCTCGGCATCTGGAAGGTGGCTCACTTTGATAGGAAGAGCTGGATGTGGTAGTGGGGATTTTCATGGGCGTTCCCATGAAATGGATCCTACTGCATCAGAACCACAAGCCCGGTCTTCAACTCAAAATTCTTGTCGGCCGCCAACTCCGGCATTGCTATGGACGTGGTCGTAGAAGAGGTCTTAGGCCGGAGCCTATCGCGAATGGAAATGATCCTCGCCATTCTTGCCGCCAATTGTTCTGCAGTTTCCGGGTTGGTCATAAACCTCCCTTCCGGATATTTTCTCCTCTCCACTCTGATTCTCTGCAATGAACGCTCGATCTCAAGATCAAACAATATATCTACGGGGTCTGCTGTGGATCTCGTGTACATGCATGGGAAAACAAAGTTTCAAAGAAGTGATTAGCACAATGGAAGGGTTAGATAAAAATAAAGAAATAAAACAAAAAGAAAGAAATAGCTAGGGTGGTAGGATCAAACACAATCGCCTCCCCGGCAACGGCGCCAAAAACTTGATCGCGCCCGGGCGTACGCCCAAAAGAGCGACCGTGTAGTTTTACCGCAAGCGCACGGTGTAGCGACGAGCGGGTATCGAACACAGGGAGGACGTATGACAGTGCCTTCTCCGAACAACCTGGCTAAAGGGACAGACGAGTAGGAAATTGCCTTTCGGCGATGTTGTCACAATCGTCAAACAATGTAAAGAGATATAAAATCAAATAAAGTCGCCTAGGGAATAGGGAAGTCCCGCTACTCACCGTATCTCGTCATCTTGATTCATCGGTTTCACAATTGCTAGGGTAGAATGTCAGGTGAACTAGTTGTAACTGAATGTAAAACCTAGCTCACGCTCTCACACTGTTGCCGGTCTATAGCAAACCTAGGCTCGGGTCCAATCTCTTGCAAACCCTAGCCTAGGCAAGCTAGCATTAGGATCAACGTCATCGTTCAATCGCATCCCGAGCCCACTCTCGTGCAAACTCGGGCTATGACCTAGGTTGGGATAGTTACTACCCGTCCAATCTCTTGCAAACGGGTATCGGTATAGAATTGCAACCGAGAATCCTAATATCGGCCCAATCTCTTGCAAACCGATACTTCGGAAACTCAATTTCAACCCAATTCGGATTTCTAGGGTTTCCTATCGAATTGGGATCCAATCTATTGCAAATCCCAATCGATATGAACACCTAGCTATCCGTATTATATCAACCACAAACTAACCCTAATAGCAATTCTTGCAATAGTTCTACCAAATCATCACAAATTAGAAATTGGGCTCGTAAGGTTCATCTCCACGCCCTAAGACGTTAAGACTACTCACAAATCATAATGCTAATGGAAGAATAATCAATAAAAATAGCAATGGAATTCATAGCAAATATCAAAATAGCAATAAAAATAGGATTTTTAATAGAGAGGGAGACAAAACAATGTAGCTTTCCAAGAATCCAACAAAATAGCACTTTTCTCTCCTCTCCAATCACAAGAATTAAACTCTAAAAAGTCTAATCTAAAAAGGCTGCCAAAAGCAATGAAAAGCTCTCCAAAACCAGGTTAGAATCTGGGGTAAAATACCCCCCAAAACTGCCCAAAAATTCGTGACCAAACTGCCCCTGTGCCTCCTCAAAATCGCGTTTTCTGCTACAGGCGCTCGGCTCACTCGGCCGAGTGACAAAAGTCGCTCGGCCGAGTGATAGACCCTGATAATTTCCAGTAAGTCGGGGGTCTTGGGGGGTCGTCACTTCGGGCGTCACTCGGCCGAGTGAGTTGTCGTCACTCGGCCGATGGGCTTATCTTTACTCGGGCGGTCGGCAATTGCCACTCGGCCGAGTGGGGCTTCTGATCTCAGACTGACAAAAAAACAGTAACTTGGGAGTTTTTGATGGCCGTCATCTGAGTGCCACTCGGGCGGACAGGATATGTCACTCGGCCGAGTGGGCTTCTGATGCTCGGCCGAGTGCACACTTGGAGCATATCCGATCTGGCCAGCCGAGCGGGGTCTCGCTGGTCGGCCGAGTGACTCCTTCACTCGGCTGAGTGAGACACTGAAAATGCCCATTCTGAGTGTTTTTGCCTCCTCGTCGCTCCTACGACGTTCTTTCTTCTTCCGCTCCTCTCCAATCTCAAAATACCCCTCAGGGAAGTCTTCGGTGACACTCCGGAGTGGGTGTATCTCGAAATCACTCCAAATCTCCTGAAATATGACAAAAATAACAAATCGTGAAAAGTATCGCAATATTGTCGATAAACCGTGAAAAACATGATTTGAGCGATTCAAATGGCATGCAATCATGCGGAAAAAAGGTGTAAAATACGGAGTGATCAAGAGGCAGGCTTTTCAGTGGGCCGTGCAGTCGAGGAGGCATGCCTTTCTGATGACCGCTATGGAGAGCGAGGCTGTGGATGAGGTTATCGCAGGTAACCCTCAATCTAGTCGTTTCTTTCCTTAGTTAGTTTTAGTTATTAGATTATGTTTGGTTGCTTGCATATGATTGTTTGCTAGAATAGGAATCTGATTAATAGATTGCTTGTTAGGTGTGATTCTGGTTTGCACATTTCCTGCACGAGTCCTCTTTGACTCTGGTGCATCGATGTGCATTATTTCTCGGAGCTTCGTGGAGAAGCATTCCTTGTCAACGTCCCCTCTTCCCAAGAGTTGGAATATCGTCACAGGAAATGGCATGATCTTGGTGCATCGTGGTTGTAATTCTTGCCCGTTGGTGGTCTGTGGACATGAGCTTTACGCTGATTTCATTGTCCACGACATCATCAACTCTGATGCAGTCCTTGGGAAGGATTGGCTGGCGAGCTTCTATGCTACAATCGACTGTCGAAAGAAGAAGGTGGTGTTCGAGATTCCCGGACATCCAGTATTTGAGTTCAGCCGAGGTAGCAGTTCGCTTGGTCTAGTCAGGTTTCGGGCCAGGCCGGTGGAGATTGTGGCTATGCGGATGGAGCAGGAGAGGCCCGCGGTAGTGCCGGACTTCGATGACGTCTTCCCCGAGGAGATGTCTGGGCTGTCGCCCGATCGAGCTCTCGAGTTTTCGATTGATCTTATTCCGGGAACGTAGCCGATTTCGAAAGCGCCCTATCGTATGACACCAGCTGAGTTGGAGGAATTACTGAAGCAGCTGGATGAGCTACTTCAGAAGGGTTTCATTCATCCTAGTGTGTCTCCGTGGGGAGCACCGGTGCTGCTGGTGAAGAAGAAGGATGGGTCGCATCGCATGTGCATGGACTATCGGGAGTTGAATGCGGTGACCGTGAAGAATCGTTTTCCTTTGCCTCATATTGATGATATTTTCGATCAACTTGGAGGTTCGAGGGTGTTTTCTAAGTTGGATCTGAGGAGTGATTATCATCAGCTGAAGGTGAAGAAGGAAGATGTTCCGAAGACAGTGTTCAGGACGAAGTATGGACACTACGAGTTTGTGGTTATGCCCTTCGGTGTAAACAACACTCCCGCAGTTTTCATGAATCTGATGAACCTGATTTTCTTTGACTTTTTGGATAAGTTTGTCGTTATCTTCATTGACGACATTCTGGTCTATGCTAAGTCAGAGGAAGAACATGCATCGCACTTGAGGACAGTGTTGGAAATTCTGAGGAAGCATCGTTTGTATGCTAAGTTTTTGAAGTGCGAGTTTTGGCTGGACAGAGTTGCTTTTATCGGGCATGTGGTGTCTGGCGATGGTATTTCAATGGATCCCGAGAAGATTAAGGCCATCAGAGAGTGGCCTGTTCCGCAGTAAGGATCTGAGATTCGGAGTTTCCTTGGGCTTGCTGGTTACTATCGGCACTTTATTAAGGACTTTTCCCGTATTGTCGAGCCGATGACCAGGTTGACGCGGAAGGATGTACCTTTTGTTCGGTCGGGTGATTGTGTGAATGCCTTTGGTGTTCTGAGGGAGAGATTGACGAATGCCCCTATTCTTGTTGTGCCTGATCGCAGTGGAGGATTTGAGATCTTTTACAATGGTTCTGGCAAGGGTCTTGGTTGTGTGTTGCATCAGTACGGGCATGTTATGGCATATGCTTCTCGTCAGCTCAAGACTCATGAGAAGAATTACCCGACGCACGACTTGGAGTTCGCCGCTGTCGTGTTTGCGCTCAAGATTTGGAGGCACTTCCTGCTGAGTGAGAAAGTGATGATCTTCACCGATCACAAAAGCTTGAAGTATATTTTTACTCAGAAGGAGCTCAATATGCGACAGCGTCGATGGTTGGAGCTCATGACGGATTATGAAATTGATTTGCAGTATCACTCTGGCAAGGTGAATGTGGTTCCTGATGCGCTGAGTAGGCTTCCAACAGTGATGTTGTTGACCTCGCAGTGGAGATTGCAGCAGGATTTTTGCAGGTCTGGTGTTGAGATCGTTCTTCCTGGAGAAGCCTCATCGTTGATATGTATGCAAATACAGTCGACGATCATGGATCAGATCAAGGCTGGTCAGGCTGGAGACCCGAAGTTGGTTAAGATTCGGGAGCAGGTGGAAGCCGGTCTGCGGACTGACTTCTTGATTCATGAGGATGGCTCGTTGAGATTTGGAGCCAGGTTGTGTGTTCCAGCTGGAGATAGTAGAGAAGTGTTGTTAGTTGAGGCACACAGTTTGCCGTATTCTGTGCATCCTGGTGGCACCAAGATTTACAAGGATCTTGTCTGAATTATTGGTAGCATGGTATGAAGAGGAGTGTGGCTAGGAGTGTAGCCAAGTGTCTGGTTTGCCAGCAGGTAAAGGCGGAGCATCAGCGTACGGCAGGGTTGCTACAACCGCTTCCGATTCCGGAGTGGAAGTAGCAACACATCACTATGGATTTCGTGACTGGATTACCTCGGAGTCCGAAGCAGAATGACGTGATTTGGGTGATCGTAGATCGATTGACCAAATCCGCGCACTTTATTCCGTTTCGAGTAGGACAGTCCACTGAGGCGCTAGCGAGGAGATACATGGAGGTAAATTTTTTTACTCTCCGTTTCTATTTCCTTTTCCTAGTTTAAATAGTGATGTAACGTGAATCGTGCATGAGATCGTACGACTTCACGGAGTCCCTGTGAGTATCATGTCGGACAGGGACACGAGGTTCACATCTCAGTTCTGGCAGAGTTTGCAGAAGAGTTTGGGTACGCGTCTGAGTTTTGGCACGGTGTACCATCCGCAGATAGATGGCCAGTCCGAGAGGACGATTCAGATCTTGGAGGACATGCTGAGGGCGTGCATGTTGGATTTCAAGGGTTCGTGGGAGGACCATCTACATCTGGTGGAGTTCTCTTACAACAACAGCTTCCAGGTGAGTATTGGCATGGCGCCTTTCGCCGCGCTGTATGGGAGGAAATGTCGATCGCCATTGAGTTGGGATGACATTGTTGATCGGGAGCTGTTGGGACCTGAGATGATTGTGGAGGCCGTGGATATTGTCAGGTACATTCAGGAGAAGTTGAGGATTGCTCAGGACCGTTTTATGCATTGGGCTGATGATAAACGCCGTCCATTGGAGTTTCAGCCCGGCGACCATGTGTTTCTGAAGATTTCCCCAAATCGTGGTGTGATTCGCTTTGGGAAGCGAGGGAAGTTGAGCCCGCGATACATTGGACCGTTTGATATTCTGGAGAGAGTTGGCGAGGTAGCCTACCGCTTAGCCTTGCCACCATCTTTGGAAAGAGTTCACAATGTTTTCCATGTGTCGCAGCTTCTTCGATACATCATCGATCCATCTCATGCTGTGGATTTCTCGGAGATCACCGTTCGCCCTGATATGACGTATAACCAGCAGCCAGTGCAGATTTTGGACATGTGTCAGAAGTCACTTCAGAACAAGGTTGTCAATCTTGTGAGGGTGATGTGGCGACACGGCTCGCCAGGAGAGTCTACTTGGGAGAATGAGGATGAGATGCGAGAGCGCTACCCACTTTTGTTCCCGGATGCGTGAGTGTTGGGAAATTCCGAGGACGGAATTTTCTCTTAAGTTGGGGAGGATGTAACGACTGGTTTTTCATGTATTCGGATTATCTATATTATATATATGTTTTGGTGGATTTTTTCCTTATGTGTGGTTTCAGTCTCCGTAGCTTTCGTTTTCGTTCGTTTCGTTGTGATTTTCTAGCTTCTTCCTTAGATCGTCGAGATCGGAGCAAGTCACTCACGACGAGCTTCATATCGCTCGTATCTTAGAGTTAGTTCGATCTTAGGAGCCTTAGGAATCGTTCCTAGAACTTCGCGCTTCGATTCGAGACTTTCCGTGCACGTTAGTTGGTTCGAGAAGGGGAACCAACCGACTAGATTCCAATCTAGTCGGTCAGGAACTCTTCTCAAACCGACTAGTTCATTAAATCAAAAACTCAGAAGTTACTGTCTACTCTTAGTCGGTCTAAGAACAACCAACGACCGACTAGATGTGAAACTAGTCGGTCAGAACTTGCTCTCAGACCGACTAGTTCCTTTGATAAATTTTACCTAAGTTACTGTTTATCGTTAGTCGGTCAATGAACACTCACCGACTGACTAGGTTGCAAACTAGTCGGTCGACGGGCCTTCACAGACCGACTAATTCATTTCCCAAGTTTCCCCTACTTTCGCTGTTTGATTTTAGTCGGTCACAGTTGGTCGACCGACCGACTAGTTCTTAAACTAGTCGGTCAACAACCCTTCCTTGACCGACTAATTGCCCCCAAACCCCTAGATTTCGAGCAGCTGCGGGGTTGTTTCTATTTAAACCCCCGATCGTTTTCTTTTCTTTCTTTCTCTTCTCCTGGCCATTTCCCTTCCCCTTGACCTCTGATCTTCCCCAAACTTCCCCATGCCATTCCTCCTTCCTCAAGAGCCCCCTCACCCTCCATTTAGGCTGGCCACCTCCTCTAGGCCGTCGGCAAACCCCCAAATCCCATTTCTCCAGATTTTCTCCCCATTTCCAGATCTGAACCGTAGCTCCCCTGATCGTTCTTCCGTTGCCGTGCTTGCTCGGCATCGTTCTTCCACGGTGATACGGTAGTAAATCGTTCTCTTAATATTCTCATAACCCATTTTGTTATTTTTGTTAAACCCTAATAGAACTGATATTTGTTTTGCCATGGCAGCGAATCCCACTCCGTAGAATAGAGTTGTGAGACGTTTTACCGTCGATCGTCATCATCGGTATTAGGCAAGTGAAACTTGCCACTTAGGGTTTTAGGCCATGCTTTAGGCCATTTCTTGTTGTAAGCGTAAAAGAGACAAGGCAGTGAAATGATAGCTGCCTAGACGCCCCTTCGATCTGGCTTGACAACGAAGCTAGATCCGCCATTTTATCATGTTGCATTCATACTACTATGCCATGTTTAATTTCAATTAACGGTACGCAAAATATCTGTTCATGTCATTGCATATATCGATTGTTCATCATGATTGTGTAGCACACACTACTTTAAAATGTAAGCTGCGGCGAGTAGGATTTTGACTCCTACACAGTGATCAGGCTAGGTGCACCCCTATGCCAAATACACTTCCTGGCTCGTGATCCAGAAGCGAGCATAGTGTGTTGCTAATCCCAACGCTCGATACACGTGGAGGGGTAGGGTTAAACGATCGCTTGAGCGTAGAAGTTAGCCCGTACAGCTACTTCAGCCAAAAGACGGAAACTCTGAGCACAAAGTGAAAATAGTGATAAGTGATTCGTGATTAGTGACTTGGTAGCTTTTGCTACATCGTGCGTGCTTGTCTTTTCTTTTAACTGTTGCAACATACTTAACTGCCATGTCATTGCATCTTATTATAACTGTTAGGTTGTTAGTTTACTTTCAGTTTCCTTGCTCAAGTATTTTTAGACTTGCTGACATGTGCCCCTTTCTCTTTAGGGTGTCACATGTTAGATCCTGAGCCAGAGTTCGTTGTTGAGGACGAGGTGGTTGCGGATGCCGAGCCCGAGTCTGTGTTTGACGAGGACTTCGTGGACACTGGTGATCAGTCGTAGAGACTGTTTGGGTTTTGTTTAGTCTACCGTAGTTGTCGGTGCGTAGCACCAATACTTTGTTCCGTATTGTTTGTTGTTGGCCATGTTTTGGGCCTAGGCTCTTTCTTTTAGCCCGGTGGCTTTTCTGGATGTTGAACTTATTTTAATGTTAGACAATTCTGAGATTTGAGATTTTATTTCTGTCTCTCTTGTGTTATTATCTTTGTTCTGTTCGTGGTTACAGGGACCTGCATTTAATTTAGTGACGCTTATCAGGCGTGCAGCTTCACAGCTCCACGTTTGAGCGGACCTTCTCACGTCTCGCCTCCATTTTAGGGAAGCGGGGCGTGACACTCGCCCAGCTGGCGCAGTGGGGCCTGCCACCTGGGTTCAGAACCCTAAGGTGCAGAATTTTGTGACGGTTGGGGTTTTGGACGAAAAATTAGTTTGTGCTGATCTTTGGACACTTGTTTGGAGGGTCAAACGGACTCGATTGATTCGCTATTTTTTCCTAAACGTTCACCATTCAGCACCCTTCGATTTGATACGTTGTATCAAATGTGAAGCTCAATGGTGAGGGAGTTAAAATTCATGATAGTTTTGCCTTTATGAAAGGCAAAACAACTTGAATTATTTAACTCCAAACTTTAGTCCCACATCGGAACAGGAGTAAAGGGAGGGGTCAGCCGCCTATATAAATAGGGTCTGCTTCTCCCCTCAAAACTCGTCCCAAGCTCTATATCTGAACGGCTCCCAAAAGTTTGGAGCATGCTCGGATCTAAGCTTAAATTAAATATTTTCTCATCTCCCTAAATTTCTGCCTTGCTTCTGAAGGGCTCTAATAAAGCCACGAAGGGGCTCGGATCGGATCCAAAGTCTAGATGAAGGATCCACTCAAGTGAAACTTTCTTCGGTATATGGTAGGCTAAGCGACAAGGGGGTTGCTCGCCTCGGGACACGGTGCGGTTCAGGAAGCGGTTTAGCTCGGGACATGGTGCGGTCCAGGAAGCAGTTCGGCTCGGGACGGGGAGCGGCTCGGGATGAAGTTTGGTACACCTTGCCGGTGCAAGCAAGGTTCCGGGTATGTAGTTTAATGCTTTCTTTTAATATATTGCAGTAGCTTAGATCCTTCTTGGGATGGTCAGATCCACCTCAAGTTAGCAGAGATCCTGCTAGGGTCTTGAATCCTTAGGGTTGCATGTTAAATAGTTTAACAATTCTCTTCTGCCGCTTGTTTTTTGCCTCTTTGGTCCGTTCAAACAAGGACGTGCCTATAGTTAGTGCCCTGAGGGTCCTTAAAACCCCAACACTACCATGACCCCTGGCAAACCAACTGGACCCTGAAATAGTAGAAGAAGAGGAACAGTGTCAGCTCCAACCCATGCGCATTGGAGATCAAGATGAATCCCACCAAAGCCGCGATTGAATATGTGGTAGCTGACATATGGTTACCACCAAGAACTCTAGAACCTGGATGATGAAAGGGTGGAGAGGAAAGCACAGACCCACACGGAACATATTGGCGTACACGCCGACCTCGCGACTCCCTGGAAAGCAGATCCTTTCATCGGCAAAGGGAACCCTAACGTCATACAGGTGACAGAGATATCTGTTGAGTATTGGACTTCTCCCTACTTAGTGTTAATGATGAGCAAACATAAATACTTGTGACTAATCCCCTATTTACAATTAATCCATTGGCTAAGCATATCTTGAAGATCAATTAGCAATGGATGACACTCAAAGATCAATGAAAGCAAGAAAAGTGGATTGGATGATCGGAGATGGTGATTGAAGCTCCTAGAAGACTTCAAGCTTATACTTTGGATAGAAAATAGAGTTCTACATAATGTAATCTTCTTTTTCTCTTCTAGTATGTAACTTAGATGTAGAACTATGTTGGAGCACACACACATCTTCATTTCAGTCCTAGGATATCATTAAATCACTTTTCCTTAGACTCCAATTCATATTTCTCAAGCATGTGCATGTTTTGATTTCAACAGTCGACTGCTGAACTCTTTACAGTTGTCTGTCTCAAAATAGTCGATTATAATTTGTTCTACAGTCGCCTGTTTTGCACATACTTAATCAGATGATTTTTGGGCTTTTTAAGCTTTAACTCTTTCAGGCGACTTCTGTACATTCTACAGGCGCATGTCCAAGAGACGGTCGACTGTGATTTGTTAATCAGTTGCCTGTCTATCTTCAGCCCAAAGATCATTTTCATATTCATCTGGCCAGTCGACTGATGTTGTATTTACAATCGTCTGTCCAAGGCACAGTTGACTGTAAATGCTTCAACAGTCGCCTGTCCATGATTCCTCCGTAGAATCTGCTCTCTGGAATGTTTAACATTTTAGTGCCAGTCGACTGATATTGTATTTACAGTCGCCTGTCCAATGGCACAGTCGACTATCAATGCTTCAACAGTCGTCTATCTTTGAGCTCTCTGCGGACTCAGCTCTCTGGAAAATGTCAGAATATGTGACAGTCGACTGATGTTGGTTTCATAGTCACCTACCCATGGCACAGGCGCCTGTGTGTTCCACATCAGTCGCCTGCCCTGTCTTCCCAGAGTTTTCTGAGATTTTCTCAGCTTATCCATATTACGGCCAATCACATGTAGAAGGATTTATAGTCGCCTATTGGATTTACAGTCGACTGTCCACGTGGTAAGTTACCGTTTGAATTCTCACCTACCCTCTGACACAGTGCAGCAGTCGACTGTGTTTTGTTCAACAGCCGACTGTCGCGTGTGTAAATTCTATCCGTTGGCTTTTTCTCCACGGATTTCAAAGGGGGTTTTAGGGATTCTGTTTGTGGACCTACAAAGGCAGCCTGTACTGTTCCATTGAGAGGCTAATCTTCAACTCACTCATCTATTGAAATCCTAAGCTTTCAATCTAAAGCTCTCAAATCCTAAAGCCTTAGAATTCTAATCTTTCAATCTCTTGCTCTTCAACCTAGAATCAAAGAGTTATCTTCTAGGCAATTGGTGCTGTCAAGAGAAAGGGATTTCCTCTCTTCCATGAGAGACATCAACACACAACACACTTGCTCTTTCATGTTCTACTTCAAGACATATATGATTGTAAGTGTTGTCATTTTAATATTTCATTAGTATCGTTATTAGATTAACTCTCGGGTTGTGAGAGTCTTTTGCTTGCTCCCATGTTATGGGAGTTAAGTACATCGAGTGTACTTCGATTTCACTTGTAGGGTTGCTACAAGTGAGTTTAAAAGAAACATCAAGTTGGGGTTATAACTTGAGTATCCGGTGGTATCCGGGTGGAAAGGACGTATGATTATCGGGAACAAGTTGGGAGTTGACTTGGATAATCTGAACCCTTGAAACATCATTGTGTTTGCATTGTTTCATTTAAGGGGCTATTTTCATTCCGTATTAATTGTTGGTTGGGGATTTAATTTGGTGTAATTATCATTTTAAATTGTATAAACACTGTTCAATCCCCATTCTAGTGTTTTCCTTATAGCCAGGGACCTTACAATTGGTATCAGAGCACTGGTTTATTGCTATGGCATCCAACAACAATAAAGTTCCTCCACCATCTTCGTACAACAATCACGACCGTGATGGTGCGTCCACCGTCTTTAAAGGACAATCAACGTTTCGTCCTACGTGTTTCAATGGCACGAATTTCGGCTATTGGAAATGCCAGATGGAGACGTTTCTGAGGAGTGCTTCTCTTTGGAGTACCCTCTACAAGGAATAACCCGAACCCTCCGAAGAGGATTTTGACAAATGGACGCCCTCTGAGAAGTCCGCCGAAGTCAACAACGCCAAAGCAATGAACGCTCTTCATTGTGCGTTGGATCCGGATGAGTTCAACAAGATATGCACATATAAGAGTGCATATCAAATTTGGAACCATCTAGTCGTCACCCACGAGGGAACGCATAGGTAAAATCGTCTAAACTATATGTTGATGTACAAAATTTCGATATTGTTTCACATGCTGGATAATGAGAGCATAGCAACGATGTACGAACGTTTCACCGACATCACCAATGAACTCGAAGCTCTTGGGCAAGTCTACACCCAACAAGAGAAGGTGAGAAAGATTATAATGGGAATGACCTCCAGATGGGAACGAAGAGCTATCGCCATTGAGGAGGTCAACGACATGAAGAATTACACAGTCGTAAATCTCATCGTTACTCTTATGTCTTACGAAGTAAGACGAAAGAACTGATTGAAGATTCGAGCGATGATGAACCCAAAGGAGGCGAAGAAGAAAGCATTAGCGTTCAAAGCTAATTCTTCATCCTTCGATAGTGAAGAATCAGAAAACGAGATGGACTTGGAGGAAATGGCGCAAATGGCGAAGAAGTTCCAACATTTCTTTCGCAAATGTAAATTTCCCTCCAAGAATATATTTGAACCACTAACAACACTTCATCTCTTTGTATTAAGTGTAACAAGCCAGGACACATCAAGAAGGATTGCCGGATGCTCCGAAACAAAGAGAAGTGGAAAGCTCCGAAGTACCACAAGTCCGACAAGTACAAGAAGGATTAGAAGAAAGGACTTGTTGGTACGTTTGATGATTCAAGTGGAGATTCCTCAAGCGAATCCCAGGATGAGAAGGGTGAGAGTGCCCATATGTGTTTCATGGCCCAGGAAGATCCACTCTCCGATGAGAGTGATAACGACATCGATGAACCCGAGGTAACAATGGATGAACTTCATATTGCTAAAGAAGAACTATTTTCTAAGTATCAATATCTAATGCTTAGATATACTAATTTAAAGAAATTAAATGTTAGCAAACCATCCATACCATGCATTATCAACAATGACGCCATTGTTGATTCTTTTACACTTGAGAAAGCCTCTTTGGTTTCTTAAAATGACATATTGAGGAATGAGGTGAATCCCCTCAAATATCAACTAGATCAAACGTATCTTAAGGATAATAGTGATCTAGCTTTACAAAACACACAATTGGGTATAGAGAATAATTCTCTTAAAACCCAAGTACACAAGCTCAAAACACGGGTGTCCACCTTGGATACCAATATTTCTTCTCTTAAGGAGAAATATGAGCTCATGTCCTCCCGAGTTATGAGATTTAACAAAGGGAAAGGACAATTGGATGAATTGCTCGCAAACCAATTTCCAGCCACACATCGTGTTGGACTTGGTTTTGTGGAAGTAAATGCATCTAATGCTCGCACCTCCAATTGTGGTGTTACTATAGATTTTGTGAGGCCATCCTCCGATGCATGCACAAGTGGTGTCAAAAACACTATTGGTAGAAAACCTACCAAGAAAGCCACCACTTCACAATCTCTTCCTTTTGGCAAGAAACCCATTAATGGTGGAAACCAAAACAGAGGTCAGGCTTATATATACACTAATCTTCATCCACGTAGGAAATATCCTACCTTACAAGTGGACACTCATGACACTTTTTATGCTCCACACCCACGGACACGTGCAAACCCACACATGAGAAATACACATGCACGTGTCCCTACACGCTCAAATGCTCATACACATCATTTTTCTATGTATGCACATCCACCTCATGTTATGCATGCTCCATATGTTTCATATAACATGCATGTACCTAAGTTCGTATATGATGTGTCCATATTTGCCATCTTTACATAGCATCATGACATTGCATTTCATATCATTTTCGCATCCAAATCCCGTACTTTTCTACGATATTGTAATTCTAACGCCATATTCGAGTTTTATAGAGTTTTGTGGATTTTTCAAGGATTTTGGAGCGATTCGGGACCCATTTTGGATATGGACACTTCCGGCATACCCTGGAGCCTGTTGGCATAGCTCTACAGGAGTTTGCCGAGTTTTGGAGGCCTAAGGGAGGAGCAGATGAGATTGCCAGGAGTGGAGGAGAAGCTGCAAGAAGAATCTCAGAATTTCCCAGGCGACTCGACCGAGCAGAGCACCTGCTCAGTCGAGTAGAGGCAAGATGAAGAAAGGGAGCTGATACACATGCTGCTCGGACCGAGCAGTTGGTGACTCAGTCGAGCAGCTTCTAATTCCGAAGATCAATCAATCTCCTACTCGAGCGGAGCAGAACTTAGGGCCATCGAGTCAGTTGGCTGCTCGGTCGAGCACGGCTGAATCGGTGCGAGAAGACAGAGTGGCATTTTTTGGAGAAGCCCGACTCGCTGACGTGCTCGACCGAGCAGGAGGGCTGCTCGACCGAGCAGCCCGACCGAGCAAGCCTCTGCTCGACCGAGTCACTGACTCGGTCGGCGACCATGAAGGCTATTTTTAGAATTTCTCGCGGTCGTCTGATGCAGGCAGGAGAGTGAAGTGTGGATCTGGGTATTGCGTTTGAGGAGGTCATTCTTTTGTAACTTTTTGAATTACATTTTAGAGGGGGAGGAGATTAGAAACAAGGGTGGTTAGATCTAAACCTAATTTTTTTGGAGATTATTGGATTATTTTTGGAGCTCTATTGTGATTTACGTTTTGGAATCTTTGTGATTTCTTCAGATTATTGTTTGCTGCTATTCTTTTTCGTCTTTGGCACGTAAGCTATTCAATCCTTATTCGATTAATTTGCTACGATGTTTTCCCTTATAAAAGTCGTATTTTTATTTGTCAATATCGTTATGTGCGAGTAGTCTCTTCTAGAGTTGTTGGGTCAGCCCTAAGACTTTGGAGGAGATGTAGATCTGGATCTCTAAGTTGAATTGGGAATAAAGGGAAATATTTCGGTCGATCCTTTCGAATCCCTAGGATAACCCACACTGAGATCATGCCCACGGTCTGTGGAATTGATGAGCCTAAGGGGTATCCTTGGGATTTGAATAGGAAAATTGGTGGATCCAACCAAGGCTCTTGACCATGCCCGGCTAGGGCCTTGAGGGGATCCACTGACGAACTATATCGCTACATTGACGGCTACCGCCATTGCTTCTATGAGAGCCACCGAAATACCTCGAAATTCTAACCCACGAGAGTGGTATGAATTGAGAGATTAATCCCCTAAACCTAATGCAACGTAAAGACCCCATTCCAACATTGATCTCCGACGGTCTTAGCGGAGATCCCTAAAACCCTAGTCCTCTTTATTATCGAATCAACAACAACACCATAACCAATCATTTCAACCCGAAAGCTTTCTCACCTCTAGAAATAAAAATAATCTGAGACTGCAAATACACTGTCACCGTCCCTGTGGGATCCGGCATCTTTTATACTATAATTTGACACCGTCCGCTTGCGGATAGAGCCTGGAATTGACACCTAGGAGCCATATTATGCCTAGCGACTGTGACACCGCTAGGTGGAATTTAGGTGTAGGTTTCGGGTGCGTCAAGTTTTTGGCGCCATTGTCGGGGACGGTAGTAGTGTATCTCAGTTATTTTATTTTGAAGAGTTTTGCTAGCGAATCTAACCATTCCTTATCTTTCCACCCTTTTCATTCTCTTGATTATTACATTGCTACTAATGGTATTTTTCTGAGCTGTTTTGGTGCATGAACACTCGCTTTGGGGCATTTAATCAAGAACTATTATTCGACCCTGAGATCAAGAAAACGGCAAGGGCTCTGAGGGCCTCAACTAGAAGTCAAGCACCATGTGGTCAGATGGCAGACAATATCACTCCTCCACCTCGCACCGAGTCCATCAGGGACCACATGAAGCCCACCTTTGGAAATAATTCTTCCATCCTGAGACCGCAACTGGCGGCAGCTAGCTTCGAGCTGAAGACGGGGCTTATAAATCTAATGCAGCAGGATCTGTTTCACGGGCATCCTCACGAGAACCACAATCAACACATCGACACTTTTCTGTCAAAGTGTGATACTTTTAAGCGAAAAATGTGAGTGATGATGCCATCAAGTGAGGATTTTTCAATTCACCTTGAGGGATAAAGCTTCATACTAGCTATGGGCCCATCCACCCAACCATTTTACTACAAAGGAGAAACTGGCACTCGCCTTTGTGGACAAATTTTATCCACCCTCAAAGACGGTGCGGATCAGGGGGGCCATCTCAAATTTCAAACAGATTCCGCAAGAATCTCTTTACGAGGCCTGGGAAAGGTTTAAGGATCTTCAACACCAGTGCCCTCATCATGAGATCCAGTCATGGGATTTGGTACAGAGATTTTATAAGAGGCTGCAGCCCAGCACCAAGATGATAATTAATGCTTCCGCGCAAGGCGCCCTGCTAGATAAGTCGCCTGAGAAACCCATATACCTGCTTGAGCATATGGCGACAAATAATCAGCAGTGGAGTGAAGAGGGAACCATTGTGACAAGAACCCCCGAGATGAAAGCTGCCAGCCACCTTGATTCTCACATCAGACCTCGTGTAAATAGGTGGCCAGAATTGAACAATCTTTGGACTCCATCCAAACGACCACCTGCACCTCTGCGTACCATCCTTCAGAGGAATATGGAGAGCAAAGTTATGTCACAATGAGGGACATTATGATGGGGCTGAATCACCTGAGTCTTTGCAATATGTCACAAGGAGAGGGACGTAACCAATGGCAACACCCGGTCGCTAGAAATCATCCGGGATTTTCTTACGGAAACCCAAGTGGAGGGCTGCAACCTCCATAGTTTTAGAGACCACCACCCTCTCCTCAACAACAACAAGGGTAGCCACCGAATCAACAGTAGAGTGGGTTTAGGCCAGCCGGGCCATATCGACCACCATGCTACCAGTTCAATCGCCCACCTCAGCAGGGCTATGCACCATCTCCGCCTCGGTCCAACTTGGAGAGCACTTTAGAGACATTTATAAGTGGGCAAGCCAGATTTAATCAGGACACCTCTGCTCAATTCAAAAACATAAACATGTGGCTAGATGAACTGAGGGGCCAGATGTCCCAGCTGCTGATGAACCAAGGGAGGTTACCTTCGCAACCGGTGCCGAATCCGAGTGCTCAAGCCAATGCCGGGGTCTCCGTTACCACACGAGGTGGACGGGCAACTGACCCTGTTATGATTCCAATTGTGAACAAGGATCAAGTCATAACTGAGGAGTCCATTATTGGCAGTGATAGAGAAGAGGCTACGGAAGAGCCTACCAAGAATGAGGAGAAAGTGGATTCACCATTCACCACACCTACAACAATGTTGCCTCCTAGTGATGTCGCAAGGAACAAAGGAAGCCGACCTCCTCCGCTGTATCCATAGAGGTTGGCTCTGGCTAAAATGGAGAAGAAATATTCCAAATTCATGGAGCTCCTGAAGGGCATCCAGCTAAACATTCCATTCATAGATGCCATCACAGAGATCCCCATTTATGCGAAGTTCTTAAAGGACCTTATCACAGGGAAGAGGAAGCACGAAGAGATAAATCTTATGGAGGACTCTATATCTCCATTATAAAGAATCATCTCTTGCAGAAGCTACCGGATCCAGGAAGCTTAATGGTTCCATGCTCCATAGGAGGTATGCCCATCAGCCGAGCTTTGATCGACCTAGGAGCCGGCATCAGTTTGATGCCGCTTTCTTTATTTGAGAGACTGCAGACCGGAAGTGAACTGGAGCCGACGAACATGTCCATACAGCTAGCAGATCACTCGATCACATATCCGGTGGGCATTGCCAGGGACATTATTCTGCAGATACCTCCTGGGTTGTGTGTTCCAGTAGATTTTGTTATTATGAATATGCCTGAGGGAGGGAGCTCCCAGATTATACTTGGTCGCCCCTTCATGGCGATGGCCGGTGTCTTGATATACATCCGTGAAGGGACCCTCTCGTTGAATGTTGGAAATATTGAAGCCGAATTTAAGCTGCAGAAACTTATAAGGGAGCATGCTCGTGGGGAAGGAGCTAGCTATCTGTAGCTCCAAGAAGATGAAGCCGTAGGAGATTATACTTCTGAGGGGGTCATGAAGGACCCGATAAAAATGAGTGTTGACGATGACGACGAGCCCATTTATAACAAGGCGGTTGCCGCCTATATTTGTGGGTTGGATGATGAGCTCTTGGATCATTCTCTGCACCACGAGAAGCCGGAGATCACCAGCTATGCCACCGAGGAGAAGCCTGGAGTGGAAGGATGCCAAATACCGCCGCAAGGATGCCAAATACCGCTGCACTGTATCATTGGTAAGAATGATGCGCAAATCTCACACGCGCCAAATGAACATTAAAGAACTTGAGGGAGTCGAGCTCATGACTCAAAACGAGCGCTTATTGGGAGGCAACCCAATCTTTTATATCTTGGATTTTCTTTTCCATTTTCTTATTTTTACTTTGTCTATTTGAGAAAACCAAATAAACGCCATTTACTTTTCTCAAAAATACAAAAATCATAAAAATCTGATGGGTTCTTACTTTATACAGGTTGAACATGAAGGGGCACACAAATCGACGTTTTAAATGGAAGAAAGCTGGAGGAGAGTAGCAGATTTGAAGAGCAGACCAAAGGAGAAGAATCACAAGGGGACACAGGGTGCTCGACCGAGCAGCCACCTGCTCAATCGAGCAGCACAGGAACGAGGAAGAAGCTCAAAAATGTCGCTCTGTCTACACGGCCCGAGCCGCCTTTGCTCGGTCCGAGTGGACACTGACTCGACCGAGCAGCCAACTGCTCGGTCGAGTAGCGCAGGCTCGTGAAAACAAGAAAGAAACCACGTCCTGTCTATGCGGCCCGAGCAACCTCTGCTCGGTCCGAGTAGCGATCTGCTCAACCGAGCAGACCATGCTTGATCGAGCATATGAGGGAGTGCTCTAAAATTCTTTTTTATGATTGTTCGACTCGATCGAGCATCTTCGTTGCTCGATCAAGTCAGTTTATCCGAGTTTTTGTGGGCCCATTCCAAATGAGTTGGGTTATTAAAAACCAAACCGTTTTACTTTTACCCTAAGCTTCCTCGTTAATTCAAAATTTACTGCCCGAGAAAACCCCCCAACCCTACTTGATCCACTACGCCATCGACGTCCACCCTTCCTCCGCCCATGCCGTCGTCCGCACCGTCTGTCCGGTCAGCACACACACACAAACTCTCTCTCAATCTCTCTCCCCCCTTTTCTCTTTCCCCCATTCTCTGCCCCTCTTCCCTCTTCCCCTATCGATCGCTGCTACTCCGTCGATGGTGCCACCCATACTGACGGCGTCGACCGCCTACATACCGCCCCCCTTCCTATTAAAACCCCCCCGACATCCACTCTCCTCCCCCCTCTCATCGTGCATCACCCCCCAATCTCCCTTCCATCGCTGCCCTAGGGCATCTATGCCTGCTCGATCGAGCACCCATGGTGCTTGACCGAGCAGCTCGCCTCCTCCCCAATCGCGCTCGATGCAGCTGACCGAGCACAATTGATGCCCGGTCAGTATTTCCCAAACGAGCAGCCCACATCTACACTGCTTGACCGAGCAAGGCTATGCTCGATCGAGCAGATACATATATCCCCAATTTTAATTTTCATATACTGACGTTCTATTTGTTTCTATTTCAGGTACATCTTGCCTATGTCAATGGACACTACCGGGATTAGCTTGGGGGATACTTTCGCTGCTGTCGCTCTATCGGTACACTCTTACCCTTTTTACTTTTGTACCGACACATCATCCTCCCACCTCCACGATGCCTTACACTAGAGGGACCACCACACCTCCCTGTCGTGGGAAGAGGCTGGCCACTGGCGCCTCCTCTTCTCGACCTGCATGACGCCCTCGCCGTGCCACTGCCCCCACCTCTGAGGAGGAGCACGCAGGTGATCTGTCGTCTGCGTCCGACTCTTCTCCACCACATCTCATACACACACCCGCCACCTCCGCACCTACCGTCCCACTTGCACCTCCTGTCCTTCCTGTTGCTCTGCTGCCACGTGTGCAGATGTTTGGCATCACATTCCAGGACGACACACACCGCGACCGCTTTGTCAGGCTTTCGTAGCATCGCCTCGTTCCCACACTATTCATAGACGTCCCCACCCTTCGATCCCTTGGACTCCTACAGGGAGTCCATTGGCTCTACCGCACGATTGGCTTTGAGCGTCTCTTAGCTGTCCACACCCCCACGTAGACTCGCCTTACTCTGGAGGCATTGAGCTCCATCTCCTGCACCCAGGCGGGTGATGGCATCACTTTCTGTCTGATGGATCACGACTTCACGATTACACATGCCTTGATCCGAGACCACTTCCACTTCCCATCCATCCCTGACCCCCGAGCTGCCTTCTCCCCAGACTACGACCTCGGCACGTTCGATGCTTCAGCATTCTGGCATCACATTTCTAGTCTGGACCACTACCGCCTGAGCCGGGCAAAGGCATCATGCATTGTGCATCCTTGCCTTCGCTACGCTTAGTGCCACCTAGCCACCATGATATTTTGCAGGCCAGAGGTCGGGACCATGTCCCTACCAGAGCTTTCACATCTCATGGGCATGACCCGATCGATGTGCTTCCACCCCGACGGTTCCCCCTGCCATTTTGTGCTTTCTGACGTAGTCCACTGGCTGTGTCATCGCCTTTTGCAGACCGCCACCACCCACTACTCCACAGATATCTGCTGCGGCAGATTTTTCACTATTTTTGCACGGATACTAGGGATCGATCTTGATGAGGACCTCGTGACGCCTCCTAGCCTTACCCACTTGACTTTAGTTGTGCTTGAGCACATGGATATCATCAGGCCCTATGGAGCCCGTCACTGGACTTACCTTGTTGGCACCCACCGCACGCCCCACCTCGTCCTTCTTGCCCCTCACCTCACCCACAAAGCACCTGTCCAGCAGAGCTGGATTATTGACAAGTCCACCCACTCCCTGCTCTCCATGCACTCGAGCCCTCGGGTGCTCCTGTCGAGGCAGTTGCCAATGACCGGGTGCCCCGCTCCTCAGAGTACGAGGAGCATGACCTGGCAACCATTGTGGCCGCCCTTCCAGCTTTGCCAGTATGACCACCACCCCCAGGAGACCCTTCTTCTTCCACCTCTGTGTCTTCCACCTCCACCGCCGTCGGGACATCGAGGACTGTCACCACCTCTTGCTCCATGGCCCCTTCCTCTGTTTCTTCTGTACCCATGCCTGAGGGCACTGATGTTCTGTCTGCTCCCGAGCTTACTGATCTAGATTTTCCCGAGCATGACCTAGCCCCCACTCTTCCATCACTTCGGGACCTTATAGCATCACTGCCCATCTCTTTAGGGTCCCACATTCCACTCACTAGCACATCTTCATCACCAGTAGCAGCTATCCTTACCGAGAGCGTCTCGACGTCTGTCTACACTGCTATGTCGACAACTGCACTGTCCTTTGCTGCCCCTGTTTCCACCACTGTTTCTCCTGATCTCAGCCACACCGCACCACACACCTTCACTGCTGAGATCCCATCTAGTACACCCTCTCCGACCTTCCAGCATAGGCAACGTGTATTATCCCTACGGGGCCATTTCACGAGAGTGGTGTCACACGGTTCTCGCCCTCCCCTCGACTCCAGTACCACAGATTCTCGTCTGACGACATTGGAGGACTCGACTTCTTGCCTTCGACGGGATTTCGACGCCTTCGTACGCTCGACGGCCACACATCATGAGAGAGTCGAGGTAGACCTAGCCTCCAATATTGACCTTCTTCAGACACGTGGCCCACCACCAGTGATCCTTGCTCACGCCCCTCCACCACGGCCAGCCCCTGTGACGACCATTGCACCACTCACTCTTTACATTCTCAGGCTTCTGCAGAGCCTGCTTCTTCCACACCTGAGTCGGTCACCACAGTACAGTCCACCACTGCTCTTATCATATATTCACCACCCACATCTTCTATTCCACAGCAGCGGGACCCACCACAAACTCCAGAGGGTGGTGCCCCTGCTTGACGATGTCCCTATTCACTTTTTTCCTCCTTCATATTATATTGTGCCCATCTATCTTTTTGGGGCCATGGTCTTACATAGCTTGGGGGAGGACCCACCATGCATCATTTCTTGCATACACATCATCTTATCAGCATTGCATCATATCACATTTTATTTTCTGCTGTATATTTTTATTTTTCATTCATTTTCTATCCCCACACCCACCCTGTCTAGCATCATCTCCGGCATACTAGCGTCTTCTGAGCAGTGAGGACACTGCTGGGTTTAGCTTGGGGGATGAGCGCTATCGCTTTATTTTTCATTTTTATTTTATTTTCTACCTCCTTTTACAGCTTTCTACATTACTTTTCCACCAATTTTCCACCTTTTTACAATTTTCTCATTCAGCATCACGTTTTTCATTTTCTCCATGTATACATGTTTTTTCTCATTCTCTTGTTTTCTTCACCTTTTTTCTTTTTGCTAAGGTTGTTCTGCATGATGATACTTCTCGTTGCCCTCAGTAGTTTCTCACGGTCCTTATTATTTGATGACATGCTATTTAGGGTAGTTTCAGTTCTACTTTCTATATGCATGCATATTCTTTTGCTGATCTATCTAAATTAATGCCTGTTATGAATTGAAAATCAAATTCATGAAATAGTATCTAGTATGCGCTATGTTGGGTAATGCACCTAGTTTCATGCATTATTAGAACACTTGGAGTATCTGCTTGCTATCTCATTCACTTCTGGTTGCATGCTTGATGTTATTGTGCTTATTACTGCATGCTTTTCAATATTCGTCTAGATGAATGAAAATATCCATGCTAGTTATGAGTTTAGTTAGAGTATTAACATATTGAATTGTTGTGCACCTCTGATGAGTGAACCGAGTGATTTATTATTTTCCTTCTCCATATATCTTTATGATTCTCTACATATCAGTTGGTTTCACCCCCGCAGCTACCCTTACTCATCTTACTTCCCAAAAATCCCAAAAGAAAAATATAGCTTTTAAATAAAATGAAAAAAAGAAAAAAAGAGAAAAATACAAGAAAAATTAAAAGAGAAAAGAAAAGAAAGAAAAGAAAGAAATAAAATTGTTTCATATTTCTTTATTAGAAGCTATCAAAAATACTTGGGAAAAAGACAAAAAATTTCCATATCCTATCCCTAGATGCAACACCTCAAGCTAAGCTTAGGGGGGTGAACCAATTGATCATATGAGTGAGTATACTATTAGAGTGGAGACGGTGCACAACAGGGAGATTAGATAATGCTTGAACTTTGCGAAATATTTTAGTTTTTGGAGATTTTTCATGATTCGAAATGAATATTTGAATAGCATGATTTCTTTCCATTCTCTATTGCATGCTGGTGCTATTTCTATATGCTCCACTTGTATCTATTGATTGAAAATTGCATTGCTAACTCTTTTTATACTAGACTCTATGGATTGCATGAGATTGATATGAGTTGATGGCATTATTTTAGAAGATCCCTATTTTTGTCTCTATTTAATGCTAGGCATATGATTAGTAAAACATGAAATACCATTAGCATGTGTTTTTACCATTCGAAGCATCGTGATATAATGCTGAGGCTTGAGATCTGATAAAACAATCTTAGCACACTCCATCCATCCCTATTCTGTTTTACTTTTTAATTTTATTTTCTTTTGTTCATCTCCTGGCGTACCTAGTATTCGTCTTCCTCGAGGACGAGTAAGAGCTAAGCTTGGGGGATTTTGATGTGTCCATAATTTACATCTTTTCATAGCATCATGACATTGCATTTCATATCATTTTCGCATCCAAATCCCGTATTTTCCTACTGACGTGCGTTTATATTTCATATATTCACGCACGTTTTCCTTTGTATTTCTCCGTGTTTTTCCGCCGTCTCTTATTCGTTTTCGTGTATTTTCCCGTTTTCTTTCACTTTTCTTTGTTTGTCCATGATTACAGGAGATTGACCACGTAGGGGACGTTTAATGATTATATCCCAAGTCCCCGGAGCAACGGGAGAAGTCACGCGTGATCCAGGGGGTCAAACGGCGAAGTATTCATCTTTCAGCCCCTCACCCGGTCGGTTGGTCATCTCCAACCGATCGGGTGATGCACGCGTGCACCAACCGGTCGCTACCGCAGCTCACAAAGAAGTCACCCGACCGGTTCACAGACCGGTTCTGCGGGCGGCTGTTCTCTGCTTTCTCGAGCAGAATTCCAACCGATCGGGTGATTCTCACCCGATCGGTTCATCTATAGCTGAAGAAGATAAGCTGAAGACACGGGCGTTCAACCTATCGGTTCACCCGACTGCTTCAAGATCCAACCGGTCACTCAAGAACTCACCCGACCGGTTCATGTGATCGGGTGAAAACTCGCCGTTTTCTGATATCTATTTGTAACGGATCAACCGATCGGTTGACTTGTCAACCGATCGGTTGATGCGACGGCCTATATATAGAACCCCTAGGGTTCCAGAAACGAGAGTTGCTGTTTTTCTACTGTTTTATTTCCTTGTGACGGCTGTAATTGTTACTCTTTTGTAAGTTTTCAGATCTTTCTAAAATTTTAGTATTGTCTTTATTACTCTATTACTTCTGCATTGCAATCGTCTGATTATGATTCCAACGGTTAAATTTCATTTAGATCGCTTTTTCATGAATTTTTGTGAGTAGTTCCCAAATCTGGGATTTTGGTGGAAACCCCTTCGGGGGCTCTTCCCGATGCGTCCGTAGGGTTAGGAAATCAATAGGGAGTAGGAATCTAACGGTTACGCGGGGTGTTTCATTGTCATCGGCGGGAAAAAGACCGCCTTTGACCGTCGGGCCAAGGGGGAATAAACTTGGCGGTTGACTCCCTAGCCATAGCTCACACCCTTAGAGTTGACGTCGAATCCTAGCACGCGGGAGCGGCAAGATGAGATGTTGGGAGTTATCGTTGCGGGTTTAGTGCTCCCGGGATCGATCAGTGTTTATGGACACGGGAGTGCCCACTGATCGAATTCGGGAAGTCCGGTGTATCATCCTGGGCACCGACCGGAATATCGGGCCCATGGGACGCCGGTACCACTTTCAGAGGCAACGTCCCACCATTAGACCCTAATCCCGATCGCTATCCATACTCGTAGGCCGCGTCGGCGAGAGTCTCTCGTCGGGTTGGAAACCAAAGTCCCGGGTTTACTTTCTTTTCGTTCTTACGCTTTTATTTCCTTTCGTGACAACCATCCACCGATTCGGGCTAGCTCGCCCCTCGGGGTGATTTAGGTCCTACCTGACCCAAGCACAACCTCGCCTCCCTGAGTTCGATATTCCCGCACCCTACACTAACCGTGAAAATTGCGGTAAACGACACCGCGCCGCCGCATATCTCGCGGGGCGCCGGTCAAGTTTATGGCGCCATTGCCGGGGAGGCAACGTGCTTGATATTTTAGGATCTCTTGAACCCTCGTGTCTAGCTCACATCCCTACCTCGCGATAATTTTCGCATTCTCCTTTTTTTTTCTTTTTCTTATTTGTTTTTCTTATTTTTATTTCTTATTTTATCTGTTTCTTTCCCACTTGTCGCTTCACGGGTGTTTGTTGTTTTTCATGCGCAGGAGTTCAAGGAGTCTTGACGACTTGATTCCCCTCGATCCAGAGATTAACGCAACCCTTAGGCGTTTGGCCGCCGAGAAGCGAAGAAGAGAAGATCCCGAATCCATGGAGGAGAACACCCCACCTCACAAGTCTCTGCTGGAGTACTCGATGCCATCCATCGAGTCGACTTCTGCCATCCGATCTCCAGCTATTGCGGCCCAAAGCTTTGAGCTGAAGCCGTCTCTAGTGACATGGATCCAGCAGGACCATTTTGCGGGTGCGCCCATGGAGAGCCCGATAGAGCACCTGGACTCCTTCTTGGAGAAGTGTGACACCTTCCGAATTAATGGTGTCACTACAGAGGCTATCCGTCTGAAGCTGTTCCCTTTCTCTTTGCGGGACAAGGCCAAGCAGTGGTTAAGGGGGAAGGACCCCAATACTTTCAACACCTGGGAGAAGCTCTCCAATGCTTTTCTGACGAAGTTCTTTCCTCCGGGAAGACCATGAAGTTGAGGAGTGAGATCTCCTCCTTCTCCCAGGCCAGCCACGAGTCCTTGCATGAAGCTTGGACGAGATATAAAGAGATGCAAAGAAGATGCCCTCACCATGAGCTTCCGAAGTGGCAGATTATCAATCTGTTCTACAATGGGTTGAGGGATGACCTTAAATCTTCTATGGACGCCGCGGCTGGGGGTTCCATCATGTCAAGAAGCGAGGAAGATGCCGGGAATATTCTGGAAAACATGGCATCCAATAATGAGCGGTGGTGTGACGAGAGAGCCACACCAAGAACTGGGGGTATACACAGAGTCGAGGACGTCGACAAACTTTCAAGCAAGTTTGACTTGCTTTCGACCCAGATCTCCGCACTGATGGTAGGAGCCGGTTGAGCCGGTACACAGCAAGTTTCTGCAGTAGAGTCCGAATTCCTTGGGGAATTCGACGGTGGTGACATCTCACCACCGTTGGATCAGGCGAGCGCACTATTTTACAACCCCACGGGGAATGCGCCATATCCGCCAAGGACAAATTCCAACCCGGCCTACTCTCCCAACAACCGGAACCACCCGAATTTCAGTTACCGGCCACCATTTCAGCCCTCGCCGCCTCAGCAGCCGCAGCAACAAATTTATCAGCCGGCTAGACCACCGCAGAATCATGGTCAGCTGCAACCGTTTCAGCAGCAACCTCAGCAACAAACGTACGCTCCCAGGAATCAGCAGCCGTTCCAGCAGCAGCAGTATGGCCAACAGAGGGCCGCCCTCCGGTTGAGTCTCTCTTGACTAAATATATTACCAACCAGGAGAGGATCAACCAAAAGCTGGAAATGGGCCAGCGGACCCTCACGGACCAAGTAACCCAGCTGGGGTTACAGGTGGCGAACCTTGCAAGGTCACAAAACCAATTGCCGCCACAACCGGAGGTGAACCCGAGGGGAGCAACACAAACATCGGCACTCGTGCACGAGCACGCGAATGTGTCCGCTATCGTTCTGAGAAGCGGGACACAAAATCCTACTAGAGTGCCCCCTAGCAACCCGGAAGCACCATTGGTCGTTGAGAGACCGACTGAAAAATTAAGTGACACCGGTGCTTCGTCATCAAATCCCATGACTCTGGAGGGAGTGTCTGAAGAAGAGAAGAAGAAGGAGGAAGAGAGCCCAAGAGTGTATAAACCCGTTGTGCCATTTCCACAACGGTTGGCTCAGGCGAAAATTGATGAGAAATATGGGAAGTTCTTCGCCATGGTCAAGGACCTAAGCCTGCAAATCCCCTTCTTGGAGGCAATCGAAACAATCCCCTCCTATGCAAAATTCTTAAAAGATTTGGTGACCAAAGGGTCAAGAAAAGAGAAAGTGGTGCTGACGGTGGAATGTAGCGCTCTTATTCAGAGGGATAACCCGCCGAAGCTCAAGGACCCGGGGAGCTTCTCTATTCCTTGCACGATCGGGTCTGTGAAGATTCATCGTGCACTCGTCGATCTAGGAGCGAGTGTTAGCTTGATGCCCTTGTCGATGTACAGAAGAATAGGAATGGGTGATTTGGAGCCCACCGGGATGACCCTACAACTAGCTGACCGGTCGGTCAAATATCCTGTGGGAATTGTTGATGATCTCCCCGTGAATGTGAGAGGGGTGCATGTGCCTGTGGACTTTGTAGTCATGGACATGCCCGAAGACGCACACACCCCCATTATCCTGGGACGGCCTTTCATGGCCACTGCTGGCGTTCTTATAGATGTGAAGAACGGAAAACTCTCCTTGAACGTCAGCGGAGAGAAAGTTGAGTTTGACCTGGGACTATCCATGAAGCACCCCGACCCTCCTGATGACCTCCGGTGTAATTTGCTTGAGATAGAAGAAGAAAAGGCTGTAGAGGAGAGCTCCTGGGAGATTCTCCTGAGAAACCCCCCTGATGACTTGGGGAATTCTGAAGATGAAGAAGGCCCCGAAGACAAAGAAGCTGCTGGAAGACCGAGTGCAGCGAGAACGACCCCTCCCGGGTTCCCCAAGGTTCCTCCAGTGAGGAGAACGGGGAAAGAGCTCACGGACCTCACTAAAGACGAGGTCCGAATCCTGAAGAAGATGGCGGGAAGCAACAACACCAAGGAAAAGCCCCCGGATCTCAAGAACAAAGGGAGGGTGGTCGAGCAAGTATTTTTCCAGCCGCTGACTACCCTGAGCGCCTTCAGCTCCAACAAGGAAGAGATGCCTAAGTTTGGGCATCACCCGTATCAGCCACCATGAGCATCTCTTGCGGGCGTCGAGCCAACGACGTTAAACAAGTGCGCTTCATGGGAGGCAACCCATGTTCTAAACTTTTTCTCAAATTTTTAGCGTTATTTTTTACTTTATTTTATCTATTTCTGTAAATAAAATCAGCCGCGAGAACATCCGTTCGGGGACTTAATCAAATTTCTTGGTTTTTGCAGGAAACAAGCCCCAACCGATCGGGTGATAACTCACCCGATCGGTTGGGATGTGTCAGATACATGCCGAGATCTGTCCCCGAATGAACCGATCGGTTGAGTAATGAAGAGACCGGTTGGCAGACCGGGTGAGCTGGGGAGAGCTCTCAGAAATTTTTGGGGAATTATCAACCGATCGGTTGAGTTCATGCGTGATCGGTTGACGAGACCAGGTGAGCAGCCCTAAGTTCTCGGGAAAATGTGTGGAGCGGCCAACCGATCGGTTGACAACTCAACCGATCGGTTCGCCTGTAGTATTTCTTCGGCAAAATTTTCGACCTAACTGTCAACCGATCGGGTGACAAGTCACCCGATCGGTTCGACTTAAAACCCTATATAAACCCCCCCCCCCCCCCCCCCCCGACACCCGCTCGTTTCCATCTCGCCCGATCGCAAAAACCCCCAAAATCCGCCGTCGTTTCGCCTTCCCCTCTTCGCCAACAACCGATCTTCACTCCCCCACGCCCTCTACTCCTCCATTACTCCCACTCTCCACCTCCTTCATCAACCCCTCCATCATCTACACCCTCTCTCTCCTCCCATTCCGAGATTTTGACCTAATTTTCCCCCAAACCACCCCCGTTTCGAAAATTATTTCCGAAGGAGTTCGCTGCGGCTCCAAGCTACTCTCGCTGAACAGTGTGGGGACATCAACGAGCAAGCTCCGCCATTCCGCTTGGGTAAACTCGCTCCTAAGCTTATATTTATATATTTGCCCTATTTGTCGAGCTTGCTCGTTTGCTTGTGTTAGTGTGCATCCACGATTTTTGCACTAATTCTTGCTCGCACACACACATGGCTAAAGATAAGGATAAGGGGAAGGGTATCATGCGGGAAGAGGAGCCGTCTCGAAAGAGACGAAAACAAACACGCCCCCCTTCCCGTACACGAGCACTTACACTTGGCCCTCCTCCGCCTGTTGTCCCCCCTGTGGACCCAATGTTGGGCCCACACGGGTATATTTTCGGAACCAGGAGCACAAAGATTTTTACCGTAGGCTTGATGCTCGAGGGCATCTATCCACTAAGTTCCCGCACGCACGTACACTTGTCGATCTCGGTGTCTTCACCGAGGTCGAATCTATTTTTGCTAACTTAGGATGGTTGGCCTTTCTTAGTGCTCATGCAATATCCTTCCCGGCACTCACACTCGAGTTCCTCTCCACACTTACTTGGGAGTCCGGGTCGATCATTAAATTCAGGGTGCGTAACCGTAGTGTCACCACGGATCTGAACACGATCAACGATATATTTGGTTTCCCCAATCTTGGGGATGATTCCATCCGACACTACGGGTACACGCCCGAGTTTGATGTCGATCAATTCTGGTTCCGCCTCACTTTGATCCGTGATTACCCCCGAGGAAGGGCCAAGGCCTCCTCCATCATTCATCCCATGTTTCGTTTAGCCCACAGGATCATTTCATCTGCATTCTTTCCTAGGGACGAGTCTGGTACTGTGACTATCCCTGACCTCTTTATCCTTTGGGCCATGACTTTTCCTTATGTCCGGGATGATGATGGAGTCAGCTTCAGGGCCCCTACCGTCCCCATCCATGGCAGCGATTGGCTTGTTTACAAGCTACTCGAGATCAGCCGGGCCGGGAAGGGGAAGTTCTGTTGTGGGGGCATCATCACGATCATATGCTCTCACGCCCAATTCAATATCACCATCCCCAACAATCTTCCAGCTGCCGCAGGACCCTCACATCTCGATATTGATGTCCTGCGGCACATCCACATGATCAAGCCCCGCTCGTATGGGCGCTTCATATTTCATTATGGCCACCCCCAGCCCCTTACACCATCCTGCCCAACCCCGCTCGCATGACCCTTGCCCTCGTGGGAGATTGGACTTTTCCTCCTGATCCCGACTTCTTAGCTGGGTTGAATCTTCCTTTCTTTCCCGCAGACGCCCGCAGATCACTGTCCCCTGCCGCCCACTTAGGCGAGCAGGATATCCCTCCGTCTGTGGGAGATTTAGGGGCTGGCCCGAGTCGTCCTGTTTTTGCTCCAGGACCGATCACGTCTGAGCACCTCTTTGCGGCCATTTCTGGCCTTGTCTCCTGTGCCGGCATGACCACTGCCGCTGGCACCTCTTCGACCTTACCTGGCGGCACCACCTCTGCCTCGCGTCGGTCTACATCTTTTGGTCGCCGTCAGGTATCTGCCCGTCTGGGACTTGAGAGGGAGGTTGCTGCCCTTCGTGAGCTCGCGATGTCCTCTGCTTCCTCGGACCCATCGCCATCCTCCTTTCTTACTCACCCATGTTTCCTCGCACTTGAGAGGAACGTGGCCGCCATTCTCCGCCTTCTTACTCATATCCACGGACCACCCCCACCTTCACCACCCCCACCTTCACCACCCCCACCTTCACCACCCCGGCGATCTTCTCCTCCACCCACCCACACTTCCCCACATCCATCACCCCCCTCTCCACACTCATCTTCTCCACCTCCACGTCCCATCCCGGCATCCACTTCACCCCTCCCGACCACTTCCACCGCACCCACGCTACCTCCCTCTTCCTCTGTCACTCCATACGTGCGTCGGAGGAAATTACCGGTACGCTCCAGATCCCTCCCACCACCTCCCACTACCGTCACCACCACATCTACTTCCTCCATTTCCATTCCTCTCACCACCGCCTTGATCGCCTTCCTACCACCACCACCCACCACCACCGACACTCCTCCCATCATTCACACCACCACTGCCCCTATTCCTTCACCTCATTCCCCACTTCTCAGCACACCCCCAGCCTCCCCCGACCACCCATCACCACCCTCTTCCGAGGAGGACGAGGACTCACCTTCTGTTGCTTTCTGATTTTCCCTCTTTTGTTTTTGACTCCCCCTTGCTTATATCTGGATTTCATTGATCACATCATTTCGCTAGCACTTTCTGGTCTAGCTTGGGGGACGTCTGTTTTGTGTGCTGTCGTGTTTTGTTTGTTTTTCTCATTTTTGTGTGTGTGCTTGTTTTTCACTTTTTGAGTGTCGTGTCGTGTGATTTTATTTTTACTCTTCTTTTTGTATTGTTTGATTTTGATCTCGATCTTTCTTTCTTTTTCATGTTCATCTATGTGTTTTCCTCGTTTTCATTTCTTTTTGTGTCAGTGCATATTCCCCCCATTTTCATTGCCCTCCCGTACTCACTCATATTGCATTGAGGGCAATGCAAACTTCAGCTTGGGGGAGTCGCACTGTGTTCGTCATTTGAGTCCTTCTTTTCGTTTATTTGAGTCGTTTTTCTCCGTGTTTTTCTTTTTTCTCCTGGAGATGAATCCTTTGATGAATCGCCACAAAGTCACACACACACACCTAGCACTGCACCGATAATCACACTCACTAACCCTAGGATTTCGAGTCCTCTTGCATTTCACGCATCGTGGGTCCACTTAGCTTTTTGTGAGTCGTGTGTCATGACTAGCATTTGGTGTGCTTCTGCTTTGTGATTTCACTTTATATACCTGTCCAGGAATGACCCCTAGATTATCATGCTCCGATTTGAATATGCGGTATTTGTTTCCACTTTATGCAAGCTATATTTATATCGTATACTTCAATTCGCATGCGTCGGTATTCCACAACTAAGGACTAGGATAACCCATTTAGCCTGAGCTCTATTTAGCAAGAATAGTCGCCTTTGCCCGAGTGTTTAGATTTCGACTTCTTTTTTGTTTTACTTGGTGCAAATCCCCTCGTCGTGTACCGTTCTCCCACTTGGGAGAGTACACAAGTGTATAGCCAAAAACCCAAAAATCCAAAAAAAATGGGAGGAAAGAAATAAAAAACCCAAAGAAAAGAAAAAGATTGTATAGCCAAAAAGCCAAAAAAATAAGCAAATACCCAAAACCCAAAAAAATTCCCGTGTGAATATTTTCCTACTTGCCGAGAATAAAGGGAAGGCGAGAATTTGCACCGAGTGTTCTTCTCCACATCATCTCAACCTCCGTCGTTATCGAAAACGCTTGGCTTAGGAGCTATTTAGCTTGTATCTAAGCTATAGTGGCGTGATTTCCTTGACCCTAGTTGTGGAGTCCCCGATGCATGATACGCTTCTTTTCCCACTCTTCTCATGCATGCTTGAACTTATATTCGCCGCTTAATTCAATTCGGATCGATATTTTGGGTCATTTCTTGGATTTGTGTATATCGAGCCTTATTGCACATCGTAGAAAGCTTCACCATTTGCTAGCACACGACCACGCTCACTCGCGCTTCACTGCGTGGACCCACGACACTTATTTGGACTCGCTTTCCTAGGTTTAGTGGTGTGATTTGGCGTTTGCTCGCTTGGTGTGTCGTTTTTGATTTTGATGGCTCTGATGGACGATCTAGGGCTTAGAGTTTTCTTTTTCTTTCTTCCACTGTATTTTTCCCTTCCGAGCTCCTACTCTCACTCGTCTTCCTCGAGGACGAGGAAGAGTTCAGCTTGGGGGATTTTGACGTGCGTTTATATTTCATATATTCACGCACGTTTTCCTTTGTATTTCTCCGTGTTTTTCCGCCGTCTCTTATTCGTTCTAGTGTATTTTCCCGTTTTCTTTCACTTTTCTTTGTTTGTCCATGATTACAGGAGATTGACCACGTAGGGGACGTTTAATGATTATATCCCAAGTCCCCGGAGCAACGGGAGAAGTCACGCGTGATCCAGGGGGTCAAACGGTGAAGTATTCATCTTTCAGCCCCTCCCTCACCCGGTCGGTTGGTCATCTCCAACCGATCGGGTGATGCACGCATGCACCAACCGGTCGCTACCGCAGCTCACAAAGAAGTCACCCGACCGGTTCACAGACCGGTTCTGCGGGCGACTGTTCTCTGTTTTCTCGAGCAGAATTCCAACCTATCGGGTGATTCTCACCCGATCGGTTCATCTGTAGCTGAAGAAGATAAGCTGAAGACACGGGCGTTCAACCTATCGGTTCACCCTACTGCTTCAAGATCCAACCGGTCACTCAAGAACTCACCCGACCGGTTCATGTGATCGGGTGAAAACTCGCCGTTTTCTGATATCTATTTGTAACGGATCAACCGATCGGTTGACTTGTCAACCGATCGGTTGATGCGACGGCCTATATATAGAACCCCTAGGGTTCCAGAAACGAGAGTTGCTGTTTTTCTACTGTTTTATTTCCTTGTGACGACTGTAATTGTTACTCTTTTGTAAGTTTTCAGATCTTTCTAAAATTTTAGTATTGTCTTTATTACTCTATTACTTCTGCATTGCAATCGTCTGATTATGATTCCAACGGTTAAATTTCATTTAGATCGCTTTTTCATGAATTTTTGTGAGTAGTTCCCAAATCTGGGATTTTTGTGGAAACCCCTTCGGGGGCTCTCCCCGATGCGTCCGTAGGGTTAGGAAATCGATAGGGAGTAGGAATCTAACGGTTACGCGGGGTGTTTCATTGTCATCGGCGGGAAAAAGACCGCCTTTGACCGTCGGGCCAAGGGGGAATAAACTTGGCGGTTGACTCCCTAGCCATAGCTCACACCCTTAGCGTTGACGTCGAATCCTAGCACGCGGGAGCGGCAGGATGAGATGTTGGGAGTTATTGTTGCGGGTTTAGTGCTCCCGGGATCGATCAGTGTTTATGGACACGGGAGTGCCCACTGATCGAATCCGGGAAGTCCGGTGTATCATCCTGGGCACCGACCGGAATATCGGGCCCATGGGACGCCGGTACCACTTTCAGAGGCAACGTCCCACCATTAGACCCTAATCTCGATCGCTATCCATACCCGTAGGCCGCGTCGACGAGAGTCTCTCGTCGGGTTGGAAACCAAAGTCACGGGTTTACTTTCTTTTCGTTCTTACGCTTTTATTTCCTTTCGTTACAACCATCCACCGATTCGGGCTAGCTCGCCCCTCGGGGTGATTTAGGTCCTACCTGACCCAAGCACAACCTCGCCTCCCTGAGTTCGATATTCCCGCACCCTACACTAACCGTGAAACTTGCGGTAAACGACACCGCGCCGCCGCATATCTCGCGGGGCGCCGGTCACCTACGATATTGCAATTCTAACGCCATATTCGCGTTTCGTAAAGTTTTGTGGATTTTCAGGGATTTTGGAGCGATTCGGGACCCATTTTGGATATGAACACATCCGGCATACCCTGGAGCATGTTGGCGTAGCTCTACAGGAGTTCGCCTAGTTTTGGAGGCTTAAGGGAGGAGTAAAGGAGAATGCCAGGAGTGGAGGAGAAGCAGCTAGAAGAATCTCGAATTTCCCAGGCGACTCGACCGAGCAGAGCACCTGCTAGTTCGAGCAGAGGCAAGATGAAAAAAGGGAGCTGATACGCATGCTGCTCGGACCAAGCAGCTGGTGACTCGGTCGAGCAGCTTCTAATTCCGAAGCTCAATCAATCTCCTACTCGAGCCGAGCAGAACTCAGGGCCACCGATTTAGTAGGCTACTCGGTCCAGCATGGCTGACTCGGGCCAAGCAGACAGAGTGGCATTTTTTGGAGAAGCCCGACTCACTGACATGCTCGATCGAGCTGGAGGACTGCTCGACTGAGTCACTGACTCGGTCGGCGATTGACGTGTGTTTATATTCTATATATTCAAGCACGTCTTCTTTGTGATTTTTCGTTGATTTCCCTCGTTCCGTGTCCTTTCTCTTGTGATTTTTAGTGTTCTTTCACTTCTTTGTGTTTTTGTGTAAATGCAGGAGATTGCTAGCATTGGGGACGTATAAAGAAGATATCATGAGTCACCGGAGCAACAGGAGGAGTCAAGCACGATCCAGAGGGCCAAACGACGAAGAAATCAATATTTTAGCCCTCAACCGATCGGGTGGACAGATCCACCCGATCGGTTGATGCACGCGTATCTGACTCAAACAGGAGCTGAAGTGAAGAGCAGCTCACCCGATCGGTTCAGTGATCGGGTGAGATCGACAGAGCTCTCTGTCTTTTTGGGCTTAATTCCAACCGATCGGGTGACATATCACCCGATCGGTTCATCTGAAGCTGAAAATCAACAAACGACGACCCAGTCATTCCACCCGCTCTCCTCAGCGACTGGTTGATGCTTTTGAAGCCCGACGACCAAAGCAACTGTCAGCTCACCCGATCGTTGACATTTCAACCGATCGGGTGGCCTTTTCTTCCCCTTTCGCACACTGCTGCTCATTCATTGAAGATATGCTATCATTCCATAGGGATTTTGGGTGATCTCTTATTTTTTGATGTCAGCATCGTCGTTATCTTTCCAACGATAGGTCGTATGCCTAAATCCGATTTTTCTACATTTTTCTAGAATTTTCTGAGCGCAGCTGTGTGCTGACATTGGCTGTTGTCTGAAATTTAACTTCAACGGATCGGTTGGGAGTCCAACCGATCGGTTTAGAGTCCAACCGATCGGTTGGAGTCAATTTCAGAATGTTTGAGTTTCTATTTATTTCCACCCGATCGATTGATACTTCAACCGATCGGGTGGACCTGTTTTGGCAGTTTTGCTGGGTTTTCTAGACCCGAACCATTGGGTTTTTTTAGGGGTCTTATAAATACAAGTAAGGGCACGACTTGGGGAGGATCTTCTCTCATTTTTTCAGCAGTTTTCTCCCCATTTCTTGGGAGCTTTAGGTTAGGTTAGATTAGGTTTTCTACTTCAATAAATCTTGTAAAGGATTGAAGATTCAATGGAAAGATAAGTATTACTTTTCCTATTTCATTGATTTGTGTTATTTTCATTTTGCTCAATGATGAATGTTTGTTTGGATTTATTGATTACTATCATGTTCTTCATCATTGAGTAGTGTTTGACGAACCCTAATATGGGTTAGAGTAGGATTGATGCTTGGAATTTACATTTGGCTTGATTGCATGGTGTGTGTTCGATGGAATGTGTCAATGGGGATTTCTAGCAATCAGAGTCCAATTCGTATGGCAACACACTAGTTGTGTTGGGGATTGGGGTCCGGTGTCTTCTCCAGTCAAGATCCGCTTCGATGTATTGCTAGAAATTACATTCGACCTATTTGCCCATTAGGGTTACGCGGAGGCATTTTATTGTCATTGGAGGGAGAAAGACCGCATCTGACCATCGGGCCAAGGGGGAATAAACTTGGCGGTTGACTCCCTAGCCATAGCCCACGCTCCTAGCATAGACATCGACTCCTCGCACGTGGGAACGGCTTGGACAAAATGTTGGGAGTTATCATTGTGGCCTTAATGCTCCCGGTTGCGGAAGGTGTTAATGGACATGGGAATGCCCACCGTCCGAAACCGGGTAGACCTAGCGTACTAGGCATCGACCGGAATATCGGGCCCATAGACACTAGGTACCACCTTTAGGGACAATGTCTCACCCTGGGTCAAGTCAAATGCCAAGTGTCATGAGTGCTCTAGCCCGTGTTAGCGGGGATTCATTTCTTGTCTTTTTTATTTCTTTCTTTTATTTCTACACTTCCACCCATATTATCCGCGTAGCTAGCACACAACCTAGGCGAGGCTAGTAGCCATTCAAGCCATCCACCTCCCTGAGTTCGATAAACTCGCACCCTACACTAAGCGTGCACTTGCGGTAAAACGACACCGCGCCTAAACCGTAAACGGGGCGCCGGTCAAGTTTTTGGCGCCATTGTCGGGGAGGTGTTCGGTTTGATATTAGCTTAGCTTAGGTTTGTTAGACTACGTAAAAAAAATACAATAACCAAGAAATTTTTCCCCCACCATTATATTATCTTTTTGTTATTTTCTTATACTATTGACGCTCCTCTCTAGTTTTCTTATTTTTATTGTCCAGGTATCTTTGGTATAACCATGTGGAGATCAAATTTCGATGCTCAGATGGGAGGATACGATCCTTATTCGGTTGTGGTTTATGAGACTTGCGGGATGGTAGGGCACATGCATTATGATTGCCCATTTACGCTTGAGAACCTCCCCCTACACCAAGGCAAAACATTTTCCCACAACCTTAGCCCAAACAACTCACATCCATTTCCTCAACCTTATATCCATCCACCAATGCAACAAGAATCAAGCCTCGTGTCTCTCCGTGAAAGTGCCATGTTTAACCAAGGCCAAATATTACAAAACTTGATGGTACCAATCATCGAGCCTACACCAAAGAGACGGGATGAAGGAGAGGATATACCCACTTTCATGGTTGAGACCACCATCTCATCGGCCACTATAGACACATCTCAAGCCGATACCCCATTTTTCCAACACTACCACTTGGGTGACAAAGCATTTTTTGATGATGATAGTGAGGATGGGGTGATTTCTATAGGATCTGTGGGAGAGACTTCTTGTCTTGATTTGGATACCCTACATGAGTCCTATGAGAGCACCGAGGAGTTTACAGAGCTTATACATACCAACGAGGAGGGTGTGCGTGAGGACGAGGACACCACGACCACAAACGAGGGGTCCGCCCCACATCCACCTCCACAGCCATCTCTGTCACAGCTTCCTCCTTGGTCTGTGGTCAATCATGATGATGTCATTCAGGACATCGGGCAGATGGTGGAGTATGAGCATATCGTCGAGGAGAATGTGAATGAGGGCTTGGATACGATGGTCCACTTCATGGAGCCCGAGTCACATCTACCTCTACCGTCGCTCCCCATTTCTTTTACGGCTGAGCACCTACTTGAGCATATTGCCCCTATTCAAGGAGATTTTCATACTTACTCTCACTCCACTTTTGAGTCTCGCTTTTCACGTCCTATTTCTTTAGACTTATATGTTTTTGACACACCATATATCTCGCAGGACACAGGATCTATTTCCCTCGAGGTATGCTGCGGTGCGTCACTACCTAGAGATCAACTTCTCATGGAGAGCGAGAATTCGGCCGTCACTAGTACAGAGGATAGCGACCCATTCTCAGGGAGTATTCGTCACCCGTTTATTATTTTTCCATCTAATGTTGACGATTATCTCTGGGATACATTTATTTTGGGAAATAATTTCTTGCCATGGACTAATGCACCTCGTCCTTTGCAGGTCACCGGTGGACACCTACGAGGGATGCTTGGAGGTGCATTGTTTGGGTCCATTGGCACACGTGGCACAGCGCTTCTGGTGGAGCCACAGAAGGAGCAGTTAGAGTAGCTACCTGCCCCACTCCAGATCTTAGATCCACATATGCTCAGGTGTATCTTAATCTAGTAGTGTAGAAATTTAGAGCTTTTTAGTTTAGATTAGAATAATCTCGTCTCCTCTCATTAGCGAGGGGAGCGTATCTAGGATTTGCTTTTGCATCATAATAACCCATCATGTCGTGCCCTTCTATCATTTCACCCCATCCTCTACCGAGGAGGACGAGGACTCGTCCTCTCCTGCATTTTGATTTCTTTCTTTTTCTTTTCCGATCTTCTCCCTAGCATTTTTCTGCATCACATTGATCATATCATTTCGCTAGCATTGCCCTGTTTAGCTTGGGGGAAATCGACTTTTGTGCATATTGTCATGTGACTTCTTTGTCGTGTGTTTGTTTTTATGTGATGTTTATTTGTGTGTTTCTTTTTCTTTATTTTTCAGTTTTGTTTGTGTGTTTTTTCATGTTTTTCACTTTTTTGTGTCGGTGCGTACTTCCCCCCAATTTCGTTGCCCTCCCGTATTTACTACTATTGCATTGAGGGCAATGCAAGTTTCAGCTTGGGGAAGTCGCACTTCGTGCGTCAGTTGTGTCTTTTTCTTCGTTTTTGAGTCGTTTTCCTTCGTGTTTTTCTTTTTTCTTCTCTTCTTTTTATCTCTCTCCTAGAGATGACCCCATATGATGAATTACCACTAAATCACACACACACCTAGCATAGCTTTGATATTCACATTCACTAACCCTTATGAAGCCGAGTCCTATTGCATTTCATGCATCGTGGGTTCACTTGCTTTTACGTGAGTCGTGTGTCGTGACTAGCTTATGGTGTGCTTCTACTTTGTGATTTTGATTTATATACCTGTCCTGGGATGACCCCTAGATTATCATGCTTCGATTTGAATATGCGGTATTTGCCTCCCCTGTCTACTTCTATATGCATGGAATATATTTATATCGTATACTTCAATTCGCATGTGTCGGGATTCCACAATTAGGACTAGGATAACCCATTTAGCCTATGCTCTGATTAACGAGATATATCTCCTTTGCCCAAGTGTTTAGATTCCGATTTCTTTTTTATTTTACTTGGTGCAAATCCTCTCGTCGTGTACCGTTCTCCCATTTGGGAGATTACACATGTATATATCCCAAAATCAAAAAATCAAAAAAAAGGAAAGAAAAACACAAAAATAGAAAAGAAAAGAGAAAAGAAATATATATATATGTAGCCAAAAATCCAAAAAAATACAAATACCCAAAACCCAAAAAAATTCCAGTGTGAATATTTTCCTACCTGCCAAGAATAAAGGGAAGGTGAGAGTTTGCACCGAGTGTTCTACTCCACACCTTCTCAATCTCCGTCGTTTTCGAACACACTTGGCATAGGTACTTTCTAGCAATTATCTAGGCGATAGTGTGGTGATTTCCTAATCCCTAGCTGTGGAGTCCCCGATGCATGATAAGCTTCTATTCTTATACTCTTCTCATGCATGCTTGAGTTACTATTCACCGCAATTTCGAATTGAATCGATATTTGGGTCGTTGCTTGGATTTGTGTATATGGAGCTTTATTACACAATGTAGATAGTGACACCGTCTGCTAGTACACGACCACACTCACTCGTGCTTCATCGCGTGGGCCCACGACACTTGTATGGACTCATATTCCTTGGTTTAGTGTTGTGATTTGTCGCTTGCTTGCTTAGTGTAGCGTGTTTGATTTTGTCGGCCCTGACAGGTGATCTAGTATTTTGATTTCTCTTTCTGTCTCTCTCTCTCTCTCTCTCTCTATTTTTTCCTCTAACCTCCTACTCTCACTCGTCTTCCTCGAGGACGAGGAAGGGTTCAGCTTGGGGGATTTTGACGTGCATTTATATTCTATATATTCACGCACGTATTCTTCGTGATTTTCCGCTGTTTTCCATCGTTCCGTGCCCTTTCTCTTGTGATTTTTAGTTTTCTTTCACTTCTTTGTGTTTTTGTGTAAATGCAGGAGATTGCTAACGTTGGGGACGTATAAAGAAGATATCATGAGTCCCCGGAGCAACGGGAGGAGTCACGCGCGATCCAGAGGGCCAAACAACGAAGAAATCCATATTTCAGCCCTCAACCGATCGGGTGGATAGAGCCACCCGATCGGTTGATGCACGCGTATCCGACCCGGACAGGATCTGAAGTGAAGAGCAGCTCACCCAATCGGTTCAGTGATCGGGTGAGATCGACAGAGCTCTCTGTCTTTTTGGGCTTAATTCCAACCGATCGGGTGACATATCACCCGATCGGTTCATCTGAAGCTGAAAATCAACAAACGACGACCCAGTGATGCCACCTGCTCTCATCAGCGACCGGTTGATGCTTTTGAAGCCCGATGGCCAAAGCAACTGTCAGCTCACCCGATCGGTTGACATTTCAACCGATCGGGTGGCCTTTTCTTCACCTTTCGTGCACTGCTGCTCATTCATTGAATATCTGCTATTATTCCAGAGGGATTTTGGGTGATCTCTTATTTTTCTAGCTTCGGCATCGTCGTTATCTTTCCAACGATAAGTAGCAGTCCCAAATCCGATTTTTCTACATTTTTCTGGAATTTTCTGAGCGCAGTTGTGTGCTGAAATTGGCAGCTGTCTGAAATTTCACTTCAACCGATCGGTTGGGAGTCCAACCGATCGGTTGGAGTCAATTTCAAAAAGTATGAGTTTCTGTTTATTTCCACCTGATCAGTTGATACTTCAACCGATCGGGTGGGCCTGTTTTCGCCGTTTTGCTGGGTTTTCTGGACCCAAACCCTTGGGTTTTTTGAGGGGGCTTATAAATACAAGTAAGGGCACGACTTGGGGAGGATCTTCTCTCATTTTTTCAGCATTTTTCTCCCCATTTCATGGGAGCTTTAGGTTAGGTTAGATTAGGTTTTCTACTTCAATAAATCTTGTAAAGGATTGAAGATTCAATGACAAGATAAGTATTTCTTTTCCTATTTCGATTTCAAAATCAATGAACATATGCTAAACTAGGATAGTTCTATGTTTTACCAGAAGGAATCCAAGACATAATATCCTAAAGGAATAAGTTAATTGGTCAAGATGATTGTTTAAGGAATATCAACCCAAGATCAAGTTAGATAGTCTAAAACAGGTTCTCACTGACCTTAAAGTGTCCTTCCTAGCACAAGCTTACGGACAATGATTTCCTTGAGATCTGTGTCCATCAAAATAAAAGCACACTACCTATCACTCGCCTCTATGAGGGGAGACTTGAACATACTAATATTCAAAGCAAGTTTCTTCATACAATTTGTTGAGTCAACTCAATGTTAGATGGAAAATGGTTTCGATCGGCAAGATTCGAAACTTCGATCAAACTGTTTGACTCGAAGATGAGTGCACGAGCGGTGCAAGACCATGTATCTAAGTCAGATCTTCAGTCAAGCAACTTGTTGAGTCAACTTAAGGTTGTGAAGCTCAAGTATTTGGATACGTAAGGTGCTTGCACAGCCAATATTTTTTTTGGGAAAATGTTGTCTAAATGTGATTTAGAACGGAGAAGGCACTGAGGAAAGTCGGTTGAAAAGAAAGTTTTGACTATGATAAGAAAAGGCAAAAGTAGGAGGAACTGAAAACGTGACATATTTGATGTCACGATTTAAGGATGATTGTTTACAAAAGGAGAACATATTTTGGCGAATGTCGTTACTTTGCTCCTAAAGCAATGTCTCGGTGTGAATGTTTTGTATAACGATATTGTATTAAATATTAATACATGAATATGCAAGTTATAGAAACTTTATCTATGGAAAAATAGACTAGTCCGAGAATAGACTTGACAAGTCACATAAAGAGAGTTTTAATCTCTCGTATTATGAGTCGAAAGACACTTATAAGTCTTGCCTCAAAGGTATGATGGCCAAACTCCTTCTGTAAGACAGTGGGAAAACGAGTTGGAGAACTCACAGGTCTTATACATAAGGATGTGTTGCGGGTCAATTCCACCTTACAATGAGATTTATATATTGGAAATTAAGGGTACGATGATTACAGGTTAATTGGGTTTTAGTAGAGGCTAAAACACTGGATTCAATATCGCTCGAAGGTCACCGACCACTTGGGAGAATGGTTGAGCTTCCTGTATAAAGAGTAGCTCGTCAGAAAGGCTGGGTTGGCTGTTAACTCGTGGCCTCTCGATGGTAAAGTCGGTATGTGACTTGTTAGAAGGAGGCGGGACACGCTGGCCGATCTTAATGCAGAGCGACCTAACGTAGAGAGCTTACGTGGAAGGCACAGATATGTGGACGATATCCAGCGTTGTGTATAAATGAGAGTTTAAGATTTCTACTCACTAACCCTGTTATCGATGACTAGAGGGAGGTATTTATAATAGGGAGAGTCGGTTGATTGTCGTCCAATCAGTTGTCGCTTCTGCTTAGCTGGGGTCCAGCTGGTGCTTTATTGGAGTATTAATGGGGATGCGATGGGTCTACGAGGGTGTCAGAGATATTTTACACCGCCTTAATCAATTATTAATTGGGACGCGATGGGCAGCCATCAGTTCTTTTCTTTAACCTTTTGAATTAATTGGATGTGTAGGTGGTCCTACGTCACTCTGTTAGAGATATTTATGGGCTGCCAGTTCACCGAAGGTCACCCTTGGAGAGAATAGAGCTTGGCATCTGAGCTCAGTGTCCCAAGCTTCCTCCGATCGACCCTCCTATTTTCGTCGACGGAACTAGCTTTGTCAGTTGTTGGGTGATCTTTACGATTGGCTGGCAAGCTTTCCATTTGATGAATTGGGCGAGCCTCTCTCTATTTGCCGGACTGGCTTTTTGCTTGGCTGGAAGAACTTCTCGCTAGCGGCTCGCTCTTGTTCCGGTTGGCCGGTGAGTTATTTTCTTGGGCTACAACTATTTGGGCCTTCATTTTCCGGTCCGACCATCAGGCCGTAACAATTGCCCCTGTCATTCGAGTTCGAACCTGGAAGCATGGCTCTGCTCGGATGACACATCACATCCTTATTGGCCGATCGACGGCATTAATTTGAATCGATCACCAAATCTTCTTAGGTCATCATGATGATTCGGGGATGGGGAGAATCGAGGTGTCAGTTCGCTCTGAGCGTGACGCATGGCCAATCTACCCGAGGGGGGAAGTTGAGGCACCAAACTCATCCAGATCATGCCACATGGCCTGCCTTGAGCGACTCAGATCAGCTCTTACACCCTATAGGAAGAGATGGGGGGTAATTGAGAGTAACTTTTCTTCTCTTTTTGAATTTCTGTTTCCCTCGTTCGTGTTGTGAGATTCTGCCGCTGCCGTCGTCGCTGTCGCTACACCATCGTCATCGAAGATTTGACCGTTTTTTCTTTCTCTAGGTATCCCCTCGACCTTTTCTATGGCCTCATCCCCCTCTTCTGCTTCTGATTATATTGCTGAGTAGTTTTTTAGTTAGTTGGAGAGTGGCCGCACCGTCAAACAGGAGGAGCCGGAGGTGTCTTGGCTGGAAGAGCACCCTCGCTCTGAGGGTGACCCAGCCGTCGAACTTGCCATCGCCTCGTCGTCATCAGCCTATAGTGACCCTAATAAAGGGAAATAGCCTCGGTCAGCCCTAGGACCTCGGTGGCCGATGAAGATTCTACGGAGGTCCCGGCGGAGATCCTAGCCATTGTGGCCCACACGCCGACCTCCTTCATCACTCTTATTCACTCTAAGTACATCAGGCCGCTCTATTCTATTCACCTCCCCGAGTTTTTCGAGTGGGTATGCTCCCCAAGAGATCATGAGGTCGGGGTCTACGCCTAGACCTTTGCCCTTAGGCTCCGGTTCCCTCTCCATCCCTTTCTTCTGCTCGTCCTACACTTCCTCGAACTCCCCCTCTTTCGAATGATTTCGAACTCCATCAGCTCCATGGTTGGCTTCCTCGTCCTTTGCACGGGGAGTGGCATAAGTCTGACCTTGCCATTGTTTTAGTATTTCTTCACAGCCAAGCGCAAGGGGGTGTACTACTATGTTTGTGCAAGGAGGGGTCGGCCTCTTGTTCTCAATCTGTCGGGCAAGATAAAAGATTGAAAAGAGAAGTTCGTCTTTGTCTTGACGCCCAAAGACCTAGCTTTGAGGTCGAACTGGGGAACGCTGTATCCCTCAGTGAACAATGAAGTGGTCCTTGGGACGGCCGACCAAGAGAATGCCAGTATCTTGGAGGAGATCCCCAATGAAAGCAAGGACTTTTAGAGCATGTTCACGAACGAGCAGATAGTCAAGAACAGCTGGCTTGAAGGTAATTGGAGCTTCATGATCCACCCTTGATTTGCTCACCCTGATCTGTTGTGTATTTCTAGGTTCGGCCATGAGTCTCTCGAGGGAGGAGATGAAGAGGATGGCCAAGGAGCAGGTGACCAAGGGCTTGGCCAAGGTCAAATAGAAGCGAGGCAAGGAGGGAACAAGCACTGCTCAGGCCGAGAAGGAGGAGTGGAGGAAGAAGACAAGAGTGGAGGCTGTGCCTTCCTCTCTTCTTTCCCGAATGAGCATGGCGGCATCAGGCCCTCCCATCGACCTCGACCCGTCCTAGGAGCAGTTGGTTGCCACAATGGCTACGGTGTACTAGGACCCATTTGGTCGTCGTGACCAGCATGACCCCAACCAACTTGGTCATGCCCTTTGGTCGTGCCTCTGGGTTCTTCGGCTAGGTCAGCCCAGACTGGCCAGGCAACGGCAGCTAATCGCTGGCCCTATGGATGCCTGCCGTCGGGGCTAGGAAAACCGGTCCACCTGAGCTGCGAGGCGGCGCTTGCTTTTTTCAAGTTGAATAAGGCCAAGCTCCTCACTCTTCCAACAAGGGAGACCACTGCTCCACTCTACCCGGTGGGCGCCTGCAAAATGGTGTTTGATGAGGCCGGGGTTACGACCCGCCGAGCCGAGAATAGCGTGCTGCACAAGGACCAAGCATATCTAGCAAATGTTGACATGTAGAGGCTCTGCTTTATGGATGTTTGGCTCAACATGCAGGTTTGTCACTTTTCTTAATCAAGATACCACTTTTCTCAGAAGATTCACGCTCACGTCCCTTACTGCTTTTGTGTAGATGGACGCAGTGTTGGTGTCCCTCCAACATCACTCCACGGTGGAAAGCAGGGCCGAGCGCACCATTGCAAGGAAGGTGGCCGAGCTTGAGGCCATGAAGAAGGAGGCCGAGGAGAATAAAAAGGCCATGGAGGACAAGTTAGTGACCCTTCGGAGTTATTATGAGGTCCAGAAGGAGCCGATCTCCGAGCTGGAAAAAGCTAGAGAGGAGGCCGAGCAGAAGGCCATGGGTGAAGAAGTCCAGAGGGTCGTTGCTAAGAATACACTTGCCAGGGAGATGGAGGCCTGCCAGAAGAGGATCACCGAGCTCGAGAGGCAGCTGGAGGAGATGGAGAAGATCGACCTCGAGGCAATCAAGTTGGAGGCTGTCAGCCGGTACCAGCTCTAGGAGTTCGTCCCCACTTTGGCAGAGACCATGGACAAGGGCTTTGAGGAGGGCCTTGAGACGGGCTTTGAGAGATTCAAGAAGGGGATGACGAAGTACTACCCCAACTTGGAGATCGACTTTTCCTGGTTGTCGATGGTCTCCGACAATGAGGGGAAGGCTTCCACTCCACCGGGCGATGAGCGTGGGTAGGCGGAGGTGTAGTCGGGGAGGGCGAGTTATCGATGTCGGGCTGGTGTTGGGGCCGAACTTCTCTGTCATTTCTTGCTTTGGTTTAAGTCCGAAGGACTTTTTGTATGAATGATGTGGTGTAATCAGAGTGACAATTAAATGAAAAATTTGTCGTTTGTTATAAAAATTTGTTGTTTGTTGTTGTACGCCTTGTCCCTCCCTATGTATGCCCCCAACATTTGGCATAGACGAGCTTCAGGTCGAGGAAAGGTGGAATGTTGTGTAGACACTATAGAAAAATTTGTAGAGAACTTACTCGTGCAATTAGGTTGGCGATTCCCCTTATTGGAGAGCATTGGTCGTCCCTAGACTGAGTAGTGGTCCGACCTTGGGGACGACACATGGAAGCAGAGCCTCGACAAGGAAGGGGCGTAGTCTGGAGACCCATGGGTGGCCTATCGAGGGCACAACATAGGAACCTACCTCAGATCTCTGATAGGAAAGGCACAAGACCCGTAGCCTGCCCCAAGCCCTTGGGCGATCTATCGGGGGTGCAGCCCGTAGCCTGCCCCGGATCTCTGATAGGGAAGGGGCAAGGCTCGTAGCCTGCTCCAAGCACTTGGGCGACCTCTCAGGGACATAGCCCGTAGCCTGCACCGTATCTTTGGTTGGGAAGTGGCACGGCACATAGCTTGCCCCAAGCCCTTGGGTGGCCTATCAGGGGCACACCCCATATCCTGTCCCGGATCTTTGGTAGGGAAGGGGAAATACCTGTAGTCTACACCAAGCGCTTGGGCGACCTATCGGGGGCGTAGCCTGTAGACTGCCCCAGATCTCAGATAGGGAAGGGCAAGGCCCGTTGGCTGCCCCAATACATTGGGCAACCTATCGGGGGGTGCATCCCGTAGCCTGTCCTGGCTCTCTGGTAGGGAAGGGGCAAGGCTCATAGCCTGCACTGGATCTTTGTTTGTGGTGAGGTAGCTTGCTCCTAACGATCAGGCTGGCCTAAGTGGAAGCGTTCCGATTTTGGGGTGGAGCTGAAATTCAAATTGAGACAATAATTTAGGACACATTTTATTGATAATATTTGAGCAAGTGCTCGGCATTCCATGGGCGAGCTAACTCCTCGCCCTCCCTTGTCATGAATATGTAGGTCATCGACCCTACAATGTCAGTTATTTTATAGGGGCCTTCCAACTTTGCTGCGAGCTTTCATTTACGGATGATATCTGGTTTGAATGTTGCATCTCTGAGGACGAGATCGACAGCCCTGAAGCTCCGCTTATTTACACGGGAGTTGTAGTGTCGGGCCATCCTCTGGCTGTGCTTTATGTGGCTTGTCAGAGCCCGATCCCTTACCTCGTCGATGAGTTCTACGTTGATGTCGAGGCCTTCTAAATTGGCTTCTTCATTGAAGTACATGAGCCAGAGAGAATCCTCGCCGACCTCCACCAAACGACGGCCTCTACTCCATAAGCGAGCATGAAGGGGCTCTCACCGATCGAAGTTTTGTAGGTCGTGCAGTATGACCAAAGGATGTCGGGCAGCTCGTCTGGCCATGATCCATGGACGCTGCTGACCTTCTTCTTTAGGGGCCCAAGGATGCATTTGTTCGTCGCGTCTGCCATTCCATTTCTTTGTGGATGGGCCATAGAGGAAAAGTGGAGGTTGACACCCCAGTCTGAGTAGAAGCTTCTGAAGTCCGAGAAGAAGCTTCTGAAGTCCGAACAGTCGAACTGTTTCTCGTTGTCCTTCACTATAGAGCGGGCTATCCCAAAGCGGCATATAATGGACTTCCAGACAAAGTTCTTCTTCTCCTTCCAGGTGATACACGCTAGTGGCTCTACCTCGATCCATTTGGTGAAGTAGTCAATGGCGGTGACGATGTACTTCCTTCCTCCTGACGCATGTGGGAACGGTCTGAGGATGTCGAAGCCCCATTTGGAGAATGGGACCGGGCTGATGATTGGAATCAGGTCGGTCGATGGGGCAAGGGTATGCTTGTAAAATCTTTGGCACTCCTCACACCGCTTGACATACTTGGTCGCGTCGTCCAACATAGTTGGCTAGTAATGCCCTGACAGATTACCTTGTGTGCTATGGTGCAGCTACCGTAACGATTCCCGCAGAGACCCTCATGAATCTTGCGGATGACCTGCACAGCTCTGATGGGCCCAATGCATTTCAAATAAGGAAAAACATCTTATCTTGCACGACGCTTCCAATAAAGCACGCCGTCGAAGATCACGAACGTCTAGACCTGCCTTTCGATCTTCCGTGCTTCTAGCCGATCTTCGACGAGATAGAGGACGAGCAGTTCTTGACGTGCGTTTATATTTCATATATTTGCGCACGTTTTCTTCTGTGTTTTTCCGTATTTTACCACCGTCTTATATTCGTTTTCTCGTGTTTCTTGTTTTCTTTCACTTTTCCGTGTTTTTCGTATTTTGCAGGATTTTACTGGCATAGGAGACATAAAACGACGATATCATGAGTCTCCGGAGTAACGGGAGGATTCACGCGTGATCCAGGGGGTCAAACGACGAAGATTTCATCTATCAGCCCCTCACCCGACCGGTTGGTTATTTCCAACCAATCGGGTGATGCACGCGTACACCACCCGGACACAAGTTGGAGCGGCCAAGAAGTCACCCGGTCGGTTCAGTGACCGGTTCAAACGCCCCAACTCTCTAGAAATCCGATGTTGAATGCCAACCGATCGGGTGACATTCACCCGATTGGTTCACCTGTAGCCGATTCTCCGAAGCCACAACACGGAGAGATCAACCGACCGGTTCACCCGACAGCACGAAGATCCAACCGATCAGCTGCAACCTCAACCGACCGTGCCGTGGTGACCGGGTGGGATCCTATTTTGCGCTACCAAAGAAATGAAGCAGGTCACCCGATCAGGTGACTTTTCACCCGTTCGGGTGATTTCGTATTCTATAAATAGAACCCCTAGGTTTTCCAGAAACGAGAGTTGTTATTTTTTGCTGTTTTTTCTCTTTCTTGACGGCTGTAATTTTTCATGTATTTGTAAGTTTTTCGATCTTTGTCAAACTTTAATATAGTGTTATTAGCATTGCTCTTACTGCTTTCCAATCACCTGATTATGATTTTTATGGTCGATTTCTATTTAGATCGCTTTTTACTAAATATGTGTGAGTAGTTCCCAAATCTGGGATTTTGGTGGAAACCCCTTCGTAGGCTCTTCCCGATGTGTCCATAGGGCTAGGAAATCGATAGGGATTAGGAATCTAACGGTTATGCGGGGTGTTTTATTGTCATCGGTGGGAAAAAGATCGCCTTTGACCGTTGGGCCAAGGGGGAATAAACTTGGCGGTTGACTCCCTAGCCATAGCTCACGCCCTTAGCGTAGACGTCAAATCCTAGCACGCGGGAGCGGCAGGATGAGACGTTGGGAGTTATCGTTACGAACTTAGTGCTCCCGGAGTTGGTCAGTGTTAATGGACACGGGAGTGCCCACTGACCGAACCCGGGAAGTCCGGCATATCATCCTAGGCACCGACCAGAATATCAGGCCCATGGGACGCTGGTACCACTCTTAGAGGCAACGTCTCACCATTAGACCCTAATTCCGATCGTTATCCTACCCGTAGGCCGTATCGGCGAGAATCGCTCGATAGGGTGGAAACCAAAGTCTCGGGGTTTTCCTTTATATTGTTTATCCCTTGCATTCCATTTACTGTGACAACCATCATCCGATTCGGGCTAGCTCGCCCATGGGGTGAATTTGATCCTCCTTGACACAAGCACATCCACGCCTCCTTGAGTTCGACCCCCAAGCCACACTACAACACCGTGCGCTTGCGGTTACAAATATTTAAATCTCACGCCCCCAATCATACCATTGCAAACATCAAACACATGCATAAGCGGGGGGGGCGTCAGTTCTCCTTCCTCCGGATTTGCGAGCAACTGTGGGATTTGCAGATAAGCTTTCAGCTCGCCAAAGGGTTGGGCACAGGAGTCTCCCACTCGACTTCCTTCCTCACACCTGACCGGCGCCCTGTTTACGGTTTGGACACGGTGTCGTTTTACCGCAAGTGCACGGTTAGTGTATGGTGCAGGTTTATCGAACTCAGGGAGGTGGAAGGCTTGAATGGCTACTAGCCTCGCCTAGGTTGAGTGAGAGCTACGCGGATGATATGGGTGGAAGTGTAGAAATAAAGAGAAGAAATAAAAAGACAAGAAAAGAATCCCTGCTAACACGGGCTAGAGCACTCATGACACTTGGCATTTGACTTGACCCCGGGTGAGACATTACCCCTAAAGGTGGTGCCTAGCATCCCATGGGCCCGATATCCGGTCGATGCCTAGTACGCTAGGTCTACCCGGTTCCAGACGGTGAGCATTCCCATGTCCATTAACACCTTCCGCAACCGGAAGCATTAAGGCCACAATGATAACTCCCAACATTTCATCCAAGCCGTTCCCACACGTGAGGACTCGATGTCAACGCTAGGGACGTGAGCTGTGGCTAGGGGATCAAACGCCAGTTTTATTTCCCCTTGGCCTGAAGGTCAGAGGCGGTCTTTCTCCTGCCAATGACAATGAAACGCCCCCGCGTAACCCTAATGGCCAAATAGATCGAATGTGATTTCTAGCAATACATCAAAGCGGATCTTGACTAGACAAGACACCGGACCCCAATCCCCAACACATCTAGTGTGTTGCCGTATGAATTGGACTCAGATTGCTAGAAATCCACATTGACATATTCCATCGAACACATACCATGCAATCAAGTCAAATGTAAATCCCAAGCATCAATCCTACTCTAACCCATATTAGGGTTCACTCAATGATGAAGAACATGATAGCAATCAATAAATCAAAACAAACATTCATCATCAAGCAAAATGAAAATAACACAAAACAATGAAAATGAGAGAAAAGATACTTATCTTGCAAATGAATCACCAATCCTTTACTAGATTAATTGAAGTAGAAAACCTAATCTAACCTAATTTAAAACTCCCAAGAAAGGGGAAGAAAACTGCTGAAAAAATAGGGGAAGGACTCCCACAAGTCGTGCACAATCTCATATAAATAAGCCCCCTCAAACCCTTAACAGTTCGGGTCCAAAACCCCACTAAAACTGCTAAAACAGGCCCAAGCGATCGGGTGGAAGTTCACCCGATCGGGTGGGAATAAACAGAGACTCAACTGCTGAAAATGGGCTCAACTGATCGACCACCTGGACACCCAACCGATCGGATGAAAATAAATTTCAGACTGCTGCCAATTTCTGCACCCAGCTGCGATCAGAAAATTCCAGAAAAATGTAGAAAAATCGGATTTGTGCATGCAACATATCATTGGAAAGCTAACGGCGATGCCGACGGTAGAAAAATAAGAGATCACCCAAAATCCATCTGGAATGATAGCTGATCTTCAATGAATGAGCAATAGTGCGCAAAAGGGGAAGAAAAGACCACCCGATCGGTTGAAGTATCAACCGATCGGGTGAGCTACAGTCGCTTTGGCCATCGGGCTTCAGAAGCATCAACCGGTCGCCCAGCTGAGCGGTTGGCATCAGCGGGTTGTGAATTGGGGATTTTAGGCTTCAGATGAACTGATCGGGTGAGATATCACCCGATCGGTTGGAATTAAGCTCAAAAAGACAGAGAGCTCTGTCGATCTCACCTGATTGCTGAACCGATCGGGTGAGCTGCTCTTCACTTCAGCTCTTGTCCGGGTCGAATACGCGTGCATCAACAGATCGGGTGTCTCTATCCACCTGATCGGTTGAGGGCTGAAATATGGATTTCTTCGTCGTTTGGCCCTCTTGATCGCGTGTGACTCCTCCTGTTGCTTCGGGGACTCATGATATCTTCTTTATATGTCCCCAACACTGGCAATCTCCTGCATTTACACAAAAACATAAAGAAGTGAAAGAAAACTTAAAATCATAAGAGAAAGGGTACGGAACGACCGAAAAGAACGGAAAATCACAAAGAAGACGTGCGTGAATATATAAAATATAAACGCACGTCAAAATCCCCAAAGCTGAACCCTTCCTCATCCTCGAGGAAGACGAGTGAGAGTAAGAGCTCAGAAGGAATATATATATATATATATATATATATATATATATATATATATATATATATATAACAAATTCCCAGATCGCCCGTCAGAGCCAACAAAATCAAACACACCACACCAAGCAAGTATACGAAAAAACACAACACTAAACCAAGGAATATGAGTCCAAACAAGTATCGTGGGCCCAAGCGGTGAAGCACGAGTGAGTGTGGTCGTGTGCTAGCAAACGGTGTTACTATCTACATTGTGCAATAAAGCTCCATATATACATACCCAAGGAATGACCCAAATATCGATTCAATTCAAATAAGCGGTGAATAAATAGCTCAAGCATGCATGAGAAGAGTATAAATATAGAAGCGTATCATGCATCAGGGACTCCACAGCTAGGGACTAGAAAATCACCACACTGTTGCCTAGATGACCGCTAGAGAGTCCCTATACCAAGTGTGTTCGAAAACGATGAAGGTTGAGAAGGTGTGGAGTAGAACACTCGGTACAAATTCTCGCCTTCCCTTTATTCTCGGTAGATAGGAAAATATTCACACTGGAATTTTTTTTGGATTTTGGGTATTTGTATTTTTTGGATTTTTGGCTATACATATTTTTTTCTTTTTTTTTTGGGTTTTTATTTTCTCCCTTTTTTGGATTTTTGGATTTTTGGGCTATACATTTGTGTACTCTCCCAAGTGGGAGAACGGTACACGATGAGGGGATTTGCATCAAGTAAACAAAAAAAGAAATCGGAATCTAAACACTTGGTCAAAGGAAATATTTCTCGCAGATCAGAGCATAAGCTAAATGGGTTATCCTAGTCCTATTTGTGGAATCCCGACACATGCGAATTGAAGCATACGATATATATATATATATTCCATGCATATAGAACAGACAGTAGAAGCAAATACCGCATATTCAAATCGAGGCATGATAATCTAGGGGTCAACCAAGGATAGGTATATAAATAAAAATCACAAAGTAGAAGCACACCAAACAGCTAGCTACGACACACGACTCATACAAAAGCAAAGTGAACCCACGAAGCATGAAATGCAATAGGACTCGGCTTCCTAGGGTTAGTGAAAGTGATAATCGTAGCCATGCTAGGTGTGCGTGTAGTTTTGAGGCAATTCATCATATGGGGTCATCTCTAGGAGAGGGAGAATAAAAAGAAGAGAAAGAAAAAGAAAAACACGATGAAAATGACTAAAACGAGGAAAAAGACACAACTGACGCACAAAGTGCGACTCCCCCAAGCTGAAACTTGCATTGTCCTCAATGTAATAGTAGTAAATACGGGAGGACAAAGAAAATGGGGGGAAGTACGCACCGACACAAAAATAATGAAAAACAAGAAAACCACACCAACGAAATAGAAAAATAAAAAGAAGGAAAAAAGAAACACACAAAATAAGAGATAGAAAAGCACACCTAAACGACACATATAAACAGGCACGCAACAACGAAATCACATGACAACACATATAAAAATTGATTTCCCCCAAGCTGAACATGACAATGCTAGCAATATGATATGATCAATGGTGATGCAGAAATATGCTAGGGGGAAGATCGGAAAAGAAAAAGAAAGAGATCAAAATACAGGAGAGGAACTGTCCTCGTCCTCCTCGGTAGAGGATGGGGTTGAAATGATAGAAGGGCACGACATGATGTGCTATTATGATGCAAAAGCAAACCCTAGATACGCTTCCCTTGCTAATGAGAGGAGACGAGAGTATTCTAATCTAAACTCAAAAGCTGTAAATTTCTACACTACTAGATTAGGATACACCTGAGCATAGGTGGATCCAAAATCTGGAGTGGGGCAGGTAGCTGCTCTAACTTCTCCTTCTGTTGCTCCACCAGGATCGATGTGCCACGTGTGCCAATGGACCCAAGCAATCCACCTCCAAGCATCCCTCGTAGGTGTTCACCTGTAACCTGCAAAGAATGAGGTCCATTAGTCCATGGCAAGAAATTATTTCCCAAAATAAATGTATCCCAGAGATAATCGCCCGTATATGATGGGAAAATATATGAAATGTGGCGAATACTCCCTGGAAATGGTATGATATCCTCTGTGCTAGAGGCACGCTCATCGCTCTCGGTATCACTGTGTGTAGACTCTAATAGCCTGTTGAAGTCGTCCCCATCACCGGTGTGGAAAGTGGCATGGCAGTTAGGCTCTGTGGACGCCACCAAGGGAGGGGAAGACTCCTCCAATCGCTCATCGCATTGCGGCTCATGCTCCAAGGGGACCGACTCCTCGGAGTCGTGCTCATCGTCCCAGATGACGTCATCGTGGTCCCCCAACACCGGATTCGGAAAAAGAGCCTGCAGAGGTAGCAGAGGAGATGGTGGAGCCGTGGAATCCTCAGAAATGACCCTGAAGTCCAATTACTCCTGAATGTCCCACTCGCAAGTATGTGTAGTCTCTGTGGGCTCCTCGGTACTCTTGGTGATGTCACTGCCAATGTACCGTGCACATCCACTCTGCAAGGTGAGCTGTGAAGTCAATCTGCACAGGTGAGGTACTGGAATGTGCCTTCCAGAACAACATCCTTAGGTGACTCCAAGCGGGGTAGCCCGCCCAAAATGAAAGTCTCTCCCCCTTGGCAGTCACTTGCCCCACGGTCACTCTCGCTGTCCGAGAAGAATGCATCGTCATCCAATTCGTAGACGTGGAAGCAGGGGTCGACGGGTAGCGGCAAGTCAGAAGGTGCACCTCCACTGCACTCGGGAATCTCCAAAGTAGCATCACTGGTAGAAGCTCCGAGAACGTCCCGAGAAGAGACAACGGCTTCGTTCACCAATACACCAACCTTCACCTCATTTTCAATGGTGTAGTCATCGCGGGGGTAATGGATTCCTCCCATAAAGGCCGTGGGTGCATTGCAAACGTAGCGGGGTGCTTGGGGAATTGGATCTCGGGGAATGGCTTCTAGGATTTCGGTGTGGTGGCTCTGATCATGCACAATCTCTGCAAGAGTGATGGGTAATTGCTCGGAGATTGTAGAGTTTTGTCGACGAACAATGTCCTCGAGAAAGGGAACAAAGGCCTCATCGAGAAAGGGAACAAGGGCCGACATTTCCATGGGTGGTGGAGGGATGTGTTGAGGAAATTGGTTGGAGGGGTATAGGAATGTGTTGATGGAGTTTGGGTGTGGGGTGAGGGTACAGAAAGTAAACATGCACTCCAATCTTTCGTGCCCTGCCATGCCATAATCCTCATAAACAACCATCTCAAATGAACCGGTTCCTCCCACTAGAGCATTGGAACAAGAATTCCACATTGCAAGCAAATGTATATCTGCACAACACAAATAGAAAACTCGAGAGGAGCATCAATAATACAAGAGAATAACAAAAAGATAATATAACTGTGGGGGAAAAATTTCTTGGTTATTGTATTTGTTTTTTTTTTGTGTAGTCTAACAAACCCAAGCTAAGCTAATATCAAACCGAACGCCTCCCCGGCAACGGTGCCAAAAACTTGACCGGCGTCCCGTTTACGGTTTGGGCACGGTGTCGTTTTACTGCAAGTGCACGGTTAATGTTGGGTGCGGGTTTATCAAACTCAGGGAAGTGGATGGCTTGAATGGCTACTAGCCTCGCCTAGGTTGAGTGAGAGCTACGTAGATGATATGGGTGGAAGAGTAGAAATAAAGGAAAGAAATAAAAAGACAAGAAAAGAAACCCTGCTAACACGGGCTAGAGCACTCATGACACTTGGCATTGACTTGACCCAGGGTGAGACATTGTCCCTAAAGGTGGTACCTAGCGTTCCATGGGCCCGATATTCCGGTCGATGCCCAGTACGCTCGGTCTACCCAGTTCTGGACGGTGGGCATTCCTATGTCCATTAACACCTTCCGCAACCGGGAGCATTAAGGCCACAATGATAACTCCCAACATTTCATCCAAGCCGTTCCCACGCGCGAGGACTCGATGTCAATGCTAGGGGCGTGAGCTGTGGCTAGGGGATCAAATGCCAGTTTTATTTCCCATTGGCCCGAAGGTCAGTGGCGGTCTTTCTCCCGCCAATGACAATGAAACGCCCCCGCGTAACCCTAATGGCCAAATAGGTCAAATGTGATTTCTAGCAATACATCAAAGCGGATCTTGACTGGACAAGACACCGACCCCAATCCCCAACTCATCTAGTGTGTTGCCGTACGAATTGAACTCAGATTGCTAGAAATCCCCATTGAAACATTTGTAGGGAATGCTGGGACCCTTGGGGCACAAAAACTCTATGCCTGTCCTAAGTCGGACAGAACATAGACAGAAAAGCAGCGGAAAATAAATCATGTTAATCTAATTAACAATTAACCCTAAGGTCCAAGACCCTAATCCAAGATCTACGCCGACTTGGGATGGGTCTGACCATCCCAAGAAGGATCTAGCCTACTGTGATTAAATTAAACTAATGCTAAATTAAACACATACCCAGAATCTCAGCCCTGGGGCAGGCAAGATGTTCCGCACCGTCTTCCGAGCCGCTCCCCGTCTCACGCTGAGCTGCTCCTCGAACCGCTCCTCAAACCGCTCCGGATCCCGAGGCGAGCAATCCTCGTGCTGCCGAGCTAACCACGCGCCGAAGAAAGTTTCACGCGAGTGAAATCTCCGCCTAGATTTCGGATCTGAATCCGAACTCCTTTGCGGCTTTGCTAGAGCCCTCAGGAGCAAGACAGAAATTTATAGGGAGATAGAGAAATATTAATTTAGCTTAGATCCAAGCGTGCTCCAACATTTACGAGAGCCGCTCAGATCTAGAGCTTGGGACCAGTTATGAGGAAGGGGGAGGGCCTCTATTTATAGAGGCGGCTGACTCTCCCCTTTTTCTCCACAACCGAGGTGGGACTATTAATTTGGGATTAATTAAATCAAGTTAGTTTGCCTTTCACAAAGGGCAAACTTTCTCGAATTTTAACTCCCTCACCGTTGAGCTTCAATGTTGGTACAACCTACCAAATCGAAGATGGTTCAACGGTGAACGTGTAGGAAAAAACGGCTCGTCAATCCGAGTCCGTTTGACCCTTCAAACAATTGTCCAAAGTTAGCCAAAAGTCATGCTTCTCTTAGAAACATAGCCGTCAAGAAATCCCAGGTTTAAAAAAACCCTAACCAGAAAATTCGGTCTTGGTGGGCCTTCATTTTCGCTGGTTTCAGCCCAACAGTTTGGGCTGACTTGTTTTGGCTATAACTTGTGCATTTGGACTTCGTTTTTGACGCGGTTTGAACCTGCGTTTAGAGCGGGACGATCCCGTCATCTAGGTAACATTTTCAACACGTTTATTTAATTAAATATAGTCTTAAACAATTTAAGACACATTTAATCTCTTTTGCATCCTATGCAAATTAGTCCCTATCTAGGCTTAAATTATCATTTGCATCAAATACAAATGATCTGAGGGCATATTCCTCTACATCTCCCACTTGCACTCAAGATCATTTACCCCGAATGCAGGAGATGATTGCAAACATCTTTGCAATATTTTATCCCTTGCATCAAATGCAAATTATTCTCCCTAACTAATTTCTACCTATTACTAGACGAAGATCGCACTTTGTGTGAGACCCTACAGCCTGATCCTTACAACAGGTTGGGCTCGAAGCCCTATACGGCAGTGACCACGAGCAGTGGTTGCCGTTCCTGCTTCAGGAATCATCATTATGTGGTTGACTCATTGACATGAGTATTGTCGGGACCACCCTGACTGTTTCCGTGATGAATTCCGCAGTTATAGTCTCTTCGTCTAAACTATGTCGTATAGATCAAGTCTAGGGTACGGTCAAAACTGTCAACCCCAATTACTTGACTCCGGTTAGTTTCTATCGATCTTTTAGTCAAAAATGTTGGACTTCTTCCAACATACTCTGGCCAGAGTTTTTACTAAAGACCGAACTAACCCTACGACACAAACTCCCATTGACCGGGAGAGACGAATCCTCTCTTGGTCATTACTCTCCTCATACGCTTCAAGTGTCACCCAATCAAAGACCTTTCGACAGGCCTTGCCTCGAAGCAAGGTCATTTGATCTAAGTGGCACCGTTCACGCACAGGTTCGTCAAAATGACCTCAAGTCAAAAGACCAACTAGCCTATCATCACTCAGAGTCATCATTGACAGATTGGTCAATATAACCATATGATAACTCTTGTGGATCGTTCAGTGAACTCATTCTCTAATGAGCACCTGTGTCTCGTCTACGACTTCGCCAAGTCAATCGATCATGAGATCATCGCCACCGCTAAACGAAGACTAAGACACAATGGTCTATCCGATGTTTCAATATCCTTGTCTTGAAACATCTACGACCACGAACCCTTTTAGACTTATGCTACAGACGGTCAAACATTTCTCCATGATCGAGATACTCATCTCGATACATGTTTGACCTTGCATAAAGTCTCAGGACTTTACCTAAGTTAATATCTAATGTTAACTACATTATAACATAACTTTAGAGAAATTATTACCAAACAGCTTACTGTTATTTCGAACAAGATGTTTGTGCTATTCACACATGAAGATAGATAGCCTCGAGGGTATCATCTCTCAACATCTCCCACTTGCACTTAGGCCCATTTATCTCGGTATCTAATACCGTTTTTACACATAAGTTTTCCCGACTTCATGTGGTAGAGCTTTCATGAGTAGATCTGCTAGAACCATCTACACTATAGACTTAAGGAGTTTCTACGTTCATATTAGACCAACCATTTGAATCTCATTCAAATGATTCATTTGGTCTGTCGGTATCTATAATATTTTATTTATTTGGATCTTATCCAGTTCATCGAACCTTACAATAATAATCTTAAATTAGTTAATGGTCATAAATGACTCATATCTATTTCTGATAAAGTATCAAACTCTTTTGATCACTTCATCAAAATATATATGTTCCATCCCTTTGATGCCTCACATGTAATTTACATGCTCCCACTGACCTTGAAAACTATCTGGCTAATTCATATAAGTTGGTCCGTCTAAATAATATTTAGAAAAACAAACTTGTAAGTGAATGCTCCAATTTTCATGGTCAACTTAAGCGTTTACATCGAGTTTGGTCCGAGTAGTTCTGTACACATCTGCTGGTGGAAAAAAACGGTTTCATTATAATCCGTTTTATAGGAATTAGTATGGAAAAACCGTTCTCGACCAATATGATTGCACTTCACTATATTCCTTTCTGCACCAATCTTTCAACTTAAAGATTTACTTGCAGAAAGTGCGGAAACATTTTCCTTGTGCACGTAAACTAAATTCCAAAATTTATTTACGCACACAGACCTATTCTGATTTTATCAAGTTTTTAAATCGGAGTTACTACTCTGAGTTTCATCCCGGAAGTTGACTAAGTCATCATCAGTTGGGATGTTTAACTCGACTCTTCGTCTCACGAAATTCTAGTAATTATACAACTTCCTAATGATTGATTTAATGAATATCTTATTGATAATGTCCTCACAGAACATTATCAAAACCTAGGCATTACTATCTGGGACTTAAACCAGAAGGAGGACTTAACTCAGAGTCACTTACAATGGATCACACCAAGTCTAACTAAGTGTGATTCATACCTTTTGACACACGAATGTGTTAACAGACTTGACCTGAGAGAAAATCACATTTTCTTTTAATTACACAAGATTTAATGTAGCTAAGTATTTGACCATTCGATCTAATCGAATCAGTTTAAATACTTTAGTCATTTCGTTCTTTATTTTATCAGACTTGTGTTTCATCAAGAACAGGTGTCTTAATAAAATATACGAATAACTTAATTTGGTTAATCTAGACTCGGGTTCATCAGTATGTACCAGACTGAGTTCAACAACTCATTCTCCAACTATCTTACAGATGGGTTTCGGCCATTATATCTAAGAGGATAAGACGCACAAGTGTCCGTAGACTTCATAATACGAGAGGTCAGACCCCTCTTTATGTGATTTGTGAAGCTTAGTCTCTCGATACGGCCTAGTCTATTTTTCCATACAAGTTTGCTACTATCTTGTGTATTTATATATATTAACATTTAATATATATATTATCGTTATACATAAATTACTAACGCAAAACATTGCTTCAGAAGCGAGGTGACGACATTCGTCAAATTGTGTTAGACGTCTTTTGTATAACAATAATTATAAAATCGTGACATCAAAATATGTCACATTTTCATTTCCTCATACTTATGCCTTTACTAATGATAAATTAAACTATTAAACTCGATTGACTTTCCGGAGTGCCTTCTTCCTTTTCTAAATCACATTTAGATATAAATAGCCCAACATAAATAAATATCTATGCAAGCATCTTATGTATCCAAACTCCTGAGAGGTGCAATCTTGAGTGTAGCTTAAGAAGTTGCTTGTCTCAAGATCCGGTTGGGATATATAGTCTTGCACCGCTCATGCACTCGTATTCGACTCAAACAGTTTGATCGAATTCTCGAACTTTGCGGATCAAAATTGTTTGTCCATACAACCTTGAGGGTAGCTCGACAAGTTGTAGGGAGAAACATATTTCGAATATCATATATGTTCAAACTGCCTCATATAGAGACGGGTGACATGTAGCGTGAATTTATTTGTTGGACCCAGAACTTAATGAAATCGTATTTCTTAAGTCTGTTCTTTAGAAAGTCATTTTAATGTCAACGAGAATATAGTTTAATCCTATCAATTAGAATTTAACTTGATATTCAATTAATCAACCTATTTGACCAATTAACTAATTCCTTCACGACTTGTGAGAAGCTGTCCAACGCCTTCTTGATCAAGTTCTTCCCCCCGAGGAAGACGATGAAGATGAGGAGTGAGATCTCCTCCTTTTTCCAAGCCAGCCACGAGTCCTTGCACGAAGCATGGATGAGATATAAGGAGATGCAGCGGAGGTGCCCTCACCATGAACTCCCTAAATGGCAGATTATCAATCTGTTCTACAATGGGTTGAGGGATGATCTGAAATCTTCGATGGATGCCGCGACTGGGGGGTCCTTTATGTCATGAAATGAGGAAGATGCCGGTAGCATTTTGGAGAACATGGCATCAAATAATGAGAGGTGGTGCGATGAGCGCGCCACGCCCAGATCTGGAGGTATTTATAGAGTTGAAGAGGTCGACAAGTTATCTAGCAAATTCGATTTGCTATCGACCCAGATCTCGACGCTCATGGTAGGAGCTGGTGTGCCATCTCACCACCGGTGGATCAAGCAAGCGCTCTTTTCTACAATCTGACGGGTAACGCGCCCTATCCACCAAGGACTAGCTCGAATCCGTCTTATTCTCCCAATAACCGAAACCACCTGAACCTGAGCTATAGGGCACCATATCAGCAGCCCCAATAACCGCAGCAACAATTGTATCAGCCACCTTGGCAACATCAGCAGTTGTACCAGCAACAACAACAGCCCCAGCAGATGTACCAACAATACCCCCCGAGGAATCAGCAGCCCCCGCCGCAACAGCAACCGTATGGCTAACAACGAGTAATCTCTCCAGTCGAGAGTCTCTTGACCCAATATATCACAAACCAGGAGAAGATTAACATGCGGCTGGAGATGGGACAAAAGACATTGTCCGATCAAGTAACCCAGCTGGGGTTACAAGTGGAGAATCTTTAGAGAGCGCAGAGCCAACTGCCGGGCCAGTCGGAAGTAAATCCTAGGGGTCCCAATCAGACGTTGGCGTTGACGCATGACCATGCAAATATGTCTGTGATAGTATTGAGAAGCAGCACTTAGATTCCAACAAGGGTGCCCGCTAAAGAACCCGAGGCTCCATTGGTCGATGGGCGACCAAATGAAAAAGCAAATGACGATGGATCTTCGTCATCAAAGACCTTGACTCCGGAGGGAGTCTTAAAGGAAGAAAAGAAGAAGAACGAAGAGGGAAACTTGACAGTCTTTAAGCCCGTTGTGCCTTTCCCACAGTGACTTGCCAAGGCGAAGATTGATAAGAAGTATGGCAAGTTCCTTGATATGGTTAAAGACTTGACCTTGCATATCCCCTTCATAGAGGCTATAGAGACTATCCCTTCCAATGCTAAATTTCTGAAGGATTTGGTGACAAAGGGGACAAGGAAGGAAAAAGTCGTCCTTACAGTGGAGTGCAGCGCTCTGATTCAGCGAACAAATCCGCCCAAGCTCAAGGACCCAGGGAGCTTCTCTATCACATGTTCGATTGGAGAGGTGAAGATTAATCGGGCGCTCGTCGATTTGGGTGCGAGCGTAAGTCTGATGCCTCCATCATTATACAAGCGGATAAGAATGGGGGATCTTGAACCCACCGATATGATGCTACAACTTACAGACAGATTAGTCAAGTATCCGATGGGGGTTGTGGATGACTTACCGGTGAACGTCAGCGACGTACACGTGCATGTAGATTTTGTAGTGATGGACATGTCAGAAGACAACCACACCCCGATTATCCTCGGGAGGCCCTTCATGGTGACCGCTGGCGTGCTGATTGATGTGAAGAAAGGAAAGTTGTCCCTAAATGTGGGCGACCAGAAGGTCGAGTTCGATTTGGGACTATCTATGAAGCATCCACCCGAGGAGCAAAGTTGCAATGTGCTGGAGGCTGAAGAAAAAAGAGCTGTAGAGGCTGGAGCTTGGGAGATTCTCACGAGGAACCCCCCCCCCGATAGCTTAGTGTGTGTCTCCGAGGCCTTGAGGAACACGTTGGAGTGGAAGAAGTAGTAGTAGTAGCCGGAGAAGTGTGTGTCTCCGAGGCGACCCCTCCCGGATTCAAAAAGGCTGCTCCGACGAGGAGAAAAGGAAAAAAGCCCATGGGGCTCACTGTTGATGAGGTGCGGATCCTACGAAAAGTGGCGGTTGACGCCAATATGAGGGTGAAGTACCCCGGACGCCACCAGCGGGAGGATCGTAGAGAGCATATACCTTTCACCTCTGTCAACACCAAGGCCCACTGCTCCAAAAGCTGATGGGATGCCAATCATCAGGCATTACCCGCACCAACCACCTTGAAGATCTTATATCGGGAGTCGAGCAAACGACTTTAAACAACAGCGCTTCATGGGAGGCAACCCATGTTCTAAACCTTCGTCGTTATTTTTAGGATTAGTTTTCTTATTTTTGGTGAATAAACACTGCTATGGGGTTAATCGTCAGGAGACTTAAATGAATTTTTTGTGTTTCTGCAGGAAATCACCCCCAACTGATCGGTTGATGCTTCAACCGATCAGGTGGGCCGTGTCTGAAGATGGCTTGTATCAGCGCAACAGCAAACCGATCGAGTGGCATATGAGGCTGACTGGGTGGAAGATCAGGTGACACAATAGAGCTCTCAGGAATTTTTGAGATTAAACCAACCGATCGGTTGAGCTGAAGCTGTGGTCGTGTCGCTGTCCGGATGAAGTCGATAGTTCTCTCGGGAAAATTGTGAAGCGACCAACCGATCGGGTGAAAATTCACCCGATCGGTTCGCCTGTAGCTGCCTTCCAACAAAATTTTTCGAAAACTTATCCAACCGATCGGGTGAGATCTCACCCGATCGGTTCGCCTAAACCCTATAAATATCCCCTAACTCAACCGATTTAATTTCACTCACCCGACTTCCTCTTTCATCCGTTGTTTCGATTTCCCTAACTTTCAATCGGCCATCTCACTCTCTCCCACTACCCCTAAATCCTCTCCCCACTTCCTCCATCTCTCTCTCTCCATCAACCACACTCCTATCCACCCCATTCAAATCTAAATTTCGCCCTAACCCTAGCCATATTTCCCCTATTTCGAAAAATTCTTCTTTTGTTGGATTGAAGTGCCGTGGCTTCACGAATCTCTCGATTGTACGACGTGAGGTGTTTTGTGAGCAAGGAATCGCTTCACTATTGGGTAAACTCGTTCCTACGCTTAAATTTTTAGTTTGCGCTAGTATTTGCATTTTGCTCTATTGCCGTTATCTGTGTGCATTCATAATATTTCGCATTCACATTGCATCACCACACACACATGGGCCAAGGACAAGGATAAGGGTAAGGGAAGCATGAGGGAAGAGGAGCCGTCTCGCAAGAGACACAAATCTACACGTTCTCCACATGCACATGCTCCTTAACCTCCCCTACCCAACCCCCACCCCAACCCATCGTTCCCGTTGTGGACCCACTGATGGGACCACGGGGATACCGTTTCTTGAGTAGTGAACACAAAGATTTTTATAATCGACTCAACGAACGGTCTCACCTAGCTACTAAGTTTGCACATGCCCAAACCCTGATCTATCTCAGAGTTTTCTTCGGTGTCGAGTCATTATTTGCAAATTTAGGTTGGCTAAGCTTCCTGAAGTCCCACGCACCATCATACCCCGCCCTCACACTAGAATTCCTATCTTCCCTCAAATGTGAGGCGGGGTCCATTATCGATTTCCGGGTCCGAAACCGAAACATCCGCACCGACGTGAACACAATTAACAACATCTTCGGTTTCCCCATTCTAGGCGGTGATGATATCCGTCCCTATGAATATCATCGTGACTTCGATGTCGATATTTTTTGGGGTCGCCTCACCCTCCACAATCGATATCCTCGAGGCAAGGCCAAGGCCTCCTCGATCATCCACCAAGTATTTCGTCTAGTCCACTGCATCTTATCTAGCACTTTCTTTTCTAAGGATGAGTCAGGGACCGTGACTATCCCTGAACCTTTTATCCTGTGGGCTATGACTTTTGATTTTATTCACGGTGCTGACGGGATCGCTTTTGAGGCCCCTCGCATACCTATTAATGGTGGCGCTTGGCTTATTCACAAATTACTTGATATCAGCCGCGTCGGCAAGGGCAAGTATTGTTGCGGGGGCCTCATTACCATCATTGCTTCACATCCCCCGTTCAGTATCGTTATCCCCCGAGATTTGCCACATGCCGCAGGATCTACATATCTAGATCTTGATGTCTTGCGGCACACTCATATGATCATGTTGGATATGGACGACATGAATACACCCATGAGGGGATGTATGAAGGTATACGGACCTCAGATGTCGCGTGCACGAAAGCGTGCACGAAGGGAACCTTTTCTCGTGTGAAAAGGACCACTCGATAAGTGGAAAAAGTCATTTTATAAGTGCATAAAGGCACTTGATAAGTGAATGAAGAAGAGGATAAGTAAATATGCTAATATAGGCTAATAAGCTTATATTTAGTTATTTCTGACAATAACTACCCCTAAATCCTATAAATAGGACCCAAGGGTAAGGCATTTACACTAATCTTACCATGCCATAAGTTTGCATAAGGCAACTTGTGTTCTTCTTCTCCCTTCGATTAAAATCCTCTTCTAAATAGAGATTTAGGCGGTGAAACGCTGCTTCGATCCTCCATGACGAAGTACTGACCGTTGTGGCAAATCCGAGGGCAAAGTTCAGAGATTACGGTGCCGCGTACGCAAGCGTAAGTCTCTCCTCTTCATTCGATCCTAACGTCGTTGTTTTGACAGGATCCTACATTGGTATCAGAGCCATACGGGTTCACCTCGGTCTAACCGTCGCCCCAGTCTAACCGATGAATGAGGCGTTGTCTTTTTCACGAATGAGTTTCCTACCATTATGGATATGGTAGGAGCGCATCGTGACGGAGAGAATCACAGCAGTTGTTCTTTTCACGTTAGGGTCTTCTGTCATTACGGATATGGCAGGAACTCTCCGTGACAGGAAGAACTGACCGTTCATCTCGCCAAACTCGCACTCTTCATGGATGCTGAGTCTCCATTCAATAGGGAATGTGAACTCTCTTCATGTGGAGCGTGAAGTTTGCGGCCTTGAAAGTATGTTATTTTTCATTTTGGCACACGACCATTAATGGTTAACTACTTTCTCGACGAACGAGTGCTTCATCGGAGAAGACGATGGTGGTTATTCTCAACGGAGAAGATGACATTTTTGGTGCATGTCCTCCCTTGCCATATGGGACATGGAGGCTATGCATCCCCCCTCCCCATGCGGAGGGGGTTAGCTACGGTCAATAAAAACCACGGCCACCCCTCCGGTGGGGGTGTGCAGCCAACCCCATGCAAGGGGGAGGCCGGCCATGGCCGGCCCTGGCCAGGGCCAGGGGGCCCTGGCCGTGGCCAGGCCAGAGCCTGGCCGACCCTGGCCGAGGGCCAGGGCTAGACCAGGGCCCTGCCAGCCCTGGCAGAGGCCAGGGCCTGGCCGAGGCCGACCTTGGCCGCTGTCAGGGCCACGGCCGGCCATGGCAGAGGCCAGGGCCATGGTCACCGTCGGCCCTTGGCCTCGGCCAGGGCCAAGCCTCGGTTGGCCCTATTTTTCATGGGGAAATGGGGGGCTTGCATGACCGGAGGGGGTGGCTTGCATGGCCGGTCTCTACGGAGCCGGCGGTAGTTGTCTGCGGCAAAATTCTCCTGTAAGGGGGAAGCGCTTGGATCCATACGGGAGCCGGCGGTGGTGGCTTGCAAAAAACTCCCCTCAAAGAAGAATTCATCCTTGGCACGGCCACGACACGACCCCGACAATTGCCGGGGAATTGTCGAAATATTTCGGCTATGTCACCCTGTAATGGGGTGTAGGCCCTGCAAAATACGTTTGCAAAATTCATTTGAAAAATACGTTTTCAAAATACTGCAAAATACTTTTGCAAAATACGTTTGAAAAATATGTTTTCAAAATACGTTTTTCCGCTGCAAAGTACTATAAGAGTACTATCGTTTGATAAGTGAGGGGAAAATATTGAAAATTGTTCTAGATGGTGATTGGAATCGTAGAGACCTTTCCAATTCTAGAGCAACATCTTCAATATTTTTCGAAAGTAACTTATCAAATATAATAATATCATTCCAAGTGGGTTTTTTTCAAGTGGGAGTGATATTAAACTAGTCTGAAATTTTGCATTCGATTGATTCAGTATCTCAATGGATCATGATTCGACTAGTGGTCTTTTGGAGTAGTTTGTGGGACACCTCAGCTCAGTCTGGGGGTAGTGAACCATGGACTAGCCATTTCCCTGGTCGGTCCGCTGGCCAAGACTAATGAATCATGAAAATGTAACAATATGATGACTATGTATATGAAATTAATGCAATGTTTTTGATCGAACCTTCTTTTCATGTCTTTTGCAGCATTTTAAAGCTAAAATGTCTTCTGCCGCTAAGAACATCGTCGCTGAGTTGAACAAAGGTGAAAAACTCAACGGCGATAATTACAAATTATGGTCCATTAAAATACAGTATGTTCTAGAGGAGCAAGAAGTGTTCGAAACTCTAAAGAACGTAATGATTGAACCCGAGTTGGGCACTACGGCCCAACACAAACGAGACAAGGAAGCTTTTGATGCTTGGTCTCGGAAGAACAAGATAGCTCGCATTACGTTATTGTCCAGTATGGCCGATGACATAATGCGCATCTTCCGAGAGCATGACCTAGCCATGGACATATGATCCAAGCTTGAGGAGAAGTTTGGTGGCACCTCGGTGTCCAAACTTCGTTCTTTAACTATAAGATTTGATTCATACCAGAAACATCCAGATCATTCCATGGGGAAACATCTGCGACATATGGCGAATCTAATCTCAGAGTTAAAGGATGCAGGTTATGTGCTCACTGATGAGCAACAAATCCAAGCAGTCATACGTTCCCTACCAAATGGGTGGGACCAAATGAAGATGCATCTCACTCATAATGAGAGCATCAAGAACTTCAGCGATGTTTCTAAGCACCTCGAGTTAGAGGAAGAGCGGCTTGCGGCTACCAAGCCAAGTGCAGAAGTGCACATGGTTGCTAGTTCCTCACACAGGGGGGGAAGAAATGAAAAAATCGTTCGAAGTTTACTAATGAACGTAATAAGCAACCTGAGTCTACCAAGAAACCCAAACATAAGGGTGGGCATAAGAAATGGCACAAGAAGAAAGACTTGAAGAAGATCAAGTGCTTCAAGTGCAACAAGTTCGGTCACTATGCTCGTTCGTGTACAGGTGGAGGCGACGAGGTAACTTGTAATTATACTAGTTACATATGTGTTTCTAGTTCAATATTTCTTGTGGAATCTAATCCATTTTGGATAATTGATTCAGGTGCCACCGACCACATAGCAAGGGACAGACGGTCCTTCGTGGAGTATCACCGGATACCCCAATGAACAAAGTGGATATATGTAGGAACCAACGCACGTGTTGAAGTGAAAGGCGTTGGGACTTGTAAGCTCTTCTTGGACAACGGCCGCACTATCTTACTACATGATGTCCTCTTCGCTCCGGATATTCGAAGGAATATTATATCTGTGGTCGTGTTAATGGGTCTTGGTTATAGCTGGTTTTTTCATGATTGTAAAGTTGACTTGTTTTGTAATAATTCTTTAATTGGTACTGGGTATGTATTTAAAGGATTTATTGTATTAAATACAATGTATGATTCCTCATTTTGTAGTGAAATTTTCCTTGTTGCAAATTCTTCGACTTATGAGTCAGATATAATTTGTTGGCACGCAAGGCTTGGTCACATTGGACCAACACGAATGGATAGACTAGCTAAACGTGGCCTTCTATCCAATGTCTCAAAGGTCGAAATGTCGACTTGCGAACATTGCCTTGTAGGGAAATCTTATCACAAGCCGTTTGGAACCGGCACAAGGGCCGAGGTTCCATTACAGCTCATCCATTCGGACATATGTGGTCCGATGAATGTCAAGACAAGACGCAGGAAGTCCTATTTAATCACATTTATTGATGACTTCACCCAATTCGGTCATATCTATTTGATTTCCCACAAAAGTGAAGCATTAACCTGCTTTAAAAACTATATGAGTTTGGTGGAAAATCAATTAGATCGCAAGATTAAGGTCTTGCGAACCGATAGAGGAGGTGAATATCAATCAGCAAGTTTTAAGGAACTTTGTGATGAAAAGGGCATAGTTCATCAGGTAACTATGCTTTATACTCCGCAACAAAATGGTGTTGCAGAAAGAAGAAATAGGACTTTAATGGAAATGGTCCGTTCAATGATGGCGCAAGCTAACTTTCCAATCACCTTTTGGGGTGATGCATTATTGACGGCCACTTTCATCTTGAACCGCGTACCCTCGAAATCAGTTATCTCCACTCCTTACAAGTTGTGGAACCAAAGGTCTCCTGACTTAAACATTTTGAAACCTTGGGGGTGTGCATCCTATGCACATATTTCCTCCCATAAGTATGGCAAACTTGGGCCACGGGGAAGGAAATGTATCTTTATACGATACGCAGAAAACTCCAAAGGTTATGTTTTCATTGGTCAGAAAGACAATGGAGGTCTAATTAAATTTGAGTCGAGGGATGTCACTTTCTTGGAAAATGAGTTTCCAAGACAGGGCGAGATAAGTCAGGACTTATCTCTATTTGAGATTAATGATCAAGAAGGAATACCTCATTCGAGTGGGAGAATTCTTGGTGAAGACGAAAATACATTTCAACCTTCACCAATGGATGATATGAATGATGCTAATCCTATTCCATACGGGAATAATGATCCAAGTGGGAGCAATTCTAACGACATTCCAAGTGGGGGTGATATAAGAATCAATCTAAATTCGAGTCAACAAGGACTTGAAGAATCTCAAATACGACGTAGTAGTCGTACAAGGTTAGCTCCTCTAAGATTTGAGGATGAATTCCCGCAAACCTTTATGACTTTACTACAAGAAGATGACGAGCCTGCTACTTTCAAACAGGCCGTATCATGCCCTGCAAAAGACAAATGGATGGAAGCGATGAAGGAGGAATTAGAATCCATGAAAGTTAACCAAGTCTGGGACTTAGTTGACTTACCTAGAGGACGTAAAGCTATTGGAAACAAATGGGTTCTCAAGATCAAGCATAAGGCTGATGGCTCTATAGACAGATATAAAGCTCGCCTTGTCACGAAAGGTTTTACGCAACAGGAAGAGATAGACTACGAAGAGACATTCTCACATGTTGTTCGTTTTACCTCGATTCGCTTGATTCTGGCTATGGTAGCTTGCTCAGACCTCGAATTACATCAGATGCATGTAAAGACTGTCTTTCTCAATGGAGAATTGGACGAGGAGATCTATATGGAACAACTAATAGGGTTTGTAAAAGAAGGAAACAAACATAAGGTTTGTAAACTTCGTAAGTCCATATATGGTCTTAAACAATCCTCGAGGCAATGGTATATACGATTTCAAGAAGTTGCCTTATCAAATGGTTTTACCATGCTTGATGAAGATAACTGTGTATATATCAAGAGGATTAAAAGCAAGTATGTTATTATGTCTTCATACGTAGATGACATTTTAATAGCCGGAAATGACAAGGGCTTTGTGATGGATATCAAGGCTTGGCTTTCGTCAGTTTTTGAGATGAAAGACATGGAAGAAGCCGCATATATCCTTGGAGTTAAGATTTCAAGGAATCGTTCGAAGAAACTTCTTTCTCTTTCGCAAGAGACTTATATAAAGAAGGTTCTAGAACGTTTTAATATGCAGGACTGTAAGTCCATTGATACTCCTATAAGCAAATGCGACAATTTATGTCTGAAATCGTGTCCAATGAACCAAAAGGAAAAGGAAATTATGGAAAAAGTTCCATATTCCAGTGCAGATGGTAGTCTTATGTATGCTATGATGTGTACAAGACCAGACATCTGTTTTACCGTTGGAATGGTAAGTCGTTACCAATCCAATCCAGGGCAAGTACACTGGAAAGCGGTTAAGAGGATAATGCGGTATCTTAAAGGAACTGCGGACTATGCTTTATGCTATCAAGGAAATGCCTTGAGGCTCAAGGCTACAATGATGCTGATTGGGCGGGTGATCTCGATGAGCGACGATCGACCTCAGGATATGTTTTTCTACTCGGATTTTGTGCAATATCCTGGAGTAGCAAGAAACAATCCTGTATCGCACTTTCAACTATGGAAGCCGAGTTTGTAGCATTTAGCATGGCAGTCCAAGAGGCTGTTTGGCTTAGGAAATTTTTAGACAGACTAATTGATGCAAGTGACTCAGGTGCTGTACCAATACACAGTGACAGTCAAGCATCTATAGCCTATGTCAAAGATCCAAAATTCCATTGTAAGACCAAACACATTGATATCCGCTATAAATTTGCAAAATACTATGATAAAACCAAGAAGGTAGACATAAGGTACATATCTACGCATGAGATGATAGCGGATCTACTTACGAAGGCGATCCCCAGAGATGTGTTTTACAAACACTTATCATCTCAACGATTGCGTAAGAGCTGAGTTGTACCAATGTAAATTCCCATGTCTGTAAAAGATCAAATTTAATAAAATAATAAGTTCTTTTTCAAACATTGCATATGAGTTTCTAAAAAATGTTTGTGTACATTTTAAAATCTCAGCTATATTTTTTAGTATGTCGGACAGATTGAGGTTGGCTCTCTCACATAAGCAACCGCCTTTATTATATCAGACGGATAAAATAAAGATGAGACCTGTTTAAAGTCAAAATCATCAGACGGATGATTTAGAGTCATGACTTAAACAAAATGGTCGTATGAAAGATCTGCATCATATGGATGCTTACAAAAGAACTAAGAGGATTCGTTAAATCCTATCTGTCTTATGCGGGATGTGGGTCCAGAAGATTATTTGAGTAGTAAAAGGGACTCAAAATCAGACATTGTGGTGTCTGATAATCATCCTTACAACATCATTAAGACATACGCTCCCTGAGAAAGGAGTGATGTTGTAATACGTATTCATACTACGTATGCATTTGACCATTGGGTTAGAATAGTAATTGTGTTTACTATTATGTGAGACCCAAAGACCACATGGGTCTTAACTCATTACCCTTATGGAATCTAATTGGTTCCTTTAGATTTGACTGGGTGATTGCTATCTTAGCATGTTGCTTATGGACTATGGTCAATTCGGTCCGGCGGGGCATGTTAGAAAAGCAAGTCAAGTCAAGATCGCAAGGATCGCAAGAAGAGGAAGATTAATTTCATATTCACATTTGGACTTTAGAGATTCAAAGCTGGCCAGCCAATTTTAATCCAGATGGGATTCAATTGTTGAATATAAAGTATAAGAAAAGTGAAGAAATAATCTAGGGTAAAGCATGCGTTGATCTACTCAACTTTGTACTTTGAGGAGTGTTGTGTATCTCTAACAAGTACACAACAGCGGACTCTATGCGCATGACGGTCACACGGTCTATTTCTCGGTATGATAAACAGAAGAGCTAAAGGAAAATATGTTTCCTTACAATCCCCTCAAGTGTGAGTGGGAGATGTTGGATATGGACGACATGAATATACCCATGAGGGGATGTATGAAGGTATACGGAACTCAGATGTCGTGTGCACGAAAGCATGCATGAAGGGAACCTTTTCTCGTGTGAAAAGGACCACTCGATAAGTGAAAAAGGTCACTTTATAAGTGCATAAAGGCACTTGATAAGTGAATGAAGAAGAGGATAAGTAAATGTGCTAATATAGGCTAATAAGCTTATATTGTTATAGGATACTTGGATTCAAGAGATAAAGAGAGAAGCTTTCATAGCCAAAGGAATGAGTAACCATGGCCATAGGCCATGGTTCTCTATATATTGATATAGGGAAGGAGATGAAAGGCCTCAAGGAGACCAAGAGTCCCCATTACTCATAGTAATGGGGACTAATGATAGTGGGTAATGAAGGAGGGGAGGCCAAAGGCCTCCCTCATTCATAACACTCCCCCTTACCCATTCATCACTTTGGTCTCAGCATTAGAGGCAAAGAGGGGTGGATACTTCTGGATCCAGAGTAAGAGTGTTTGCCTCGTTAAAATCTTAGCTGTGGAAAACCCAGTGGGAAAAACCCAACAGCTTAAGGGAAAAGAGTGCAACCCACAGGTTACTCCCCCTGATCCGTACAAGCTTCAGGCTTTCAGGTCTTTCAGTTGTCGCATGCCAATGTTCTTTACAAGTTTCAAAAAAATACATTTGGGCAAAGACTTAGTAAAAAGATCAGCTAAGTTATTGTAGGACTGTATCTGCTGTACTTCGATCTGCTTGTCCTCCTTTAGCTCATGTGTCCAGAAAAACTTTGGAGATATGTTCTTCGTCCTGTCGCCCTTGATGTAGCCTTTTTGAAGTTGAGCAATGCATGCAGCGTTATCTTCAAACAGAACGGTAGGCTCCAAATCACCGGTCTTCAGGCCAGTAGATTGAAGAATGTGTTGGATGACGGATCGTAGCCAATAACACTCTCTGCTTGCTTCGTGGATCCCAATGAGCTCTGAATGGTTGGATGATGTAGCTGTTGTGGTTTGCTTCACCGATCTCCAGGAGATAGCAGTACCTCCGTAGGTAAAAAGAAAAACCAGTTTGGGATTTTTACCGTGTGCGGATCAGAGAGATAACCTGCATCAGCATAACCAAACAATTTAAGGGAGGCACCTCTCTGGTAGTAAAGTCCAAGATCAATGGAACCCTGAAGGTATCGTAGAAGATGCTTTACTCCGTTCCAATGGCGCTTTGTGGGCGCTGCACTGTGTCTGGCTAGAAGATTAACTGTAAACGCTATATCGGGACGCGTACAGTTAGCCAGATATAGAAGTGCTCCAATGGCACTGAGGTAGGGTACTTCAGGACCCAGTATCTCCTCCCCCTCTTCCAGTGGCTGGAAGGGGTCCTTTTGTACATCTAGTGATCTTACGACCATAGGAATACCTAAAGGATGACATTTATCCATATGAAACTTGTGTAGAAGTTTCTTTGTGTAATTAGATTGGTGTAATAGGATTCCACCTCTTAGGTGTTCTATCTGTAAGCCAAGACAATACTTTGTTTTGCCTAGGTCTTTCATTTCAAAAGTATTTTTTAGGCTTTCAGATATCTCATTGACCTCTGCAGGAGATCCTATGAGATTTAAGTCATCTACATATACAGCTATGATGACGAATCATTTTCCCGTGTTTTTATAAAGATACACGGGCAGACTTCATTATTCGTGAATCCTTGCTGTGCAAGAAAATCACTTAGTCTGTTATACCACATCTTGCCCGATTGTTTTAGACCATATAATGATCTATGTAGCCTTACAGAGAATACGTCCCGAGGTAACTCTTTCATCTCTGAGGGTAGATTAAACCCATCAGGAAGTCTCATATAGATATTTTTATCTATATCGCCATATAGATATGCAGTCACAACGTCCATGAGCTGCATTTCTAGGCTTTCCAGAGAAGTTAGGCTTATTAAAAATCGGAATGTGATCGAATCCATGACCGGAGAATACGTATCTTCGTAATCAATCCCCGGTCTTTGGGAAAATCCCTGGGCTACAAGGCGTGCCTTATAGAGAACGATCACATTATTTTCATCTCTTTTTCTTATGGAAACCCATTTATAGCCAACGGGTTTTACACCTACTGGTGTTTGGACTACTGGTCCAAAGACTTTGCGTTTCAAGAGTGAGTCCAGCTCTACTCTTATTGCCTCGTCCCACTTTGGCCAATCATCTCTACGTTTACATTCCGCTAGAGATCGTGGTTCGATGTCATCGTCATATTCAGTGACGTGAACGGTAATATCGAACGCAAAATCGTCGTCGACGACTATGCTATTTCTGTCCAGTACTTCTCCAGTACGTACAAAATTTAAGGATGTTTCTTCTATTGTTTCCTCTGCTGGGGAAATCAGGAGGGGAGAAGTAGCTGGTCTGAGCTCAGCATCCTGTGGAGGGATAATCTTAGTATCTCCAGGAGTCTTCCTCTTTCGAGGAACTTTATCTTTTGAACCTGGTGGGCATCCTCTTTTCATTTGAGGTACAGCCAATTCTGCTGCCGGTGGATTGCATCCATCTATGGGGATGTCAATCCTAGCTTGCGTATTGGCAGCAGGGACGTGTGAACGGACAATCTTCTGGTTGTCCGTGAATTTATCCGGTAAAAGATGTACTGTATTCTGGATGTGAAGGATCTTCAGGATCTCATCTTCACACAGGTTAGTACGCGGATCATATAGGGACAAAGACTTCTGGTCCCAACTAATGGTCTCAGAAGCTTCTGGCTTCTTAGACTGTGTGCCTAGTTTAGGAAAAATTTTCTCATTAAATTCACAGTCAGCAAAACATGCCTTGAATGTGTCACCCGTCAGGGGTTCAAGGTATATTATAATAGAGGGCGAATCAAACCCAATATATATACCTAGACGACGCTGAGGACCCATTTTGGTCCTCTGAGGTGGTGATATTGGGACATATACCGCAAAACAAAATACTCTCAAATGATAGATATCCGGAGGTGCGCCATATGCTAGTTGCATCGGGGATAAAGTATGACCTCCAGAGGGTCTTATCCTAATAAGTGATGCGGCATGTAAAATAGCATGCCCCCAAGCATCCACAGGCAACTGGGATTGCATAAGCAATGGACGTGCAATCCATTGGAGTCTCTTTATAAGGGACTCAGCTAATCCGTTTTGGGTGTGAACATGTGCTACAGGATGTTCAACTTCAATACCTGTTGCCCGGCAATAGTCTTCAAAGACTTGTGAAGTAAATTCTCCCGCATTATCAAGACGTAGTTTCTTGATTTGGTTATCGGGGAAATGAGCACGTAACCTTATTATTTGTGCCAATAGCTTTGGAAAAGCTAGGTTGCGGGTGGACAAGAGGCACACATAAGACCATTTGGTTAATGCATCAATCAGTACCATGAAGTACCGAAATGAGCCACTTGCGGGGTGAATAGGCCCGCAAATGTCACCATGAATTCTCTCAAGGAAGCCAGGAGACTCTAATCCCACTTTCAGGAGGGATGGTCTCGTTATAAGTTTTCCCTTGAAGCAAGGGAGACATGGAAATTCACTCTTTTGAAGAATCTTCAGGTTCTTCAATTTGTGTCCACGGGATTCAGAAATGATGCACCGCATCATTGCTGTTCCAGGGTGACCAAGTCTATTATGCCAGAGTTCGAACTCTGGCAGTGATTGGCACGTCTGGTGCTCAGTCATATTGGCTTCTATTGGTTGAATGTATGTTTGGTAGAGACCCGACGGGAGTCCATTGAATCGTTCGCAGATGATCTTCCGGTCATCTTTCTGACGAGTTACATACAGATATTCAACCGTATTTTAATCTCTGGTTTCTAAGTGATATCCGTTTAAACGGAAATCCTTGAAACTTACGAGATTCCTATTTGATTTAGGAGAGAATAATGCATTTTTTATTTGAAGTCTTGTGTTATTTGGGAGCAATATAATTGCTTCACCAGATCCTTCGATTATTTGGAACAGTCCTGAAATTGTGATAACATGACCGTCATATTTATTTACGCTATTAAAATAGCAATGATCGCGAAGGATTGTGTGCGTTGAGGCACTGTCCACTAGGCACTCAGACATCATCTATATAAGCAAAAATGAAATTTTATTTGAGCGAAAATGTAAACATTCATTCGAAAATAAAAGTTCGTACTTAAGCAAATAAAAGATGAAGATACATTTAATTCTAAAAAGCATAGATAAACGATGGTGCTCAATCGAGAAGGTCGTCGTTCTCGAAGTCTTTTGCAGTAAACATTGTTGCCGGCTGAACAGCCGCCAAGTTTGTTTCAGGTAGAGACTTCTGGCTCACCTGGTATAGATCCTGGAGGTGGCGAGGAGTGCGGCAGTTTCTGGACCAATGGCCAGTCATGCCGCATCTATGGCATTTATCCTCCAAGTTCTTCTTTGGAAGTGACACTTGCTCGGTGTTCTTTCGCTTCCAAGTGAAATTTCTTTTTCCCTTATTGTTTTTGTTTGTCTGGGGAGCTGCACCTCTTGGTTGCTTCATTATAGCTTTCCCTTTAGTGTTTTTAGCCTTCCTCTTGTTTTTCCACTTCTGGGGAGAAACGTGGTGGGCTTCAGGGATAGGGGCAGTGCCAGCTGGACGTAAGTTATGAGTTGCAAGCAGTAAGTCTCGATTCTGCTCTGCCCTAAGTAGGCATGAGATCAGATCGAAAAATTTCATGAAATTGCGTTCACGATACTGCTGCATGAGGTTGCATCTTTCTCGTGAAACGAGGTAAATGTCTTTTCCAACATGCGCTGTTCTGTCACTTCTTCACCGCACAACTTCAGGCGTGAGGTGATGTTATGAAGTGCAGAATTGTACTCATCGACGGACTTATAGTCCTGAAGTCTGAGGTTTTCCCATTCATAACTGGCACGGGGTAATATAACATCAATTTGATGTTTATACCGTGCTTCCAGCGCTGTCCAAAGGTCCTTTGGGTCCTCAACCGTTAAGTATTTGGCCTTCAAGGTCCGATCTAATGTTTCCTAATGTAGATTATGGCTTTCGCCTTATCTACATCGGATACAGTGGTTGTAGGGCTGCTGCTAGATGTAGCAGAAGCGTCGGCCACTGCTGGGGCCGATGAAGGAGCCAAAATGGACCCAAGGAGGGCCATCGAACGCAAGTGGAACTTCAGGTCCACTCGCCAACTCAGGTAATTTGTCCCTGCAGAGTGAAATCGACGCTTGCCAATTTTGCCATTTATCTACGCAATTTAAAATGAGCATGAATTAATTAAAATTCAAATATTCATGCACAAAGAAGTAAACAAGTAAAAATGCGGGGATCGGCCAGATACCCAAAATAGTACACAGTCCAAAGTTCGTTTACAGTCCATAAGAGAAAAAAAGAAAAATACAACTTTGGAAACCCAAACTGGGTCCCTATATCTCCGTCTTCATATGCTGTTGCACCGAGCTTTGGCTTTTAATACAAATTTCCTCACTTACAAATTCTCTCAAAAGAAAAATAAAAGTGCAGGAATGTAAATAGGTATTCAATGGCCGATCCCGAAAAACACATTTTTACTTACTTAAACATCCACGCATTTCTAAATATGCTACTGGCATAAAAATGTACAACCACGCATATATCTCAAGCAAAACATATTTGTAAACGAAACTAGAAAATATAATTATCTCGTAGACCACGTGGAAACGTCATACACCGTTAGGTTAGATGACTAACGGCAGAGCGGTCTCAGGATCTTTGAGATAGTTATATTTTTTAAAAAAATAGAGTCCTAGTAAAACATAGATTATAATATGCAAGAGGGATGTATAAAATAATTTGGCAACAAGATTATTTTTGATTGTACTCAGGGGAGAGTCCCGTTAAAGAATTGGCTTCAGGCAATTATTTAGTAGGCTAAATATAATTTTTGACCATTAGGTAATGGGGGCTGCAGGCCCAATTAAAATAATTTGTGTTATTGATACTCACAAATGGGCTTCTGGCCCAACTATCAATTTTAATTAAATTTAGCCTACTTTAGGTTAGGGAAAACCCAATAATCCCCAAAACCGTAAGTTTGTCCTCACAATCTCCACCCTATTAGTTACTGATTTGGGTCATTGGCGGTGGCCAGAAAAACCCCCCCACGCAGCAGCCAGAGTAAAATACCCCCCCTGCCGCCCCGCGAGGGTGGAAGGCGACAGAGAAGAGCCCCCCGTCAGGGGGGAGGCGATGCCGATCTGTTTAAGGAACCCCCCCCCCCCCCCCCGCTGGGGGGCGCTGCAGATCCCCCCCCCCCCCCCCCCCCGTCAGGGGGGGTGATGCCGTAGGAACCCCCCCCCCCCCCGCTGGGGGGGTGGGCGATGCGAATTGCCCCACCCCCCCCCCCCCCCCGGTCAGGGGGGGCGCTGCCGGAGTAACCACCTCCGCTGGGGGGGTGGGCGCTGCGAATCGGCCTCCCCCGTCAGGGGGGGCGCTGCCGGAGTAACCCCCCCCCCCCCCCCCCCCCGCTGGGGGGGTGGGCGCTGCGAATCGGCCTCCCCCGTCGGGGGGGGCGCTGCCGGAGGACCCCCCCCCCCCCCCCCCCCCCCCCCCGCTGGGGGGTGGGCGCTGCGAGTCAGCAATAGAGGCCCCCCGACTGGGGGGTGGCGGCGGGTCAGCGACAGAGCCCCCCCCCCCCCCGACTGGGGGGCGGCGACGGGTCAGCGACAGAGGCCCCCCCGACTGGGGGGGACGGCGGCGGGTCAGCGACAGAGCCCCCCCCCCCCCCGACTGGGGGGCGGCGGTGGGTCAGCGACAGAGCCCCCCCCGACTGGGGGGGGCGGCGGATTAAAGTAGGGTCTTTTTTTTATTTTAATTTTTACTTGTACTATAACAATGTAAAAATTATCATGTATTGTAATCTACGGGAAATAAAATTTTACCTCTAGATCGATGATCTAGGGACGACCGTAGATTAGAACCGTAGATAAAAATTCGAGCTCCCGAACGCCTTGAGGATGCCGTAACGCTGCAACCAATAGATTCCTCGCCGCAGCAACTATAGATTCCTTGCACGTAGGGGATGAAAATTTTGTTGAAAAATTTGTGCTCAAGAGGAGAACACATGCTGATAACGTGTTATAGGATAATTGGATTCAAGAGATAGAGAGAGAAGCTTTCATAGCCAAAGGAATGAGTAACCATGGCCATAGGCCATGGTTCTCTATATATTGATATAGGGGAGGAGATGAAAGGCCTCAAGGAGACCAAGAGTCCCCATTACTCATAGTAATGGGGACTAATGATAGTGGGTAATGAAGGAGGGGAGGCCAAAGGCCTCCCTCATTCATAACACATATTTAGTTATTTCCTATAATAACTACCCCTAAAGCCTATAAATAGGACCCAAGGGTAAGACATTTACACTAATCTTACCATGCCATAAGTTTGCATAAGGAAACTTGTGTTCTTCTTCTCCCTTCCATTAAAATCCTCTTCTAAATAGAGATTTAGGCGGTGAAACGCTGCTTCGATCCTCCGTGACGAAGTACTGACCGTTGTGGCGAATCCGAGGGCGAAGTTCAGAGATTACGGTGCCGCGTACGCAAGCGTAAGTCTCTCCTCTTCATTCGATCCTAACATCATTGTTTTGACAGGATCCTACAGATCAAAGCTCGTGGCGAAGGTCGGTTTACCTTCTACAATGGTCACCCCTGCTCCTTACACCATTCTGACCAACCCTGGTCGTATGTCTATCCTTCTTGTGGCAGATTGGACGTTCCCTCCTGACCCAGAGTTTTGACGTCCGCCAGGCCGGCGGCGAGCCGCGTTGCGGAGGGGCTTAGATATTTGTAACCCCAAGCGCACGGTGTTGTAGTGTGGCTTGGGGGTCGAACACAGGGAGGCTATGATGTGCTTGTGTCAAGGAGGACCAAAATCACCCCGTGGGCGAGCTAGCCCAAATCGGTTGATGGGTTGTCACGGAAAGTAATGCAAGGTATGAACAATAAGAAAATAAACCCGGGACTTTGGTTTCCACTCCAACGAGTGACTCTCGCCAATGCGGCCTACGGGTAGGATGGCGATCGGAATTAGGGTCTAATGGTGGGACGTTGCCTCTTAAAGTGGTACCGGCATCCCATGGGCCCGATATTCCGGTCGGTGCCCAGGACGATACACCGAACTTCCCGGATTCGATCAGTGGGCACTCCCGTGTCCATTAACACTGATCGATTCCGGGAGCACTAAGCTCACAATGATAACTCCCAACGTCTCATCCTTCCGCTCCCGCGTGCTAGGATTCGGTGTCTACGCTAAGGGCATGAGCTATGGCTAGGGAGTCAACCGCCAAGTTTATTCCCCCTTGGCCCAACGGTCAAAGGCGGTCTTTTTCCCGCCGATGACAATGAAACACCCCGCGTAACCGTTAGATTCATAATCCCTATCGATTTCCTAACCCTATGGATGCATCGGGAAGAGCCCCCGAAGGGGTTTCCGCCAAAATCCCAGATTTGGGAACTACTCACAAAAAATCATTAAAAAGCGATCTAAATGAAAATGAATCGTTGGAATCATAATCAGACGATTGGAATGCGGAAGTAATAGAGTAGTTAAGACAATACTAATATTTGAGAAAGATCCGAAAACTTACAAAAGAACAGTAATTACAGCCGTCACAATAGGAGAAAACAGTAAAAACTAGCAGCTCCCCGTTTCTGGAACCCTAGGGGTTCTATTTATAGACTCTCGTATCACCCGATCGGTTGACAAGTCAACCGATCGGTTGATCCGTTACAAACTAATAACAGAAAACGGCGAACTTTCACCCGGTCATATGAACCGGTCGGGTGAGTTCTTGGAGTGACCGGTTGGATCTTGGCGCCATCGGGTGAAGGGATCGGTTAAGTGCCCGTGTCTTCAGCTCCTCAGCATCAGCTACAGATGAACTGATCGGGTGAGAGTCACCCGATCGGTTGGAATTTGGCTCGAAAAGTCAGAGAACAGGCCCCCGCTGAACCGGCCTGTGAACCGGTCGGGTGACTTCCACTTGGGCTCTGGCTGAGACCGGGTGATGCACGCGTGCATCACCCGATCGGTTGGAGATGGCGAACCAACCGGGTGAGGGGCTGAAAGATGAAATCTTCGTCGTTTGGCCCCCTGGATCACGCGTGACTCCTCCCGTTGCTCCGGGGACTTGAGATATCGTCGTTAAACGTCCCCTACGCTGCAAACATGGAGAAACAAAGAAAAGTGAAAGAAAACGAGAAAATACGAGAAAACGGATAAAAGACGGCGGAAAACATAGAGAAACACAAAAGAAAACGTGCGTGAATATATGAAATATAAACACATTTCAAAATCCCCCAAGCTGAACTCTTCCTCGTCCTCGAGGAAGACGAGTGAGAGTAGGAGTTCGGAGGGGAAAAATAGAGAGAAAGAGAGAAAAAGAAAACTCTATATCCTAGATCGTCCGTCAGAGCCAACAAAATCAAAAACGACACACCAAGCAAGAAAACGTCAAATCACATCACCAAACCCAGGAAAACGAGTCCAAACAAGTGCCGTGGGCCCACGCGGTGAAGCGCGAGTGAGTGTGGTCGTGCGCTAGCAGTCGGTGTCGCTATCTACAAAGTGCAATAAAGCTCGATATACACAGACCCAGGAAATGACCCAAATACCGATTAGAATTTGAAATTGCGGTGAATATTAGTTCAAGCATGCATGAGAAGAGTATAAGAATAGAAGTGTATCATGCGTCGGGGATTCCACAACTAGTGTTAAGGAAATCACGCCACTATAGCCAAGATACTAGCTAAAAAGTTCCTAAGCCAAGTGTTTTTGAAAACGAAGGGGGTTGAGATGATGTGGAGTAGAACACTCGGTGCAAATTCTCGCCTTCCCTTTATTCTCGGCAAGTAGGAAAATATTCACATGGGAATTTTTTTTTGGGGTTTTGGGTATTTGTATTTTTTTTGGCTTTTGGCTATACAAAATTTTTCTTTTATTTTCTTTTTGGGGTTTTCTTTTCTTTTCTCCTTTTTTTTGGATTTTTGGGTTTTCGGCTATACACATGTGTACTCTCCCAAGTGGGAGAACGGTACACGACAAGGGGATTTGCACCAAGTAAAACAAAAAAGAAGTCGAAATCTAAACACTTGGGCAAAGGAAACTATTCTCGCTAAATAGAGCATAGGCTAAATGGGTTATCCTAGTCCTTAATTGTGGAATCCCGACACATGCGAAATGAAATATACGATATAAATATAGCATTCATATAGTAGAAGCAAATACCGCATATTCAAATCGAAGCATGATAATCTAGGGGTCATTCCTGGACAGGTATATAAAGTAAAATCACAAAGTAGAAGCACACCAAACAGATAGGCACGACGCACGACTCACAAAAAGCTAAGTGGACCCACGATGCGTGAAATGCAAGAGGACTCGAAATCCTAGGGTTAGTGAATGTGATTATCGATGCCATGCTAGGTGTGTGTGATTTTGTGGCGATTCATCATAGGGTTCATCTCTAGGAGAAAGAGATAAAAAGAAGAGAAGAGAAAAAGAGAAAAAAAAATAAAAAACACGATGAAAACGACACGGAAACGAAAAAGAAGGACTCAAATGACGCACACAGTGCGACTCCCCCAAGCTGAAGCTTGCATTGCCCTCAATGCAATATGAGTGAGTACGGGAGGGCAATGAAGATGAGGGGAATACGCACCGACACAAAAAGAAATGAAAACGAGGAAAACATAGAGATGAAACTGAAAATAAAGAAAAATCAAAATCAGAATCAAACGACACGAAAAGAGAAATAAAACCACACGACACGACACTCAAAAGGGGAAAAACAAGCACACACACAAAAATGAGAAGAACAACAAAACACGACAACACACCAAAATGGACGTCCCCCAAGCTAGACATGACAGTGCTAGCGAATAAAATGTGATCGTGAAATGCAAAAATATGCAAGAGGGAGTCAAAAACGAACAAGGCGAAATCAGAAAGCAGGAGAAGGTGAGTCCTCGTCCTCCTCGGAAGAGGGTGTGGCTGGGTGGTCGGGGGAGGCTGGGGGTGTGCGGAGAAGTGGGGAATGAGGTGGAGGAATAGGTGCAGCGGAGGTGTGAACAATGGGAGGAGTGTCGGTGGAGGTGGGTGGTGGTGGTAGGACGGCGATCAAGGCGGTGGTGAGAGGAATAGAAATGGGGGAAGAAGATGTGGTGGTGACGGTAGTGGGTGGTAGTGGGAGAGATCTGGAGCGCACCGGTAATTTCCTCCGACGCACATATGGAATGATGGAGGAAGGAGGTAGCGTGGGTGCGATGGAAGTGGTCGGGAGGGGGGGAAGTGGATACCGGGATGGGAATAGATGAGGGAGGTGAAGAATGTGGTGAGGGGGGTGATGGATGTGGGGATGTGTGGGAGGGTGGAGGAGAAGATCGCCGAGGTGGTGAAGGTGAAGGAGAAGATCGTCGAGGTGGTGAAGGTGGAGGAGAAGATCGTCGAGGTGGTGAAGGTGGAGGTGAAGATCGTCGAGGTGGTGAAGGTGGAGGTGGGCCGTGGATGTGAGTGAGAATTCGAAGAATGGCGGCCACGTTCCTCTCAAGTGCGAGGAAACGTGGGTGAGTGAGAAAAGAGGACGGTGATGGGTCCGAGGAGGCAGAGGACATGGCGAGCTCACGAAGGGCAGTGACCTCCCTTTCAAGACCTAGACGGGCATAGACCTGGCGGCTACCAAAAGATGTGGACTGACGTGAGGCAGAAGTGGCGCCGGCAGGTAAGGTTGAAGTGGTGCCGGCGGCAGTGGTCATGTCGGCACAGGAGACAAGGCCAGAAATGGCCGCCAAGAGATGCTCAGACGTGATGGGGCCCGTAACAGAGACAGGACGACTCGGGCCAGCCCCCAAATATCCGCGAGACACAGGGATATCCTGCTCGCCTAAGTGGGCGGCAGGGGACGGTGATTTGCATGCGCCGGCGGGAAGGAAAGGAAGGTGCAACCCCGCAAGGAAGTTTGGGTCGGGTGGAAAGGTCCAATCTCCCACAAGAGCTATGGTCATGCGAGCGGGGTTGGGGAGAATGGTGTAAGGGGCTGGGGGTGGCCATAATTGAAGATGAAGCGGCCATCGGAGTGGGGTTTAATCATGTGAATGTGCCGCAGGACATCAATATCTAGCTGTGAGGGTCCTGCGGCAGCGGGAAGATTATTGGGAATGGGAATATTAAATTGGGGGTAAGAGCAAATGATAGTAATGATGCCCCCACAACAAAACTTCCCCTTACCGGCCCGGCTGATCTCGAGAAGCTTGTAAACAAGCCAATCGCCGCCATGGATGGGGATGGTAGGGGCCCTGAAGCTAATTCCATCATCGTCCCGGACAAAAGGGAAAGTCATGGCCCAGAGGATAAAAAGGTCAGGGATAGTCACGGTGCCGGACTCGTCCCTGGGAAAAAATGCGGATGATATGATCCTGTGGGCCAACCGAAACACGGGATGAATGATGGAGGAGGCCTTGGCCCTTCCTCGGGGGTAGTCATGGAGCAGTGTGAGGCGGAACCAGAACTGATCAACGTTGAACTCGGGCGTGTACCCGTAGTGTCGGATGGAGTCATCCCCAAGATTGGGGAAACCAAATATATCGTTAATTGTATTCAGATTTGTGGTGACACTCCGGTTACGCACCCGGAATTTTATGATCGACCCGGACTCCCAAACAAGTGTAGAGAGAAATTCAAGGGTGAGTACTGGGTAGGATACGGCAGATGCATTAAGGAAGGCCAACTAGCCTAAGTTAGCGAAAAGAGATTCGACCTCGGTGTAGACACCGAGATCGACAAGTGTTTGTGTGTGCGGGAACTTAGTCGATAGATGCCCCCGAGCATCGAGCCGACGATAAAAATCCTTGTGTTCCTGGTTCCTAAAGATATACCCATGCGGGCCCAACATTGGGTCCACAGGGGGGATAACAGGCGGGGGAGGGCCAAGTGTAAGTGCTCGTGTGTGGGAAGGGGGACGTGTTTGTTTTCGTCTCTTTCGAGACGGTTCCTCCTCCCGTATAATTCCCTTCCCCTTGTCCTTATCCTTAGCCATGCGTGAGTGTGCGTGTATGAATGAGTGCAAAAGCGATGAATGCACACTAACACAAGCAAAATGAGCAAGCACAATTTATAGGGCAAAAGTAGAAATATGAGTGTAGGAGCGAGTGTACCCAAGCGAAATGGCGAAGCTTGCTCGTAGATGTCCCCACACTGTGCAATGAAAGTAGCGTGGAGCCGCGATGACTTCTTTCAGCAAGAATTTTCGAAATGGGCGTTGTTTGGGGGGAATTAGGTCAGAATCTCGAAATGAAAGGAGAGAGGGAGTGTAGATGATGGAGTGATTGATGGAGGAGGTAGGGAGAGGGAGTATTGGAGGAGTGGAGGACGTGGGGGGGTGAGGATCGGCCGTTGGGGAGGAGAGGCAGGCGAAACGACGGCGATTTTGGCGATCGGGCGAGGGTGGAAATGAACGGGTGGTCGGGGGTTTATATAGGGTTTTAAGTCGAACCGATCGGGTGACTTGTCACCCAATCGGTTGACGGTTATGTCAAAAATTCTTGCCGAAGAATTGCTACAGGCGAACCGGTCGGTTGACTTTTCAACCGATCGGTTGGCCGCTCCACTCATTTTCCCGAGAATTGAGGGTTGCTCACCCGGTCTCCTCAACCGATCGTGCTCTAACTCAACTAATCGGTTGATATTTCCCAAAAATTTCCCGAGAATTCTCCCCAGCTCACCTGGTCTGCCACCCGGTCTCTCCATTCTTCAACCGATCGGTTCATTTGGGGACAGATTTCGGCTTGTATCTGATACATCCCAACCGATCGGTTGAGTTATCAACCGATCGGTTGGGGCTTTGTTTCCTGCAAAAACCAATAGATTTGTCTAAGTCCCCGAATGGATGTTCTTGCGGCTGATCTTATTTATAAAAATAGATAAAATAAAGTAGAAAATAACACTAAAAAGTGGGGAAAAAGTTTAGAACATGGGTTGCCTCCCATGAAGCGCACTTGTTTAACGTCGTTGGCTCGACGCCTCTAGCGGTGGTCAATTAGGATCTGGAGGGTTAGAGGAAGAGTTGTCGCTCGTTGGGGATCCGACCAGAGAGAATTCTGGTTCTCCAACTGCATAGTGTTTCAGACGCTGTCCGTTGACTTTAAACGGCTCATCCCTTCCCATTATCTCTATAGCCCCATGCGGGGAAACCTTGGTGACACGGAACGGTCCCGACCACCTTGACTTGAGTTTTCCAGGAAAGAGCTTCAGCCTTGAGTTGAATAGGAGAACTAAATCCCCTTCTTTGAATTCCCTCTTCAAGATTCGCTTATCGTGCCACCGCTTCAGCTTCTCCTTGTAGATCTTGGCGTTCTCATAGGCATTGAGTCGGATTTCGTCGAGCTCGTTGAGTTGTAACTACCGGTGCACTCCTACCTTCTTGGTGTCGAAGTTCAGATTCTTAACTGCCCAAAATGCCTTATGCTCCAATTCCACAGGAAGATGGCAAGCTTTTCCATAGACAAGCCGGTAAGGAGTTGTGCCGATAGGAGTCTTAAACGCCGTCCTGTATGCCCAAAGCGCGTCAGGAAGCTTTGACGACCAGTCCTTTCTAGAATTGGCCACTGTCTTTTCTAGTATGCTCTTAATCTCCCGGTTTGAGACTTCCGCCTGACCGCTGGTCTGCGGGTGGTAAGCACGCCCCACCCGGTGTTGTACCCCGTATTTTTTTAAGAGGGCCTCGAATTTCTTCTCTATGAAGTGGCTCCCCCCGTCACTGATCAGGACACGAGGTACACCGAACCGCGGGAAGATGTTGCTTTTAAAGAACTTGGCCACCACTCTGGAATCGTTGGTTGGACTGGCCATCGCTTCAACCCATTTCGACACGTAGTCTACAGCCACCAAGATATACCGGTTCCCCGAGGAGGAAGGGAACGGTCCCATGAAGTCCACTCCCCATACATCGAAGATTTCTATCTCTAGGATGTAGTGTTGAGGCATATCATTCCTTTGGGAGATATTCCCAGCTCTTTGGCATTTATCGCAGGCTTGGACATAAACATGTGTGTCCCTGAAGAGTGTAGGCCAGTAGAATCCGCTTTGGAGAATTTTTGCGGTGCTCTTGTAGGTGCTCGCGTGCCCTCCACATTGCTGCCCATGGCAGTGGGAAATGATGGAGGTAGCCTCAGTTTCAGGAATGCATCTTCGTATCACCCCATCATTGCAGGTTTTGTATAGGTGGGGGTCATCCCAATAAAATTTGCGGACCTCATGGAAAAATTTCTTCTTCTGCTGAAAGCTCACATTGTGGGGGACGATGGCACAAGCCAGATAATTTGCGATGTCGGCGTACCAGGGGGTCCAGGAGGAAGAGACAGAGAAGAGATGCTCGTCAGGGAGTGAATCATCGATCGGCGTAGCATTTAAATCGAGAGTAGGCATCCTGGACAGGTGATCGGCAACAACATTCTCCGCCCCCTTCTTGTCTCTAATCTCCAGGTCGAATTCCTGGAGGAGGAAAATCCATCTAATTAGTCGTGGCTTAGCTTCTTTCTTGCTCAGTAGGTATTTAAGAGCCGTGTGATCCGTGTGCACGATCACCTTGGCGCTAACGAGATATTGTCAGAACTTATCCATGGCATAGATAACCACGAGCAATTCTTTTTCCGTGGTAGTATAATTTCTTTGGGCGGCATCAAGGGTTTTGCTCGTATAATATATGACATGGAGATTTTTATCCTTCCTCTGCCCCAAGACGGCACCAACCGCATAATCACTAGCGTCACACATCAACTCAAAGGCTAGATTCCAGTTCGGTGGCTGTATTATGGGCACGGAAATCAAAGCTTGCTTCAAAGTGCGGAAGGCCTCCATACACTCCTCGCTGAAGATGAAAGGCACGTCCTTCACGAGGAGTTGGGTCAGAGGCCTGGAAATCTTCGAGAAGTCTTTTATGAAGCGGTGATAGAATCCCGCGTGTCCTAAGAACCACGGACTCCTCGAAGATTGAGCGGTGGTGGAAGCTTTTCATTCACTTCAACTTTAGCCTTATCAACCTCGATTCCCCTCGAAGAGATGATGTGTCCCAGCACAACTCCCTCTTGGACCATGAAGTGGCACTTCTCCCAGTTTAGGACTAGTCCTTTTTCCTGACATCTCTTCAGGACCTTAGTTAGATTACTGAGGCACGAGTCAAATTTAGTTCCATAGACGGAGAAGTCGTCCATGAAAACCTCCATGATGTCTTGGGAGTAGTCGGAGAAGATAGCAGACATGAGTCTTTGGAATGTAGCAGGGGAGTTACAAAGTCCGAACGGCATTCTTCTGTAGGCATATGTCCTGAATGGGCAAGTAAAAGTTGTCTTCTCCTGGTCATCGTTATGAATGGTGATCTGAAGAAATCCCGAATGCCCGTCCATGAAACAGAAATAATTATGCTTCGCCAGTCTCTCGAGCATCTGGTCGATAAAGGGGAGAGGGTAATGATCCTTCCTCATAGCCTTGTTCAGCTTTCTATAGTCAATGCACATCCTGTACCCCGTGACGGTCCTCGTGGGTATCAGCTCGTTCTTCTCATTGCGAACCACCGTCATTCCTCCTTTCTTGGGTACGACGTGCACCGGGCTAACCCAGTGACTATCGGAGATGGGGTATATAATACCGGCGTGTAAAAGCCTAACAATCTCCTTTTTTACAACTTCCATCATTATGGGATTTAGCCTCCGCTGTGGCTCAATCGAGGAGGATTGCTCATCTTCAAGCAGAATTCTGTGTGAGCAGAGGCCTAAGTTGACCCCTTTTAAATCCTCAATTGCATATCCGAAAACTCCTTTAAACCTCTTCAAAAGACCAAGAAGTTTGGTCATTTGGTTTTCGGGCAGTGAAGAGTTGACTATGACCGGAAGGGTCGAGCCAGCTCCCAAATATTCATATTTTAGGCCCGGCGGTAATTCTTTCATCTCAACTTCTTGAGGCCCCGACGCATACTTCTCAAGCTGAGCATCCTCAAGGGAAAGGAGTTCTTCGTGGATTTCTCGGAAGCCAGCATCCGGAATCTCACCCTAGGCCGTGGTTCCGCATGGCAAAGTTTTGCAAGGTATAGTGGGAACGATCGAGGAAGGCACCGGGTCTCTTTCACGCTCATAATAATTGTCCGGGAAGAAGGCTTGTAGGTGAAAACAGGTTTCAATCGTCGATGGTTCCGCACAACTGTTTCTAGCTTCCTCATTGTCCAAAGATCAGGGACGCTCAATAGAAGTCTGCAAGGGATGGATTGATTCCTGTCCAGCATAGCCTACAAACCCGGTCGGATGGTTCTCCTGACAAAACTCCGCGGACAACTCTTCTTCACTAAATTTGGGACCAGGGTTGTCGATATACGCCACTTCACCATGAGGAAAGAGAGCTGCTGTGGCAAGGTGCTCCTGCGTATCTCGATATCTCCTCTGACTTTCCACGACGGCAGACAGGAGGGATAGTATATTCGAAGTGTTTAGCGATTCCGCCAAGCTATGCGCCAAACAGCGGATATGGTGAGAATGCTCCCAGATGTCTCCTAAAACTGCATGCAACATCCTCGCCGTGGGGCCAGGATCATATGCGAAAGGAGAGAGAGATAACTGCACAAGTGGCAAACACATCAAAAGCACGGGTTGCATAAACGGGAACTGAAAGTTGCGATGGAAGCACGGTGATTCAGTCAATTAGCACTATACAATTACTATCCACAGTATGTCCTAGTGAAATTGAAAAGTGTAGAGTGCGAAAATTATCGCGAGGTAGGGATAAGAGCTAGACACTAGGGTTCAAGAGATCCTAAAATAACAAGCACGTTGCCTCCCCAGCAACGGCGCCAAAAACTTGACGTCCGCCAGGCCGGTGGCGAGCCGCGTGGCGGATGGGCTTAGATATTTGTAACCGCAAGCGCACGGTGTTGTAGTGTGGCTTGGGGGGTCGAACACAGGGAGGCTAGGATGTGCTTGTGTCAAGGAGGACCAAAATCACCCCGTGGGCGAGCTAGCCCGAATCGGTTGATGGGTTGTCACGGAAAGTAATGCAAGGTATGAACAATAAGAAAATAAACCCGGGACTTTGGTTTCCACTCCAACGAGCGACTCTCGCCGATGCGGCCTACGGGTAGGATGGCGATCGGAATTAGGGTCTAATGGTGGGACGTTGCCTCTGAAAGTGGTACCGGCATCCCATGGGCCCGATATTCCGGTCGGTGCCCAGGACGATACACCGGACTTCTCGGATTCGATCAGTGGGCACTCCCGTGTCCATTAACACTGATCGATTCCGGGAGCACTAAGCTCGCAACGATAACTCCCAACGTCTCATCCTTCCGCTTCCGCGTGCTAGGATTCGGCGTCTACGTTAAGGGCGTGAGCTATGGCTAGGGAGTCAACCGCCAAGTTTATTCCCCCTTGGCCCAACGGTCAAAGGCGGTCTTTTTCCCGCCGATGACAATGAAACACCCCGCGTAACCGTTAGATTCCTAATCCCTATCGATTTCCTAACCCTATGGATGCATCGGGAAGAGCCCCCGAAGGGGTTTCCGCCAAAATCCCAGATTTGGGAACTACTCACAAAAATTCATTAAAAAAGCGATCTAAATGAAAATGAACCGTTGGAATCATAATCAGACGATTGGAATGCGGAAGTAATAGAGTAGTTAAGACAATACTAAAATTTGAGAAAGATCCGAAAACTTACAAAAGAACAGTAATTACAGCCGTCACAATAGGAGAAAACAGTAAAAACTAGCAGCTCCCCGTTTCTGGAACCCTAGGGGTTCTATTTATAGACTCTCGTATTACCCGATCGGTTGACAAGTCAACCGATCGGTTGATCAGTCAACCGATCGGTTGATCCGTTACAAAATAATAACAGAAAACGGCAAACTTTCACCCGGTCATATGAACCGGTCGGGTGAGTTCTTGGAGTGACCGGTTAGATTTTGGCGCCATCGGGTGAAGGGATCGGTTGGGTGCCCGTGTCTTCAGCTCCTCAGCATCAGCTATAGATGAACCGATCAGGTGAGAGTCACCCGATCGGTTGGAATTTGGCTCGAAAAGACAGAGAACAGGCCCCCGCTGAACCGGCCTGTGAACCGGTCGGGTGACTTCCACTTGGGCTCCGGCTGAGACCGGGTGGTGCACGCGTGCATCACCCGATTGGTTGGAGATGGCCAACCGATCGGGTGAGGGGCTGAAAGATGAAATCTTCGTCGTTTGGCCCCCTGGATCACGCGTGACTCCTCCCGTTGCTCCGGGGACTTGAGATATCGTCGTTAAACGTCCCCTACGCGGTCAATCTCCTTCAAACATGGAGAAACAAAGAAAAGTGAAAGAAAACGAGAAAATACGAGAAAACGGATAAAAGACGGCGGAAAACACGGAGAAACACAAAAGAAAACGTGCGTGAATATATGAAATATAAACGCACGTCAAGTTTCTAGGGGGGTTACACCTTCAGTTCTATATCCCTGACGCACCACGACCACCGTCCCCTGCCGCCCACTTAGGCGTGCAGGACATCCCTGCGTCTAGAGGAGACCCCGGGGCTGGCCCTAGTGGTGCCTCACCGGCTTCTGTCCCTATCACTTCTGAGGCACTCACTACGGCCCTCTTAGGCCTAGCCTCCGATGCCGGCATGACCACTACCGTCGGCACCACTTCCACTATCCGTCTGGCCACTACTTCTGCTTTTCATCGAGCCACCTTCGCTCGTCTCACTCTAGAGACTGAGTTAGCTTCTCTGCACGCTGGCGCATCCACATCTACCTCCTCGGACACATCCTCTTCTATCTTTTCACATCCACGTTTCCTCACACTCGAGCAAAACGTGGCCGCCATTCTCCGCATTCTTACTCACATCCACAGTCCACCTCCACCCACTCCTCCCCCTTCACCTCCTCCATCACCTCCTCGACGATCATCTCCTCCCGCCACCAACACTTACATTCCCTCCACTACATCTCCACACACTATTTCTGACCCACCACCTCCACCACCCTCCACTTCCATCACCGCATACACTCGTCGCAAGAAATTGCCGGTGCGCTCGAGATCACTTCCCTCACCTACTTCATTGGCCACCGTATCTCTCCCACTTACCATCATCACCATCACTCCACCCATTGTTCACACCACCGCACCCATCCATCCACCTCCTCCACCCCTCTCCCCACTTCTCCGCACACCCATCAGCTCTCCCGCCCACACTCATCCATCTTCTACCGAGGAGAACGAGGACAGTTCCTCTCCTGCATTTTGATTTCTATATTTTTCTTTTCCGATCTTACCCCTAGCATATTTCTGCATCACCATGATCATATCATATTGCTAGCATTGTCATGTCCATCTTGGGGGAAATCGACTTTTATGTGTGTTGTCGTGTGATTTCGTTGTTGTGTGCCTGTTTATATGTGTCGTGAGGATGTGCTTTATATATCTTTTATTTTCTGTGTTTCTTTTTCCTTCTTTTTATTTTTCTATTTCGTTTGTTTATTTTCCATGTTTTTCATTATTTTTGAGTCGGTGCGTACCCCCCATTATCGTTTCCCTCCCGTATTCAATATTATTGCATTGAGGGCAATGCAAGTTTCAGCTTGGGGGAGTCGCACTTTGTTCGTCAGTTGTGTCTTTTTCATCGTTTTTGAGTCGTTTTCATCGTGTTTTTCTTTTTCTTCTCTTCTTGTATTCTCCCTCTCCTAGAGATGACCCCACATGATGAATTGCCATAGAACTACACACACACCTAGCATAGCTTCGATAATCACGTTCACTAACCCTAGGAAGCCGAGTCCTATTGCATTTCATGCTTCGTGTGTTCACTTTGCTTCTGTGTGAGTTGTTTATCGTGACTAGCTAGTGGTGTGCTCTAGTTTGTGATTTTGATTTATATACATATCCTTGGTTGACCCCTAGTTTATCATGCTTCGATTTGAATATGCGGTATTTGCTTCTACTGTCTTGTCATGACCCGCTTCCCTAAAATGGAGGCGAGCGTGAGAAGTCCGCTCAGACTTGGAGCTGTGAGGCTCCAGTCTGTAAAGCATCTGGAATAACCAAGTATAGATCCTTGCAAATGCGAAGCATAACAAAAATAATAATAAAGAAAAGAGACATATAAAATTATTTCAATCTTAGAATGTCCACAATAAATTCCAACATCACAGAAAAGCCACCAGGCTAAAAAGAAGAGTCAAAAAGGCCCAAGCATGGCCAACAGAAATAATCAAACGTACAGAAGGAAAAGGTGCTACACACTGACAACCTAACAAGAACTAATCAGAAGCAACACAGAACAACGTCTCTACGACTGGTCGCCGGCGTCCTCGTACTCCACGTCAACTGTGGACCCAGGCTCAACGTCCACAAACACCTCGTCCTCAGCAACGGACTCTGGCTCAGCAACTAACATGCGACACCCAAAAGAGACGAGGGCGCATGTCAGCAAAGTCTACAAAGACTTTGTGCAAGGAAACTAAAAGGAAGGTAAAACAACCTAGCAGTTCTAAAATATGTGATGACATGGCATTTTAAAAGTATGGATGCAACAATTAAGTAGGTGCAACAAGTATGACATGGCAACAAGTTATACATGGCAATGGTAGCAAAGCTACTAAACATTCACATGGATTTTACAAGTCAAGTAAACACATCGTGCACAGAGATTACGCCTTTTGGCTGGAGTGGCTGTACGGGCCAACTCCTAAGCTCAAGTGATCGCTTATCCCTACCCCTCCACGTGTATCGGGCATTGGCTTTTGACCAACACATGTAGCTCGCTTCTGGATCACGAGCCAGGAAGTGTATTTGGCATAGGGTTGTGCCTGCAACGCAGGTGCCTAGCCTCAACAAGGAAGTACCGTAGCGTGTGCTACGAATGCAACATTCAAGCATGGATGACAGGTAGGATGCATGGCATGGCAAAATTACAATTTAAGAGTGTAAAGTTATGGAATTTAAACGTTACAGGCATGGCAGAGGACAAATAATGAGCATACATATATGGAAATTAAACGTGACAGTCAATAATGCATGAATCGTGTTTGATGATAACAAACATGTGTGAACGTTTTAACGTGTGTGTTAAGTGTTTCAGGAACGGCGAAACTACGACTTATTCACGGAAGGACTTGGTCAATGTGCAACGGAGTCAGGAATAAATAAATAAGGAAGTACATCAAGTTCTCCGAGCATTCATCAACCACCTACAAGGCCATGCACAAAAATAAGGAGAGGTCACTCAACTTTGTTGTGTAGTATGAATTAAGAGTTATGCATTCAAAACTGTCACACTTTCACACTTTAGTTTGTGCATGCAAAACAAATTAGTTTGTGCATGCATAATAAAGAGAGGCTACACTTTCATGCAAAACAAATATTAATCCTCATCACAAAAATCATTCCAGAAGAGCACTTCTAATATATTATCAAAACTAAGGAGCACTCACACTAAAAACAAAATACAAAAGAACCCGCATGCACCAAAAAAAAGGGAAAAGGCATGCCAACTTTTTTTTTGTTGGGCTCTTTATTACTTGCACTTTTGCAGGTGGTTTTTTTAACAGAACTCAAAAAAAATGAAGGAAGAGCCGGCCTATATATTCAGGGGTACTGTTGTTTTTTTTGGTGAGAGCTCCTCATTAAAAAACCCTAAGGAAAAAAACGAGAGAAGAGAGAAGAGAGCCGAAATTTTTAGAGCTGCATCTTCCAATTTTTTGGTAGCAGCCGCATTATTTTAAGAGGTTTTTTTTTGTTTTTGTTGAGGCCAACACAATTCTGAGCCGTGCGCACAAAGTGTCATCAGCGAATCAAGAGGCGCCGTCATTTTTATCACAAAAACATTTTTGTTCTCTCTTTGCAATCTCAAAAATCAAAAGGCTGGGTGATTCTTTTTGTGTTTGCAATCACTTTGTGAGGAGAGGGCCGGCAGTGAATTTTTAAGGGTTTTGTTTTTTTTTCATCAAAAGATTTTAAGGAGAAGCAGCTGATTTCTTTTGTGCGTGGGTTTTGAGTTTTTCAAACCATTCTTTATTGGAGGCCGGCCATTTGAAACCTCAGTGCTTTCCGTTTTTTTTCGTCTCACAAAAATTCTCAAAGGCGCCGAATTATATTTGTGCAATTGTTTCCATGTGTGCTCTTGATTTCTGCTAACGGGCTAACAAAAATCCCAAGAGTACTTGCAATCAAATCTTGGGAGCTTCTCTCTTGATTTGTCTTTCATAGCCGGTCATCAAGGACACATACTGGACTTCTTCTTTTGTGTTGCATGAGTTGTTAAGAAAAGATAACTGATGTTAATAAAGAGGGGACAGAAAGAGATTGAAATATTAAAAAGTTTTTAATTAATCGCCTCCCTTTTCTTTTGTTTGCAGGTGGAAAACTTTCAGGTGATGACTTGGGAATTAAAGAGGAAGAAAGAGAGTTGGTCATCAAGCACACGAGCCCGCAAGCTTTGGGAATAGGAGGAAGCCACAATTTTAAGATCCACAACTGTTGCAAGTCTCATAGTGGAGTTCAATCGCCGCAACTTGAGTTGCCGTTATCGAGAGACTACTACTACTTGTCAGACGACATCTGGCCCGTGCTGATTGACGAAGACGACACCGCTACATGATCTGAGCATTCTGAACTCTCTTCTTTATTATATTGTGTAGTATTTGTGTTAGTTCTTCGTAGGGGAAACTTTACCATCTGTGTTACTTTTTGGGGACCTGACGACTGTGGGAGTCGTCACGGAGGGAGAGCATCTGACTAGATTGATAGTGTAGAGCACGTGGTGTGCGTACGATCTAGGTGAGGGTAGATTTGGGATCTTGACTCATTGTAGCTGTACAGGTTTACATATCTATCTAGTATTTGCTTTCGGGGGCTGGAGTAGGTCGTGGGGACGACCGAACCAGGGTATATCTGTGCGTATTCTGTGATTGCTATTTTATTGCCCTGTCTGTGCCTATAACTGCGTGGGATTGTTCGTGGGTTGCACGAATATTTTTATTAGCCTATTCACCCCCCCTCTAGGCTACGATCCAGATCCAACAAGTGGTATCAGAGCCAGTTTAGAGGATCTAGTCTAGATTTTTAGATGACCATGAATATATCTGATTGTGCTTTTGCTGAGGGTCAGTCTATAGCCCGTCCACCTAAGTTTAACGGTGTAGACTTTGCATATTGGAAGGCTAGGGATGAAAATCTATCTAGTGTCTGTAGATTATGATGTGTGGGATATTGTTGAAAATGGTTATAGTCTACCCACTATTAAAATTGAAGACACTGTTATGATTAAGCCTAAAGACAAGTGGGATTTAGCTGATAAGAAACTTTATACTCTTAATGGTAAAGCTATGAATGCGCTTATATGCTCTCTTGATAAATCTGAGTTTAATCGTATCTCACATTGTCTAACTGCGCAGGAAATCTGGCATACTCTGGAGGTGACACATGAGGGAACATCGCAAGTGAAGGAATCCAGACTTGCGTTGCTTTGCACAGAATACGAGAGCTTCCGCATGCTACCAACAGAATCTGTGAAAGAGATGTTCGCGAGGTTCACGGACATCGTCTACAAATCCAGTTCCCTCGGTAAGCCATACTCTAGCCATGAACAGGTACGAAAGATCTTAAGGGCGCTACCAAGCTCGTTCAGGCCTAAAGTCACCGCTATTCAAGAAGCTAAGGACTTATCAACAATGAAAGTGGAGGACTTGATAGGCAACCTGATGTCACACGAGCTTGAGTTGCAGAGTATAGAAGCCAGAGAGAAACCTGAAGAGAAGACCAAAGCTTCCACACCATTAGCTCTTCAAGCTAACGACGACGATCTTGATGAAGAGCAAGCCCTAATGGTCAGAAACTTCAGGAGATACATTCAGACTGATGAAGGAAGAGCTGAGATGGGAAAAAGGTTTATGCGTTCTAATAATTCTAATTTTGGTAGAAATTCCTATGATCAGAAAGCTATTAATAGAAGTGAATGTTTTAAATGCAGGAAGAAAGGGCACCATATAAAAGATTGCCCACAACAACACACAACTCAAGTTGCAAAAGGAAAAACGAAAGTGCTGACGTGGGACATGGATAGCGAAGCTGAGGAGGAGGATGAGGAGCATGAAGCCCACTCCTGCATGGCATTGATGGCCAAACACAATGAGGTAGAATCTCCCACTAAAGCTGAATTCTTAGAAATATGTAAAGGAATGCAACATAGAATTGATGAGCTAGAAGCTGATGTGGAATGTTATAGGAATGATAATTTTGATATGCAACAAACTGAGTATGACATGTCTATAGAAATGAAAAATATTAAACAAGAGCTTGTTGCATGCAAATCTACCATTACTATGTTAGAAAAAGAGAAAGCTAGCTTGTCTGAAAAAACTGATTGTCTTTCATGTCCCTCTTTATTAAAGGATATTAGCATGTATAAATTAGATAAGACAAAGCTTGAAGTTGAAAATGAATTGCTCTCTAAAAAGATTTACATGCTAAATCTTGAACTTGAAGAAAAAATGAGGGATTTTGAAAAGAAAGAAGAGGAAAACAAGCAAGCTTTCATTAGTAAATGCACTTTGCTTGTGAATGAAAACGATATCTTAAAATCCAAAGTCACCACCCTAGAATTGTCATTAAAGAGATTTTCCATTGGAAAACAAAATTTGGACATTATTCTTGGAAATCAAATTTATGGCAATAATAGGCGAGGACTAGGATATGGTCTTAAAAATGTTGAAAAATCAAAATATAGAAAAGTTCACATTGAATCAACAAAGGTTGGAAACTTTCATGTTAAGTGCTTTACATGTTGATGCGTTGGTCATACTTCATATCATTGCAAATATAGGAACAAAAATATTAAGTTCAAACAAATATGGGTTCCTAAATCTTTGATGACTAACGTGAGTGGACCTTGTTGGATTCCAAGGTCACACACGACTCTTTTGTATGTGGATGGAAATTTGACGAGGAGCGATAAATTGAATGTCTCATTACTTTTTAGCTCCTTAGTCAAACGGCGACACGAAGGTATATCTCATTCTTTGAACTTAATGAATATCTTCATAGTTTTTTTTTGTGTGTGACTTTTCTTTGTTTGTGTGCTAGTAGTTGCATTGCTATGTGTGCATGATTCTTTTTGTTTGTGTGATTGCATCTCATGTTTGATTTAGTACTTCATGCATATTAAAAAAAACTGAAAAACTGAAAATAAAAAATATTGGTGCTTAAATGTGTATCTTTCTCTTTGATTCATTATTGAAGTATGCACGAATGATTTTCATATCCATGTAGAAATTGGTGTATTATTACTTTTGCTACATGCGCATGTTCATCTTTCTAAATATTCATGGCATATTCAATGAATGAAAATAACTTGATTTCTACACCGCCTACTTCACTTCCACATGTATTATTATTGTTGCACATTTGGAGATATCATTTATGAAGTATGGAAAGTGAATGTAGGAGGAAAACTTAACTGAAAATCTAAGGGATATGATATACCTTGCCATGGATAAAAATTGAGCAAAAGAAATTGTTGTTATAAGTATTTTAAAAAAAATGAAAAGAAGGTTAATTGCTCCGTATGAAAAATGGATACAATCCTTGGCAACGGTATTACCCACGAGTATCCAACATAAACTTTATGGGTAAACTTTAGCGTTGGTGTATTTACTCGTCAAACAATGCCACCCCCACATCTAAGAGTCCTTATAGGCTATGTTTTGGGGTGTGGTACCTTGAACTCATTTTTAATGAGGTGGGAAAAACCAATCCTAGGTGATAGAACGTTATTTGGAAAATGTGGATTGGTTCTGGTTGACTTTCTTAAATGATTCTCCCTCATGTGCTTCAATTTTAATCGTCACACTTTACACGTTGGTGTTGAAGTCTTAGTTGTTTAATTTCATTGGATTTTGACTTGATTATTCTATGATTGTATTCATGCAATTGTTGGTACTGGTTAATAATACTCTTTTTTTTGCATGGTATATATCTCATTGGATTTTGACTTGATTATTTTTGACTTTGTGCTTCGATTTTTGATGATAACAAAGGGGGAGAAAATGTGGGAAAGATTTGATATTAATGCTCGTGAAAATATGATTGTTTTATTAAGGTTGTTTGATTAAGGGGGAGCAATAATGAATATTGGGGAAGCACAAAAATAGGGGGAGCATGCATATTGTTAACTCTGTATTTCATTGTTTGCACATCACTATATCTCATTGCATGTCACCCACTATCATCACACTTTCACACACACACTATTAGGAACGTTAATGATCAAATCTTCTATTTAGTTTGTCATCATCAAAAGGGGGAGATTGTTGGTAGCAACGATCCGTGAACTTCGTGTTTGATGATAACAAACGTGTGTGAACGTTTTAACGTGTGTGTTAAGTGTTTCAGGAACGGCGAAACTACGACTTATTCACGGAAGGACTTGGTCAATGTGCAAAGGAGTCAGGAATAAATAAATAAGGAAGTACATCAAGTTCTCTGAGCATTCATCAACCACCTACAAGGCCATGCACAAAAATAAGGAGAGGTCACTCAACTTTGTTGTGTAGTATGAATTAAGACTTATGCATTCAAAACTGTCACACTTTCACACTTTAGTTTGTGCATGCAAAACAAATTAGTTTGTGCATGCATAATAAAGAGAGGCTACACTTTCATGCAAAACAAATATTAATCCTCATCACAAAAATCATTCCAGAAGAGCACTTCTAATATATTATCAAAACTAAGGAGCACTCACACTAAAAACAAAATACAAAAGAACCCGCATGCACCAAAAAAAGGGAAAAGGCCTGCCAACTTTTTTTTTGTTGGGCTCTTTATTACTTGCACTTTTGCAGGTGGTTTTTTTTAACAGAACTCAAAAAAAATGAAGGAAGCGCCGGCCTATATATTCAGGGGTACTGTTGTTTTTTTTTGGTGAGAGCTCCTCATTAAAAAACCCTAAGGAAAAAACGAGAGAAGAGAGCCGAAATTTTTAGAGCTGCATCTTCCAATTTTTTGGTAGCAGCCGCATTATTTTAAGAGGTTTTTTTTTGTTTTTGTTGAGGCCAACACAATTCTGAGCCGTGCGCACAAAGTGTCATCAGCGAATCAAGAGGCGCCGTCATTTTTATCACAAAAACATTTTTGTTCTCTCTTTGCAATCTCAAAAATCAAAAGGCTGGGTGATTCTTTTTGTGTTTGCAATCACTTTGTGAGGAGAGGGTCGACAGTGAATTTTTAAGGGTTTTGTTTTTTTTTTCATTAAAAGATTTTAAGGAGAAGCAGCTGATTTCTTTTGTGCGTGGGTTTTGAGTTTTTCAAACCATTCTTTATTGGAGACCGGCCATTTGAAACCTCAGTGCTTTGCGTTTTTTTTCGTCTCACAAAAATTCTCAAAGGCGCCGAATTATATTTGTGCAATTGTTTCCATGTGTGCTCTTGATTTCTGCTAACGGGCTCACAAAAATCCCAAGAGTACTTGCAATCAAATCCTGGGAGCTTCTCTCTTGATTTGTCTTTCATAGCCGGTCATCAAGGACACATACTGGACTTCTTCTTTTGTGTTGCATGAGTTGTTAAGAAAAGATAACTGATGTTAATAAAGAGGGGACAGAAAGAGATTGAAATATTAAAAGTTTTTAATTAATCGCCTCCCTTTTCTTTTGTTTGCAGGTGGAAAACTTTCAGGTGATGACTTGGGAATTAAAGAGGAAGAAAGAGAGTTGGTCATCAAGCACACGAGCCCGCAAGCTTTGGGAATAGGAGGAAGCCACAATTTTAAGATCCACAACTGTTGCAAGTCTCATAGTGGAGTTCAATCGCCGCAACTTGAGTTGCCGTTATCGAGAGACTACTACTACTTGTCAGACGACATCTGGCCCGTGCTGATTGACGAAGACGACACCGCTACATGATCTGAGCATTCTGAACTCTCTTCTTTATTATATTGTGTAGTATTTGTGTTAGTTCTTCGTAGGGAAAACTTTACCATCTGTGTTACTTTTTGGGGACCTGACGACTGTGGGAGTCGTCACGGAGGGAGAGCATCTGACTAGATTGATAGTGTAGAGCACATGGTGTGCGTACGAGCTAGGTGAGGGTAGATTTGGGATCTTGACTCATTGTAGCTGTACAGGTTTACATATCTATCTAGTATTTGCTTTCGGGGGCTGGAGTAGGTCGTGGGGACGACCGAACCAGGGTATATCTGTGCGTATTCTGTGATTGCTATTTTATTGCCCTGTCTGTGCCTATAACTGCGTGGGATTGTTCGTGGGTTGCACGAATATTTTTATTAGCCTATTCACCCCCCTCTAGGCTACGATCCAGATCCAACAGGGGTGACAGATCTAGCTTCGTTGTCAAGCTAGATCTTAAAGTTGCGTCTAGACGAGTATCATTTCGTCGCCTAGTCTCTTTTACGCTAAAACCAAGAGATGGCCTAAAACATGGCCCTAAGCACAAATTGGCAAGTTTCACTTGCCTGCAATCAGTCGTTCTGAATACCGTCCAATCAGTCCAGTCTACCTATGTGCTCGGATCACCAGCCTTCAGTTCCAAATTAAATTATCTTTATTAGTGATTTACCAGACAATTAAATTACTGATTTTTATCTTGATTAGCATGCTTATGTTGGGGGTCCTAAGTGTTCAGAAAGTTACCCTTACACGACGCGAGAGCTACACTGGTGTCGGGTCGCGATGACAGGGGTTGGAATAATAGAACGCGCTCCTAGTCCAGATTCCAAAATAGATTTCTATGATCGCCAATCCTCGGACAGCGACCAGATCAGTGAGCAAGATTCCAATTAGCGAGCAAGAGATCGGTAGACGTTTTTACGGCTCCCGGGAAGCCGTAACAACAAACCGGGACGAACGGTTCGACATACACGAAGTCTACGGTGTTGAGCGTCGTAGGAGATGATAGTAACATCAGGGAAACACCCCTAGGAGAGGTAGAGGGCTGTCGGAAGATCCCAACAGTGAGAGGAGACGGCGAAGAGGCGATACGACGTGTCAATACGCCGTAAAAACACAAAACAGCTAACACCCTCGCTGTTTCAGAGCAAGGCAGCCTGAGGGAGGGCCCACAGCGGCGCAGGGGGTCAGAGGGGGCGACCCACGGAGAGAGGGGGCGCGGGCGGCGGCGAGGACGGCGGCGGCGGCTGCAAGCTGCTGCTGCTGCTGCTCAAAATTCTGCAGAAAACGTCGGCGTGGGGAGCTTTTTCGACGGTCCACGGCGGCAAGGACGGTGGGGGAACATCGGAGAAGGGTCGGGGATGAGTAAGATGGCCGGTCGGTGACGGGCTTTGGCCGGAGAACGTAAGAGAAGGTCGGGCTAGGGGTTTTTGTGTTTGTGTGAATGGGTTAGGGCCAGCGCTCCAAGTTTGGTGCTGTGAAAATTTTAGAAACCTAGGTTATATTAATAGGGGGAAGGCTGAGAACGTGGGGCTAGGTCTAGGTGTAGTTGTTAGGGTTTCTTTTTTTTTGTTTGAGTTGTTGTTTAAAATAGTTATTAATCAATTCAAAAAGCCCAAGTTACTCCCTCTCTCTCTCTATGCGTGTTTTGTGTGCGACTAAGGGGGAATAAAAAAAGGACTAAGTTAACATTCTGATGTAATTTATTAATAATCAATCATTAGGGAAAAATACAATGAAACTTAGGGTTAAAAAATACAATAGGTTGGCCAAAAAGTGAAAGTAGGTCAAACGAAGCCCAAAAATCGGAAGATAAATACTGGGGTGACCGCACGAACGAAAGAAATGCAACTAAGAAGACGGATCACAATTTTGACGACGAGAAATGAAACTAAAAATAAAAAGGTCTCACGACAAAGGTGAAAAACGCGACATCTCTTCAAATAAAGTCAAATCGTGGGAGAACGACCCATGAAATAACATTTCAAATTAATTCCACAATTTAATACTCTCAAATAGGGTCACAACGACATATCACACTATTGGGTTCGGATACAGACAAAGTCTAAAATAAATACGTGCACGAACAAGACTACGTGCACGACAAAGCCTACAATCAAAAACAGGCTGTTACATCCTCCCCACCTTATGAATGATTCCTTCCTCGGAATCAACATCAATCACTGCTCGGAAAAAAGTGCGGGAAGCGCTCTCTCATATCATCCTCATGCTCCCAGGTGGACTCCCCAGGGGAACCATGACGCCACTGCACTCTAACCAAGTCGACGGTCTTATTCCTCAGCTGCTTCTGCCGTCGATCCATAATCTCTACTGGTTGCTGATCATAAGACAGATCTCGATGAACCGTGATCTCCGAGAAATCCACAGCATGGGACGTATCACTGACGTATCGACGTAACTGAGATACGTGAAATACATCGTGAACACCCTCCAGTGACGGCGGCAACGCCAAGCGATAAGCCACCGCTCTAACTCTCTCCAGGACATCGAAAGGCCCAATGTACCTCGGACTCAGCTTGCCTCTCTTTCCAAATCGGATGACTCCGCGGTTCGGAGAGATATTCAAAAAGACATGATCTCCAAGCTGAAAATCCAGAGGCCTCCGTTTAACATCTGACCAATGCTTGAAACGGTCCTGCGCGATCCTCAGCTTCTCCCGGATGTTCCTCACAACATCCACAGCCCCCACAATCATCTCTGGCCCTAACAGCTCCCGGTCTCCAATGTCATCCCAGCTAGTGGCGATCGACATTTCTTCCTGTATAGCGCGACGAATGGCGCCATGCCAATACTCGCCTGGTAGCTGTTATTGTAGGCGAACTCCACATGATGGAGATGATCCTCCCAAGATCCCTTGAAGTCCAGCATGCATGCTCTCAGCATGTCCTCCAAAATCTGAATCGTCCTCTCGGACTGGCAATCCGTCTGCGGGTGGTACGCGGTACTAAAACTCAGACTCGTACCCAAGCTCTTCTGCAGACTCTGCCAAAACTGAGATGTGAATCTCGTATCTCTGTCAAACACGATACTCACGGGGACTCCGTGAAGTCACACGATCTCCTGCACGATTCACATTACATCACTATCTAAACTAGGGAAAAGGAAATAAAAATGGAGAGTAAAAGAATTTTACCTCCATGTATCTCCTCCCTAGCGTCTCAGTGGACTGTCCTACTCGGAAGGAAATAAAGTGCACGGATTTGGTCAACCGGTCTACGATCACCCAAATCGTGTCATTCTGCTTCGGACTCCGAGGTAGTCCAGTCACGAAATCCATAGTGATGTGTTGCCACTTCCACTCTGGAATCGGAAGCGGTTGTAGCAACCCTGCTGTACGCTGATGCTCCACCTTTACCTGCTGACAGACCAAACACTTGGCTACGCTCCGAGCCACACTCCGCTTCATACCATGCCACCAATAGTTCAGACGAAGATCCTTGTACATCTTGGTGCCACCAGGATGTATAGAATACGGTGAACTGTGTGCCTCAACAAGCAACTCCTCTCTAATGTCTCCAGCTGGCACACACAACCTGGCTCCAAATCTCAACGAATCATCTCCATGAATCAAGAAGTCAGTCCACAGACCGACTTCTACCTGCTCCCGAATCTTCACCAGCTTCGGATCTCCAGCCTAACCTGCCTTGATCCGAGCCACGATCGTCGACTGTATCTGCATACACATCAACGAAGAAGCCTCTCCAGGAAGCACGATCTCAATACCAGACTCGCAAAAATCCTGCTGCAACCTCCACTGCGAAGTCAACATCATCACCATTAGAAGTCTGCTCAGCGCATCCGGAACCACATTCACCTTGCCAGGGTGATACTTCAAGTCGATCGCATAGTCTGCCATGAGCTCCAACCATAGACGTTGTCGCATGTTGAGCTCCTTCTGCGTAAAGATATACTTCAAGCTTTTGTGATCGGTGAAGATCTTCACCTTCGCACTCAGCAAGAAGTGCCTCTAAATCTTGAGCACAAAAACGACTGCAGCCAACTCCAAATCGTGCGTCGGGTAATTCTTCTCATGAGACTTAAGCTGACGAGAAGCATACGCAACCACATGCACATGTTGATGCAAAACACAACCGAGACCTTTTCCAGAAGCATCGCAAAAGATCTCAAATCCTCCACTCTGATTGGGCACAGCAAGAACAGGGGCAGTCGTCAACCTCTCCTTCAGAATAGAAAAGGCATCATCACAAACATCGGACCAAACGAATGGTACATCCTTCCGCATCAGTCTGGTCATCAACTCAACATTCCGAGAAAAGTCCTTAATGAAACGCCGATAATAACCTGCAAGCCCAAGGAAACTCCGGATCTCAGACGCTGACTGCGGAACAGGCCACTCTCTGATAGCCTTAATCTTCTCAGGATCCACCGATATTCCATTTTCCGACACCACGTGTCCAAGAAAAGCAACCCTATCAAGCCAAAACTCGCACTTAGAATACTTAGCATACAAACGATGCTTCCTCAAAATTTCCAATACTGTCCTCAAGTGCGATGCACGCTCTTCCTCCGACCTTGAATAGCTCAAGATGTCGTCAATAAATATAACAACAAACTTATCTAGAAAGTCGTAGAAGATCAGATTCATCAAGTTCATAAAAACTGCGGGCTCATTGGTTACACCGAAGGGCATAACCACGAACTCGTAGTGTTCTATACTTCGTCCTGAACGTTGTTTTCTGGATATCTTCCTTCCTCACCTTCAGCTGGTGATAACCACTCCTCAGATCCAACTTAGAGAACACTCTCGATCCTCCAAGCTAATCAAAGATGTCATCTATACGAGGCAATGGATATCGATTCTTGACGGTCACGACATTCAGCTCCCTGTAGTCCACGCACATGTGACGCGAACCATCCTTCTTCTTCACCAGCAACACCGGTGCTCCCCACAGAGACACACTAGGATTAATGTAACCCTTCTGCAAAAGCTCATCCAGCTGCATGCGCAAGTCCTCCAACTCTGCTGGAGCCATACGATACGGCGCCTTCAAAATGGGCTGCGCTCCTGGAATAAGATCGATCGAAAACTCGAGAGCTCGATCGGGCAGCAGTACAGACATCTCCTCGGGGAAGACGTCGTCGAATTCTCGCACCACAGCTGGTCTACTCTGCTCCATCTACATGGCCACAATCTCCACCGGCTTGGCCTGAAACCTGACGGGACCAAGCGAACTGCTACCTCGGCTGAACTCAAACACCGGATGTCCTGGAATCTCGAACACCACCTTCTTCCTCCAATAATCGATCGTGGCATAGAAACTTGCAAGCCAATCCATTCCAAGGACAGTATCATAGTTGATGATGTCATGGACAATAAAGTCAGCGTAAAGCTCATGTCCACAGACCACCAACAAACAAGACGTGCAACCACGATGCACTGAGATCATGCCATTCCCTATAACGATATCCCAACTCTTGGGAAGAGGGGAAGTTGACAAAGAATGCTTGTCCACGAAGCTCTGGGATATAATGCACATCGAAGCACCAGAGTCAAAGAGGACTCGTGCAAGAAATGTGTAAACCAAAATCACATCTAACAAACAATCTAACAATCAAATCCTATTCTAGCAACATATTATATTCTAGCAAATAAACATAATCTAACAAACAAGATTAACTAAGGGAATGAAAACAAACTAGACTGAGGGTTACCTGCAATAACCTCATCCTCAGTCTCAGCCTCAACTGCAGCCATCAGGAAAGCCTGCCTCCTCGGCTGCAAAGCCTGCTAAAATGCCAGATTCTGTGGAACAAGGGATGTCCCACGTCCAGCAGGTACAGGTGCTCTCTGCTGCAACGGCTGAGCTGCAACAGGTCCTTTCCAAGGCTGCCTGTACTTCGGGCAATCCTTCAAGACATGAGCAGGATCATCACAAACCAAGCACTGTCCCAACATCTTCCTGCACTGCTCCTTGACATGCCCAGTCTTGCCGCAGAAATGGCAAGTCTTCAGAGTAGGCCCACCTGGCCTCTTGAACTGCACCGACTGGTTAGGCTTGAACCCAGGCCTAACCACTGCTCTGACCTGCTCCATAGGCCTCTTCCCAGCTCCAAAAGTCTGTCCTCTCTTCTGTCTCGCAATCCGCTCCTGCCTCCTAGCAGCTACCAACAACTTCTGATAAGACTCTAAATCTGACGAAGACATCAGGCTCTGCAAGTCTAAGGAAAGACCCTGCAGAAACCTCTGAGCTCTCTCCTCGGTATCCTACACCATCTTCGGCGTGAAGCGACTCAGCCTAGTGAACTCCTGATGATACTGGTCCACCGAGAGATCTCCCTATTTCAGATCAATGAATCGCTGCAACATCTCCCTCCTGGCAGCCTTCGGAAAATACTCCTCATCGAATCTAGCCTTGAAAGTAGCCCAAGGAATAGGTCTCACCAACAGCTCCTCTTCTGCATCCCACTAGCTGCGGGCATTACCTTGAGCTGCTTCTTCACCAAATCAACCCATCCAGCCGAGTTGTTCTTCGACATCCTCAGATTATCCTCCGTATTCTGGATCCACTCCTCTGCAGCCAACGGTCCTTCCGATCCAGGTAATGCCCGCCGGGTGTTTTATTTTCATCGGTGGGAAAAAGACCGCCTTTGACCGTTGGGCCAAGGGGGAATAAACTTGGCGGTTGACTCCCTAGCCATAGCTCACGCCCTGAGCGTAGACGCCGAATCCTAGTGCGCGGGAGCGGCAGGATGAGACGTTGGGAGTTATCGTTGTGAGCTTAGTGCTCCCGGAGTCGATCAGTGTTAATGGACACGGGAGTGCCCACTGATCGAACCCGAGAAGTCCGGCGTATCATCCTGGGCACCGACCGGAATATCGGGCCCATGGGATGCCGGTACCATTTTTAGAGGCAACGTCTCACCATTAGACCCTAATTCTGATCGCCATTCTACCTGTAGGCCGTATCGACGAGAGTCGCTCGTTGGGGTCGAAACCAGAGTCCCGGGGTTTTCCTTCATATTGTCTATACCTTGCATTCCTTCACCGTGACAACCCATCATCCGATCTGGGCTAGCGCGCCCACGGGGTGATTTTGATCCTCTTTGACACAAGCACATCCTCGCCTCCCGGTGTTCGACCCCCAAGACATACTACAACACCGTGTGCTTGCGGTTACAAATATCTAAACCTCCACCGGGTCCCCCGGCCATTTGCGGCTTGCAAACCGGGGGCACGTCAACGTCACATCAAATAAGATAGAATCGCGGAAGAACGACTCGAGAAATGTCGTTCCAAAATAGTTCCACAATCTAATACCCTCAGAGACGATCACAATGACATATCACACAAAAATGTTCAAAATCAAATAGAGTCTAAAATAAACACGTGCACGATCAAGAGCACGTGCATAAAGAAAGTACGATCGGGAAACCGACCGTTACATCCTCCCCAACTTAGAAATGATTCCGTCCTCGGAATCAACATCAAACACCGCTGGGAAAAAGATGCGGGAAGCGCTCTCTCATATCATCCTCACGCTCCCAGGTGGACTCTCCAGGTGATCCATGACACCACATCACTCTCACCATGTCGAAAAATTTATTCCTCAACTGCTTCTGTCGACGGTCCACAATCTGCACAGGCTGCTGGTCGTATTTCAGGTCCGGGCGAACTGTAATCTCTTAGAAATCAACCGTGTGCGACGGATCACTGACGTACCGATGTAGCTGAGATACGTGGAATACGTCGTGAACTCCCTCCAAATACGGTGGTAGAGAAAGGTGATAGGCCACTGCTCCCACACGCTCTAACACATCAAAAGGTCCAATATACCTCAGACTCAGCTTTCCCTTCTTCCCAAAACGAATAACTCCGCGGTTCGGAGAAATCTTCAGGAAGACGTGATCTCCAGGCTGAAACTCCAAGGGTCTCCTCTTGGCATCTGCCCAATGCTTGAAGCGATCATGTGCAACTCTAAGCTTCTCCCTGATGTCTCTCACGACATCCACAGCTTCCACTATCATCTCTGGACCCAACAGCTCCCGTTCTCCGATGTCATCCCAGCTCAGTGGCGATCGACATTTCCTTCCATATAAGCCAGCAAACGGCGCCATGCCAATGCTCGCCTGGTAGCTGTTGTTATATCAAAACTCCACCAAGTGAAGATGGTCCTCCCACGATCCCTTCAAATCGAGCGTACAAGCTCGCAGCATATCCTGCAGGATCTGAATAGTCCTCTCGGAATGGCCATCAGTCTGCGGGTGGTACGCCGTGCTGAAACTCAGACTCGTATCCAAGTTCTCCTGCAGACTTCTCCAGAACTGAGATGTGAACCTCGTGTCTCGGTCAGACACAATGCTCACAGGGACTCCATGTAAGCGTACAATCTCCTGCACGTACACGGTCTACATCACGACCAACTTAAAGAGGAAATTTAAAGAGAAGTAGGAAAGAAGTTTTACCTCAAGATATTTCCTCGCCAAAGCTTCCGTAGACTGGCCCACTCGGAATGGGATAAAGTGCGCAGACTTAGTCATTCGATCTACGATCACCCAGACTGCGTCGTTCTGCCTCGGGGTCCGAGGTAAACCAGTCACGAAATCCATCGTAATATGTTGCCACTTCCACTCCGGAATAGGAAGCGGTTGCAGCAACCCAGTAGTACGATGGTGCTCAGCCTTCACCTGTTGGCATATCAAACACTTGGCAATGCTCTGTGCCACACTCCTCTTCATGCCAAGCCACCAATAGTTCAGACAGAGATCCTTATACATCTTGGTGCCACCATGATGTATAGAATATGGTGAGCTATGAGCCTCGCCCAACAACTCCTCCCAAACATCACCTGCAGGTACGCAGAGTCTGCTGTCGTATCGCAGCGAACCATCCTCATGAATCACGAACTCCGTCCGTAGTCCAGCTTCAACCTTCCTCCTGATCCTCTACAGTTTTGGATCTCCTGCCTGTGCTGCCTTGATCCGATCCACGATCGTGGACTGAATCTACAAATTCATGAATGAAAGAACCACACCAGGTAGGACGACCTCCAAATCCATCTCTCTCAGCTCCTGCTGAATCCTCCAGTCGGTAGTATGCATCATCGCAGTGGGAAGTCTACTCAAAGCATCCGGCACTACGTTCACCTTCCCCGGATGATACTGCAAATCAATCTCGTAGTCAGCCATGAGCTCTAACCATCGCCTCTGACGCATGTTGAGCTCCTTCTACGTAAAGATGTACTTCAAGCTCTTGTGATCGGTGAAAATCTTCACACTCTCACCTAGCAAGAAGTGCCTCCAAATCTTCAGTGCAAAATTCACTGCTGCCAACTCCAGATCGTGCGTCGGGTAATTCTTCTCATGGGTCCTCAACTGACGAGAAGCATACGCGACCACGTGGCCATGCTGATGCAAGACGCATCCTAGGCCCTTCCCTGATGCATCACAATATACTTCGAAGCCTCTGCTTCGATCCGGTACTGCCAACACCGGTGTCGTGGTCAATCTCGCCTTCAAGATACTGAAGGCCTCCTCAAAGCATCTGACCAAAGAAACTCCACGTCCTTCCTCGTCAGCTTCGTCATCGGCTCTGCAATCTTCGAGAAATCCTTGATGAACCGTCGATAATAGCCTACAAAACCAAGGAAGCTCCTGATGTCTGACGCTGACTACGGAGTCGGCCAATCTCTGACTGCTCTGACCTTCTCTGGATCCACAGATATGCCATCACCGGACACCACATGCCCCAGGAATGCGACTCTGTCCAGCCAGAACTCGCACTTGCTATACTTGGCATAAAGCTTGTGTCGCCTCAGCGTCTCCAGCACTGTCCTCATATGACAGCTGTGCTCCTCCTCAGACTTCGAATAAATAAGAATGTCATCAATGAAGATAACGACAAACTTATCCAGGAAGTCGTAGAAAATTAAATTCATCAAATTCATGAACACCGCTGGAGCATTGGTCACACCGAAAGGCATGACCACGAACTCATAATGCCCATACTTCGTCCGGAATGTTGTCTTCGGAACATCATCCTTCTTCACCTTCAACTGATGGTATCCGCTCCTTAAGTCCAACTTCGAGAAGACTCTCGAACCTCCAAGCTGATCAAAGATATCGTCGATATGCAACAGCGGATACTTATTCTTCACAGTGACAGCATTCAGCCCTCGATAGTCCACACACATCCTACGGGACCCATCCTTCTTCTTCACAAGCAAAACTGGTGCACCCCATGGTGACACACTAGGGTGGATGAAACCCTTCTGTAGCAACTCATCTAACTGCTTCCACAGCTCCTCGAGCTCAGCGAGAGCCATACGGTACGGTGCCTTTGATATCGGTTGCGCTCCCGACATAAGATCAATACCAAACTCTAAAGCTTTGTTAGGTGGCAAACCTGAGATATCCTCTGGGAAGACATCGTCGAAGTCTCTGGCAACTGCTGGTCGCTCGATCTCCATCTCCATCTGCATGGCTGCAACAATCGGCACCTCCGGCTTGGCCTGATATCTGGTGGGCCCAAGCGACTCATCTCTGCTGTAAAACTCGAACTCCGGATGGCCTGGAATCTGGAACACCACCCTTTTGCTGTGACAGTCGATCGAGGCATGGAAATCTCCCAACCAATCGATGCCAAGAACGACATCGAAGTGTGGCAGATCGTGGACAATGAAATCTGCAAAGAGCTCGTGTCCACTGACCACCAAAGAAATCGATCGACATCCCAAGTTCACTGTCACCACTCCGTTCCCTGTGGTGATGTCCCAACACATAGGAAGTGTATGGGTGGGAATGGAGTGCTGTGTTACAAACCTCCGGGATATGATGCACATAGATGCACCGGAGTCAAACAAAGCCAAGGCCGGGTGAGAGGACACTAGAATGGTGCCTAAGATATAAACAACTACGGTCAAACCAGCTACTCTAACAAACAAGTCAACAAACAACACAAATTATAAGATCTAACTATAAAAGAAAGACTAGAATCAAGAGTTACCTGCAATAACTCCATCCAGCTCCTTAGTCTCAACAGCTGTCATGGTGTAAGCCGGCCTCTGGGGCTGCGCTGCTCTCTGAAACATCTGCCTCTGTGACGCCAAGGGTGGTCCACAAACAGAAGGTCCTCTCTGAACTGGAGCAGGCACTCTCATCTGTAGCAGGGCTGGCGCTTCAACTACAGCATGACGAGCTCTCAGACAATCCTTCGCAGCATGCGAGGCATCTCCATAAACTAAGCATAGTCCCATCTTCTTCCTGTAGTTGGCCTGAACGTGTCCAGGCTTTCCGCAGAAGTGGAACAGGCCCTTGCCCTGAATCTGAACTGGTGCTCCTGGCCTCTTGAATGGTACCGTCTGAACTGGCCTCATCGTCGGCCTAGTAGGTGGCCGGTACTGCTCCATCGGACGCTTCCCTCTATCAGCTGAAGGGTCAGGCAAATGATCTATGATCTCATGATTCTTCGCAGCATCTAGCACAGCTCTTATAGTCGTGAAATTCGCCGAAGACATAGAAGCCTGAATCTTCGGACGCAGTCCCTGATGAAAGCAATCAGCTCGCTTCTCCTCCTTCCATACCATATGCGGGGCAAAATGACTCAGCATCTCGAACTCAGCTTCATACTCCTCGACAGTCATATCCCCCTGCTTCAGATCTATAAACTTTCTCAACAGCTCCCTCCTAGCAGACTTGGTGAAATACTTGTCTTTGAACATCGATCTGAAGGTCTTCCAATCCACTGGCTTCTCAAGACGCCTCTCCTCGATGCACCACCAGTTCCTTGCATTCTCCATCAGTTGCATCTTCGCTATCTCCACTCGGGTATCATCAGGAATCTTCACAGCAACTAACTTCTCCTCAGTGCTCTGGATCCACTCATCAGCAGCTAGTGGTCCCTCCTTCCCCGAAAATGTGCTTGGCTGGAGCTCATTGAACATCTTCACTCCTGGAGCAGCTCGTGGGGCAGGCGGAGGTGGTGGTGGTGCAACTGGAACAGCCTGAGCAGCACGCTGGGACTACTGAACCAACTGATGCTGAACATCCAGCATCTCCCTCATCACACCCAGAAACTGACGGAACTCTCCGCCCTAGTCCTCCGGAACTCCATCTCCTGAGCTCCCCGACTGGGTAGTACGTCGACCTGCCATCCTATTGACAGAAGACATAGATTAGACTCGTACAATTACCGGATGATAAAAAAATGAAGTTCAATACTTTGATTGTCCCGAATTTTGCAGAAAGATGGGACCTGCATGGGCCACCACTAAAACATGTCACGCCCCGCTTCCCAAAAGTATGGAGGCGAAGCGTGATTAAGGCCCGCTTAGGCCGGGGCTGAGAGCCCAGACCCAATAAGCGTCTGTGGTATTCCAAAATGAAGGAACAGGTCCCTGCATGTTAGTATGGAACAACAAAAGTACTGAAAAGAGATATCATTTCATTTTATTCCAAAAATAACATCCAAAGTATGGAAAGTCTAAAACGTCGGAAACGGCTACAACTGCAGAAAAGGAAACTACTGGTGCGAGCACCCAACCTAAACAAGAAAGCAAAAAGGTGCTACATACCCAACAAAGCTGAAATATGAAACTCCGGAACAGTAACAAGAGGCCTCTAACTCTGATCCTCCTTTGGGTCGTACTCTGTTGGATATGGAAGACGTTTGTACACCCTTGTGGGGGATGTACGAGGGAATACGGACCTCGAACGTCACGTACACGAAGTCGTGTACAAAGGGAATCTGTTCCCTTGCGGAGAGGATCTCTGGATGAATGGGAAAGTCGCATTATATATGCATAAGTGCATGCGACATATGGCTAATAAAGGGGGAATATCTTAAGCTTATGTTGTACCATGCATATGGTACAACTTAAGCTTATAATGTGCCATGTATCATGGTACACCTTAATTAAGTTGTTCTAAAGGAACAACTTACCCTAAAATACTACCTTGGGGGCTATAAATAAGACCCAAGGGTAGCCATTTTCCTTACACTTTTTGCATGAAATTCATGCATGCATCTTCATCCTAGCGAAGCTCTGCAGAAATATTTCCTCTCCCTCTATCCAAGTTCTTAATCTAAAGTAGAGATTTAGATTGTGGATTTAGTAGCCTTACTCCATTCGTGAGTAGACTCGATCCGTCGTGGCGAATCCGAAGGCGAAGTTCGTAGACTACCGTGCCGCGTACGCAAGCGTAAGTCTAAACTTCATATTATCGATCCTAACTCTGTTTTGGACAGGATCCTACATTGGTATCAGAGCCATATGGGTTCGCCCCGGTCAAACCGCCGCCCCGTTGAAACTATGAACGAGTCGTTGTCTTTTTCACGAATGGGTCTCCTACTATTACGGATATAGTAGGAACGCTTCGTGACGGAGAGAACGCAGCGGTTGTTCTTTTCACGTTAGGGTCTCCTATCATTATGGATATGGTAGGAACTCTCCGTGACGGGAAGAACCGACCGTTCACGTAGTAAGTTATTTTTCATTTTTGGCACACGGCCATTAGGAAATAACTAATTTCTCGACGAACGGGTGCTTCATCGACGAACGGGTGCTTCATCGAGGAAGATGATGGTAGTTATTTCCATCGGGTAAGAGGAAATTTGGTGCATGTGCACCATGGCCAAATGGGCTATGAAGGCCATGCACCCCCCTCCCCATGCGGAGGGGGTTGGCTACGGCCAATAACCACCGGCGGCCACCCCATCAAGGGGGAGGAATAAGTACGGCAACCCCATTCAAAGGGGGTGGCCGGCCATGGCCAAAGGGGCCATGGCCGGCCAACGTCGAATGGCCTTGGCCATGGCCGGCCATGGCCAGGCCGGCAGTGGCCGGCCATGGCCAAGGCCTGCCGGCCAGGCCGGCCCTGGCAGTGGCTAGGGCCGGCGCCCTGGCCTCAGGCCAGGACCTGGCCGAGGCCAGGGCAGGAGCCCTGGCCCCGGCCAGCGGCCAGGCCGCCCTGGCCCCGGCCAGCGGCCAGGCCGCCCTGGCAGAGGCCAGCGGCCAGGCCGCCCTGGCAGAGGCCAGGGCAGCGCCCTGGCCTCAGGCCAGGGCTTGGCCGAGGCCAGGGCAGGAGCCCTGGCCCCGGCCAGGGTGGCCAGGCCGCCCTGGCAGAGGCCAGGGCAGCGCCCTGGCCTCAGGCCAGGGGCCTGGCCGCCCTGGCAGAGGCCAGGGCAGCGCCCTGGCCTCAGGCCAGGGCCTGGCCGAGGCCAGGGCAGGAGCCCTGGCCCCGGCCAGTGGCCTGGCCGGCCCTGTCCGAGGGGGCCAAGGCCCCTGGCCGGCCAGGGCAGAGGCCCTGGCCGGCCCTTGGCCAAGCCCCGGTCAGGGCAGAGGCCCTGGCCGGGAAGAAGTTGCCGTGCGAAAAATTGGTCGACCAATTTTGGGTTTTTGGTCGACCAATCAGGCAGAAGGTCTGGGTCGACTGCAAACTTGCCAACTGACCCATACGGGGTGACAAAAGGCATTGGTCAAACTCGAATGTGTCGATTAGTCCATACGGGGCTAACCACAGTGCCGACTAGTTCATACGGGACTAACGTTTTAATGAAGTTTTTAACTTGGGCTCTACTCCTTGAAGACTAGCCATAGTGCTCTACTTCATGCGAGATTAGCTAAGTCATTGTGCTCTACTCTACGGAGATTAGCCAATGTACTTATGTAATTGTGCTCTACTCCTTGAAGATTAGCTGTAATGCTCTACTTCATGCGAGATTAGCCATGTCATTGTGCTCTACTCCACGGAGATTAGCCAATGAACTTATGTCATTGTGCTCTACTCCACGGAGATTAGCCAATGAACTTATGACGTTGTGCTCTACTCTACGGAGATTAGCCAATGTATTTTAAATTCGTTTTGAAAAATACATTTTCAAAAACGCTTTTCCGCTGCAAAGTACTATAAGAGTACTAACATTTGATAAAGTGAGGGAGAAATATTGAAAGTTACTCTAGATGGTGATTGGAAACATAGTGACCTTTCCGATTCTAGAGTAACATCTTCAATATTTTTCGAAAGTAACTTATCAAATACTCGTTTTCCGCTGCTAGTACTATAAGAGTACTATTGTTTGATAAGTGATGGGGGAATATTGAAAGTTGTTCTAGATGGTGATTGGAATCATAGAAACCTTTTCGATTCTAGAACAACATCTTCAATATTTTTCGAAAGTAACTTATCAAATATAATATAATTCCAAGTGGGATTTGAATTTTTAGAACTATCCAAATAGGATACTCTATTATCATTTCAAGTGGGAGTTATATTTTAAGAATTTTTTATGCAATGTTTTGATCGAACCTTCGGTTTTGTGTCTTTTGCAGCATTTTAAAAGTAAAATGTCTTCCGCTTCAAAGAATATCGTCGCTGAGTTAAACAGAGGTGAAAAACTCAACGGCGATAATTACAAACTTTGGTCCATAAAGATACAATACGTTCTAGAGGAGCAAGAAGTGCTCGAAACTCTAAAGAACATTATGATTGAACCCGAGTTGGGCACTACGGCCCAACACCGACGAGACAAGGAAGCTTTTGATGCTTGGTCTCGGAAGAATAAGATAGCGCGCATTACGTTATTAAGCAGTATGGCTGATGACATAATGCGCATCTTCCGGGAACATGACCTAGCCATGGACATATGGTCCAAGCTAGAGGAGAAGTTCAGTGGCTCATCGGTGTCCAAACTTCGCGCCTTAACTATAAGGTTCGATACATATAAGAAACTTCCAGATCATTCCATAGGGAAACATCTGCGACATATGGCGAACCTTATCTCGGAGTTAAAGGACGCAGGTCATGTGCTCACAGATGAGCAACAAATCCAAGCAGTCATATGTTCCCTACCAAATAGGTGGGATCAGATGAAGATGCATCTCACTCATAATGAGAGCATAAAGACCTTCAACGATGTTTCCAAGCACCTCGAATTAGAGGAAGAGCGGCTTGCGGCTGCCAAGCCAAGTGCAGAAGTGCACATGGTTGCTAGTTCCTCACACGGGGGAAAGAAACGTAAAGATCGTTCGAAGTCTTCTAATGAACGTAATAAGCAACCTGAGTCTACCAAGGAACCCAAACATAAGGGTGGGCACAAGAAATGGCACAAGAAGAAAGACTTGAAAAGGATCAAGTGCTTCAAGTGTAACAAGCTCGGTCACTATGCTCGTTCGTGTACGAGTGGAAGTGACGAGGTAACTTGTAATACGAGTTACATATGTGTTTCTAGTTCACTATTTCTTGTGGAATCTAATCCATTTTGAGATAATTGATTCAGGTGCCACCGACCACATAGCAAAGGACAGACGGTCCTTCGTGGAGTATCACCGGATACTCAAGGAATGAAGTGGATCAATGTAGGAAACAACACACGTGTTGTAGAGAAAGGCGTTGGGAATTGCAAGCTAGACTTGGACAACGGCCACACTCTCCTACTTTACAATGTTCTCTTCATTCCATATATTCATAGGAATATTAATACTGTGGTCAATTTAATGGGTCTTGGTTATAGTTGGTTCCTTCATGATTGTAATATGGACCTATTTTTGTAATAATTCCTTTATTGGTACTGGGTTTGTTTTTCAAAGGATTTATTGTAATAAGTATAATGTATAAATTCCTCATGTAATGAAAATTTCCTTGTGACAAATTCTTTGACTAATGAGTCTAATATAATTTGTTGGCACACAAGGCTTGGTCATATTGGACCAAAGCGTATGGATAGACTTGCCAAACGTGGCCTTCTATCAAATATTCCAAAGGTTGAAATGTCGACCTGCGAACATTGCCTTGTGAGGAAATCTTGTCGCAAGCCGTTTGGAACCGGCACAAGGGCCGAGGTTCCATTACAGCTTATCCATTCGGACATATGTGATCCGATGAATGTCAAGAGAAGACGCGGGAGGTCCTATTTTTCATCACTTTTATTGATGATTTCACCCGATTCGGTCATATCTATTTGATATCCCACAAAGTGAAAGCACTAAACCTGCTTTAAAAACTATATGAGTTTAGTGGAGAATCAATTAGATCGCAAGATTAAGGTCATGCGAACCGATAGGGGCGGTGAATATCAGTCAACAAGTTTAAAGGAACTTTGTGATGAAAAAGGCATAGTACATCAGGTAACTATGCCTTATACTCCTCAACAAATTGGTGTTGCAGAAAGGAGGTATAGGACTTTAATGAAAAATGGTCCGTTCAATGATGGAGCAAGCTAACTTGCCAATCACCTTTTGGGGTGATGCATTATTGACGGCCGCTTTCATATTGAACCGCGTACCCTCGAAATCAGTTAGCTCCACTCCTTATGAGTTGTGGAACCAAAGGTCTCCTGACTTAAACATTTTGAAACCTTGGGGTTGTGCATTCTACGCACATATTTCCTCCCATAAGTATGGCAAACTTGGGCCAAGGGGAAGGAAACGTATCTTTATACGATACGCAGAAAACTCCAAAGGTTATATTTTTGTTAGTCAGGAAGACAATGGTGGGCTAATTGAGTTTGAGTCGAGGGATGTCACTTTCTTGGAAAACAAGTTTCCAAGACAGGGCGAGATAAGTCAGGACTTATCTCTATTTTGAGATTTATGATCAAAAAGGATTACCTCATTCGAGTGGGAGAAATTCTTGGTGAAAACGAAAATTCTTTTTAACCTTCACCAATGGATTATACGAATGACGATTATCCTATTCCATACGGGAATAATGATCCAAGTGGGAGCAATTCTAACAACATTTCAAGTGGGAGTGATATTAGAATTGATCTAAATTCGAGTCAACAAGGACTTGAAGAATCTCAAATATGCCGCATCATGCCCTGCAAAAGACAAATGGATGGAAGCGATGAAGGAGGAATTGAAATCCATGAAAGTTAACCAAGTCTGGGACTTAGTTAACTCACCCAGAGGACATAGAGCAATTGGGAACAAATGGGTTCTCGAGATCACGCATAAGGCTGATGGCTCTATAGATAGATATAAAGCTCGCCTTGTCGCGAAAGGTTTTACGCAACTGGAAGGGATAGACTACGAAGAAAATTTCTCACCTGTTGTGCGTTTTACCTTGATTCGCATGATTCTGGCAATGGTAGCTTGCTTATACCTCAAATTACATCAGATGGATGTAAAGACTGCCTTTCTCAATGGAGAATTGGACGAGGAGATCTATATGGAACAACCAACAGGGTTTGTAAAAGAAGGAAACGAACATAAGGTTTGTAAACTTCGTAAATCCATATATGGTCTTAAACAATCCTCGAGGCAATGGTATATACGATTTCAAGAGGTTGTCTTATCAAATGGATTTTCCATACTTGATGAAGATAACTACGTATATATCAAGAGGATTAAAAGCAAGCATGTTATTATGTCTCTATATGTAGATGACATTAAGGGCTTTGTGATGAGTATCAAGGCTTGGCTTTCATCAGTATTTTAGATGAAAGGCATAGGAAAAGCCGCATATATCCTTGGAGTTAAGATTTCAAGGAATCGTTCGAAGAAACTTCTTTCTCTTTCACAGGAGACTTATATAAAGAAGGTTCTAGAACGATTTAATATGCAGGACTGCAAGTCCATTGATATTCATATAAGCATATGCGATAATTTATATCTGGAATCGTGTCCAAAGAACCAAAAGGAAAAGGAAATTATGGAAAAAGTTCCATATTCCAGTGCAGTTGATAGTCTTCTGTACACTATGGTGTGTACGAGACCGGACATCTGTTTTGCCGTTGAAAATGGTAAGCTGTTACCAATCCAACCCAGGGCAAGAACACTGGAAAGCGGTTAAGAGGATAATGCAGTATCTTAAAGGAACTGCAGATTTGCAAAAGACTATGATAAAACCAAGAAGGTAGACATAAGGTAGAGGATCAGCTTACGAAAGCGATCCCCAGAAATGTGTTTTATAAACACTTATCATCTCAAGGATTGCGTATGGGCTGAGTTGTACCAAATATATATTCACATGTCTAAGAAATGATCAAAATTAATAAAAGAATAAGTTCTTTTTCCAACATTGCATATGAATTTCTTAAAGAAATGTTTGTGTACATTTTTGAAATCTCAGCTGAATTGTGTGTATGTCGGACAGATTAAGGTTGGCTCTCTCACATGAGCAACCGCCTTATCTTATCAGATGGATAAGATAGAGATGAGACTAGTTTAAAGTCAAAATCATTAGACAAATGATTTGGAGTCATGACTTTAACAAGATAGTCGAATGAAAGATCTGCATCATATGGATGCTTACAAAAGATCTGAGATCTGTATCACAAGGATATAAAGATCTCATTGGATTTTTTAATCCTATCTGTCTTATGCAGGATGAGAGTCCGGGAATATTTCCTGAGTAGTAAGGGGACTCAAAAGATAGGCACTGTGGTGTCTGATCTTTCATCCGTACAACATCATTAAGACATACTCTCCCTGGGAAAGGAGTGATGTTGTAATACGTGTTCATACCACGTATGCATTTCGACCACTGAGTTAGTAGCAATAGTGTTTGCTATTATGTGAGACTCAAAGGCCATACGGGTCTTAACTCTTACCCTCAAGGACTCCAATTGGTTCCTTTAGATTTGACGAGATGATCACTATCTTAGCGTGTTGCTAATGGGCTATGGTAATTCGGCTCGGCGGGGCACGTTAGAAAAGCGAATCAAGTCAAGATCAGAAGGTTCGCAAGAAGAGGAAGATTGATTTCATATTCGCATTTGGACTTTAATGATTCAAAGCTGGCCAGCCAATTGTAATCCAGATGGGATTCAATTGTTGAATATAAAGTATAAGAAATGTGAAGAAATAATCTAGGGTAAAGCATGCGTTGAACTACTCAACTTTGCACCTTCGAGGTCGTTGTGTATCTCTAACAAGTGCACAACAACAGACTCTACGCGCATGACGGTCGCACGGTCTATTTCTCGGTATGATAGATGAAAGAACTAAGGGAAAGACGTTCTCTTACAATCCCCTCAAGTGTGAGTGGGAGATGTTGGATATGGAAGACGTTTGTACACCCTTGTGGGGGATGTACGAGGGAATACGGACCTCGAACGTCACGTACACGAAGTCGTGTACAAAGGGAATCTGTTCCCTTGCGGAGAGGATCTCTGGATGAATGGGAAAGTCGCATTATATATGCATAAGTGCATGCGACATATGGCTAATAAAGGGGGAATATCTTAAGCTTATGTTGTACCATGCATATGGTACAACTTAAGCTTATAATGTGCCATGTATCATGGTACACCTTAATTAAGTTGTTCCAAAGGAACAACTTACCCTAAAATAACTACCTTGGGGGCTATAAATAAGACCCAAGGGTAGCCATTTTCCTTACACTTTTTGCATGAAATTCATGCATGCATCTTCATCCTAGCGAAGCTCTGCAGAAATATTTCCTCTCCCTCTATCCAAGTTCTTAATCTAAAGTAGAGATTTAGATTGTGGATTTAGTAGCCTTACTCCGTTCGTGAGTAGACTCGATCCGTCGTGGCGAATCCGAAGGCGAAGTTCGTAGACTACCGTGCCGCGTACGCAAGCGTAAGTCTAAACTTCATATTATCGATCCTAACTCTGTTTTGGACAGGATCCTACATACTCCGGATCAACGTCCTCCGGCTCCCCATCTGCTGGCAAGTCCGCCTTGTCGACGTACTCCGGCTCAACACCTGACGTACAGCACCAAAGAAGGAAACTGTACGTCTGGTAAAGTCTACAAAAAGTGGTCAGACTCTACTGCAAGTGTATCAACTTTTAGACAACGATTTACTGGTTGATTAGCATGCTGGGGTTATAACTGAGTAACAAAAGAAGTAACGTAGCAGGAAGGTAAAGCGTAACAAGTAGTAGTCGTAGCGTGTGCTACCAACTACGGGACTAACCTACAGGTGTCAAGACAAGTCGGGACGTGACGGGACAAGACGAGACAAGACAAGTGAGACACGAAAGGGTTCACGCCTTACGGTTCGAGGGGGATCAGACCCTCTTACCGTGCGCACACTCAACCCAACCCCAAACCCCAAGTATGACAAGACAAGACAAGCACGACAAGGGATCACACGCTCTAGCTTGGAGAGTGCCCTATTGCCCTCTGGGCTATGTATCACGACAAGGGATCACCCACTCACTGGTGAGTGCCCTATTGCCCTCTGGGTTGTGTATCAGTACAAGGGATCACCCACTCACTGGTGAGTGCCCTATTGCCCGCAGGCTGTGCAAGACGGGACGGGACGTGACAAGACGGGAAGGGTTATTCTAGGGTGTACACACATACGCACACACATGATAGCCCTATGATGTCAAAAGTTATTATTGTTAGGCTCAGGCTTCGTAGTCAAGTCTGAGCCGTCAGGGGTCATCCCAGACGCTATCATTTCACGCCCGGTTTTCTTTGTTCACATTTATCAGTTCTAACCAACTAAGGCCTAAGCACGGCCAAAAGTGCAAGTGGGATACACTTACCTGTGGTGACGAGTGTGTCGTCTCCCCGGAGCATCTCGTCCAAGCGTCTCGTCAGCGAAAGTCCGTCTGAAACAGTGCCACGGCGACGATGTCAGGTCTCAATTTCATCAAATCCTATTAGGGTTCGTTTCTAGGTTATCGGGACTATCCTATTCGTCAAAAGTCACATTTTGATATTTCAGCCTAATCGACGATCTATCCTATGTGCACAGTCAAAAAGTCCGTTCGTCGATTTTCTATGTTTGTACAACGTTTTACTGGTGCTGGAAATAAATTTTAGTTCAATTTGTCGACTTTTAATTTAGGGTTCAATTAGCTATTGTGGGGGTTTCTACGAGTTCGGGGGACCATCCTTTACCGGGGTTCGTCGTAGGATGGAAGTCGTGTCTGAACGGAGAACTCATCGGCGTCAAATCTGGTCCACGCATGAATTCCCAAAAGCTGAAACTTGCGACGAAGGCCTACGATGTGTCGTAACGTTGTAGACGGCAATTCCACGAAGTAGAACACCCAAGTGGGGCCCACAGCAGTGCTAGGGGTCAATGGGGGACCCACAACACTTCTGGAGGACTTGGGGGGCCCACGACAGCAATTGGTGTGGAAGATGTGAAGTTGCGACGATCGGCCGTCGGTCAGACCTAGCCGCTGCGAGATGATCTCTCGGTCAGACCGAGAGATTGCGGGCTCGGCTGTCGATCGGGTGCAATGGATGTGGGAACTTGGCTGCAAGCTCTCGGTCGCAGCAGCGGATGCGGTGGGCGCTCTCGGTCGTAGCGGGCCGCTACGGGAGCTCCTGTCGGTCGGGCGCTAGCGTGCGGGGCTGCAGCGAAGCGGGGTTGCAACAAGCGGAGCGGGGTGCGGGGTGCGGGAGCGGGCGTCGGTCAGACCGAGCGACGCTCTCGGTCGTAGCGGGGTGCGGTGGAGTTGCAACGTTGCAACTTGTAATGCTGCGGAGCGGCTGCGGGGTGCGGAGCGATCTCTCGGTCAGACCGAGAGATCTCGTCGGTCTGGTCGAGCGGATGCGAGGGCTGCGAGCGGCTGCGTGAGTGCGTGAGTTTGGGAGGAGAGTTTGGCAGCTAGGGTTTGTGGGGCTGCGAAAATAGCTTAGCCTAGGGCTTATATAAATAGAAAAAAGGGTTAGGATTAGGTCTAGGGTTTAGGAGATTAATCAAAATAATTTAAAAATTAAAAATACTAAAATTAACTCTCCCTCACCCTCTCGCATAGATGTGTGCGGCCAAAAATAGCTAAGCTTTGGTCAAAAATTATTTAGAGAGTTATTATTATATAGGAATTTTATTGAAATTAAAATACTTATAAAAGTATGTTTTAAAATTATTTAAAACTTACTCAAAAATGGAAAATAGGTCAAATTAAGTCTAAAAATTGTAAAATAAATATTGGGGTGATCGGGACGACGAAAGAAAGAGAACGAAGAAGACGGATCTAAATTTCGATGTCAAGAGACAAAACTAAAAATAGAAACGTCTCGCGTCAAAACAGAAAGTCGTGACGTCACATCAAATAAGATAGAATCGCGGAAGAACGACTCGAGAAATGTCGTTCCAAAATAGTTCCACAATCTAATACCCTCAGAGACGATCACAACGACATATCACACAAAAATGTTCAAAATCAAATAGAGTCTAAAATAAACACGTGCACGATCAAGAGCACGTGCACAAAGAAAGTACGATCGAAAGCCGACCGTTACATGGAGCGTCAGTGCATACTACCAGAGACTGCCCTCGTTGCACCAACAAACCGATGGCTGCTGGACCATCTGGACCACCCGGACTGATTCAGCGTGGACCTCCTGGACCTACTCAGTGTGGACCATCTCTGGCTCAACAACAGAAGGCTTATGAACAGGCGAGGCAGTACCAGCCGAGACGTCAGGCATTTACCATGACGGTCGTTGAGGCCGAGACTGATGAGCAAGTGATCTCAAGTATTATCTAAACTCTTTCTTTTATATCCTTATAGTATACATATATGTGTATTTGATTGTTTATATTTAGCTAAGGTGTCTCCCCTCTAGTCTAGGTGTTGTATCCTCCCACCCGGCTCTATCTCTGTTTGATTCTAGAGCATCTCATTATTTCATATCCAGAAGATTCGTAGAGAAGCACGCTATTCGTGTTGACCCTCTACCAAATTGTTGGAGCATCACTATCGGGAGTGGAGTAGTAAAAACTTCCTCTGGCTATTGATCTTGCCCTATAGTTATATGTGCACACGAGTTGTTTACAGATTTCATGATAGTCGACATGCCAAATTTCGATGCAATATTCGGCATGGATTGGTTGGGAAATTTCTACGCTACCATCGACTGTCACAAGAAGAAGTTAGTGTTCGAAATCCCCAACCATCCAGTGTTTGAATTCGCTAGCAGAAACCGTTCACTTGGACCGATCAAGTTCCAGGCCAAGCCGAACGATATGATCATTGCATCGATGATAGTCGAACCCTAGAAGCCCATAGTGGTTCGAGACTTTGTAGACGTATTTCCTGACGATATTTCGCGACTACCACCTGATCGAGCTTTGGAGTTCACTATCGACCTTCTGCCGAACACTCAACCGATTTCGAACCGTATCGCATGGCTCCTGTTGAACTTGAAGAGCTTCGAAAATAGCTCGACGATCTGTTGCAGAAGGGATTGATACATCGCAGTGTATCTCCCTGGGGTGCGCATGTTCTATTGGTCAAGAAGAAGGATGGATCTAGAAGAATGTGTATTGACTACCGAGAGCTAAACAAGGTGGCCATTAAGAACAAGTATCTGCTGTCACGTATCGATGATATTTTTGATCAACTCGGTGGATCGCGAGTCTTCTCGAAGTTGGACCTCAGAAATAGTTATCATCAAGTAAAGGTCAGAAGTGAAGATATTCTGAAGACGGCATTCATGACCTAGTATGGGCACTACGAATTTGTAGTCATGCCATTCGGTGTGACTAATGCTCCAGCTATATTCATGAATCTCATTAATCTGATTTTCTATGAATACATGGATAAGTTCGTGGTTATCTTCATCGATGATATTCTGGTATACTCGAGGAATGAAGAAGAACATGACGAGCATCTATGGATTGTATTGGAGACCCTGCGACAACATCGATTATATGCCAAGTACAGCAAGTGTGAATTCTGGCTAGATCGAGTCGCATTACTTGGGCATGTGGTATCAGGTAACAATACTTCTGTTGATCTGGAGAAAGTCACATCAGTTAGAAATTGGCCGACTCCTTGGTCAACTTCAGACATCCGGAGTTTTCTTGGATTGGCTGGCTACTACCATCGTTTTATCAAAGACTTCTCGAAGATTGCTAAGCCTGTGACTCGTCTTACGAGGAAAGTTGTGAAGTTTATCTGGTCAAAGTCTTGTGAGTAAGCATTTGAAGAGTTGAAGAAGAAGCTGACGACTGAACCAGTGTTAGCTATACCAGATAGAACCGGAGGATTCGAAGTTTTCTACGACGCATCTGGCAAGGGTCTCGGATGTGTCCTACATCAACATGGAGATGTGGTTGTGTATGCATCCCGACAGCTAAAGACTCATGAGAATAATTATCCGACTTATGACCTATAGTTGGCTGCTTTCATATTTGCTCTGAAGATTTGGAGGCATTTTCTGTTGAGCGAGCAAGTTAAGATATACACCGACCACAAGATCCTAAAGTACATTTTCTGCAGAAGGAGCTCAATATGAGGCAACGTAGATGGTTAGAGCTTATGGCGGATTACGACATCGATCTTCAGTATCATTCGGGAAAATTGAATGTCGTACCAGATACATTGAGCAGATTACCAGCAATTATGACTCTCTCGGCCCAATGGAGACTTCAGCAGGCTATGCGAGAGATGGAAGTTGAAGTTATTTTACCCGGGACTTTTGCATCATTGATGAATATGCAAGTTCAGTCTACTATCATGGACCGAATCAAAGCAGCTCAAACTGGAGATGCGAAGTTATGGAAGATCAGGGAGCAAGTCGAAGCTGGACTTCAGACGGATTTCCTTATTCATGATGATGGTTCTCTGAGATATGGTAGTAGGGTTTGTGTGCCTTTCGGAGATATCCGAGATGAGCTATTGAATGAAGTGTACAGCTCTCCCTACTCTATCCATCCTGGTGGCACCAAGATGTACAAGGATCTGCATCTGAACTTCAGGTGGCATGGTATGAAGAGGAGTGTAGCCTGCAGAGTTGGGAAGTGCCTATGTGTCAGTAGGTGAAGGCTGAACATCATAGAACTGCTGGATTGCTTCAAACCCTGCCTATTCTGGAGTGAAAGTGGCAGCGCATCACTATGGATTTCATGACCGGACTGCCTCGGAGTGCTAAGCAGAATGATGCAATTTGGGTGATTGTTGATCAATTAACCAAATCATCACACTTTATACCATTCCGAGTAGGACAGTCTACGGAAATTTTGGCGAAGAAATATATGGAGGTAATAATCTATCCTTTACCTTTACAACTTCTTCTAGTATACATTGTGATGTAATCGATAATCATGCAGGAGATTGTTCGATTACATGGAGTACCAGTGAGCATTGTCTCTGACCGGGACACCAAATTTACATCTCAGTTCTGGAAGAGTCTGTAGACCAATCTGGGTACCAGTCTTAGTTTCAGCACTGCGTATCACCCGTAGACTGATGGACAGTCAGAGCGTACGATCCAGATTTTGGAGGACATGCTACGAGTTAGGGATTTCAAGGGCTCGTGGGAAGATCATCTGCATCTAGTAGAATTTACCTACAACAACAGCTACCAGGCTAGTATTGGCATGGCTCCGTTTGCAGCACTCTATGGAAGAAAGTGTCGATCTCCATTGGGTTGGGATGACATTGGTGATCGAGAGTTACTGGGTACAAAGATGATAGTTGAGACAATGAATGTAGTGCGTGGTATCAGAGACAAGCTATGCATTGCATAGGACCGGTATGAGCATTGGGCTGATGCCAAGCGTCGTTACTTGGAGTTTCAACCGGGAGATCATGTCTTCCTGAAGATATCTCCAAACAGAGGAGTGATACAATTTGGGAAGCGAGTGAAACTTAGCCCGAGATTCATCGGACCATTCGATGTGCTAGAGTGAGTTGGGGAAGTTGCATATCGCTTAGCCCTACCGCCTTCATTGGAGGGAGTTCATAATGTTTTCCATGTCTCACAACTGTGCCGTTACGTCAGTGACCCTTCTCATGCGGTTGACTACTCTGATATTACTGTTTGACCAAATCGACCTACGAGCAGCCCACCTGCGCCCCACTCCCTCACCACCGTCTGATCAACCCAACGACAGACTCCGCCACCCTCGAACACGATCACCCCACCGCCGATTGCCTTTCTCCTCAACCTCACGATCCCGTCGACCTTCCCTCAGTAACTCACTTCCGATCACCTCTCCCCTACAAACACAAACCGCCCCTCTGATCTCCCACCTTCCTCTCTCACGCGCCATCGCCAGCCACGTCCCACTAGTGACCAAACCTGCCAGCACCGACCAAACCTGCCAGTGTCGCCTGCAGAGACCCCACAGCCCAGTCCGTCGCTTGGACTCTCCGTCGCCGCTCGAGACCACCGTACAGCCTCCACGTAGACATCGCCGCACAGCACCCATCGCCGCTCGTCGACAACACCTCCTCCACCAAGTCCGACGTTCGAACATCTCGTCGTCGTTGCCACCTGCAAGGGAAACACGATAACATGTAAGCCTACAGTTGAGTTTTGAGTCATGCTACTATAGGACTGTACTAAATATAATTATAAATTGGCATGTTAGTTTCACTGTAATGTAATGAACCCACGGTACGTTAGTTTATTAAAATGAAATATATGTTGGGTTAGGGATTGGATAATGTTAGGATGATTGGTATGATAACCTTATGTATATATAATTTACTAAGTTAGTAAATTAATAGTATGTTAGTTATTAATGCTGCATGTTAGTGTACTTGCTTCAGTTTCAGTATGTAACCACATTATCAGAGTGTACTAAGACATGTTAGTTTAATTAATACACTAAAATGTTAGTGTATAATTATTTCATGCAAGCCATTATCAGTGCGTTTATCCTTAAAACCTAGCATTGATAGAAATTATGGGTTAGTGACGGTCATGTATCCGGAGTATCGCATGTTGTTAAATGACACGTTAAAAATCAAGTTAGCATGTGAACAGTATCTTAAACTGATGTAAGTTAAACTTACAAATGTTATGTAGTTAATATAACAATATGAATGTGTTATCATAAATAGATAGTACATTATAATTGTAAACAAACAACAAATAAAGATGACCTTAATAGTATTGTTAGAAGAGTGAAGGATTAGCAATATGAATTAATAACCCCTTATCTGCGTTATAAGGAATGCAGATAATTCATGCTAAGAAAAATTACTTTTGCCGTGAATGCGTGCATGGTTTTAATTCATATTATGAATCAACATACATCGTTTGTTTACAGTTAAAACCTACATACGCTTATAATCGGACTTAATAAAATGTTAAAAGTTCGTTAGCTTAACATTAAATCTATGATGTAGATAAAACGTACCATATGCTTCAACCGTCTGTGCACCCAACACCGTCCTCAAGCAAGTATTTTATTGTGAATGAACTGCAACCCAACTGCTCAATATTAATGTATGCGGAAATCTATTTTTGATTGCATGTGGACATTGGAACTGAATCATACTTTTCTCTTTAGTAGTTGTTTTAGGTATGATTGGACATGTAACATAAAGTTGTAACTGAGAACAAATTACTATCCACCTGCTAACACAACGAACTAAATTGGACAGAGGATATAACACAACCCTCGAAATACATATGCAACACCATCGAATACAGATGGGATGAACCTAGTCGAACGACTAGGCAGACACGTTGGTGGGGTTTGTTCATGTAGTAGAGTCTGTAAGTGTGTCGTGTACATCTTATGGCTACTTCCATACCACACTAATGGAAGGAAGCATCTTCGCCATTTTCCAAGTTATGGATGACAAGAAGCGTCACGGTAAACCTCCGATGATAGGGTGCAACGAGAACAATATATCTACTCAGACATGAACTTACACGAGAAAAAATATTCCCTTTGAAATATGTTAACTTCTTTAAAATGCAACTTATTTGTCCAATTAATTCAGCATGTTCAACTTTACTTTACGTGTTTATCGTATCTGCGTCTGACGTTTCTTTTTCTGCTGCTAAAATTATTGCTTCAATTACTATAAAACCTTGTCGTGGCTTTTGGCTGCCATATATTTCAATGGACTATGAAATATATATTATGTGCAGAGATATAATATAGCGAGGACCCTACCTACGAGGATCAGAACCAGGAGGCAGATCCAGTGGACCAGAGCTACGAAGACAACGAGATTCTTCCTGGTGAGGATTAGATCACTGTTGCTGCCTTCATTTTATTTATTTTTATTTATCATTGCATGTGTGTTGCTCTTGTAATAATGTATGGCCATGCTAGGCCTAACTCATTTGTGTACTTATTTTTGAACTCTGGGCAAATTTGTAATAAATGTCTGTGTTGTTTCTAATTATTGTGGTTACAAGAACCTGGTTGCCATTTACCCAAAACGCTTATTGTACTTAAGTCAAAGAAGAAAGAAAAAAGTATTTCTTCTTTGCTTTAAGCACATGCGGACCCGCTCATGCTCTCTGTAACGGTCGCTTTCCGATCGTACTTTGTTCATGCACGTGCTTTTGACCGTGCACGTACTTATTTTAGACTTTGTTTGTTTGTGAACACTTTGGTGTGATATGTCGTTGTGAATGTCTCTGAGAGTATTAAATTGTGGCACTAATTTGGAACGACATTTCTCGGGTCGTTCTCCCACGATTTGATCTTGTTCGAAGAGACGTTGTGATTTTCACTTTTGACGTAAGACGTTTATATTTTTAGTTTCATCACTCGACATCGAAATTGAGATCCATCTTCTTATTTTTCTTTCTCTCGTCGTCCCGATCACCACAATATTTATTTTACAATTTTTGGAGTTTATTTGACCTATTTTACATTTTTAGCAAAGCTTATAATATTTTTAATAACTAAGTTTTAAAGTATTTTTAGCCAAATAAAATTTCTATTAGATTATAATACTTCAAACTATTTTTGAGCCAAATCCTAGCTCAAGCTTGGCCGCACCCTAGGCATGCGTGGGTTAGAGAGGGTGAGTTTGACTTTTTAATTACTTTTAAATCCTAATCCTATTAGATTTAGCCCTAGACCAAGTCAACCCCTCTATACTATATAAACAACCCCTAGGCTACCCTATTTTCTCAAGAAATTAACCCTAGCCGTCACAAAACCCTCAAATCTCGCTTGCGACGTTCGTCGCAACTCAGCTCAGCCGTCGCCCGTGCCCAAACGAGAGCTTCTCTCGGTCTGACCGAGAGATCTCGCCCGCACCACCGCTCCGCCTGCACCGTTGCAACGCTTGCAACGTTGCAATGCATCGCCCGCTTTGCATCGCCCGCTACGACCGATGGAATCCCCCGCTCCGCACGCCCGATGCTCCGTTGCAACCCCCGCACCGCTGCAGCCCCGCTCCCCAAGCACCCAACCGAAGACTTTCACCACACTGGCCCGCTCTGACCGAGAGCCCCGCTCCGCATTGCCCCCAAGCACTGCACAGCCCCCACCCGCAGTGTCTGACCGAGAGATTCTCTCGCACCGGCCCGTGTCTGACCGAGCGACGTTCGTCGCAACGTCGTAACTTCCTTACCGCTTGTCACCATGGGCCCCCCAAGTTTTCCAGAGGTGTTGTGGGTCCCCCATTGTCCCCTAGCACTACTATGGGTCCCACCTAGGTGCTTTCTCTTCGTGGATTTGTCGTTTACGATGTTGCGATACGTCGTAGCCCGTCGTCGCATGTTCTAGGTTTGGAATCTTGGTTCGTTGCTCTAGTTGCTGATCAGTCTATTCGAGCGAGAAATATATTCTGGAATCTGGACTAGGAGCGTGTTCTTTTATTCCAACACCTGGCGTCGCTACCCGACGCCAGTGTAGCTTTCGCGTCGTGTTGAGGTAACGATCTGCACCCCCCAACCTATTGCCTGTTAATCAAGACTAAAATTAATGTTTTAAATTATTTTAAATTCACTAATCAAAGATTAATAAAATGGGATTGTAGGCCGGTGGACTTGTGCACGTAGGTTACTTGTGACTTTGGACTCTTTGGACGGTGTATTCAGACGTTTGACTTGCAGGCAAGTGAAACTTGCCAACTTTTGCTTAGGGCCATGTTTTTAGGCCACTTACTTGTTTTTAGTGTAAAAGAGACTAGACAATGAAATGATAGCTGTCTAGACTCAACTTTAAGATCTAGCTTGACAACGAAGCTAGATCTGTCATCCTGCCATGCCATTCATGCATTGATATCTGCCATGTTTAAATTCCTTATCTGTACGCACTTAAATTGTTACCTGCCATGCATTTCATCTTACATGTCATCCAAGTTGAATGTTGCATTCGTAGCACACGCTACAAAATACTTGTACTTCCTTGTTCCGGCTAGGTGCACCCCTATGCCATCATGAAAAACACTTCCTGGCTCGTGATCCAGAAGCGGGCCTCATGTGTTGGTCAAAAGACAATGCCCGATTCACGTGGAGGGGTAAGGATAAGCGATCACTTGAGCTTAGGAGTTGGCCCGCGCAGCCACTCTAGCCAAAAGGCGTAATCTCTGTGCACGACCTGCTTACTATACTTGTACTTGTCCTTGTGAATGTTTCTTGCAAAACTTGATATCCATGCCATGATTTAAATGCCATGCTCGTATTTTACTTTACTTGTTGCACTCATGATATAACTGCCATGTCATTGCATCATGCTAGAACTGCTAGGTTGCTTTACTTTCATTGTCAGTTTCCTTGCACAAGTCTCTTGTAGACTTGCTGACATGTGCCCCTTGCTCTTTTAGGTGTCACATGTTAGACCCTGAGCCAGAGACCGTAGCTGAGGACGAGGTGTTTGCTGACGCTGAGCCGGAGCCTACGTTTGACAAGGAGTTGGTGGACATCGGTGACCAGTCTTAGAGACTGATTTTAGTTGTGTTTGCTTTAGGTTGCTGTTAGTTGTCGGTGCGTAGCACCATTACTTTGTTTTTATACGCTGTAATTTTGTTGGCCATGCTGGGGCCTCTTTTAGACTCTTTTCTTTTAGCCTGGTGGCTTTTCTGCGATGTTGGAGTTTATTATTATGGATATTCTGAGATTTCTCTTTTGTCTCATTTCCTTATTATTATCTTTGTTTCGTTTCGCGTTGCAAGGACCTGCTATTTAAAGTTGATTGACGCTTATCGGACTTGCAGCTTTGTAGCTTCAAGTCTGAGCGAACCTTCTCACGCTTTGCCTCCATATTTTTGTGAAGCAGGGCGTGACAGGTTTTGTTGGTGGCCTATGCAGGTTAGTCTTGCAACTGCGAATTATCGGAACAACGATAATAACTATGGAATGTCCATTAAATAAATTGCAACATCCGAGTCATAAGCCTTGAGCCTAGTCTAGTCGTTTTCCTATGTCACTAGGCGGTAAGAAGACTTAGTTAGACGTCTGTGCTTGCTAGTTAGAGGCCCCTGATTGTTAGTTAGACTCCCTGCTAGGAATTGATCTAATCGTCGGAGGAGTAACCTTAGTGGTTCTTGCCCAAACCCTGACCATATTAGACTTCTAGAATTTCTTTAGTCGTTCGCTTGGGTTCATCGATTTCGGACCAAGCTGAACGCATTTCATTACCGTCTAGCTCCTTAGAAAGTCTTAGCGCTTAGTTTCTTAATCTTTAGTTGGTCGACTGAAGGAGTTTCCCCGTGGATTTTCCTGGTTCATATCCTAGACGTATGTATGTTTTGGTCATCCGACCATTTTCCTTACCTCGATTCATGAGATCGCCTCATGACGATCGTCGTAAATTTTCGAATCTCTCCGTTACAAATCTTGAATCTTCTGAAAGTATTTTATTCGAGTTCCTCTTTCCCTAAGTTTAAATTTGTTCAAAATTTTAATATATATACTTATACTTCATACTCCTTCGTTGACTTAAATTTTTTTAAAAACTTTTGTCAAGATTTTTGAATACCAGCTTATGATATTTTTCCAGCCTATACTTTTCATACCCATGTAAGTACCTTGTTCCTTCATATGCTAATTTTATTCTGAACCATATTTTTATTTTGTCCAATTCGACTTATAATTTTCCCTTCTTATTTATGTCATTCGAATGACACATCGCGCTTACTTTTAATATACTTTTCAAGTCACTTGGGATTTCAGCTTCCAGCAAGTCAAAGTTATGCTCATCGTTTTCCCTATTTCAGATTTTTGTAAAATTACTATTTCATAACCATTTCCTGATCTGGACCTTCCATAAATTGGTTTTAAAGCTTTATTACCAATTTTGATAATTCTACTACTAAGTTATTATTATCTTTCCGTTCACCATACATACTTTTAGAATAATTTCTAAACTAATTAGAATTTCAATTATTTTTTATCCGTACCATGCTCGTTGTGCTCATATGTTAAGAATTTTTTGTAAATCAGTTTCTTTTTGGCAAATTCTGGTTCCGCTAAAAGTAGTTTCAATATTGATTATTTTAAATTTTTCCTAGCTTAAAGACTTTGAAAGCATTTAACATGACCTTAAATTCTTCAGTTACTTTAATTTCATTCTTTGAATTTCAAAACTTTTGCCAACATTATATTAAATTACTACTGCATAACATTTTCTAAGCTACATCCTTCATGTTCGTGTGAATGATTCACTTTCCTCCTGATAATTTTATATAAGCCAATAAACCGTTTTCTCTTATTATGTATATTCGACTCAAACTTGTTTCGAACAATTTGTTTTATCGATCTCCAAATATTTTTATACAGACGGGGACTCCAACTCTTGAAGTACAACAGTTTTCAAGTTTCACGTATTTTAGCTTATGTTATTTACACTATTTTCTTTCTGTATCGTATAGGGGTATCACTGCATCTCCCTTTCCTCTACCTAAACATTCATAATTGAGTCACTGTTTCACCTAGCCAAGCTGTCTCCTTGTATTTGTCCTATCTGAACCCGTGCTTAACGATCCTTCCCTCGTCACGCTTTCGACCTCGACCCCCCTCTATTGCTTAGGCTTTAGTGCTCGTCCATGACTGTGTCAACTCCAATTTATTAGTGGGCCCTAGGACCATTGTGATGATGTCATGGTGCATGTACCTAAGTTGAGTATGTGGGCTTGAATGAGTGTACTCCCCTATAGCATATTAATGTTTGCCTATTGTGTGATATATACATACTCAGAGTTATTCGTGATGATATGAAGTTGTATATGTGTTAGTATTTATAGGTATGTGTGAGGATAGCTATACCACTCTAGGGGCGTCTGTGTATATATGAATTAGTGTTGAAATATCTAATGGGGTGTATGTAGTTGGAAGATACTTATAATGGTTGAAATAATATGTTGGTAAAGTTATGTGTATGATAGGTGTAATAATAATAGGTGTACGTATAGTTAAGTGGGTAGACCTATTATATGACCTATGTGTTAGTACGTGTGAGTATGCGCTCATACGTAGATATGTATTGTGCTTAAACGTAAGTAGTTATGTATTTACTGCATGAGTATATAGGTGATATGCATATGATAGTAGGATTATAATTTTGATTGGTATTGCTTGCTTTTACGGGATGCTGTGTGCGTGTATACCATGAGGTATACACGACTATTGCATATCTTAAGTAAGTATGGATAAGTAGATGTATCGGTATACTAATTATAGGTTGATGGATATGGTGTGAATATATTTGTTACATGTGTGCGTGACTATACGATAAATGCATGTATTAAGGAAGGTATTATAATTATACGTGTGCGGATGTCTGTATTATTATTAGGGTATATAAAGTGATTGAACTATGTGAGTGTTACCTGACTAAATATTTAGGGTGATTGACTATTGGTATGTATATGGTTATATTGGTAGATGTGTATACATTGGAGTAGTATTGGTATAGGTATAAATACCGTGTTACGTATATAGAGTATTCTGAATGTGTTTCGAGTCTCACTCAAGCTTGAGTGGGTATACTCTAAGTATATTGTTATGTATGTCTGTAGTTTACATATAGCGATGTTCGATGTATGTATAGTGATAGGAGTGTTTGTGCCTAGTTGTGTTACGCACATGATTGTGGTCGCTATACCAGTATATAGTTATAGGTGTTGGTCTTGTGGTATAGTTATTTTCTAAGGACTTGCCTGTGTGAACGTATGTGTGCTAGCTAAATTAGGTGTGTAGATGTGCAGAATATATAGTGATATGGTTGGTATATATGAATAAAATGTTAGCGTGTGTGGGTGTGCACCATGCACGGGTAAGTATGTGCCTAGATATAAGTATTGGTGACTATGGTATATGTGGCGTGTCGTAAATACAGTTATAGGACCGTATGTGATGTGAATATATGGTGAAATATTTGCATGCATTTGAATGACTATATATTGTGAAATTATAGTAGTGGTGAATGCATATTAGATATAGTAAAACTTGATTTAAGTAATGGTATGGTGTGACTACATGTGTTGATGTGTTTGGTGTTGGATGTATACTAGGAAATATTAGGGAGTAGTATACCAATGTTTGTTTTGTGCATAGGTAACTATCTATACGTAGAGCAATGATTGTGTTTGCTAGTGTGAGACCAATCTTATGTGAGTATCTAAACTATTGTTTGTGCTAGGTTAGTAGTAGTTATATAAGGGATGTATGCATATATATATATATATATATGATTGAAATATGTGCATGAATGAATATATATATATGCATGTTAGCAGAGTTATCGTTTGACTACCTAGTGTATGTATAAGCATTGATAATGACTATACTTGGTTGAATTATAATGTGATGTGATCGGGATAGCTATTAGTCTAGCTAGAGTTATATTTATAGTTAGAATGTCCGAGGATGGAATTTATTCTAAGGTGGGTAGGATGTAACGGTCGCTTTCCGATCGTACTTTGTTCGTGCACGTGCTTTTGACCGTGCACGTACATATTTTAGGCTTTGTTTGTTTGTGAACACTTTGGTGTGATATGTCGTTGTGAACGTCTCTAAGAGTATTAAATTGTGGCACTAATTTGGAACGACATTTCTCGGGTCGTTCTCCCACGATTTGATCTTGTTCGAAAAGACGTTGTGATTTTCACTTTTGACGTAAGACGTTTCTATTTTTAGTTTCGTCACTCGACGTCGAAATTAAGATCCGTCTTCTTAGTTTTCTTTCTCTCGTCGTCCCGATCACCCTAATATTTATTTTACAATTTTTGGAGTTTATTTGACCTATTTTACATTTTTAGCAAAGCTTATAATATTTTTAATAACTAAGTTATAAAGTATTTTTAGCCAAATAAAATTTCTATTAGATTATAATACTTCAAACTATTTTTGAGCCAAATCCTAGCTCAAGCTTGGCCGCACCCTAGCCATGCGTGGGTTAGAGAGGGTGAGTTTGACTTTTTAATTACTTTTAAATCCTAATCCTATTAGATTTAGCCCTAGACCAAGTCAACCCCTCTATACTATATAAACAACCCCTAGGCTACCCTATTTTCGCAAGCAATTAACTCTAGCCGTCACAAAACCCTCAAATCTCGCTTGCGACGTTCGTCGCAACTCAGCTCAGCCGCCGCCCGTGCACGACCGAGAGCTTCTCTCGGTCTGACCGAGGGATCTCGCCCGCACCACCGCTCCGCCCGCACCATTGCAATGCTTGCAATGTTGCAACGCATCGCCCGTTTCGCATCGCCCGCTCCCGCCCGCTACGACCGAAGGAATCCCCCGCTCCGCACGCCCGCTGCTCCGTTGCAACCCCCACACCGCTGCAGCCCTGCTCCCCAAGCGCCCGACCGAAGACTTTCCCTGCACCGACCTGCTCCGACCGAGAGCCCTGCTCCGCATCGCCCCCAAGCGCTGCACAGCCCGCAGTGTCTGACCGAGAGATTCTCTCGCACCGGCCCGTGTCTGACCGAGCGACGTTCGTCGCAACGTCGCAACTTCCGCACCGCTTGCCACCATGGGCCCCCGAAGTTCTCCAGAGGTGTTGTGGGTCCCCCATTGGCCCCTAGCACTACTGTGGGTCCCACCTAGATGCTTTCTCTTCGTGGATTTGCCGTTTACGACGTTGCGATACGTCGTAGCCCGTCGTCGCACGTTCTAGCTTTGGAATCTTGGTTCGTTGCTCTAGTTGCTGATCAGTCTATTTGAGCAAGGAATCTATTCTAGAATCTGGACTATGAGCACGTTCTTTTATTCCAACCCCTGGCGTCGCTACCCGACGCCAGTGTAGCTTTCGCGTCGTGTTGAGGTAACGATCTGCACCCCTAGGACCCCCAACCTATTGCCTGTTAATCAAGACTAAAATTGATGTTTTAAATTGTTTTAAATTCACTAATCAAATATTAATATAATGGGACTGTAGGCCGGTGGACTTGTGCACGTAGGTTACTTGTGACTTTGGACTCTTTAGACGGTGTATTCAGACGTTTGACTTGCAGGCAAGTGAAACTTGCGAACTTTTGCTTAGGGCCATGTTTTTAGGCCACTTACTTGTTTTTAGCGTAAAAGAGACTAGACAGTGAAATGATAGCTGCCTAGACGCAACTTTAAGATCTAGCTTGACAACGAAGCTAGATCTGTCACCCTGCCATGTCATTCATGCATTGATATCTGTCATGTTTAAATTTATTATCTGTACGCACTTAAACTGTTATCTGCCATGCATTGCATCTTACATGTCATCCAAGTTGAATGTTGCATTCGTAGCACACGCTACAAAATACTTGTACTTCCTTGTTCCGGCTAGGTGCACCCTTATGCCATCATGAAAAACACTTCCTGGCTCATGATCCAGAAGTGGGCCTCATGTGTTGGTCAAAAGCCAATGCCCGATACACATGGAGGGGTAGGGATAAGCGATCACTTGAGCTTAGGAGTTGGCCCGCGGAGCCACTCTAGCCAAAAGGCGTAATCTTTGTGCACGACGTACTTACTATACTTGTACTTGTCCGTGTGAATATTTCTTGCAAAACTTGATATCCATGCCATGATTTAAATGCCATGCTCGTACTTTACTTTACTTGTTGCACTCATGCTATAACTGCCATGTCATTGCATCATGCTAGAATTGCTAGGTTGCTTTACTTTCATTTTTAGTTTCCTTGCACAAGTCTCTTGTAGACTTGCTGACATGTGCCCCTTGCTCTTTTGGGTGTCACATGTTAGACCCTGAGCCAGAGACCGTAGCTGAGGACGAGGTGTTTGCTGACGCTGAGCCGGAGCCTACGTTTGACGAGGAGTTGGTGGACACCGGTGACCAGTCTTAGAGACTGATTTTAGTTGCTTTTGCTTTAGGTTGCTGTTAGTTGTCGGTGCGTAGCACCATTACTTTGTTTTTGTACGCTGTACTTTTGTTGACCATGCTGGGGCCTCTTTTAGACTCTTTTCTTTTAGCCTGGTGGCTTTTCTGCGATGTTGGAGTTTATTATTATGGATATTCTGAGATTTCTCTTTTGTCTCATTTCCTTATTATTATCTTTGTTTCGTTTCACGTTGCAAGGACCTGCTATTTAAATTTGATTGACGCTTATTGAACTTGCAGCTTTGTAGCTTCAAGTCTGAGCGGACCTTCTCACACTTCGCCTCCATATTTTTGGGAATCGGGGCGTGACACTCTCGCTCCCATGTTCAATAGGAAGCGGGGCGTGATAGGCGCCTTATCGACCTTGTTCTTCGGAGTAGGGTTCCTGGGGCCGAGGAACCTCCTCAGCAGGCCCAGGCGGTCTCGCCCTCGAAGGCCTCCTTGATTGTGCCATCGGTCACCTCCTTGGTCGTGCCCTCAGGGTTGGTCTTGATCACGCCCTCAAGGGCTACCCACCTACCTCGGCTGGTTCTTTGGTCGTGCTTTGACACGGGATGCTTTAGCCGGTACAACCTCCTTCATAGCCCCCAAATCCTCTTCATTAAGCATGAACTTCTCCACCCGTGAGAAGAGGGCATCGAGGTCGACCGGAGCATCATGGAGCAGAGATTTGAGTAGACTCCTATTGGCCAGCCCCTTTTTGAATGCCACCATGACGAGCTCATCTTCGTAGCTTGTCATGCTGAGCCTTTCTTCATTGAAGTACTTCAAGAACTTCCGGATAGTCTCACCTCCTTCTGGACTAACATGAATAAATAGTCTGAGGCCTTCCTCCTTCTTCGCCTGGCTAAGAACTACTGACAAAAGTTGCATGAAAGATCGCCAAACAAGTCGATGGATCAGTCGGGCAAGCCATTGTACCACTCCACGGTTGACTTCTTCAATGTCATCTGGAAAGCCTAGCAAAGGAGCGTGTCATCCGCTCCGTGAATCTCTATGACTCCCCGGTACCGCTGCACGTGCTCTAGGGGATCGTCCGAACCATTATACAGTTTGAACTGGGGGATTTTGAACTTATGAGGCACCGGGGTTGAGATCACCCTCTTGGTCATCAAGTTGGCCTCTTCGAGGTAGGGGGAGGTGTAAGCGACCTCTGGGAGACGTTCCAGCCGCCCTGGCCTTCTTGCCACTGATTGGAACCACAAGATGAGCCACCTCGAAACTCAGGGGTGTCCCTCTCTCACTCCTTGGGGGTCATACTCCAGTTGCTGCTTCGTCGTCGTCGATCATTATGCCTAGGAGAATGGTGTCTTGACCGATGGGGGCTTCTGCTTTGATGCGAGTGTTCTTCTTGTCTTGGGCTCCATGACCTCCCGTGTCGATAACTTTCAGCAGTGAGATTTGGCATAGGGGAATTTCGTACTCCCTGGGCCACCTCATGGGGGACTCCTCGGCTCCCCTCTGGGAGCCTCTCCCTCGTGGCAACAGTCAGCTGCCAGGGTCGAACAACATCTTCCTCGTCGAGCTACCTTTGTGGAGCGACCGCTTGCTCTTTGAACTGGGGGAGGAGGTCCCACCTTACATTCGAGGGTCTAGGGGGCCTTCGAGCAGAGGGCACCCTACGGGTCTGGTGGCGGCCAAGTTGTCCATCAGCTTGGTGAATCCCGCGAAGTTTGCATGGATGTTGCGAGCCACGGCCTGTATGATAGCTGCAGACCCCTCAAGGGGGAGATCCAACGGGGGAGTCCTCCCAAGAGAACAAGGCTCCTCTGCCAAGGATGGCCTCAGAGTGTCATTGATTAGTGCCTCGAGTTGTCCCGGCTTTCTTGGAGGTGGCGGTGGGGTGACATAGGGCGACTTGCCATGGCGGGAATTGTGACGAGTACTTGTGGAGCCTGACATGGGTGTAACCCTTCCTTCCTATAGCCAGTGCCAATTATTGCGGGTTAAATCTTCCTAACAATGAGATTTATATATTGGGATACGATCATTACATGTTAATTGGGTTTTAGTAGAGGCTAAAATGCCGGATTCAAGATCGCTCGAAGGTCGCCGACCACGTGGGAGAATGGGCGAGCTTCCTGCAAAATGAGCAGCTCGTCAGAAAGGCTGGGTTGGCTGTCAACCCGTGGCCTCTCCGATGGTAAATTCAGTAGGCAACTTGTTATAATGAGGTGGGACACGCTGGCCGATCTTAATGTAGAGCGACCTAACGTGGCGAGCTTGCGTGGAAGGCCCAGATATGTGGACGATATCCAGCCTTGTGTATAAATGAGAGTTTAAGATTTCTACTCACCAACCCTCTTATCGATGGCTGGAGGGGGTAATTATAGTGGGGAGAGTCAGTTAATCGTCGTCCAATCAGTTGTCGCTTCTACTTAGCTTGGGTCCAGCTGGAGCTTAGCTGGAGTATTAATGGGGATGTGATGGGTTTGGGAGGGTGTCAAGGATATTTTCACACCGCCTTAATCGGGCATTAATTGGGATGCGACGGGCTGGCCATCAGTTCTCGTCTTTAACCTTGGGCATTAATTGGAGGCATAAGTGGACATACGTCACTCGGTCAGAGATATTTATGGGATGCCAGGTCACCGGGGGTCACCCTTGGAGAGAGTAGAGCTTGGCATCTGAACTCGACATCCCAAGCTTCCTCCAGTCAACCCTCCTTTTTAGGTCGACAGAGTGAGCTTCACTGTTGCTGGGCGATTTTACACTTGGCTAGCGAGATTTCTGCTTGACGAATTGGGAGAGCCTCTCTCTCTCTCTCGATTTGTCGGACTGGCTTTTCGCTCGGATGGACAAGCTTCTCGCTAGTGGGCGGGCTTCTTATTTGGGCTCGCTCTTCTTCCGACTGGCCGGTGAGTTATTTGCTTGGGCTTCAACTATTTGAGCCTTCATTTTCTGGGCCGTCCATCAGGCCGTAACAAGATGTATCCAGACCCGAGTCTAAATTAGCATAGATATCTTATTCTTATTTTATTACAACACATGTTCTTGATGAAACACAAGTCTGATAAAATAGAGTACACGATGATAGAAGTATTTGAACTGCTTCGATCAGAACAAAGAGTCGAATACGTGGATATATAATTATTACGTAATTAAAAGAAAATGTGGTTTTCTCTCATGTCAAGTCTCTTAGCACATCGATGTGTTGGAGAGCATGAATCGCACTTTGTTAGACATGGTGTGATGCATGGCAAATGACTCTGAGTTACAATCATCCCTCTGGGTTAAGTCCCAGATAGTAATGCATAGGTTCTTGATAAGGTTCTATGAGGACCTTATCAATATGATATTCCTCAAATTAATCTTTAGGAATTCACAGGATTACTCGAGCCTTGTGAGACGAAAATTCGAGTAATACATCATAGTTACTGATGGCCTAGACAACTTCCAAGATGCCATTCTGAGTAGTGACTCTTAAGAAATGGCTTGATGCAATCCGAAAAAGGTCCTTGCACGTAAACAAGGTATAGACTTTGGTTGACGTGCCCAAGGAAAGTGTTTCCTTTGGCTACAAGTGAATCTTCGAGACAGAAGATTAGTGTAGATGGAAAAGAATGAAATACAAGTTATGCTTGTTGAGAATAATTATCATCGAAACTCCTATAAACGGATTGCGATGAAACTTTATCACCAACAGCTGTTTACAGATCTAGTCGAATCAGACTCGATGTAAATACTCATGATGACCATGAAAACTGGTGTATTTATATATACTCTGTTGTCTAAATGTGATTTAGAAGAACGAACTTATATGAATCAGCCAGATAGTTTTCAAGGTCAGTGAGAGTGAATTAAAAGCATGCGAGGCATCAAGGAGCCAGAACATATATTTTGACAAAGTGGTCAAAGAGTTTGACACTTTATCAGAAATTATTATGAACCGAGCAGTTGATCGGTAACTATGTAAGATCATTCTCGTAAGGTACGATGAGCTGGATGAGATCCAGGCAAAATAAATATAATGGATTCCAAGAGACCAAGGAAATTATTTGGATGAGATTTAAATGTGCGGTCTAACATGAACAAAGAAACTTATTAAGTCTATATCTAAAGACAGTTTAGCAGATTCACTCACGAAGGCTCTATCACATAAAATCAATATAGACTTGTGTGTAAATGCGGTATGAGATACCGGGATAAATGGGCCTGAGTGAAAGTGAGAGATGTTGGGAGATAGGTATGCCCTCGAACTCGAGGCAATTTATCTCTATGTAAGTGTATAAACATCTTGTTCAAAATTATAGTAAGCTGTATGGTAAGAATTTATCTAAGTTAATAATAATGTAGTCGACATTAGAACTTAGGTAAAGTCCTAAGACTTAATGCATGGTTAAACAAGTATCGAAATGAGGATCTCTATCATGGAGAATTGTTTGACCGTTAGTAACATGAGTCTGAAATCGTTCGTGATCATAGATGTTTCAAGAAAAGGATATCGAAACATTGGATAAACCATTGTGTCTTTGTCTTCACCACAGATTGGTGACGATGATCTCATGGTCATTCGACTTGGTGAAGTCAGAGACGAGACACAGGTACTCATTGGAGAATGAGTTCACTGAACGATCCAACAAGAGTTATCACATGGTTAACATAACATATTTTTTAGTGAATCACTGTGATGATATGCAAGTTGGTCCTTAGACTTGAGGTCATTGTACGAACCTATACGTGAACGGTGTCGGTTAGATTTCTGATCAAGCTTCGAGGCAATGCCTGTCGAAAGGTATTTGGTTGGGTGACACTTGAAGCGTGCGAGGAGAGTAATGACCAAGAGAGAATTCATCTCTCCCGTTATGGGGAGTTAGTTTCGCATGTGTTGGTTCGATCTTTAGTGAAAGACTTTGGCCAAAGTATGTTGGAAGAAGTCTAATGTTATTTGACTAAGGACCAATGGAGACTAACCGGCTTCAAGCTATTGAGGTTGATAGTTTGACTGTATCCTAGGCTTGATTAGGTGGCATAGTTTTGACGAAGGGACTATAGCTGCGGTATTCATCACGAACACAGTCAGGGTGGTCCCGACAATACTCATGTCAATGAGTTAACCACATAATTATGATACTGAAACAGGGACGGCACCTGCTGCTCTGGTCACTGCCGTCTGGGTTTCGAGCCCCACCTGTAGTAGGGTCAGGCTGTAGGGTCTCACATAGAGTGAGACCTTCGTCAAGTAATAAGTAGAATTAAGGGAGATAATATATATGATATATGAGAATTAATTAAGTCGCAAAGAGTTTGCGATATAAGTCTAAAACATTAAAGATGTGAGTTTAATGCATTTGATGCAAAAGACATAAAACTACAAAGAGGTTGCAGATATCTTCTGAATTCTGGATAAATGATCCTAAGTGCAAGTGGGATATGTTGAGGGATGTATGCCCTCAGTTCATTTGTATTTGATGCAAATAGATTTTAATATTAAATGAAAAGTAATATATATATATATATATTGTAAAACGTTTACAAGTATATTTTATAATAAATGCTTAGAAAAGAAGAGGATTTTTCCACGAAAATCGGGGAGAAAACAGTGCTCAAATCGGAGTCCACGCGGGTTCAAAAAAGCTATTTAAAAGGTGTTTTAAATAGGAAAAGAACAAACAAATATGGGACATTTTAGGGCCAAGCCCAACCCCCCAAAAGGGGCCAACTTGTGGGCCCCACTTGCTAGGGTTTATTCTGCTTTTTGGCGGCTGAAATTTTCCAGCGAAAGGTAATTTTTGGACATCTTTGGGACGACGTTTGAGTGGTCAAACGGAGTTGGATTAAACCAGTTTGTTTCTATGCGTTCAACATTCAGTGCTCTTCGATTTGATAGGCAATATCACTTGCGAAGCTCAACGGTGAGGGAGGAACAATTCGCTAAAGTTTGGCCTCCGTGGAAGGCAAACTTGAAGTGGTTTTTTCCTCCATTAATATTAGTCTCACATCAGATATGCTGAGAAGGGGAGGAATCAGCAGCCTAAATAAATAAGGGTTGAAACTCGTACCAAGTCTCCAAATCCAAGAAGCTCCCAAAGTTTTGAGCACGCTCGGATTAAGACTTAAATTAATTATTCACTCTCTCCCAAAATTCTTCCTTGCTCCTGATCGGGCTCTAGCAAAGCTACGAAGGAGTTCGGATCGGAAGAAAAGTCTTAACGAAGAATCCACTCAAGGTGAAACTTTCTTCGGCACGTGGTTGGCTCGGCAACAAGGGTGTTGCTCACCTCGGGACACCATGCGATTCGGGACGCGGTTCGGCTTGGGATAAGCGGTGCGGGGCCAAAGAAACATTCTTGAAAACAACGCTTCGTATTCTGTGAAAACGAAGTGAAAGGTGTAACACCCCGCTTCCCAAAAGACACCGGAAGAGAGAACGTTACGCGGTCCGCTTGAACTGGAGCAGTGAAGCTCGAGTTCAATAAGCGTCTGTGATAAAAACACAGATGATGTTCTTGCATTTGCGTATCAGAACAATCAGAACATTTCAAAAGATAAAAGTCACATCCAGAGATACATAGTGTTCGTACACAAAATTAAACCATAAGCCACAGCGGGGCTAAAGTAGTAACAAAAACGTACACAAGGTAACAACAGTGCCTGAAGGTAAACTAAAAGGGCAGCAATGGGACGAGTCTACTAGTCCTCTACGGGGAGAGGCTCAGCATCTCAGGCGAACTCCTGGCTCTCCAAGTCAGGCGTCACGAATGGGTCCTCTAGGTGCTCAAGCTCAGAATCTGACATACATCCACAAACATGAATGTATGTCAGCAAGGCTGCAAGAAAGAGTTAGCACCCAAGACAAGATATACAACCGATATGAATTTAAGAAACATTAAATATTTAAAAGAGATGACTGCAGCAATTTAACAATGACAGTTATATAGAAACGGAAGTGAACATCCCTAGCATGCAGTTCGAAGCAGTTGCAAGAATTAAAGTAAGGTTTTTCTCTGAGTTCATTAGCCTATCAATTCTCAAGAGACCAAGTTAGCGTTGCAAGTTTCACGTCAAGAGTTCACATCTATCTAGGGTTCTCGCCTTTAGGTCGTGATGAGAAGGTTGTTCCTCTCACATGGGTTTACCATGATTGACGCTAACCCACCGCATGCGGTTGGTGCTCTTGAGGAGAGTACCCTTCATACGCCCAGTGGCCGCTCAACCCTAACCCCACCCAAAAGTTTGCCGGAACACGAGCAAGCCTAGTCGACTCACACGACATCACGAATTCACGATTCTGCCTTCGAGGCACACGATTCTCACGATGTCACTCTCTTTAGTGACCAAGCAAGATGTACATGACTTAAATGTTGTCAATATTCTTATTTTACCACATCTACAATAAATACAAGGAATGTCGAGCAGGTTGGTTTAATGAACATTTTACATAGAACGATTTACTTTGCCAATGTTTAAAATTTAACCCATGTCGAGTTATATGTCAAAGTCACATTTTTGGTCTAGAACATTATAAAAACATTTTCATATGTCATCAAACGTGCAGTTTACAAGATATACACATTAAAGTAAAAATGATGCAAATATTCTTCAATTTCAAAAATTCATATTTGACTGCACACTTGCCTGTTGTAGCTGGCTTCGGGGGTACAGGCGGTAGCAATTAGGCGTACATAATATACCTGCATTGTTGATTCTTTCTTATTAGGCTAAGAGATTTAACTCAATAAAATTATTCCGTTCCTGTTCACTGCTTATGCACCTAATATGAGTAACTCATGCGTAACCTACCATGCTAATGTAATTACGGTTCCAATTTATAGTACCTCATAGATTATTATTAACTGGGGTGGCCATGTTCACACTAAAAAGAACCACTTACAGCATATAAATATACTTATATACCTACCATCATTGGTCAAACTTTCTATAGCTTTTGTTCACGTGCAACTTACTGCTATAAATATGAAATACTCTTGATATAATGTAACACTAACTGTTCACATGAAAAAAACAAATATAAATCACGCAAAACTCACAGTTCTTGCCCAACTAGCCTTTGCGAGAGGGTGCTCTGTTCCAAGACAGGGGAGGAAGGCGGTTGGGGGAAACGACAGACGGAGGTGAAGAGAGCGGCGCACACGGCAGAGGGGGCACAGGCAAATGGTGAACGGGGTGAGCGCGGCTTCGGGAGCTCTTGGGGGTTTCGTTGACGGGAAGATGGAGAGACATGTGAGGAGAGCGAGATTGTCGAAGGGCGACGGCGGTGGGTGCCTGCGGGTTCGCCGGAGATGAGGGGACGAGTTGGTCACTGAACGCGAGATGGGGTTGCAGCCGCTGGCTTGGGAATAGGAGACTGTGGGTCGGTGCGAGGCTGTGGGGGGTGCGGAGTGTGTTTGCCGGCGAACAGGGCCACCGGAGTGTCGTTGCCGCGAGGAGCACTGAGCGCTGGGTTCGTGTGCACCTGGGAGTGGGGGTGCCGGCGGCTGGAAATTCACGTGGAGGAGCTGGCGGCTTTGGATGGGCTGGGCGGCGCTGTGTCGTGGCGTGGGGGTCACTGGGCGTCTGACGGGGCGTGACCGGTTGCTGCAGGCGGAGGGAGGCCGCCGGTGTCTGGTGCGACTAGGGGGTGATGGGAGCAGGCGGTTGCAGGTTGCCGTGAGACGAGGGGATGCCCGTCTGCGTGCCTGAGGGAGGAGGAGAAGATAAGGGTAGGGGCGGCAGGCTTTTTGCTAGAGGGTAGGTCCCCTAGGGTTTTTAGAATAGGACATTAGGTTATAGGAAAGGGTGAGATGCAGCATGTGATGGGGTCTTAGGGTATTTAAAATGATTGTGTGAGGGGTTTGTAACATACATCAGCCTATGAAACTAGGGTTAGGTCCTATAGTCTTATTTCTAATGTTTTTCTTTAGTTTTTGGTTAAGGTGCAGTGCGTGAGTAACATGTTGGGTTCGGCCATGTCAAAAGAATGGGCTAGAGGTTACAACAAGTGGGTCGGTTATAATAGGAAGGGATGTTGAATTATTAATAGAGAGTATTTAAATTATTATAAATAGAATTAGCATTAAATGGGTTTAATCAAGGGAATGAGAGCTAATAAAACCAATTTTAATCATGGGTTTAAATGAGTTTTAATAGGAAGTTTTCAAACATTTTAAAAAGCTTTAAATTCTGAATTTGAATCTTGAAACAAAATTTTAAAACAAATTAGAAGAAGAGACATTTAAAATAATTTACTAGGAGGAATAATAATAATAATAATAATACGTGTGATGGACAGAAAAGGATACGGGTACGGAAACGGGTACGGGTACGGGGACAGATACGCCTAATTACGGATACGGGAAAGTACACGAGAGAAAGAAAATATGGATAACGTAACGAAGAAAACCGGTCGTTACAAAAGGTATGTAGTTTAATTAAACATGTGTTTATAATTGCAAATAGGTTGATAGATCTATCCTTAGGGGTTGGTCGGACCCAACCCCGGGATAGTTGAGATTCTCGCTAGGGTTAAATCTTTAGGGCTTGATTTAAAAATATTTTAAATCAATTTTTTTCCGTTGTATTTTTGTTTTCGTCATCCGACCGACTTAGGTCGGACGTCGATTTTATTGCCATGAGGACCAAGAAACCCTTCAAATGCAACCTTCAATGCTGCTTTGGATTTCTTATCCAGAGTATTAGTGATAAGGGCACCAGGACTGGTACGCTCACTGATGAGAAGAGGAACTTGAAAATGAGTAAGCACATGGGTCAGCATGGAGGGGTAAATAAGCTTAAACGTATCCAACATTCTGTCCAGAATCACTTGTGCCCAATTCACCTGGATTCCTCCAAGAAGAGCATATAGAGCTCTGTGATACTCCTCTGAGATGTAATAAGCGGATCCAGTCTGAGGGAGCAAGTTGGATTTTAGAATCAGATTGATAATCCATCCTAGGGGACGTAAGTCACTAGGCTTATGAAAGGCGGGAATGTTTTGAGGAATCTTCTTGAAAATCTGAGAAAGAATGTCATTGTTTGACATGTCGTAGTCGTAGTCACTCAAGAGTTGTCCAGTAGAAGGAATGTGAAGGATGGCACCAAGCAACTCAGCAGTGAGAAAAAGTGGACCACCATGTACTATGGTGTCAAGGCAGCTGATATAATCTTTGGTTCGATTTGCATAGAAAAGCTGAACTTGATTTGGATAGTAGAATGCGGTCTTGGTGTCTCTCCAAATTTCTAACAACCCAGAGTGCCAAAGAACATCTGAGAACCCAAGGAAATGAGAGAACGTGATATACCTCTCTGGAATGAATTTGACAGAAAGAAATTGGTTGTAGCTTGCTTGACTCTCAGGATTACGGCAAGTAGGAAGAGAAGTAGACGTCTGAAGTGGATGTTGACCCTGAGATTGGTTGGTGGGGAAGACTACTTGATGTGATGCATCAAGAGGGATGGTCATGTTCGTTCGGTTTCTCCTGGACACAGTTGGATGTGGTACCGGAGGAGGAGATGGTAAACGAGCTTTCCACTTGCCACCGGACTTCGTAGGAGCCATTTGAGATAGAAGATAAAGAGGAACGATCTAGTTTGGGTACATGTAGACAGAGAGATAGACGATAGAGGTTGTTTCGATTAAGACCTAATCAAGCTAGTTGGGATATATAACGATTGGGCAATAAATCTCAGCCATTGGATAATATAGGGATCTGACTTAAATGATTTCATCAGACAGCTGGAGTGAAGCTACCAGGCATCTGGCGATACACCATTCTGAAGAGATTACACAAAAACAAACGACTGGAATAAACGCATCAGACGTCTGGTGGACAGAAAGATTTAGAAGGAAGACATAAGCTATGATCATCAGGCGTCTGTAGAAACCTCATCATGTGCTTGACAATCTGTCTAAGCATCTGGTAGGACAACATTAGATGGCTGATTCAGTCATAGTCAGAAAGAGATCATTCTCGAGAAAAATGACATTTCTTTCTCCTGATGTCTGGAGTTTAATGATCAGACGTCTGAACAATAGTTCAAGCAACTAGTTGAACACTACCAGATGTCGTGTTTAAGCTGAAGCCTTTGAGAAACAGAAATGTTTGAGAAGTTAGACGTATGATTCCATTACACTAGGCGTTTTGTTTTCATCTAGAGACTTGGGTTGAAATTGATAGAATCTCTATACGAATCCTCAAGCTAGATGATAACCTTACCCATCTCAACATATCATTTAACTAATGCTAATCACATATATATTCAAATCAAATGATAATATTTCAATTTAAATACTCAATGCTAAAAAGAACCATATGAAGTGTGTGTGTGTGTGTGTGTGTGTGTGTGTCTATATATATATATATATATATATATATATATATATATATATATATATATATATATATATATATATATATATATATATATATAGGAAAAAGGGGATCTAAGGTGCCTCCTTAGATGAAAATCTAAGGAGGCGCCCCCATTTCCCCCATCACCTACAATTGTTTTGTGAATTTTTTTTCATGGGGTGGTTGTTCACATCATGGATGATCAACATACCAAATTTCAAGGGATTCCACAACTTTTTGAGCCACCATCTACCCCTTACAATTTCAACGGTCTAAAAACGTGCTTAAAACCCCACGAAGTTGCAAGGGGTAGATGTGGGCTCAAAAAGTATTGGAATCCCTTGAAATTTGGTATGTTGATCATCCATGAGGTGAACAATAAACCCATGAAAAAAAATTCCAAAAAAAATGTGTGAGATGGGGGGAAATGGGGGCGCCTCCTTAGATTGAATCTAAGGAGGCACCCTAGGATCCCTTTACCCATATATATATATATATATATATATATATATATATATATATATATATATATATCATGAGTGAATATCAAAGCATATATAAATATAAATATAAATATATATATATATATATATGCTTTGATATTCACTCATGATATATATATACTAGTCATTACCCATGCCCATAGGGCACGGTTTATTTAATGGCTGAGTTTTTTCCCCCACAAATATGAAGTTCCCCCAAATTTCAAGCTTTCTCATAAAATTTCAAGTTTTCCCCCAAATTTAAGTTCCCCCCAAAATTTAAGTCCCCCCAAAATTGTCATTGCCACCTAGGAAAAACTTGCCACGTAGGACAAAGCTTTGTCCTAGTAGGATAAGATTCAAAATCTTCAAAGGACCGGAAAAAAATGGTTGGAAAGGGGGGAGAATAAAAAGTGTGGGTGTGTGTCTCTTATCCATGTCCAAATTCTCTTATCCAACTTCTCTTGATAACATCCCTCTTTTATATAATAGATATCCAAAGTCTCTTATCCAATTTCTCATGTCCAAATTCTCTTATCTAACTTCTCTTGATAACATCCCTCTTTTATATAATAGATAATAGATATCCAAATTCTCTTATCCAATTTCGCAGGTCCAAATTCTCTTATTCAACTTCTCTTAATAACATCCCTCTTTTATATAATAGATAACAGATATCAAATTTCACCTGTCCAACTTCTCTTTTCCAACTTCTCTTGATAACATCCCTCTTTTATATAATAGATATACAAATTCTCTTATCCAATTTCTCATGTCCAAATTCTCTTATCCAACTTATCTTGATAACATCCCTCTTTTATATAATAGATATCCAAATTCTCTTATCCAAATTCTCATGTTCAATTCTCTTATCCAACTTCGCTTGATAACATCCCTCTTTTATATAATAGATAATAGAAATCCAAATTCTCTTATCCAATTTCTCATGTCCAAATTCTCTTATCCAACTTCTCTTAATAACATCCCTATTTTACAGAATAGATAGTAGATATCCAAACTCTCTTATCCAATTTCCATGGTCCAAATTCTCTTATCCAACTTCTCTTGATAACATCCCTCTTTTATATAATAGATATCCAAATTCTCTTACCCAATTTTTCATGTCCAAATTCACCTATCCAACTTCTCTTGATAACATCCCTCTTTTATATTTTATATATATATATATATATATATATATATATATATATATATATATATATATATATATATATATATATATATATCCAATAGGGTTTTAATAAATAATATGAGCAAGCATAGTATGACATGAAATATACAAGACATGATAATATGATCTTCTTGAGATCAGATTCACTCATAATACCCAATTCTCTCCTAAGCCTCACAAAAGAATCTTCCTTGAGTGGCTTGGTGAAAATGTCAGTAATTTGGTTTTGAGTGTCGATGTACTCTAGAGTAACATCCTTCTTGAGGACATGATCATTAATGAAATGATGTCTAATATCGATGTGTTTGGTACGAGAGTGTTGTACCAGGTTCTTGGAGAGACATATGGAACTTTGGTTATCAACCGTGATTGGACAAGTACCACAATCAATACCATAGTCCTTGAGAGTTTGTCTCATCCATAATACTTGAGCACAACCTAAAATGACGGCGATATATTCTGCTTCGGTTGTGGAAAGAAATATCGAGTTTTGTTTCTTGGAGAACCGATACACAAGGGAATTTCTTAAGAAATTACAAGTGCCACTAGTACTTTTCTTATCGGATTTACATCCGGCAAAATTGGCATCACTATATGAAACTAGTTCATAAGTGCATGCCTTAGGATAGAATAATCCATAGTCAAGAGAGTGGTTTAGATAATGGAAAATATGCTTAACCGCAATCAAATGTGATTGTTTTGGTTGTGATTGATACCATGCACATAAGCATACCGAAAACATAATATCGGGTCTACTTGTGGGAAGATAGAGTAATCCTCGGTATTGATACATGTCAACATCCATTCCACATTCATCTTTATCAAGATGTGTTGCCGTGCTTATTGGAGTATGCTTGAATGAAGAAGATCTCATTCCAAAGCGCTTGATCAATTCCACATTGTACTTAGTTTGATGGATGAAAATCCATTGCTCCCATTGACGGATTTGAAGTCCTAGAAAGTAGGTAAGATCTCCTATATGGCTCATCTCAAGTTCATCTTGCATGGACTTAGCAAACTCTTGACAAAATGTATAGTTAGTAGAACCAAATCTAATATCATCAACATATCCTTGAATCAATAAAATGTCATGATCAAAATACTTGATGAAAAGTGTTGAATCGACATCTCTCATTTTGAAACCCAAATCGATGTGAAAGTTCTTTAGGTGATCATACCATGCTCTAGAAGCTTGTCTTAATCCATAAAGATCTTTCTTAAGTCTAAACACATGATTTTGAGATTTTGACCCTACGAAACCGGGTGGTTGTGAAACATATACTTCTTCAACAACATGTCCATTCAAAAATGCACTTTTCACATCCATTTGGAAAAGCTTAAAAATTTTAAATAATGCAAATGACAACAAAAGTCTTATATATTCTAATCTAGCTACCGGAGCAAATTATTCTTCAAAATCTATACCTTCTTCTTGCGGGTAACCTTGAGCTACTAACTTTGCCTTGTTCCAGATGACAACATCATTTTCATCTGTCATATTTTTGAAGATCAACTTTGTTCCAATGACAGTGTGATCTTCTGAAGGAGGAACTAACTCCCAAACATCGTTCCTTTCAAATTGGATGAGTTCTTCTTCCATAACAATGATCCAAGATTCATCCTTAAGAGCTTCTTCCATGCTCTTTGGTTCAATTGTGGAGACGAAAGCACATTGTCCAAATCTTTCTACCTTTGACATTGTACGGACTCCATCTTCGATATTACCTATCACTTGTGCCTGTGGATGGTTTGGAACCGTAGCAAATGTCTTGGGTAACCATTAATCATTGGAAACCAACTCAAAACCATCATTAATAGGGTTAGTCTCAAAAGAATCATCTAATTTCACATTATTTAAAGGATCACACAAACTTCAATATTCTCATCAAGTTGAGATAATGGAATATCAAAGTTCTCATAAAAGGAAATGTGTAGCGATTCTTCAACCGTTAAGATTCTTTTATTAAACATCTGATAGGCCTTGCTACGATCGAAGTATCCAATAAATATTCCTTCATCGAAACATGAATCAAACTTATCTAAGTTATCATGAGTGTTCTTAATAAAGCATTTAGAACCCACAATACGGTAATAGCAAACTTGAGGAATTTTGTTATAAAATAATTCATAACAAGTTTTGTTAGTCTGTTGTCTCACAAGTATCCTATTTAGCACATAGCACGCTGTATGAACGGCTTCCGCCCAAAATTGTGAACCAATGCGGCTATCACTAAGCATAATGCGTGCACACTCCATACGAGTTCTGTTTTTCCTTTCTACAACACCATTTTGTGGTGGAGCACGAGGAAAGTAAAATGTGTAAGTTATCCCATTCTCATCACAAAAATTAGAGAATAGTTTATTATCAAATTCACCTCCATGATCGCTAGGAATGGTGACAATGGACGTGCATTGAATCTTTTGAACTTTCTTGGACAAAACAATAAATTTCTCAAGTGCCCCATTCTTGTTAATCAATAACTTCACCCAAGTATACCTAGAGAAGTCATCAACAATTACAAGTCCATAGAATGCATTTCCTAAGGATGCAACTCTAGTAGGCCCAAATAAGTCTAGATGTAAAAGCTTTAGTGGCCTAGTTGTAGAAGTTACATTCTTAATCTCAAATGATGATTTATGGAGCTTGCCTTGTTGGCATGAATCACAAAAAAATTTCTTATTAAAAGAAATTTTTGGAAACCCCTTTAACTAGGTTGTGCTTGGACAATTTGTGAAAATGCTTGAAATGAACATGACCAAAGCGTCGATGCTAGAAGTTGTTCATTAGAATGATCAACCAAGTATTGGTCAAGTGTGTGTGGCAAATCAAATATATATATATATCCTTTTGGCGTATGCCGCTAAACACAATATTACTATTAGTATTATCATATATATTACATAATCCATTACCAAAATTAACCTTGTAACCTTTATCACAAAGTTGACTAATGGAGATAAGAATTTGATCTAAACCTTCTACAAGATAGACATTATCTATAAGATGTTTAGAGGGATTACCAACTTTACCAATACCGATGATAGATCCCATTTCATTGCCTCCGAAAGTAACCGTTCTGCCATTCTTTATACGGGTAACCTTAGAGAGCAAGCTTGAATCTCCTGTCATATGTTTGGAACACCTGCTATAATGTATCCAATCCTTTCCTTTGCACTTAGAGCATCTTTTCCCATCTTGCACTTATTCCTCTTCTTGGGTACCTATAGAACACACTTTAAGCACATGGTACCCAAGTTTGTTGGGTCCAAGGGGTTTAGCCCTTTAGAAACCAAGTCCAAGTGGACTTTGGTTTTCCAACATAATTCACATTATCTATAACATCCCTAAATTATGAGTGCATATACATTCCCTTATCATACAAGCTAATGTTTTTAGGCCCCTAAATCAAATGACTCTTGGGAGTCATATGCCCCATGGATGATTCTAGGAGAATGTCTAGTAGGAGCAAGCGGCATGCGAGCATGTGAATGTACATATGCGTTAGGGGATATACGATCATGTGAACGATTTATGTGAGGAGGTGCATGAAATATATCATGTGGTCTTGCACTTTGTGTGCGTGCATTGTGAATATTCATATTCTTTTTTGCATAAGGCGTATATGAATGTAAGGCATGGTAAGCATGAGATACATGACAGGCTTGCCAGTAGGGGGTGACGGTGCTTGTGCCCTCTCCCCTCTCTGTCACTTTCCTGTTAATTGTATTTTATGTAATCTCTTTTTCACTTTAATAAAGATAGTAAACTAACCTTGAAAAAAAAGCATGAGATACATGATGATAAGCATGTGTGTACGCATGAGCATGTAGTGGTTGATCATAACCATACACATGAGTGGGGGTGTGGCCATGTGAATTTCTCACATGTGTGTTTCCATATGGATGAGAGTGTGAAGCATAAAACTCGTCATATATAGGGGCAACAAAAATAGGTGCTCTCCTACGCGGTTGGGTGCGGGTGTACAAATATACATGTCCCTTCTTTGGTTGTCCACCATTGGTGGATTTCTTTCCAAATGTGGGAGATACCGAAATGGTATTACCCTTGGTAGATGTACTACGCATGAGTTTTGATGCTCCACCATTGGATGCATCGAAGGATGGTCTCACAAAATCAATAGTAGCTCCACTATAAGATGTTTGTGAAGTAGAAGCATTATCCTTTGAGTAACCAAGTCCTTCGCGGTAATTTGCAGGATGTTGGTTTTTCAAAATAACATCCAACTTGCACTTCCCTTTGTTGAATCTATAAACATTGGAGGACATGAGCTCATATTTCTTCACAAGTGAAGAAAGATTAGTTTCCAAGGTGGATGCTGGTGTAGTGAGCTCGTGCACTTGGATTTTAAGAGCAATATTCTCGTTATCCAAAAGTGTGTTTTGAGTTTGAAGAGTTTCAATCTCAATGTCATCACAATCACTAACTTGGACTTTGTCCAATTGTGAGTTAAGGGATATAACCTCATTTCTCAAGAAATCATTTTGAGAAGCTAAAGAAGCTTTCTCCTTAATTATAGCATCATGCAAAATAGCGCTAACATTCTTATCAACATTCATTGAAGAAGTAGCTATGCTAGCAAGATTGTCTTTAGCAATCCTATATCAATAGAACAATTTTTTATCTTTATCAAATAATTGTTTATTGGCTAATCATAGTTCATCCATGGTTACCTCATCGATGTCACTCTCACTAGATGAGTCCTTTGGAGAGCTTTCCACAGCCATGAAGCAAGTGTGAGCTACTTCTCCCTTTTCTTTGTCGGATTCATCGTTACTTGAATCCTCACTTGAGTCATTACATGTCCCTACAAGACCTTTCTTTTTTTTGTTCCCTTTGTATGCATCTCCCTTTTATACTTGGGAGCTTTACATTTCTCCGTGTTTTTAAGCAATGGGCAATCCATCTTGATGTGCAATGCCTTATTGCAATTGTAACGCAAAGAAGAATCGTTAGTAGAAACAAATTTATTCCTCGGTTTGAAATTACCTTTTCGGTAAAACTGTTGGAATTTTCTAGCCATAAGAGCTAGGGACTCCACGTCCATTTCACCATCGGAGTCTTCATTCTCCAAAATGGCCTTGAAAGAAATTGCTTTCTTCTTTGGTTCAGATTGAACGCTTAGAGAATTTCTTTCTTTTCTATCTGCCTTCCTAACCTCATAAGGCATGAGATTACCAATGAAGGCTTCAACCGTATAAGTGGCCATGTTGTTACCTTCCTCATTGGACATGGTCTTCTTTTCCCATTCTGGGTTGACGGCCATGATGAGTTTCCTTACCTTCTCCACTTGGGTATAAACCTTCCCAAGGGCCTCAAGCTTATTCACGATGTCCGTGAATCTAGCATACATGCTAGAGATTGTTTCCTTGTCTTGCATAGAAAACATCTCAAACATTGTACATATACATGAAGTTTTAACAACTTTACATGTGTTGTCCCTTCATGTGTAACTTGGAGATGACTCCAAATTTGGTATACGGTTATACAATTCAACACCTTGTTGAATTCGGTGGATTCAATGCACATATGAGCGAGTTCATCGATTTTGCATTGTTGGTCTATGCAAGCACTTGAACCGGTGTCCACTTTGAGAATTCTTCCTTAAGTGGTCAACATACTCCTCTACCATACGCCAAAGATAAGCACTCTTTAGGAAGATGATCATCTTTGATTTTTAGTATCCATACTCTTTAGGAAGTGTCTAACTGTGGATTGGCCTTCCATGGTAGAGGATGCACCATCATGAGTATTTTTGATTCGTGTGGTTGCCATAGTTTGAAAATCTAGCTCTGATACCAATTGTAGGATCTGAAACTATAGGGCAAACACTAGAGGGAGATGAATAGTGCTTTATAAAACTTAATAAGAAAATTATGCCAAATTAAATTACCCTTATGCAACCTATGTACGGAATAGAGAAAAGAAGCAATAACATAAGAAGCAAACACAAACAAGAAATATACCCTGGTTCGAATTCACCGAGTCTTCCTGACTCCCTTGAATCCTACTCCAGCAACCCATTAGCTCCCCGCTAGTGATTAGTGTTTCCACTAATGTTCACTTGCCAAACTAGACAAGTGCAAATGATACAAATCACTTTCACTTCCCACAACCCAGGAATGAAATTCTCTCACAACCGAGAGGCACCTTTCTTCCACTTCCCACAAATCGGGAATGGACTACTCTCAACCCGAGAGGAAACTTATCAAATACAATATAGAGTTTGAAACGAAATATGAAACAACTTCACAACATATGCCTTGAATATGACTCTTAAGAATGAGGCAATAAAAGTGTGTGATGTGTGCTCTAAATGATGAGAGTGAGAGCACTTACAAACTTGTCTCAAGTTGCGTAGCAATGAATGCTATGAGTTGATCTTGAAAGCTTTGGAGATAAGTTGAACTTTAGCTTTGAGCTTGATTTGCTTTGAATGCTCTTGAATGCTCTAAGTGAGAAGTTAATGTCTTTGATGCACTTGAGAGTGTAATAAATGATGTCTTAGATGCTTTCTTAACTTCTCAAGTGAAGGCATTAAAATCCTATTTATAAACCGTGGAAATCTGCTTAAAATCAGCTCAAAAGCCCAAGCATTTAATGCTTCAAACGGTTGTAACGGGTAAAATCCTAGTCATCAATCGACTGATGAAGGGCGATTAATCAGTTAAAGTACTATTCTAATTAAGCATTAAATGCAGTCTAATTGACATAAACTAGTCATCTGAAGTAGACTTTCCAGACGGCTGGTCCACTGTTCAGTCGTCAGACGTCTGAATAATTCTAACAGTACATATGAAATATAAGGTCCGATCATCCAGACGTTTGATGTTCATCATCCAGACGTCTGATCAACTATTCAGACATCTGATAATACATCTTCAGGCACCTAAAAACTGACTGACCACAAAGAATGGGATACTGGAAATTTGCAAATGAATTTCCCAGACGTCTGATGCATATCATCCAGAAGTCTATTTTCTGTCAGTCGATAGTTGTCGAGTTTTTGTTTCTTCAGCTAGAATTAAACAGACGTCCGATGTTCACCATCCAGGCATCTGACGAAATGTTCAGACGTCTGGAATTAGAACTTCAGGCGTCTGTCGTGACAAGGGTTTTTGGAGAACTATATGCATATGATCACCAGGCATCTGGAGGTTTAACACCTAATGCTGTTGAAGGCTGAAAAACTCTTCTTTGAGTTTATGCATGTTCTAACCCTATGAAACTCAATGACATAAGATCTACTGTGATTCATGAGTATTGTGAGTGATATTCAAGTGAGTCTATTCAATGCTTTGACATGTAATTCAACTAAGAAGTAAAGTAAGAAATATTTGCACATTAATTCCCTTTACTTCATTTTGAATACCTTGAATACTTCCATTTAAGCTTTGAGGAGTCCATCGCTTTGACTTCCTTGTTATAACTGACGTGCGTTTATATTTCATATATTTACGCGCGTTTTCTTCCATGTTTTTCCGTTTTTACCGTCGTCTTTTATTCGTTTTCTCGTGTTTTCTTGTATTTTCTTGTTTTCTTTCACTTTTCCGTATTTTCCGTGTTTTGCAGGAGTTTGCTGGCATTTGGGACACAAAACGATGATATCATGTGTCCCCGGAGCAACGGGAGGAGTCACGCGTGATCCAGGGGGTCAAACGACGAAGATTACATCTTTCATCCCATCACCCGGTCGGTTGGTCATCTCCAACCGATCGGGTGATGCACGCATGCACCACCCGGACGCAGCTTGGAGCCCCCGAGAAGTCACCCGGTCGGTTCAGTGACCGGGTCAAAAGATCAAAGTCTATGGAAATTCGAAGCTGATTTCCAACCGATCGGGTGACCTTCACCCGATTGGTTCACCGGTAGCTGAATTTCAACAGCCAAGACTCGAAGCTCCAACCGGTCTCCTCACCCGGCCCGCACCAAGATCCAATCGGTCGGCACCAAGATCCAACCGACCACACCAAGATCCAACCGACCGGTCCATACTGACCTAGTGAAACCCCCACATCGCGCTGTAATTTTGTGAAGCGCCTCACTCGACCGGTTGACTTGTCAACCGATCGGGTGATGTCGTTTTCTATAAATAGAACCCTTGGTTTCCCAGATTCGGAGTTGGTTATTTTCTACTGTTTTCTTCATTTTGTGACGGCTGTAATTTTCCTGTTTTTGTAAGTTTTCGGATCTTTTTAAAACTTCAGTATTATCTTAATTGCTCTACTACCTTCGCATTCCTATCGTCTGATTATGATTTTAACGGTTCATTTTCGTTTAGATCGCTTTTTAATGAATATTTGTGAGTAGTTCCCAAATCTGGGATTTTGGCGGAAACCCCTTCGGGGGCTCTTCCCGATGCATCCATAGGGTTAGGAAATCGATAGAGATTAGGAATCTAACGGTTACGCAGGGTGTTTTATTGTCATCGGTGGGAAAAAGACCGCCTTTGACCGTTGGGCCAAGGGGGAATAAACTTGGCGGTTGACTCCCTAGCCATAGCTCACGCCCTTAGCGTAGACGCCGAATCCTAGCGCACGGGAGTGGTAGGATGAGACGTTGGGAGTTATCGTTGTGAGCTTAGTGCTCCCGGAATCGATCAGTGTTAATGGACACGGGAGTGCCCACTGATCAAACCCGGGAAGTTCGGTGTATCATCCTGGGCACCGACCGGAATATCGGGCCCATGGGATGCCGGTACCACTTTCAGAGGCAACGTCTCACCATTAGACCCTAATTCCGATCGCCATCCTACCCGTAGGCCGTATCGGTGAGAGTCGCTCGTTGGAGTGGAAACCAAGGTCCCGGGTTTATTTTCATATTGTCCATACCTTGCATTCCTTTACCGTGACAACCCATCAACCGATCCGGGCTAGCTCGCCCACGGGGTGATTTCGGTCATCCTTGACACAAGCACATCCTAGCCTCCCTGTGTTCGACCCCCAAGCCACACTACAACACCGTGCGCTTGCGGTTACAAATATCTAAACCCTCACGCGGGTCCCCCGGCCATTTGTGGCTCGCAAACCGGGGGCACGTCAAGTTTATGGCGCCGTTGCCGGGGATGCAACGTGCTTGTTATTTTAGGATCTCTTGAACCCTAGTGTCTAGCTCTTATCCCTACCTCGCGATAATTTTCGCATTCTTCTTTTTCCTTTTTATTTTCTTATTTTTATTTCTTATCTTATCTGTTTCTCTCCCACTTGTCGCTTCACAGGTGTTTGTTGTTTTTCATGCGCAGGAGTTCAAGAAGTCTCGACGACTTGATCCCTGTTGATCCAGATATTAACGCCACCCTTAGGCATTTGGCCGCCGAGAAGCGTAGAAGAGAGGATCCTGAAGCCATGGAGGAGAACACCCCGCCTCACAAGTCCCTGTTGGAGTACTCGATGCCGTCTATCGAGTCCACTTCCGCCATCTGTCCTCCAGCTATTACGGCCCAAAGCTTCGAGCTAAAGTCGTCTTTGGTGACATGGATCCAGCAGGATCAGTTTTCGGGTGCACCCATGGAGAGCCCGATCGAGCATCTAGACTCCTTCTTGGAGAAATGTGACACCTTCCGGATTAACTGTGTCACAACTGAGGCGATCCGACTGAAGCTGTTCCCCTTCTCCTTGCGAGACAAGGCCAAGCTGTGGCTTAGGGGGAAGGACCCAAATACATTCAACACCTGGGAGAAGCTCTCCAATGCTTTCCTGACAAAGTTCTTTCCTCCGGGGAAGACCATGAAGCTGAGGAGTGAGATCTCCTCCTTCTCCCAGGCCAGCCACGAGTCCTTGCATGAGGCTTGGACAAGATACAAGGAGATGCAGAGAAGATGTCCCCACCATGAGCTCCCCAAATGGCAGATTATAAATCTGTTTTATAATGGGCTGAGGGACGATTTAAAGTCTTCCATGGATGTCGCGGCTGGAGGGTCCTTCATGTCAAGAAGCGAAGAAGATGCCGGGAAAATTTTGGAAAATATGGCATCCAACAATGAACGATGGTGTGACGAGAGAGCCACACCGAGGTCTGGGGCATCCATAGAGTGGAAGACGTCGACAAATTGTCAAGCAAATTTGACTTGCTATCGACCCAGATCTCCGCATTGATGGTAGGCGCCGGTGGCACCGGTACACAACAGATTGCTGCGGTAGAATCCGAAGTTTTTGGGGAATTCGACAGTGGTGACGTCTCACCACCGTTGGATCAGGCGAGCGCATTGTTTTACAATCCTACGGGGAATGCGCCATTTCCACCACGGACCAACTCAAACCCGGCCTACTCTCCCAACAACCGGAATCAGACGAACCTTAGTTACCGGGCACCCTACCAACAACCGGCTCAGCAATAACAGCAGATATATCAGCCGGCTAGGCCCCAGCAGCAGTTTCAGCAGCAGCAATATCAGCAACAACCTCCACCACAGTATCAACAATATGCCCCTAGGAATCAGCAGCCCGCACAGCAGCAATACGGCCAACAGAGGGCCATTTCTCCGATTGAGTCCCTCTTGACTCAATACATAGCCAACCAGGAGAAAATCAATCTGAAGCTGGAGATGGGACAAAGAGTACTCACAGATCAGGTGACCCAGCTGGGGTTGCAAGTGGCGAACCTGCAAAGACCTCAGAATTTATTACCGCCACAACCTGAGGTGAACCCTAGGGGGGTAAATCGGACCTTGGCACTCACACATGAACATGAAAACGTGTCAGCCATCGTCTTGAGGAGCGGGACACAAATTCCTACTAGAGCGCCGCCCAAAGAACCGGAAGCACCACTGGCCGTCGAGCGGCCAATTGAAAAGGCTAATGACGACGGTGCCCCGTCGCCAAAAATTGTGGCTCCGGAGGGAACCCCCAAAGAAGAGAAGAAGAAAGAAGAAGGGAATTTGAAGGTATTCAAGCCCGTTGTGCCTTTCCCACAACGGCTCGCCAAAGCCAAAATCGATGAGAAGTATGGCAAATTCTTTGCCATGGTGAAAGATATGAGTTTGCAAATCCCCTGCCTCGAGGCCATAGAGACGATCCCCTCCTATGCTAAATTCTTGAAAGACTTGGTGACACGGGGATCTAGAAAAGAAAAGGTCGTGTTAACGGCGGAGTGCAGCGCACTCATTCAGCGTGCAAATCCGCCCAAGATCAAGGATCCAGGAAGTTTCTCCATCCCTTGCTCTATCGGGGAAGTGCAAATCCATAGGGCGCTCATCGATCTTGGTGCGAGCGTCGGTTTAATGCCCCTATCATTGTACAAGAGAATAGGGATGGGAGACTTAGAGCCCACCGGCATGACATTACAACTTGCTGACCGTTCGGTCAAGTATCTGGTGGGAGTAGTGGACGACCTCCCAGTCGATGTGAAAGGGGTGCATGTTCCAGTCGATTTTGTGGTGATGGACATGCCGGAAGACAAGCACACCCCAATTATTCTTGGACGACCCTTTATGGCAACCGCCGGAGTGTTGATAGACGTAAAGAACGGGAAGCTTTCCCTGAATGTGGGCCAAGAAAGTGTCGAATTTGACTTGGGCTTGTCGATGAAACATCCAAACCCCCCGGACGATCCTAGTATCAATGTGTTGGAGAATGAAGAAGAAGGAGCTGTTGAAACGAGTGCATGGGAAGTGCTCTCGAGGAATCCCCCCGATAGCTTGGGGGAACTTGGAGAGCAAGTTAGCTCCCCTAAGAATGGAGTGTCTAATGAGGCGGTCGCGCGACATGTGATCCCTCCCGGATTCCCTAAGTCTCCTCCCACGAGGAGAAGAGGAAAAGAACCCATGGACCTCACTAGCGATGAGGTCCGGATCCTAAAAAAGTCGGTGGTGGACGCCAATTTGAGGGAGAAGCCCCGGATCCTGTGAACAAAGGGAGTGTAGTCGAGCAAATCTTTTTATAGCCGCCGACTACACCAATAGCCACAACTTCTGGAGCTGAAGAGATGCCGGATTTTGGGCATCACCCGTATCGCCCACCATGAAAATCATCAACGGGCGTCGAGCTAAACGACGTTAAACAAAAGCGCTTGATGGGAGGCAACCCATGTTCTAAAATTTTGCTTCCCTTTTTAGGACTTTTTTCTACTTTATTTTTATCTATTTTTATTATTAAATCCAGCCGAAACAGCTTCCGTGAAGGAACTTAGGCGATTTTTGGGTTTTTGCATAAAACAAGGCCTCAACCGACCGGGTGATAACTCACCCGATCAGTTGGGATGTATCAGCTAACAGCCGTGTCTGTCACAAAATGAACCAACCGGGTGAAGAAAGAAGTGACCGGGTGAGCAGACCGGGTGACCTGGGGGAACTCTCGGAAAAATTTCAGAATTCATCAACCGACCGGGTGGCAAGATGAGAGACCGGTTGATGGACCGGGTGAAAAACTCTGAGTTCTCGGGAAAATCTGTGGAGCGGCTAACCCATCGATTGAGTTCTCAACCGATCGGGTCGCCTGTAGCGCTTCTTCAGCAACAAATTTTCGACCTAGAGTCAACCGATCGGGTGAAAACTCACCCGACCGGGTCGACTTAAAACCTATAAATAACCCCCCGACCACCCGCTCACAAACCCTCGCCCGATCACCTCTACTCGCCGTCATTTCGTCTCCTCCAGCCACCCGACTGCAAAACTCTCTCTCCCACAACCTCAAACCCTCCATCAACCTCTCTCTCCACCTCCCCCTTGCATTTCTCCATCTCTTCCTCTCTCCCCCTCTCCTATTTCCTAATTTTCTAACCCTAATTCCCAACACCCACCCCCACCTTCAAATTTTTCGCTGAAGAAGAGTGTCGCGGCTCCACACTTCCCCAATTGCACGGCATTGGGTCATCTACAAGCAGGGAGCTCTATTTGCTACGGGGTAACTTCGTTCCACTTCTCGAATTTCGATTTTTACCCTACTATTTGATTTGCTTGGTTTTCAGGTGTGTGCACTTTAATACTATTTTGAACCCATTTGCATCGTCCACACACACATGGCCCGAGAGAGGGATAAAGGAAAAGGTATCTTGCGTGAGGAGGAACCGTCTCGTAAGAGACGGAAACAAACACGTCCTCCTCACCGCACACGTGAGCTGACACTTGCCCCTCCCCCGCCTATCATTCCCCCTGTGAACCCCATGTTTGGCCCGCATGGATACATATTTAGGAACCAGGAGCAGAAAGACTTCTACCACAGACTTGACACTCGGGGGCATTATCAACCAAGATCACCCACTCCCAATCACTCGTTGACCTCGGTGTATTCACCGAGGTCGAGACTCTTTTTGCTAATCTAGGTTGGTTGGCCTTACTTAATGCCTCTGCGGTATCTTACCCGTCACTCACCCTAGAATTCCTTTCCTCCCTCGTTTGTGAGTCGGGGTCGACCGTCACATTTCGGGTGCGTAACCAGACCATTTGCACAAACCTAGACACCATCTGTGATATATTTGGTTTCCCTATTCTAGGAAATGACGCTATCCGTCACTACGGATATCCCCCGGAATTTGACGTCGATAATTTCTGGTTCCACCTCACCATACTCTGTCGCTATCCCCGGGGGAAGGCCAAGGCCTCCTCCATCATCCATCCCATATTTCGTCTGGCCCATAGGATCATATCATCTGCATTTTTCCCGTGGGATGAGTCAGGCACCGTGACTATCCCCGATCTTTTTATTCTCTGGGCCATGACTTTCCCCTTTGTTCGTGATGATGATGGAGTTAGTTTCAGGGCCACGGTTGTCCCTGTCCATGCTGGCGATTGGCTTGTTTACAAGCGTCTCGAGATTAGCAGGGCCGGGAAGGGCAAAATCTGTTGTGGGGGCATTATCACTATCATTGTTTCTTACCCCCCGTTCAATATCCATATCCCCCGTGGTCTTCATATCGCCGCAGGACCCTCACGTCTAGATCTTGACGTCCTGCGGCACATTCACATGATTAAGCCCCGCCCCGACGGTCGTTTCGAATTCAATTACGGCCACCCCCCTCGCCCCTACACTATTCTCCCCAACCCCGTTCGCATGACTGTGGCTATCGTGGCGGATTGGACTTTTCCGCCCGACCCTGAGTTCTTTGAGGGGTTGCACCTTCCTTTCCTTCCCCCTGACGCACGTAGACCTCCTTCCCCTGTCACCAACTTAGGCGAGCAGGATATTCCTGCGTCTCAGAGAGATATGGGGGCTGGCCCGAGTCACCCTGTTTCTGTTCCTGGCCCCATCACTTCTGAGCACCTCTTAGCGGCCATTTCTGGCCTTGTCTCCTATGTCGGCATGACCACCGCTGCCGGCACCACTTCCACCTTACCTGTCGGCACCACTTCTGCCTCACGTCAGTCCACATCCTTTGGTCGTCGCCAGGTCTCTGCCCGTCTTGGTCTTGAAAGGGAGGTCGCTGCCCTCCGTGATCTCGCCATGTCCTCTGCCTCCTCGGACCCATCACCGTCCCCCTTTCTCACTCACCCACGTTTCCTCGCACTTGAGAGGAACGTGGCCGCCATTCTTCGCCTTCTCACTCACATCCACGGTCCACCTCTACCTTCACCACCTCGACGATCTTCTCCTCCACCCTCCCACACATCCCCACATCCATCACCTCCCCCACCACATTCTTCTCCTCCCTCATCTATTCTCATCCCGGTATCCACTTCCCCCCTCCCGACCACTTCCATCGCACCCACACTACCTACTCCCTCCTCCTCCATCACTTCATATGTGCGTCGGAGGAAATTACCAGTGCGCTCCAAATCTCTCCCACCACCACCCACTCCGTCACCATCACATCTTCTCCCCCCATTTCTATTCCTTTCACCACCGCCTTGATCGCCGTCCTACCACCACCACCCACCTCCACCGACACTCCTCCCATCATTCACACCACCGCTGCACCTATTCCTCCACCTCTTTCCCCACTTCTCCGCACACCCCCCGCCTCCCTGACCGGGCGCCCGCAAGAGATCGCGGCGGCGCGGTGTCGTTTACCGCAAGTTTCACGGTTAGTGTAGGGTGCGGGAATATCGAACTCAGGGAGGCGAGGTTGTGCTTGGGTCAGGTAGGACCTAAATCACCCCGAGGGGCGAGCTAGCCCGAATCGGTGAATGGTTGTCACGAAAGGAAATAAACTGGTATGAACAACAAGAAAGAAAACCCGGGACTTTGGTTTCCAACCCGACGAGAGACTCTCGCCGACGCGGCCTACGGGTATGGATAACGATCGGGATTAGGGTCTAATGGTGAGACGTTGCCTCTGAAAGTGGTACCGGCGTCCCATGGGCCCGATATTCCGGTCGGTGCCCAGGATGATGCACCAGACTTCCCGGATTCGATCAGTGGGCACTCCCGTGTCCATAAACACTGATCGATCCCGGGAGCACTAAGCCCGCAACGATAACTCCCAACGTCTCATCCTGCCGTTCTTGCGTGCTAGGATTCGACGTCTACACTAAGGGTGTGAGCTATGGCTAGGGAGTCAACCGCCAAGTTTATTCCCCCTTGGCCCGACGGTCAAAGGCGGTCTTTTTCCCGCCGATGACAATGAAACACCCTGCGTAACCGTTAGATTCCTACTCCCTATCGATTTCCTAACCCTATGGACACATCGGGAAGAGCCCCCGAAGTGGTTTCCACCAAAATCCCAGATTTGGGAACTACTCACAAAAGTTCATGAAAAAGCAATCTAAATGAAATTTAACCGTTGGAATCATAATCGGACAATTGCAATGCGGAAGTAATAGAGTAATAAAGACAATACTAAAATTTTAGAAAGATCTGAAAACTTACAAAAGAGTAACAATTACAGCTGTCACAGGGAAATAAAACAGTAGAAAAAATAACAGCTCTGGTTTCTGGAACCCTAGGGGTTCTATATATAGGCCGTCGCATCAACCGATCGGTTGACAAGTCAACCGATCGGTTGATCCGTTACAAATAAATATCAGAAAACGGCGAGTTTTCACCCGATCACATGAACCGGTCGGGTGAGTTCTTGAGTGACCGGTTGGATCTTGAAGCAGTCGGGTGAATCGATCGGTTCGACGTCCGTGTCTTCAGCTCTTCTTTTATAGCTACAGATGAACCGATCGGGTGAGAGTCACCCGATCGGTTGGCGCTTTGCTTCGAGAAAACAGAGAATAGCCCCCGCTGAACCGGTCTGCGAACCGGTCGGGTGACTTCTTTGTGAGCTGCGGTAGAGACCGGTTGGTGCACGCGTGCATCACCCGATCGGTTGGAGATGACCAACCGATCGGGTGAGGGGCTGAAAGATGAATTCTTTGGCGTTCGACCCCCTGGATCACGCGTGACTTCTCCCATTGCTCCGGGGACTTGGGATATCATCGTTAAACATCCCCTACGTGGTCAATCCCCTGCAATCATGGATAAACAAAGAAAAGTGAAAGAAAACGGGAAAATACACGAAAACGAATAAGAGACGGCGGAAAAACACAGAGAAACACAAAAGAAAGCGTGCGTGAATATATGAAATATAAACGCACGTCTAAATCCCCCAAGCTGAACTCTTCCTCGTCCTCGAGGAAGACGAGTGAGAGTAGGAGCTCGGAAGGGAAAAATAGAGAGGAAGAAAGAAAAAGAAAACTCTAAGCCCTAGATCGTCCATCAGAGCCACCAAAATCAAAAACGACACACCAAGTAAGCAAACGCCAAATCACACCACTAAACCTAGGAAAGCGAGTCCAAATAAGTGTCGTGGGTCCACGCAGTGAAGCGCGAGTGAGCGTGGTCGTGTGCTAGCAAATGGTGACGCTTTCTATGATGTGCTATGAGGCTCGATATACACAAATCCAAGAAATGACCCAAAATATAGATCCGAATTGAATTAAGCGGTGAATATAAGCTCAAGCATGCATGAGAAGAGTGAGAATAGAAGCGTATCATGCATCGGGGACTCCACAACTAGGGTTAAGGAAATCACGCCACTATAGCTTAGATACTAGCTAAATAGTTCCTAAGCCAAGTATTTTCGATAACGACGGGGGTTGAGATGATGTGGAGAAGAACACTCGGTGCAAATTCTCGCCTTCCCTTTATTCTCGGCAAGTAGGAAAATATTCACACGGGAATTTTTTTGGGTTTTGGGTATTTGCATATTTTTTTGGCTTTTTGGCTATACAATCTTTTTCTTTTCTTTTTGGGTTTTTCTTTTCTTTTCCCTCTTTTTTTTTATTTCTGGATTTTTGGATATACACATGTGTACTCTCCCAAATGGGAGAACGGTACACGACGAGGGGATTTGCACCAAGTAAAACAAAAAACAAGTCGAAATCTAAACACTCGGGCAAAGGAGACTATTCTCGCTAAATAGAGCTTAGGCTAAATGGGCTATCCTAGTCCTTAGTTGTGGAATCCCGATGCATGCGAATTGAAGTATACGATATAAATATAGCATGCATATAGAGGAAACAAATACCGCATATTCAAATCAGAGCATGATAATCTAGGAGTCATTCCTGGACAGGTATATAAAGTGAATCACAAAGCAGAAACACACCAAATGCTAGTCACGACACACGACTCACAAAAAGCTAAGTGGACACACGATGCGTGAAATGCAAGAGGACTCGAAATCCTAGGGTTAGTGAGTGTGATTATCGGTGCAGTGCTAGGTGTGTGTGTGACTTTGTGGCGATTCATCAAAGGATTCATCTCCAGGAGAAAGAGCTAGAAAAGAAGAAAAGAGAAAAAAAAGAAAAACACGAAGAAAAACGACTCAAATAAACGAAAAGAAGGACTCAAATGACGCACACAGTGCGACTCCCCCAAGCTGAAGTTTGCATTGCCCTCAATGCAATATGAGTGAGTACGGGAGGGCAATGAAAATGGGGGGGAAATACGCACAGACACAAAAAGAAATGAAAACGAGGAAAACACATAGATGAAACTGAAAAAGAAAGAAAGATCAAATTCAAAATCAAACAATAAAAAAATAAAAATAAAATAAAATCACACGACACGACACTCAAAAAGTGAAAAGCAAGCACACACACAAAAATGAGAAAAACAAACAAAACACGACAGCACACCAAAACAGACGTCCCCCAAGCTAGACCAGAAAGTGCTAGCGAAATGATGTGATCGAGGAAGTGCAGAGATATGCAAGGGGGATTCAAAAACAAAAGAGGGGAAATCAGAAAGCAGCAGAAGGTGAGTCCTCGTCCTCCTCGGAAAAGGGTGGGGATGGGTGGTCGGGGGAGGCTGGGGGTGTGCTGAGAAGTGGGGAATGAGGTGAAGGTATAGGGGCAGGGGTGGTGTGAATAATGGGAGGAGTGTCGGTGGTGGTGGGTGGTGGTGGTAGGAAGGCGATCAAGGCGGTGGTGAGAGGAATAGAAATGGAGGAAGTAGATGTGGTGGTGACGGTAGTGGGAGGTGGTGGGAGGGATCTGGAGCGTACCGGTAATTTCCTCCGGCGCACGTATGGAGTGACGGAGGAGGACGGAGGTAGCGTGAGTGCGGTGGAAGTGGTCGGGAGGGGTGAAGTGGATGCCGGGATGGGATGTGAAGATGGAGGAGAAGAATGTGGTGAGGGGGGATGGATGTGGGGAAGTGTGGGTGGGTGGAGGAGAAGATCGCCGGGGTGGTGAAGGTGGGGGTGGTCCGTGGATATGAGTAAGAAGGCGGAGAATGGCGGCCACGTTTCTCTCAAGTGCGAGGAAACGTGGGTGAGTAAGAAAGGAGGATGGCGATGGGTCCGAGGAAGCAGAGGACATCGCGAGCTCACGAAGGGCAGCGACCTCCCTCTCAAGTCCCAGACGGGCAGATACCTGACGGCGACCAAAAGATGTAGACTGACGCGAGGCAGAGGTGGTGCCGCCAGGTAAGGTCGAAGAGGTGCCAGCGGTAGTGGTCATGCCGGCACAGGAGACAAGGCCAGAAATGGCCGCAAAGAGGTGCTCAGAAGTGATCGGTCCCGGAGCAGAAATAGGACGACTCGGGCCAGCCCCTAAATCCCCCACAGACGCAGGGATATCCTGCTCGCCTAAGTGGGAGGCAGGGGACGGTGATCTGCGGGCGCCTGCGGGAAGGAAAGGAAGATTCAACCCAGCTAAGAAGTCGGGATCAGGAGGAAAAGTCCAATCTCCCACGAGAGCAAGGGTCATGCGAGCGGGGTTGGGCAGGATGGTGTAAGGGGCTGGGGGGGTGGCCATAATGAAATATGAAGCGGCCATCCGAGCGGGGCTTGATCATGTGGATGTGCCGCAGGACATCAATATCGAGATGTGAGGGTCCTACGGCAGCTGGAAGATTATTGGGGATGGTGATATTGAATTGGGCGTGAGAGCAGATGATCGTGATGATGCCCCCACAACAAAACTTCCCCTTACCGGCCCGGCTGATCTCGAGTAGCTTGTAAACAAGCCAATCGCTGCCATGGATGGGAACGGTAGGGGCCCTGAAGCTGACTCCATCATCATCCCAGACATAAGGAAAAGTCATGGCCCAAAGGATAAAAAGGTCAGGGATAGTCACAGTACCAGACTCGTCCCTATGAAAGAATGCAGATGAAATGATCCTGTGGGCTAAACGAAACACGGGATGAATGATGGAGGAGGCCTTGGCCCTTCCTCGGGGGTAATCACGGATCAAAGTGAGGCGGAACCAGAATTGATCGACATCAAACTCGGGCGTGTACCCGTAGTGTCGGATGTAATCATCCCCGAGATTGGGGAAACCAAATATGTCGTTAATCGTGCTCAGATTCTTGGTGACACGACGGTTACGCACCCTGAATTTAATGATCGACCCGGACTCCCAAGTATGTGTGGAGAGGAATTCGAGTGTGAGTGCCGGGTAGGATACTGCATGAGCATTAAGAAAGGCCAACCATCCTAAGTTAGCGAAAAGAGATTCGACCTCGGTGAAGACACCGAGATCGACAAGTGTACGTGCGTGCGGGAACTTAGTGGATAGATGCCCTCGAGCATCAAGTCTTCGGTAAAAATCTTTGTGCTCCTGGTTCCGAAAAATATACCCGTGCGGGCCCAACATTGGGTCCACAGGGGGGACAACAGGTGGAGGAGGGCCAAGTGTAAGTGCTTGTGTACGGGAAGGGGGGCGTGTTTGTTTTCGTCTCTTTCGAGACGGCTCCTCTTCCCGCATGATACCCTTCCCCTTATCCTTATCTTTAGCCATGTGTGTGTGTGTGAGCAAGAATTAGTGCAAAAATCGTGGATGCACACTAACACAAGCAAACGAGCAAGCTCAACAAATAGGGCAAATATATAAATATAAGCTTAGGAGCGAGTTTACCCAAGCGGAATGGTGGAGCTTGCTCGTTGATGTCCCCACACTGTTCAGCGAGAGTAGCTTGGAGCCGCGGCGAACTCCTTCGGCAAGAATTTTCGGATGGGTGGGGTTTGGGGGAAAATTAGGTCAAAATGCGGAATGGGAGGAGAGAGAGGGTGAAGGTGATGGAGGAATTGATGGAGGAGGTGGAGAGAGGGAGTAATGGAGGAGTAGGGGACGTGGGGGAGTGGGGATCGGTTGTTGGAGAAGAGGGGAAGACGAAACGACGGCGAGATTTGCGATCGGGCGAGGGCGGAAACGAGCGGGTGTCGGGGGGTATTTATAGGGTTTTAAGTCGAACCGATCGGGTGACTTGTCACCCGGTCGGTTGACGGTTAGGTCGACAATCTTGCCGAAGAAATGCTACAGGCGAACCGGTCGGTTGAGTTGTCAACCGATCGATTGGCCGCTCCACACATTTTCCCGAGAACTTAGGGCTGCTCACCCGGTCACGTCAACCAATCGTGCATGAACTCAACCGATCGGTTGATATTTCCCCAAAAATTTCCGAGAGTTCTCCCCAGCTCACCCGGTCTTCCACCCGGTCTCTTCATTTCTCAACCGATCGGTTCATTCGGGGACAGATCTCGGCATGTATATGATACATCCCAACCGATCGGGTGAGTTATCACCCGATCGGTTGGGGCTTGTTTCCTGCAAAAACCAAGAAATTTGCTTAAGTCCCCGAACGGATGTTCTCGCGGCTGATTTTATTTATAAAAATAGATAAAATAAAGTAAAAAAATAACGCTAAAAAGTGGGAAAAATTTTAGAACATGGGTTGCCTCCCATGAAGCGCACTTGTTTAACGTCGTTGGCTCGACGCCCGCAAGAGATGCTCATGGTGGCTGATACGGGTGATGCCCAAATTTCGGCATCTCTTTCTCGTTGGAGCTGGAGGCACTTGGAGTAGTCAGCGGCTGGAAAAATACTTGCTCGACTACCCTCCCCTTGTTCTTGGGGTCCGGGGGCTTTTCCTTGGTGTTGGCGCTTCCCGTCATCTTCTTCAGGATCCGGACCTCGTCTTTAGTGATGTTCGTGGGCTCCTTCCCCGTTCTCCCCACAGGAGGGGCTTTGACGAACCCGGGAGGGGTCGTTCTTGCTGCACTCGGTTTTCCAGCAGCTTCCTTGTACTTGGGGCCGTCTCCATCTTCAGAATCCCCTAAGTCATCGGGGGGTTTTTTCAGGAGAATCTCCCAGGAGCTCTCCTCTGCAGCTTTTTCCTCTTCTACTTCGAGCAGATTGCACCGAGGGTCATCAGGTGGATCGGGGTGCTTCATGGATAATCCCAGATCGAACTCAACTTTCTCTCCGCTGACGTTCAAAGAGAGTTTCCCGTTCTTCACATCTATTAGAACGCCAGCAGTGGCCATGAAGGGCCGTCCCAGGATAATGGGGGTGTGCGCGTCTTCGGGCATGTCCATGACTACAAAGTCCACAGGCACATGCACCCCTCTCACATTCACGGGGAGATCATCCACAACTCCCACCGGATATTTGACCGACCGATCAGCTAGTTGTAGGGTCATACCGGTGGGCTCCAAATCACCCATTCCTATTCTTCTGTACATCGTCAAGGGCATCAAGCTAACACTCGCTCCTAGATCGACGAGTGCACGATTAATCTTCACAGCCCCGATTGTGCAAGGAATAGAGAAGCTCCCCGGGTCCTTGAGTTTCGGCGGGTTTGCCCTCTGAATAAGAGCGCTACATTCCGCCGTCAGCACCACTTTCTCTTTTCTTGACCCTCTGGTCACCAAATCTTTCAAGAATTTTGCATATGAGGGGATTGTTTCGATTGCCTCTAAGAAGGGGATTTGCAGGCTTAGGTCCTTGACCATGGCGAAGAACTTCCCATATTTCTCATCAATTTTTGCCTGAGCCAACCGTTGTGGAAATGGCACAACAGGTTTATACACTTTCGGGCTCTCCTCCTCCTTCTTCTTCTCTTCTTCAGACACTCCCTCCGGAGTCATGGGATTTGATGACGAAGCACCGGCGTCATTTGATTTTTTAATCGGCCTCTCAACGACCAATGGTGCTTCCGGGTTGCTAGGGGGCACTCTAGTAGGAATTTGTGTCCCGCTTCTCAAAATGATAGCGGACACATTTGCGTGCTCGTGCACGAGTGCCGATGTTTGTGTTGCTCCCCTCGGGTTTACCTCCGGTTGTGGCGGTAATTGGTTTTGTGACCTTGCAAGGTTCGCCACTTGTAACCCCAGCTGGGTTACTTGATCCGTGAGGGTCCGCTGACCCATTTCCAGCCTTTGGTTGATCTTCTCCTGGTTGGTAATATATTGAGTCAAGAGAGACTCAACCGGAGAGACGGCCCTCTGTTGGCCATACTGCTGCTGCTGCTGGAACGGCTGCTGAGTCCTGGGGGCGTAAGATTGTTGTTGAAATGGTTGCTGCTGAACCTGATTCTGTTGTGGCCTAGCCGGCTGATATGTCTGTTGTTGCGGCTGCTGAGGCGGCGAGGGTTGAAATGGTGGCCGGTAACTGAAGTTTGGGTGGTTCCGGTTGTTCGGAGAGTAGGCTGGGTTGGAATTTGTCCTTGGCGGATATGGCGCATTCCCGTGGGGTTGTAAAATAGCGCGCTCGCCTGATCCAACGGTGGCGAGATGCCACCACCGTCGAATTCCCCAAAGAATTCGGACTCTACCGCAGAAATTTGCTGTGTACCGGCCCCACCGGCTCCTACCATCAGTGCGGAGATCTGGGTCGAAAGCAAGTCAAACTTCCTTGATAGTTTGTCGACGTCCTCGACTCTGTGTATACCCCCAGATCTTGGTGTGGCTCTCTCGTCACACCACCGCTCATTGTTGGATGCCATATTTTCCAGAATATGCCCGGCATCTTTCTCGCTCCTAGACATGAAGGAACCCCCAGCCGCGGCGTCCATAGAAGATTTCAGGTCATCCCTCAACCCATTGTAGAACAGATTAATAATCTGCCACTTCGGAAGCTCATGGTGAGGGCATCTTCTTTGCATCTCTTTATATCTCGTCCAAGCTTCATGCAAGGACTCGTGGCTGGCCTGGGAGAAGGAGGAGATCTCACTCCTCAACTTCATGGTCTTCCCCGGAGGAAAGAACTTCGTCAGAAAAGCATTGGAGAGCTTCTCCCAGGTGTTGAAAGTGTTGGGGTCCTTCCCCCTTAGCCATTGCTTGGCTTTGTCCCACAAAGAGAAAGGGAACAGCTTCAGACGGATAGCCTCTGTCGTGACACCATTAATTCGGAAGGTGTCACACTTCTCCAAGAAGGAGTCCAGGTGCTCGATCAGGCTCTCTATGGGCGCACCCGCAAACTGGTCTTGCTGGATCCATGTCACTAGAGACGGCTTCAGCTCAATGCTTTGGGCCACAATAGCTAGAGATCGGATGGCGGAAGTCGACTCGATGGATGGCATCGAGTACTCCAGCAGAGACTTGTGAGGTGGGGTGTTCTCCTCCATGGATTCGGGATCTTCTCTTCTTCGCTTCTCGGCGGCCAAACGCCTAAGGGTGGTGTTAATCTCTGGATCGAGGGGAATCAAGTCGTCAAGACTCCTTGAACTCCTGCGCATGAAAAACAACAAACACACGTGAAGCGACAAGTGGGAAGAAACAGATAAAATAAGAAATAAAAATAAGAAAAGTAAAAAAGAAAAAAGAAGAATGCGAAAATTATCGCGAGGTAGGGATATGAGCTAGACACGAGGGTTCACAAGATCCTAAAATAACAAGCACGTTGCCTCCCCGGCAACGGCGCCATAAACTTGACCGGGCGCCCGCAAGAGATCGCGGCGGCGCGGTGTCGTTTACCGCAAGTTTCACGGTTAGTGTAGGGTGCGGGAATATCGAACTCAGGGAGGCGAGGTTGTGCTTGGGTCAGGTAGGACCTAAATCGCCCCGAGAGGCGAGCTAGCCCGAATCGGTGAATGGTTGTCACGAAAGGAAATAAACTGGTATGAACAACAAGAAAGAAAACCCGGGACTTTGGTTTCCAACCCGACGAGAGACTCTCGCCGACGCGGCCTACGAGTATGGATAACGATCGGGATTAGGGTCTAATGGTGAGACGTTGCCTCTGAAAGTGGTACCGGTGTCCCATGGGCCCGATATTCCGGTCGGTGCCCAGGATGATGCACCGGACTTCCCGGATTCGATCAGTGGGCACTCCCGTGTCCATTAACACTGATCGATCCTGGGAGCACTAAGCCCACAACGATAACTCCCAACGTCTCATCCTGCCGCTCCCGCGTGCTAGGATTCGACGTCTACGCTAAGGGTGTGAGCTATGGCTAGGGAGTCAACCGCCAAGTTTATTCCCCCTTGGCCCGACGGTCAAAGGCGGTCTTTTTCCCACCGATGACAATGAAACACCCCACGTAACCGTTAGATTCCTACTCCCTATCGATTTCCTAACCATATGGACGCATCGGGAAGAGCCCCCGAAGGGGTTTCCACCAAAATCCCAGATTTGGGAACTACTCACAAAAGTTCATGAAAAAGCAATCTAAATGAAATTTAACCGTTGGAATCATAATCGGACAATTGCAATGCGGAAGTAATAGAGTAATAAAGACAATACTAAAATTTTAGAAAGATCTGAAAACTTACAAAAGAGTAACAATTACAGCCGTCACAGGGAAATAAAACAGTAGAAAAAATAACAGCTCTGGTTTCTGGAACCCTAGGGGTTCTATATATAGGCCGTCGCATCAACCGATCGGTTGACAAGTCAACCGATCGGTTGATCCGTTACAAATAAATATCAGAAAACGGCGAGTTTTCACCCGATCACATGAACCGATCGGGTGAGTTCTTGAGTGACCGGTTGGATCTTGAAGCAGTCGGGTGAATCGATCGATTCGACGTCCGTGTCTTCAGCTCTTCTTTTTCAGCTACAGATGAACCGATCGGGTGAGGGTCACCCGATCGGTTGGCGCTTTGTTTCGAGAAAACAGAGAATAGCCCCCGCTGAACCGGTCTGCGAACCGGTCGGGTGACTTCTTTGTGAGCTGCGGTAGAGACCGGTTGGTGCACGCGTGCATCACCTGATCGGTTGGAGATGACCAACCGATCGGGTGAGGGGCTGAAAGATGAATTCTTTGGCGTTCGACCCCCTGGATCACGCGTGACTTCTCCCGTTGCTCCGGGGACTTGGGATATCATCGTTAAACGTCCCCTACGTGGTCAATCCCCTGCAATCATGGATAAACAAAGAAAAGTGAAAGAAAACGGGAAAATACACGAAAACGAATAAGAGACGGCGGAAAAACACGGAGAAACACAAAAGAAAATGTGTGTGAAAATATGAAATATAAACGCACGTCACTCCCCCGACCACCCAGCCACACCCTCTTCCGAGGAGGGCGAGGATTCGCCTTCTCCTGATTTTTGATTTCACTTTGTTTGTTTTTGACTCCCCCTTGAATATTTCTGCATTTCACGATCACATTTTATTTGCTAGCACTGTCATGTCTAGCTTGGGGGAAGTCTGTTTTGGTGTGTTGTCGTGTTTTGTTTTATTTTCTTTGTGCGTGTGTGCTTGTTTTTACTTTTTATTTTGTCGTGTCGTGTGGTTTTATTTCGTTTTTCATGTCGTGTGGTTTGATTTTGATTTTTCTTTATTTTTAGTTTCGTATTTGTGTTTTCCTCGTTTTTCATTTCTTTTTGTGTCGGTGCGTATTGCCCCCCATTTTCATTGCCCTCCCGTACTCACTCTTATTGCATTGAGGGCAATGCAAGATTAAGCTTGGGGGAGTCGCACTGTGTGCGCCATTTGAGTCTTTCTTTTTCGTTTTTGTGCCGTTTTCATCGTGTTTTTATTTTTTTCTTCTCTTCTTTTTATCTCTTTCTCCTAGAGATGAACCCTATGATGAATCGCCACAAAATCACACACACCTAGCATGGCATCGATAATCACATTCACTAACCCTAGGATTTCGAGTTCTCTTGCATTTCACGCATCGTGGGTCCTCTTAGTTTTTTGTGAGTCGTGTGTCGTGCCTATCTGTTTGGTGTGCTTCTACTTTGTGATTTTACTTTATATACATGTCCAGGAATGACCCCTAGATTATCATGCTTCGATTTGAATATGTGGTATTTATTTCCCATGTCTGCTTCAGCATGCTATATATATATCGTGTACTTCATTTCGCATGTGTCGGGATTCCACAATTAAGGACTAGGATAACTCATTTAGCCCATGCTCTATTTAGAGAGAATAGTTTCCTTTACCCCAAGTGTTTAGATTCCGACTTCTTTTTTTGTTTTACTTGGTGCAAATCCCCTCGTCGTGTACCGTTCTCCCACTTGGGAGAGTACACATGTGTATAGCCAAAAACCCAAAAATCCAAAAAAAAAGGAGAAAAGAAAAGAAAACCCCAAAAAGAAAAGAAAAGAAAAATCCAAAAAGAAAAGAAAAGAAAAAATTTTGTATATCCAAAAAAGCAAAAAAAAAAATACAAATGCCCAAAACCCCAAAAAAAATTCCCGTGTGAATATTTTCCTACTTGCCGAGAATAAAGGGAAGGCGAGAATTTGCACCGAGTGTTCTTCTCCACATAATCTCAACCCCCATCGTTTTCGAAGACACTTGGCTTAGGAACTTTTTAGCTAGTATCTAGGCTATAGTAGTGTGATTTCCTTAACCCTAGTTGTGGAGTCCCCGATGCATGATACGCTTCTATTCTTATACTCTTCTCATGCATGCTTGAACTAATATTCACCGTAATTTCAAATTCGAATCGGTATTTGGGTCCTTTCCTGGGTCTGTGTATATCGAGCTTTATTGCACATCGTAGATAGCGACACCGACTGCTAGCGCACGACCACACTCACTCGCGCTTCACCGCGTGGGGCCCACGACACTTATTTGGACTCGTATTCCTAGGTTTAGTGATGTGATTTGGCGTTTGCTTGCTTGGTGTGTCGTTTTTGATTTTGTTGGCTCTGACGGACGATCTAGGATATAGAGTTTTCTTTTTCTCTCTTTCTCTCTATTTTTCCCCTCCGAGCTCCTACTCTCACACGTCTTCCTCGAGGACGAGGAAGAGTTCAGCTTGGGGGATTTTGACGTGCGTTTATATTTCATATATTTATGCGCGTTTTCTTCCATGTTTTTCCGTATTTACCGCCGTCTTTTATTCGTTTTCTCGTGTTTTCGTGTATTTTCTTGTTTTCTTTCACTTTTCCGTATTTTCTGTGTTTTGCAGGAGTTTGCTGGCATTTGGGAGGCAAAACGATGATATCATGTGTCCCCGGAGCAACGGGAGGAGTCACCCATGATCCAGGGGGTCAAACGACGAAGATTACATCTTTCAGCCCCTCACCCGGTCGGTTGGTCATCTCCAACTGATCGGGTGATGCACGCATGCACCACCCGGACGCAGCTTGGATCCCCCGAGAAGTCACCCGGTCGGTTCAGTGACCGGGTCAAAAGCTCAAAGTCTCTGGAAATTCGAAGCTGATTTCCAACCGATCGGGTGACCTTCACCCGATCGGTTAACCTGTAGCTGAATTTCAACAGCCAAGACTCGAAGCTCCAACCGGTCTCCTCACCCGGCCCGCACCAAGATCCAACCGGTTGGCACCAAGATCCAACCGACCGCACCAAGATCCAACCGACCGGTTCATACTGACCGGGTGAAACCCCCGCATCGCGCTGTAATTTTGTGAAGCGCCTCACCCGACCGGTTGACTTGTCAACCGATCGGGTGATGTCGTTTTCTATAAATAGAACCCTAGGTTTCCCAGATTCGGAGTTGGTTATTTTCTACTGTTTTCTTCATTTTGTGACGGCTGTAATTTTCCTATTTTTGTAAGTTTTTGGATCTTTTTAAAACTTTAGTGTTATCTTAATTGCTCTACTACCTTCGCATTCCTATCGTCTGATTATGATTTTAACGGTTCATTTTCGTTTAGATCGCTTTTTAATGAATATTTGTGAGTAGTTCCCAAATTTGGGATTTTGGCGGAAACCACTTCGGGGGCTCTTCCCAATGCATCCATAGGGTTAGGAAATCGATAGGGATTAGGAATCTAACGGTTACGCGGGGTGTTTTATTGTCATCGGCGGGAAAAAGACCGCCTTTGACCGTTGGGCCAAGGGGGAATAAACTTGGCGGTTGACTCCCTAGCCATAGCTCACGCCCTTAGCGTAGACGCCGAATCCTAGCGCGCGGGAGCGGCAGGATGAGACGTTGGGAGTTATCGTTGCGAGCTTAGTGCTCCCGGAATCGATCAGTGTTAATGGACACTGGAGTGCCCACTGATCGAACCCGGGAAGTCCGGTGTATCATCCTGGGCACCGACCGGAATATCGGGCCCATGGGATGCCGGTACCACTTTAAGAGGCAACGTCTCACCATTAGACCCTAATTCCGATCGCCATCCTACCCGTAGGCTGTATCGGCGAGAGTCGCTCGTTGGAGTGGAAACCAAGGTCCCGGGTTTATTTTCATATTGTCCATACCTCGCATTCCTTTACCGTGATAACCCATCAACCGATCCGGGCTAGCTCGCCCACGGTGTGATTTCGGTCCTCCTTGACACAAGCACATCCTAGCCTCCCTGTGTTCGACCCCCATGCCACACTACAACACCGTGCGCTTGCGGTTACAAATATCTAAACCCTCACGCGGGTCCCCCGGCCATTTGCGGCTCGCAAACCGGGGGCACGTCAATAACTCCTTTATAGTTTATTTAAGCTTGTTGAGATCAACACTTCCAGTTCCTTTGATTATCTCTTGATCCTCATGCTTCATTGATTGATGTTCAAGCATCAATGCCTTGAGTCATCAACTTTACTTGGTGTGTTGACCATAGTGATGATGCTCTTCTTTTACTACAAATCATATGGATTAGTTCATAATAGATTATGTTTGTTTATCATTAAAACCATATTGGAGAAACCAATATTCAACACTTATTGTCCGTTTTTTCCCGTTTTTATACTTTTGATGCATTGAGGATGTGTTATGTGTAATTCAGGGAATTTGGCGTAAAATGACGAAATTTGGTGACAAGATAAGCATGGGAGAGAAGGCAGAAAGGAATAACGAAGATTGAAGATCACAGGAAGGAGAAAGAAGGCCAAAGTGCAGGCAAGACGACCGTGCATGCATATGCACGACCGTGTTATGATACCGGATAGAGAAACATGGAGTAGTTCAGTAGCACGGTCATGCTAAACGGCCGTGCTGGAATTAAAACAGAGCAACGAATGCAGACACGAAGGTGCTACATGGCCTGTTATTGGAGCTGTTGGACATGCTTGGAGCAAAGGTTGAATGGCCGTCCCGCTTTGCGGCACGGGCGTGCAAACCTAAGGAGAAAAAAGAACCATATGCTGTCAAAGAAGGAGTTCTACTCCCAATCCCCCAAATATTTCTTCCTCGGACTATTTTTAGATGATAGAGCACATTGTGAAGATTCCAACGCATATTTATTTGTAATTTTCTGAATTCGGGGTGATTTATTATAATTTCTAGAAGTCGGGGCCATAAAGCTAGAATTTTCTGCACAGCCGTGCCGCTTTTCTACATGGTCGTGTCACCTCAGATTCCAGTTTTGAGAAGTTGAGTTTGCAGTACGGCCGTGTGGCTTTCATGCACGGTCGTGTCACTCTGAATTACATATTTCCAGACCTGGTTTGCTGAAGGGTTTGAGGGGTTATATGAGGGCTTTTAGGGGCGATTTGGGAGAGTTCCTGCTAGGGTTTTCTCCCCCTTTTGGGGCTGTTTCTCTAAGGTTTTGTAAGACATCTTTTCTCTCATTTTGTATTGAATACTGCATCTTTTATCTCTCTTTTATTAGCATTGTTCTTAATTTTCTAGCTTGCTTATCTTGTGATGTGTTTCTCCATGGATTATTTGATGTTTCTCTCAATGCTTATTGAGTATATTTTTGGTGCCTAGGGCATAGCTAAGCCCTAGTGTGAATTATTCATGGGTGTTGATCGCCCCAATTATTGAATCAATTGGATTATAGTTTAGAAATAGGTTTGGATGATCTCAATTCATCTCACCACATTGATGGAGGAGAGTTGCCTACCTAGTGATAGGCACCGACTAAACGTTGGGCATACTCAATAGAATCACCTACACCATAGCCACCGACGATCCATCGGGGCTACGAAAGGGTTCAATCTATTCTTCGAGTCCTCTCTCATGGTTGAATGTCGAAAGGACGAGGTTTGCGATTCGGCTATCATCTAAGACTATAACATGTTGGCTCGAGAAGCTAGATCAACTCGCATGTTTAATTTGCACTAGTGGTGACGCTTAACCCTTGGCACCTTTCTTTATTTTCATATTTTGAGTGTAATTATCACATCCTTACTTTCACTCGTGTAGCTAATTTAGTATACAATTAGTCTGTATTCATACTATTACCTCCTTGTGTAACCTGTGAGCGCAACCGACACCATGCACTTGCAGTTAATTTAAAGCCTAACAGATGCCTTCATGCTCACTATTTTGAGACAACCACGTAGAAAAGGAAAAAGAAATAATATTGAGAAAAATTAGCCTATGTAAAGGAAAAGGAAAAAGAATATGAAAATATGAAAATCATTTTGATACCAGTGGCTAATAACCAGATTTCGGGGGTTTGATGAGCAATGTATATGAAATATGGTAGATGAAGTAAATCACAACTCCAAATAACTCGAAGTTAAACATCATTGTATCATATGTTGGTTGTCTCCCTACATCATGCTTGATAGCTATTCCAAAGAGATGAATAAAGAAAAAGTTGTTTAAGACAATTTATGAGTTTGATTTTTTGGTGCGATAAGTATGAACCAATGATTCAAGTTAGTTACTTCATTATATCTTCTTTTTTTATTTAAACAATGATCGTATGCTTTCGATGATTCTTGACGTCGTACATTTTTGAGCACGTGGGGAGTAAACATTGATATAAAATTGTCTTTATCAATTTCGTGTTTCTTTGACATGCTAATCTTATTTCATGTCCATTGATTTACAAATTTTAATATTGTTAATGATATTTTCTTGCTCATACTCATTCTTTTATATTGATGTCAAGAGGCGACGAGATGATAAAAATTGATGCATAAATCTAGGGGGAGCATGGGAGCATGAGAGAATACTTTTTGCATGATGACAAAGGAGGAGAGATAGAAAAATTGAGATGGATGTGATGCACACTTTGAGAGGAAGCTTGTCACAAATTCTTCATGAGAGCACATAGATAGGGGGAGGTTCAAATGTATCATGATCATGTGCACCCTATGACTTGCTCTTCAATATTTTATCTCATTTTTTCTAGGCTTGGTTGCCATCATCAAAAGGGGTGAGATTGTTGGTCTAGTTAGCACACTAACTAGGTCACACTTTTAATTTTGATGATAACAAACAAGCCACATGGTACTAATAATTTCATTAAGTGATTTCAGGTACAATTATGCAAAAGAAATTGATTGTACAAAAGAGTGTGGGTAATTGTGCAAAATAAAGTCAAAAAGAGTTCTACTTCAACTACAATTATCCATGAACCATGAAGATGATGATTTGACTAAGGCAAAGATTGAAGATTTGATTGGATTCAAAAAGAGTTTTACCTAACAAGGAGTCCTATCTTCAATAGGATTTGAATAAGTCAAAGATTGAAGATTTGATTAGATTCAAAAGGAGTATTATCTACTGAGGAGTCATACATTCAATAGAATTGGCCTATCTAAATCAATGAAGATTTGATTGAAGATTTGAGCATTGATTTGAAGATAGAGTGTTCTAATTGAAGAGAAACTCATATCTCTATAAAAAAGGAAGACCCCTCCCTTGGAGAAGTATCTTCAAGCATCCCATTAAGCCAAAATATTCGGAGATTAGCCATCCTCCTTCCAAGGCCGAATTTCTCTCTTACAAGTTTCATAGAGATCATTAAATTCGCAGGAAGAAGAAGCTCGAGGACGATGCTGAAAAGTGCATAACTTTCTCACAGAACTCAGATTGACAAACCGTGTGTGCCTGGATGACCACACCTTCATACTCTATGCAATAGTGACTATCATCCTCTGTTCATTCTACAAAATAGTTTCAGTTTCGGTGTTTTCTATAGCACAGCCTCTGCAGATTTCAGATTCACGCTGTCAACTTCAAACACCCATATCTCACTATACAGACGTCGGATCGACACGCCATTTACGCCTACACGACCACACGTTCATACTCTATGCAATGATGGTAACCATCCTCAGATAAAATTACAAGAACAGAACCAGTTTTAGTGTTTCTACAGAACATCCCCTTTAGATTCTAGATTTGTGCAGTCAACTTCAAATGCCCATATCTCCTGATCCAGATGTCGGATCGACACGTTGTTTGCACCTACGCGACCACACTGTCATACTATATGCAAGGTGGTAAGATCCTCTGATTAGACTACAAGAACATATCAAGTTTTGGCGTTACTTCTGAACAACCCCTGCAGATTCTAGATTTGCACAGTCAACTTCAGACGCTCATATCCTTTGATCCAGACTCAGATTAACAAACCGTTCTCGTCCACACGACTATGATCACATGTACTACATTATGGTGATATCGTTCTGTGTTTTTATTGCAGTATTAAATCAGTTTGAATTATACTTTTGTGAGCATGTATTGTGAGAATAGCTTCACTTAGAGGATATCGTTGAGCGTCATATTCTTGGACACTATTTTATACGGTTCGATCACAACCCGCAAGCGTGATCATATTTACCTTTTTGGTTATAAAAAGGGGGGAATTTTATTAGGTTTTGGGGTCGACGTAGTGCCAGGGAGCCTAGGCGGGGAGCCACTCCGTTAAACACACTTGTGCTTGCATCTCTGATCTGTGATTGTGTGCTTTGATTTTATTCTGATGTGCTTAAATTTTTAATTTGTGCCATACACCCCATTCACCCCTCCTCTAGGGTGTTTTTCACCAGGATCGTAGTAGCAGTCATACACGGCCCACAACTGGGTATAAAAGAAAGATTTGTGGAGGCAGCTCTCCTCATCAAAACTCTCCCAATCGCTCAAGGAGAGCCTGTCAATTCCTCCAGTGCCTCTACCTATCGACAGACCCACCATCACGATGAGGAACACCCTCCAGTTGCCCTTACTCCTGGTGGACGGACTCCTTTGAAGGAGAACATCACTTCAGCCCCTGGCTACCGAAGTTCAAGATACCGCCCATGAAGCAATACGATGGTAAGTGCGATCCATGGAAACATGTCCACAAATACCAAAGCAAGATGGAGCTACATGGGACCGACGTGTCGTACCTATGTCGTGCCTTTCACACTACTCTGACCAAGGCAGCAGATGAGTGGTACATCAGACTACCCAATCGTAGCATTGGGTCCTTTGAGGATTTTTCCCAAATCTTTTGTCGACAGTTTATGGAAGGACGAAGGAAAAAAGCGAAAGCCAGCTCACCTGTTCACATTGGAGCAGGAGGAGATCGAAACACTGTGAGATTTCTTCAAACGTTTCAACAATGAGAGGCTGCACGTTGAAGGTTCCATTGATGATACAGTCATCGCGGCTCTCACTCAAGGCAACCATTGTGAGGATCTGTTGAAGTCTCTGCATCAACGACCACTGAGCAATCTTGAACACCTGTTCAAAAGGGCGAGGCGATTCTGTTGGATATGGACGACATATATACACCCATGAGGGGATGTATGAGGGCTTATGGACCTCAGATGTCGCGTGCATGAAAGCGTGCATGAAGAGAACCTTTTCTCGTGTGAAAAGGACCACTTGATAAGTGGAAAAAGTCACTTTATAAGTGCATAAAGGCACTTGATAAGTGAATGAAGAAGAGGATAAGTAAATGTGCTAATATAGGCTAATAAGCTTATATTTAGTTATTTCCTACAATAACTACCCCTAAAGCCTATAAATAGGACCCAAGGGTAAGGCATTTATACTAATCTTACCATGCCATAAGTTTGCATAAGGCAACTTGTGTTCTTCTTCTCCCTTCCATTAAAATCCTCTTCTAAATAGAGATTTAGGCGGTGAAACGCTGCTTCGATCCTCCATGATGAAGTACTGACCGTTGTGGCAAATCCGATGGCGAAGTTCAGAGATACGGTGCTGCATACGCAAGCATAAGTCTCTCCTCTTCATTCGATCCTAACATCGTTGTTTTGACAGGATCCAACATTGGTATCAGAGCCATATGGGTTCGCCCCGGTCTAACCGTCGCCCCGGTCTAACCGATGAACGAGGCGTTGTCTTTTTCACGAATGAGTTTCCTACCATTATGGATATGGTAGGAGCGCATCGTGACGGAGAGAATCGCAGCAGTTGTTCTTTTCACGTTAGGGTCTTCTGTCATTATGGATATGGCAGGAACTCTCCGTGACGGGAAGAACTGACCGTTCATCTCGCCAAACTCGTACTTTTCATGGATGTTGAGTCTCCATTCAATAGGGAATGTGAACTCTCTTCATGTGGAGCGTGAAGTTTGCGGCCTTGAAAGTATGTTATTTTTCATTTTGGCACACGGCCATTAAAGGATAACTACTTTCTCGACGAACGGGTGCTTCATCGGAGAAGACAATGGTGGTAATTCTCAACGGAGAAGATGACATTTTTGGTGCATGTCCTCCATTGCCATATGGGCCATGGAGGCTATGCATCCCCCCTCCCCATGCGGAGGGGGTTGGCTACGGCCAATAACAACAACGGCCACCCCTCTGGTAGGGGTGTGCGGCCAACCCCATGCAAGGGGGAGGTCGGCCATGGCCATATGGGCCAAAGCCGGCCATGGCCAGGCTATGGCCGGCCCCAGCCAGGCCAGGGCCGGCCCTGGCTAGCCCCGGCCAAGGCCAGGGGGCCCTGGCCGCGGCCAGGCCAGAGCCTGGCCGGCCTTGGCCGGGGGCCAGGACCCTGTCGGCCCTGGCAGAGGCCAGGGCCAGCGCCCTGGCCGAGGCCAGGGACCTGGCCGGTACGGTCACTGCCGGCCCTGGCCGAGGCCAGTGCCGAGCCCCGGTTGACCCTGTATTTGGGGGGGACTTGCATGGATGGGGACATGCATGGCCAGCCCATACGGGGCCAATGGCAGTTCTCTGCGGAAAAATTCTCCTATAGGGGGAAAGCGCCTGGATCCATACGGGAGACGGCGGCGGTGGCTTGCAGAAAACTTCCCTCAAGGGGTGTTCGGCCTTGGCCTAGTTGCGATGGCAACTCTCTCTTCGGAAGGAAGAAGAATTTGGCCTTGGCACGGCCACGACACGACCCCGGCAATGGCCGGGGAATTGTCGAAATATTTCGGCTATGTCACCCTGTAATGGGGTGTAGGCCCTGCAAAATACGTTTGCAAAATAAGTTTGAGAAATACTTTTTTTTCAAAAATACTGCAAAATACGTTTGCAAAATACGTTTGAAAAATACGTTTTCAAAATACATTTTTCAAAAACGCTTTTCCGCTGCAAAGTACTATAAGAGTACTATCGTTTGATAAGTGAGGGGGAAATATTGAAAGTTGTTCTAGATGGTGAGTGGAATCGTAGAGACCCTTCCGATTCTAGAGCAACATCTTCAATATTTTTCGAAAGTAACTTATCAAATATAATAATATCATTCCAAGTGGGATTTTTCCAAGTGGGAGTGAAATTAAACTAGTCTGAAATTTCACATTCGATTGATTCAGTATCTCAATGGATCATGATTCGACCAGTGGTCTTTTGGACTAGTTTGTGGGACACCTCAGCTCAGTCTGGGGGTAGTGAACCATGGACTAGCCATTTTCATGGTCAGTCCGCTGGCCGAGACTAATGAATCATGAAAATGTAACAATATGATGACTATGTATATGAAATTAATGCAATGTTTTTGATCGAACCTTCTTTTCATGTCTTTTGCAGCATTTTAAAGCTAAAATGTCTTCTGTCGCTAAGAACATCGTCGCTGAGTTGAACAAAGGTGAAAAACTCAACGGCGATAATTACAAATTATGGTCCATTAAAATGCAGTATGTTCTAGAGGAGCAAGAAGTGCTCGAAACTCTAAAGAACGTAATAATTGAACCCGAGTTGGGCACTACGGCCCAACACAGACGAGACAAGGAAGCTTTTGATGCTTGGTCTCGGAAGAACAAGATAGCTCGCATTACGTTATTGTCCAGTATGGCCGATGACATAATGCGCATCTTCCGAGAGCATGACCTAGCCATGGACATATGGTCCAAGCTTGAGGAGAAATTTGGTGGCACCTCGATGTCCAAACTTCGTTCTTTAACTATAAGATTTGATTCATACAAGAAACATCCAGATCATTCCATGGGGAAACATCTGCGACATATGGTGAATCTAATCTCAGAGTTAAAGGATGCAGGTCATGTGCTCACTGATGAGCAACAAATCCAAGCAGTCATACGTTCCCTACCAAATGGGTGGGACCAAATGAAGATGCATCTCACTCATAATGAGAGCATCAAGAACTTCAGCGATGTTTCTAAGCACCTCGAGTTAGAGGAAGAGCGGCTTGCGGCTGCCAAGCCAAGTGCAGAAGTGCACATGGTTGCTAGTTCCTCACATGGGGGAAAGAAACGGAAAAATCGTTCGAAGTTTACTAATGAACGTAATAAGCAACCTGAGTCTACCAAGAAGCCCAAACATAAGGGTGGTTACAAGAAATGGCACAAGAAGAAAGACTTGAAGAAGATCAAGTGCTTCAAGTGCAACAAGTTCGGTCACTATGCTCGTTCGTGTACGGGTGGAGGCTATGAGGTAACTTGTAATTATACTAGTTACATATGTGTTTCTAGTTCAATATTTCTTGTGGAATCTAATCCATTTTGGATAATTGATTCAGGTGCCACCGACCACATAGCAAGGGACAGACGGTCCTTCGTGGAGTATCACCGGATACCCCAAGGAACAAAGTGGATCTATGTAGGAAACAACACACGTGTTGAAGTGAAAGGCGTTGGGACTTGCAAGCTCGTCTTGGACAACGGCCGCACTATCTTACTACATGATGTCCTCTTCGCTCCAGATATTCGAAGGAATATTATATCTGTGGTCGTGTTAATGGGTCTTGGTTATAGCTGGTTTTTTCATGATTGTAAAGTGGACTTGTCTTGTAATAATACTCTTATTGGTTCTGGGTATGTATTTAAAGGATTTATTGTATTAAATACAATGTATGATTCCTCATTTTATAATGAAAATTTCCTTGTTGCAAATTCATCAAATTATGAATCAGATGTAATTTGTTGGCATGCAAGGCTTGGTCACATTGGACCAACACGAATGGATAGACTTGCCAAACGTGGCCTTCTATCCAATGTTTCAAAGGTCGAAATGTCGACTTGTGAACATTGCCTTGTAGAGAAATCTTGTCGCAAGCCGTTTGGAACCGGCACAAGGGCCGAGGTTCCATTACAGCTCATCCATTCGGACATATGTGGTCCGATGAATGTCAAGACAAGACGCGAGAAGTCATATTTCATCACTTTTATTGATGACTTCACCCGATTCGGACATATCTATTTGATATCCCACAAAAGTGAAGCATTAACCTGCTTTACAAACTATATTATTTTAGTGGAAAATCAATTAGATCGCAAGATTAAGGTCTTGCGAACCGATAGGGGCGGTGAATACCAATCAGCAAGTTTTAAGGAACTTTGTGATGAAAAAGGCATAGTTCATCAGGTAACTATGTCGTATACTCCGCAACAAAATGGTGTTGTAGAAAGGAGAAAAGGACTTTAATGGAAATGATCCGTTCAATGATGGCGCAAGCTAACTTGCCAATCACCTTTTGGGGTGATGCATTATTGACGGCCGCTTTCATTTTAAACCGCGTACCCTCGAAATCAGTTAGCTCCACTCCTTACGAGTTGTGGAACCAAAGGTCTCCTGACTTAAACATTTTGAAACCTTGGGGGTGTGCATCCTATGCACATATTTCCTCCCATAAGTATGGCAAACTTGGGCCACGGGGAAGGAAATGTATCTTTATACGATACGCAGAAAACTCCAAAGGTTATGTTTTCATTGGTCAGGAAGACAATGGAGGTCTAATTGAATTTGAGTCGAGGGATGTCACTTTCTTGGAAAACGAGTTTCCAAGACAGTGCGAGATAAGTCAGGACTTATCTCTATTTGAGATTAATGATCAAGAAGGATTACCTCATTCGAGTGGGAGAATTCTTGGTGAAGACGAAAATACATTTCAACCTTCACCAATGGATGATACGAATGATGCTAATCTTATTCCATACGGGAATAATGATCCAAGTGGGAGCAATTCTAACGACATTCCAAGTGGGAGTGATATTAGAATCGATCTTAATTCAAGTCAACAAGGACTTGAAGAATCTCAAATACGACGTAGTAATCGTACAAGGTTAGCTCCTCTAAGATTTGAGGATGAATTCCCGCAAACCTTTATGACTTTACTACAAGAAGATGACGAGCCTGCTACTTTCAAACAGGCCGTATCATGCCCTGCAAAAGACAAATGGATGGAAGCAATGAAGGAGGAATTAGAATCCATGAAAGTTAACCAAGTTTGGAACTTAGTTGACTTACCCAGAGGACGTAGAGCTATTGGGAACAAATGGGTTCTCAAGATCAAGCATAAGGCTGATGGCTCTATAGACAAATATAAAGCTCGCCTTGTCGCGAAAGGTTTTACGCAACAGGAAGGGATAGACTACGAAGAGACCTTCTCACTTGTTGTTTGTTTTACCTCGATTCTCGTGATTCTGGCTATGGTAGCTTGCTTAGACCTCGAATTACATCAGATGGATGTAAAGACTGCCTTTCTCAATGGAGAATTGGACGAGGAGATCTATATGGAACAACCAACGGGGTTTGTAAAAGAAGGAAACGAACATAAGGTTTGTAAGCTTCGTAAGTCCATATATGGTCTTAAACAATCCTCGAGGTAATGGTATATACGATTTCAAGAAGTTGTCTTATCAAATGGTTTTTCCATGCTTGATGAAGATAACTGTGTATATATCAAGATGATTAAAAGCAAGTACGTTATTATGTCACTATATGTAGATGACATTTTAATAGCCGAAAATGACAAGGGCTTTGTGATGGATATCAAGGCTTGGCTTTCATCAGTTTTTGAGATGAAAGACATGGGAGAAGCCGCATATATCCTTGGAGTTAAGATTTCAAGGAATCGTTCGAAGAAACTTCTTTCTCTTTCACAGAAGACTTATATAAAGAAGGTTCTAGAACGTTTTAATATGCAGGACTGCAAGTCCATTGATACTCCTATAAGCAAATGCGATAATTTATGTCTGAAATCGTGTCCAAAGAACCAAAAGGAAAGGAAATTATGGAAAAAGTTCCATATTCCAGTGCAGTTGGTAGTCTTATGTACGCTATGATGTGTACAAGACCGGACATCTGTTTTGTCGTTGGAATGGTAAGTCGTTACCAATCCAATCCAGGGAAAGTACACTGGAAAGCGGTTAAGAGGATAATGCAGTATCTTAAAGGAACTGCGGACTATGCTTTATGCTATCAAAGAGATGCCTTGAGACTCGAAGTCTACACTGATGCTGATTGGGCGGGTGATCTCGATGAGCAACGATCGACCTCAGGATATATTTTTCTACTCGGATCTGGTGCAATATCCTGGAGTAGCAAGAAACAATCCTACATCGCACTTTCAACTATGGAAGCCGAATTTGTAGCATTTAGCATGGCAGTTCAAGAGGCTGTTTGGCTTAGGAAATTCTTAGACAGTCTAATTGATGCAAGTGACTCAGGTGATGTACCAATACACAGTGACAGTCAAGCATCTATAGCCTATGTCAAAGATCAAAAATTCCATTGTAAGACCAAACACATTGATATCCGCTACAAATTTGCAAAAGACTATGATAAGACCAAGAAGGTAGACATAAGGTACATATCTACGCATGAGATGATAGCGGATCCGCTTACGAAGGTGATCCCCAGAGATGTGTTTTACAAACACTTATCATCTCAAGGATTGCGTAAGAGCTGAGTTATACCAATGTCAATTCACATGTCTGTAAAAGATCAAATTTAATAAAAAGAATAAGTTCTTTTCAACATTGCATTTGAGTTTCTAGAAAATGTTTGTGTACATTTTAAAATCGCAGCTATATTTTCTAGTATGTCGGATAGATTGAGGTTGGCTCTCTCACATGAGCAACCGCCTTTATTATATCAGACGGATAAAATAAAGATGAGACCTGTTTAAAGTCAAAATCGTCAGACGGATGATTTAGAGTCATGACTTAAACAAAATGGTCGTATGAAAGATCTGCATCATATGGATGCTTACAAAAGATCTAAGAAAATTCATAAATCCTATCTGTCTTATGCGGGTTGTGGGTCCAGAAGATTATTTGAGTAGTAAAAGGGACTCAAAGTCAGACATTGTGGTGTCTGATCATCATCCTTACAACATCATTAAGACGTACGCTCCCTGGAAAAGGAGTGATGTTGTAATACGTATTCATACTACGTATGCATTTTGACCATTGGGTTAGAATAGTAATTGTGTTTACTATTATGTGACACCCAAAGACCACATGGGTCTTAACTCATTACCCTTATGGACTCTAATTGATTCCTTTAGATTTGACTGGGTGATTGCTATCTTAGCATGTTGCTTATGGACTATGGTCAATTCGGTCCGGCGGGGCATGTTAGAAAAGCAAGTCAAGTCAAGATCGAAAGAATCGCAAGAAGAGGAAGATTAATTTCATATTCACATTTGGACTTTAGAGATTCAAAGCTGGCCAGCCAATTGTAATCCAGATGGGATTCAATTGTTGAATATAAAGTATAAGAAATGTGAAGAAATAATCTAGGGTAAAGCATGTGTTGATCTACTCAACTTTGCACCTCGAGGAGTGTTGTGTATCTCTAACAAGTGCACAACAGCGAACTCTATGCACATGACGGTCACACGGTCTATTTCTCGGTATGATAAACAGAAGAGCCAAAGGAAAATATGTTTCCTTACAATCCCCTCAAGTGTGAGTGGGAGATGTTGGATATGGACGACATATATACACCCATAAGGGGATGTATGAGGGCTTATGGACCTCAGATGTCGCGTGCACGAAAGCGTGCACGAAGGGAACCTTTTCTCGTATGAAAAGGACCACTCGATAAGTGGAAAAGTCACTTTATAAGTGCATAAAGGCACTTGATAAGTGAATGAAGAAGAGGATAAGTAAATGTGCTAATATAGGCTAATAAGCTTATATTTAGTTATTTCCTACAATAACTACCCCTAAAGCCTATAAATAGGACCCAAGGGTAAGGCATTTATACTAATCTTACCATGCCATAAGTTTGCATAAGACAACTTGTGTTCTTCTTCTCCCTTCCATTAAAATCCTCTTCTAAATAGAGATTTAGGCGGTGAAACGCTGCTTCGATCCTACGTGACGAAGTACTGACCGTTGTGGCGAATCCGAGAGCGAAGTTCAGAGATTATGGTGCCGCGTACGCAAGCGTAAGTCTCTCCTCTTCATTCGATCCTAACATCGTTGTTTTGACAGGATCCAACAGATTCATGATCTCAGAAGAGGCACTCACTGCAAAAAAGGAGAGCTCTTCCTATCAACATGAAGAGACAAGGCAAGAGGCTCGACCATGTGACAGTCCCCATCGAGAACCCCGGGATCAAAGGCGACGTGATACGATCTTCAAAGGCAAGGAACGCTAGAACAATGGGGCCTTTACAAAGCTAAATGCTACCAGAGGTGAGGTCCTGGCCTCTGCTAAATGCGAGGGACTCTTCAACCTACCTCCTCCTACGTAGAAAAACCGGTATGAGAAAAGAGATGATCTTAAATTTTGAAGGTATCACAACGAAAATGACCATGACACAGACGACTGCTGGACCTTAAAAAGGAACATCGAAGCTCTTGTCAAGCAGAAGAAATTCGTCGATGACACCCAGGAAGGAGGGAACCTCAAATCAAAAGAAAAAAGAAAAGGGACACATGCCTAATTCGCCCGTTACCAAGATCGTCGACTGAGCTACAAGGAGGAACCACTAGATTGAAGGTCTGGATGGCGCTAGGCGATGCCCATTCTACATAAAATAAAATGAGTGTACGAATTTTAATTGTTTAAGTTTCTATTGTACTTGTCGAATGAATAAAATTGATTTCTTTCAAAAACGCTTATTATCAATGTGCCTTGTGAGGTTCGCTCTCACTAGCTCGGATTTCCTCAAGCACTCCGGTCCATATCTCTAAACGTCCCCATGTGACGCTCAGCTACACAAGGCCAGCCTTACACTGGCCGGCCATGCGGAAGGATCACGAAACGACTCTCGTCAGACGTAAGTCGAGGGGACATTTCCCTCGCCACCGAACTATCCTTGTCGAATGTAAGTACCGCATCCTCTGCCTCTCTGACTCCTACTTCTCATTCTCCAAGGAGGCCTCTCCATCCATCCCATTCGCCTCCAATGCCTCTACCTTCGGCACCGCTAACGCCTCTTTCTTCATACTCATCCCACTTTCCTCTTCTAACCCTCTTGTTGAAATTAAACCCAAAAAATTTCTAAAAAGTGATTTAAATCTAATTTGTTTAATTCAATCAAAAAAATCTATTGAAAAAAGTTGGTTAAATCCTAATAAACTTGAAAACCAATGAAGACAATCAAATTTTGAAAAATTGATGCACTCAGATTTTCACGGATTTGAAAAATTGATGCACTCGAATCTATATTCCTCAACACCATATGTGACACTCGAATCTATATTCCTCAACACCATATGTGACACTCGAATCTATATTCCTCAACACCATATGTGATGCTCGTGGATATAGGCCCAAGTGTCACAAATTATTTTTCAAAAAACATCAAAAATCATTGCAATATAGGGCTTGTGCCTTTATGTCCAAGCACCATATTGGTTGCTTGGTTTTTGAAAACCGGAGCAACGATTTTGATTTTTTTTACATAATCAATAAACAACAACGTATATGAGGCGGCTGGAGAAGGTGGCTACAGCGGCGGCACCAGAAGGAGAAGTATAGTGTTGCTATGAGGGGAAAATGTAAAATTGGATGTTTAATTATGAATAGAATATGTATTAGGACGATGGTAAACTTGTAAACAAATGTTAATTTAGATAGAAAAATGTGTACTATGAATAGCAGCACTCATTTATTATGGCTATCAACCTCTCTTCCAGGGAAAGTATCGAAAATATCTCAATTATGCACATGTTGCCACAATTACCTTTGATCCTATCCTAAATATCGATTTACCATCGGAGTTTGTGCCACGATGTCCTATGGCAATGGTTCTTAGATTATAGGTTTATTATTGTAAGGTTGCTTATTTGCTTTGCAAGTATTATGATGATGAGAAATATGGTCATCTGTAAACACATTTTCTAGGATAGAGGAGCTCAGATACATTGTACATTTTCACTTGTTCACACTTCGACTTAGAATATATTTCTTTTTCAATTTTGTTTAAGTATAATGTGCCGCATTTGGTCAATTAATTCCTCAATGTCGGAAATTTGGAGATATTAGAATTGGATAGTCTGGATTAATTAAATCAAATCAATGCAGAGTTGATGATTAGGGCAAGTGGCTGCTCCCATCAGCCATGTGTCTAATGGGATAATGACAGTAGTGGATAAAATACAACTAATTAGATTCATAATATATTAATTTTGAGGTATGCTAGTATGGATGTTATTAACATTTGCTTACCGGATGACTCTAGGATTGAACTCTAGCTGATGTGTTGGTATCTGAAAGACAATCATAACGAAAACCTTTCTCTAAAGCACATGTTGATGTGTTTTTGGTTGCTGGAAAGAGTGGAGGTTGTAGGAATTTGCAAGAATGGGTGTGGGAGAAAAACTGTTGTTGGTAAGGTGCAATGAAGAATTTTCCATCAAAAAAACATGCAAGATATCAGAGTTGGTAATCTTGGTATTTTGAAACCATTTAAATATCCTTATCTGATATGGGATGCGATGAACGATGACATATCCTTGGTCGTAGGACTGTGGATTTGGATATGCCTATGACGGGTTTGACCCAAGGAGTAAAAATGTAAATGTTAAATAATTGAAAGGCATATGTGCAATTTCAATTTAGATTGGTGGATAACTGAAAGTAAGAGAAGTTAAGAGTTTATAATGCAAAAGTGATATCCTAACTATCCTACCGTTGGAATGAAAAGTTGTTGTACTATGTGCAGATTCTAACTCCTTAAGAAACATTGTTGTGCTATGTACAGATTTCCTCTCCTACACCTTTATGTTCACTCCTTAAGAGTCCTTATAAAACACAAGAAAACAAATGTTCCTTTTCCTCTCTCAAAACACATCTCAAGAAGAAAGATGTGAAGGTAATCTTGGCAGTAAAAAGCGTTTGGTTTCCTCTTGTGATTCCAAATCGGATCCAAAGCATCGTAATTCATTCTCTTGATCTTATTCCACTTCATAGAAGTTGACAGGTTCATCCTCTCCCTTGAGTATCTACATTGGTATCAAGGCTTTAATGGAGGAATTCAAATTATATTTTTTAATTTTTCATTTTCTGGGCGAATGAGATGGTGCTCGGTCTCTTCTTCTTCGAATCCTTGATCGGACTAATCGCTGTCAAAGGAAAATTCGGCATTCGGATAGATGTAGCCGACGCTCAGCTGAGAGGGCTTTACCCCCCTGACTGTCGGCACTCAGTCGTGGGGCAGCGCCCTCACTCCCGATCATTCCCTAGGCCTTTGAGATGGGGCTACGACCCCCCCTCTTCTGGCGCTCGACGGGAGAAATCGGCTCTGCAGACTGCTGTTGGTTCGCCCATCCGACGTTCGTTGACCAAGAAACATCGCCTGCTGCACATTGCATGGATGCTGAGGCGTTACATCATCGCTCGAATGCTGAGGGGGTTTTCCCCTGCCACCAGCTTGCAGCCCTAAGGATTAGCCCATTGCTGTTGCCACCCAGCGATCAATCTTTGCATGCGTGTAACCATTTTTATTTGCATATAATGTCGTTACACACCAGTCCTAACTAGCATTGGTTAATAAAACCAACAATAATGTTTGTAAATAGTGTTGGTTATAAACCAATGTAAAGACTCCCAACTAACCTCGGTTACTAAACCGATGCTATTGTTTGTCAATAGCATTGGTTGCAACCGATACTAAATACATAAAAAATTTGAGGGGACATTCCCTGCTTAATTTTTGTGAATAGCATCGGTTATAACCAACGTTAAATGTTAAAAAATAATTTGTGGTGGTTATAAACCAACTCAAATGCCATTTCTGTGGCTGTAACTAAACCAATGCTAAATTTTTGACGTAAACGTAACTTTTTTGTGTATTGTTTTTCGTCTAGCTCCTCACTCAAAGAAGACATAGCTTAGGATGGCTCACTCCCTGATGAGCCTCCCTCGCTCGACTCACCTACAGAAGGCTCGACTGGGGTGGGCTCCATCTCCAACTTTAGTTGAAGAGGCTCTGAAGGTGTGGCTTGAGAGTTAATGTAGTCGGAGAAACTATTGTAGCCAGACATTGCGTCGTCACAGAAGAGGAAGGCAAAGAAGAGAAGGTGCAGGTACGAACAGTTGTTGCCCGCCTTTCCTTCTATAAACTAAGTGATGGTGGGAAATAACATCGACCGTTAGATCGGAATGATTATAGCCATTCCATTGGTGCGACGAACCAACTTCCACCAACTATTAGTCAGGTGACACTACGTCGACGTCCCCTCGGGAAGCATACCTGGCCAATCAAGTTCTACATCTAATGCAAATCGTATCAACTGTTTGCATCCCGACTCTTCGACCCTCATAGCTTGTCAATTACAACATCATGCTATCATGAGCATGCTTCCATTTCTTATTACAAAAGCATGTCAGCTTGACCCAATGATGCTAGCAGAAGCTTCTCTCTTCAACTTCGTCTCCTCACCCCTCCATTCATGACCTCGTTGTTGCAGCTCGGGTCAGCAGTGCCTCATTGAGGAGATGAGGAACCACTGTAGATACTTATTCTTATTTGTGCTCGCCAGCAGTAGGGCTCAGCCCACCTTGTCGGATGGGACCCACCATCAGGGACCTCCTGACCCCACTTGAGAGGTTATCCTGACCTAACCCCAATGCACTCCTGCAGAGATGACCTCATTCCCCGAGATCAATCTCTTCAGTGTCAGGGCCCGAGCACCTGCTAGCCTGGCCAGATCAGCCCACTCCATGTGGCGCAATCTCAGGCGATCAATCTACCCTTTTCTACAAGACATTAGCACTACGGCAATAGCTGTCTACCTTATCAGCAGATGAGGTCCGTGACACAACTGCCATATCTGATTACTTGCACGATCATTCTAGTCGAGGACAACGACGTGATTTCACGTTGACGGACCGCACCCCCTCTAGGTCGTTATCAACAGACCCATCCAAAACGTACAGACAACCGGCTGTACCAGATGGGCATGCATTATGCCAGGGGTGTCGTGGAAGCTTTGTTAGGGAGTAGTTGTGATGGGCACGACCCCAGGCACGCCAAATCCTCTGACGGCTTGGTTACCAAGGTGCGTGGGATGCCTGCTAACGTTTACAGCCGTTCCCCAACGCTATAAATAGAGTGGAAACACCCTTATGAGATATGCAAAATTTCCCCAACTCAAACCTTAGCATCTACATCTCTCTAGAAACCTTAGCGGCTTCTACCTTCTAGCTGACGTCACATCCTTCCTCTGCTTGATACTAATTTAAGCATTTGAGGCGAATCGGAGGGTCTTCCCCTTCGGTTCTGCTGACGAGTTTTCTATTTGTTTCAAGCGACAGTGAATGATCTTTTCTCTCAATCGGGCAAAACCATCCTATTCAGGTTTCCCTGTTGCGAGAATACTCGTCCATGCGGCGTGATCTGATCTGGGCCCATCGAGATTTTGTGCATATTACGAAAGGCTTGTCAATGGGTCTGAATAGGATCCAAACCCGTTACATATCTGACCAATTTAGACCGACCAAGTTAGGATTTTAAACGTGTGAACCCGCTGAGGACATCCGATTAGCTGATTACTACATGAGTCAAATCTGGGTTTAGCCATCAAAAATATGCCAAGGATCAGACCTATTAAAATGTAATTATGTTTAATTACCATATATTATAATAACATGTATTATTATATGGAGATATTTTTCCTAATCATTAGAGTAAGATCCAAGGATCATACTTACGTGGACCTTAATTGGTAATAATTTTTAAGATATAACATGTTATTTTGTATAAATAATGTCATTTATCAGTATCTTAGTTATCCAATTGATCCTTAACGGGTGGTCATCAATCCAAAGAATAAAAAATACTCATAAGAAAAGTGTGTTGGATGAAAATAAACTCAAGAGAGAGAGAGAGATCATTTCATTGCTAAGAATGAGTAACCATAGCTAAGAGCCATGGTGCTCTATTTATTTATCTCATAGTGGGGAGGCCAAAAGCCTCTAGTAGACCAAGGGTCACCATTACTCTAAGTAATGGGGGACCTAATGAATGGGTAATGAAGGAGGGGAGGCCAAAGGCCTCCCTCATTCATAACACTCCCCCTTACACATTCATCACTTCGGTCTCAGCTACTGAGGCAAGGGGTGGATACTTCTGGATCCAGAGTAAGTGTGGTTGCCTTGTTAAAACCTTAGCTGTAGAAAACCCAGTGAGAAAACCCAACAGCTTAAGGAAAAAGAGTGTAACCCACAGTTTACTCCCCCTGATCCGTACAAGCTTCAGGCTTGCAGGTCTTTTAACTGTCGCATACCAATGTTCTTTACAAGCTTTACAAAAGTACATTTAGTCAATGCCTTAGTAAAAAGATCAGCTAAGTTGTTGCATGACTGGATCTGTCGAACTTCAATCTGCTTGTCGTTCTTCTGCTCGTGCGTCCAGAAAAACTTGGGAGAAATGTGCTTTGTCCTGTCGCCTTTGATGTAGACCTTCTGAAGCTGAGCAATGCACGCGACGTTGTCTTTGAATAGGGCAGTAGGCTCCAGATCACCGGTCTTCAGGCCAGTGGATTGGAGGATGTGTTGGACGACGGAGCGTAGCCAAAAACATTCTCTGCTCGCTTCATGGATCGCGATGAGCTCTGCATGGTTGGAAGATGTAGCAGTAGTGGTTTGTTTTACCGATCTCCAGGAGATAGCAGTTCCTCTGTAGGTAAATACAAAACCAGTCTGTGATTTTGCCGTATGCGGATCTGAAAGATAGCCTGCATCGGCATAACCAAGTAACTGGGAGGAGGCACCTCTCTGGTAGTAAAGTCCAAGGTCTACGGAACCCTGGAGGTATCGCAGAAGATGCTTTACTCCATTCCAGTGGCGCTTTGTAGGCGCTGCACTGTGTCTGGCTAGGAGATTGACTGCAAACACTATATCGGGACGCGTGCAGTTAGCCAGATAGAGAAGTGCACCAATGGCACTTAGGTAGGGTACTTCTGGACCCAGTATCTCCTCCCCCTATTCCAGAGGCCGGAAGGGGTCCTTTTGTACGTCTAATGATCTCACGACCATAGGGGTACATAAAGGATGACATTTATCCATTTGAAACTTATTTAAAAGCTTCCTGGTATAATTGGATTGATGTAGAAGGATTCCACCTTGTAGGTGTTCAATCTGCAAGCTAAGGCAATACTTCATTTTGCCTAGGTCTTTCATTTCAAAAGTGTGCTTTAGCCTTGCAGATATCTCATTAATCTCTGCTGGAGAGCCTATGAGATTTAAGTCATCAACGTAAACTGCTATGATGACGAATCCTTTTCCCGTTCTTTTGATAAAGATGCACAGGCAGACTTCGTAATTAGTGAATCCTTGCTGTGCAAGGAAATCACTTAGTCTGTTATACCACATTTTGCCCGACTGTTTTAGTCCATACAAGGATCTATGTAGTCTAACAGAGAATACGTCCCAGTTATCTCTTTCATCTCTGTGGGTCAGTTAAACCCATCTGGTAGTTTCATATAGATCTTTTTATCTAAATCACCATAAAGATATGCAGTCACAACGTCCATGAGCTGCATTTCTAGGCTTGCCAGAGATGATAGGCTTATTAAGAATCTGAATGTATTAGCGTGCATTACCGGGGAGTATGTATCTTCATAATCGATACCCGGTCTTTGGGAAAAACCCTTTGCTACAAGACGCGCCTTGTAGCGGACGATCAGATTTTCTTCATTTCTTTTTCTAATGAAAACCCACTTATATCACATAGGTCTAACACCTACTGGTGTTTGGACTACAGGTCCAAAGACTTTGCGTTTCGAGAGTGAGTCCAGCTCTGCTCTTATCGCCTCATCCCACTTTGGCCAATCATATCTGCATTTACAATCCGCTAGAGAAAGTGGTTCGACGTCATCGCCGTATTCAGCGACGTGAACGGCAATAGTGAACGCAAAATCGTCGTCGACGACTGTGCTATGTCGGTCCAGTTCCTCCCCAGTACGTACAAAGTTTAATGATGTTTCTCCTAATGTTTCCTCTGCGGGGGAAATTAGGAGGGGAGAGGTAGCTGTCCTGAGCTCAGTATCCTGTGGAGGGATAATCTTATTTTCACCAGGAATCTTCCTCTTTCGAGGAACTTTATCTTTTGAACCTGGTGGCCGTCCTCTTTTCAATTGAGGTACAACCATTTCTGCTGCGGGTGGATTGCATCCATTTATAGGGATGTCAATCCTAGCTGGAGTGTTAGCAGCAGGGACGTGTGAACGGACAATCTTCTGGTTGTCCGTGAATTTATCCAGCAATTGGTGTACTGTATTCTGGATGTGAAGGATCTTCAGGATCTCATCTTCACACAGATTTGTACGCGGATCATAAAAGGACAAAGACTTATTTTCCCAATTAATGGTCTCCGAAGCTTCAGGCTTCTTGAAATGTTTGCCCAAATTTGGAAAAGTTTTCTCATCGAATTCCCAATCAGCAAGACGTGCCTTAAATACGTCCCCCGTTAGGGGTTCTAGGTATCTAATAATCGAGGGTGAATCAAATCCAATATAGATTCCTAGACGACGTTGAGGACCCATTTTGGTCCTCTGAGGTGGTGCTATTGGAACATAGACCGCACAACCAAATATTCTCAAATGAGATATATGTGGAGTTGAGCCGTATGCTAGTTGCATCGGGGATAATGTATTGCCTCCAGAGGGGCGTATCATGATAAGAGATGCGGCATGCAGAATAGCATGCCCCCAAGCATCCACCGGCAATTGGGATTGCATAAGCAATGGACGTGCAATCCATTGGAGTCTCTTTATAAGAGACTCTGCTAATCCATTCTGGGTGTGAACATGAGCTACTGGATGTTCAACTTCTATACCTGTTGCCTGGCAATAGTCTTCGAAGACTTGAGATGTGAATTCACCCGCATTATCAAGACGTAGTTTCTTGATATGGTTATCGGGGAAATGAGCACGCAACCTAATTATCTGTGCCAACAGCTTTGGAAAAGCTAGGTTACGTGTGGACAAGAGGCACACATAAGACCATTTTGTGGATGCATCTATTAGTACCATGAAGTACCGAAATGGGCCACTTGCGGGGTGAATAGGCCCGCAAATGTCACCATGTATCCTCTCAAGGAAGCCAGGAGACTCTAAACACACTTTTAGGGGCGATGGTCTCGTTATTAGTTTCCCCTTGAAACAAGGGGGACAAGGAAATTCACCCTTCTGAAGAATCTTCTGGTTCTTCAAATCATGTCCGCGGGATTCAGATAAGATGCGTCGCATCAGAATGGATCCAGGGTGACCAAGTCTGTTATGCCATAGTTGAAATGGTGGCATTGGCTGGCACGTCTGGTGCTCAGTCATATTGGATTCAACTGGTTGAATGTATGTTTGGTAGAGACCCGACGGGAGTCCCTTAAATATTTCGCAGATGGTCTTCTGGCCATCTTTACGAAGAGTGACATACATGTATTCAACCTTATTTTCATCTCTAGTTTCTAAGTGATATCCGTTTAAACGGATGTCATTGAAGCTTATGAGATTTCTATTTGATCTTGGGGAAAATAGTGCATTATTGATTTTTAGTCGTGTGTTATTTGGGAGCAATAATATTGCATCACCAGATCCTTCGATTATTTTGGACAGTCCTGAAATTGTAATGACAAGACCGTCATATTTACTTATGCTATTGAAATAGCATTCATCGCGAAGGATAGTGTGCGTCGAGGCACTGTCCACTAGGCACTCATAAATCATCTATATAAGCAAAAAAAACGATAATTTATTGATGGAAATGTAAAATGCATACATTCAAAATAAAAGATCGTCTTTATTAAGCATACTAGAGATGAAGCTACAATTTATTCTTTGAAAAGCATAGATAAAGATAAGGCTCAATCGAGCAGGTCGTCATTTCCGAAATCCTTGGGAGTGAAATTCGTCGGATTTTCCACATTTGCCATGTTTGTTTCAGGCGGAGGCTTCTGGCTCGCCTGATACAGTTCCTGGAAGTGGCGAGGTGTACGACAGTTTCTGGACCAATGTCCAGTCATGCCACAACGATGACATTTGTCCTCCCATGTCTTCTTTGGATTTGACACTGTATCAGTGTTCTTACGTTTCCAAGTGAAGTTTTTCTTCCCTTTGTTATTCTTGCTTTGGGGAGGAGCATTGGCTGGTTTCATAGGGGCATTTCCTTTGTTCTTTCTGCCCCTCTTCTTGTTCTTCCACTTCGGGGGGTGAACACTGTGGGCTTCGGGAATAGGAGCTGAGCCTGCCGGGCGCTGGTTATGAGTGGCCAGTAAAAGGTCTCTATTCTGCTCTGCCCTCAGGAGGCAAGAGAGCAGGTCAGAGAACTTCGTGAAATTGCGTTCACGATACTGCTGCATGAGGATAGCATCTTTCTCGTGAAACGAGGTAAATGTCTTTTCCAACATGCGGTGCTCCGAGGCTTCTTCACCACACAACTTCAAGCGTGAGGTGATGTTGTGAAGTGCTGAGTTGTACTCAGCAACGGACTTGTAGTCCTGAAGTCAGAGGTTCTCCCACTCATAGCTGGCACGCAGGAGTATGACATCAATTTGATGTCTGTAGCGTGCCTCTAACGCTGTCCATAACTCCAGAGGGTCCTCTACCATCAAGTATTCGGCCTTCAGGGTCCGATCTATGTGTCGTCTGATATAGATAATGGCTTTCGCCTTATCCATGTCAGAGACAGTGGTAGAGGTACTGCCAGCTGAAGGGGCCGTTTCTGGGGCTTTGCTAGCAGATACATCGGATGCTGCGGGAGCCGATGATTGGGCCACTGCGGGGGCCAGGATGGAGTGCAGGAGCGCCATGGAGCGCAAGTGGAACTTCAGGTCCACTCGCCAGCTCAAGTAATTCTTGCCAGCTGCATCGAGCACCTCGAAATCGACGCCTGCCAATTTAGCCATTTTGTCTATGCAATTTAAAGATAAGCATGAATTAAAATAAATTCTACAATCTATGCATAAAGAAATTAATAAGTAAAAATGCGGGGATCGGCCAGATACCCAAAATAATACACAGTCCAAAGTCCGATTACAGTCCAAAGAAAAGAGAATGAAAAATACAACTTTGGAAACCCCGGTTGGGTCCCTATTTCTGCATCCGTCTTCTTATGCTGTTGCACCGAGTCTTGGCTATTTATACAATTTCCTCACTTACAAATTCTCTCAAAAAAAGAAAAAGTGCTGGAAATGTAAATAGGTATGCAATGGCCGATCCCGAAAGACACATTTTTACTTATTTTAAACATCCACGCAGTTTATATGCTACAGGCATAAATTAAACAACCACGCATATATCTCAAACACAAAAAATATGGAAAAGGTAAACTAGAAAATATAATTATCTCGTAGACCACGTGGAAACGTCATACACCGTTAGTTTAGTTAACTAACGGCAGAGCGGTCTCAGGATCTCTGAGATGATTATATTTTTTTTAAAAAAATTCTAGTAAACCATACATAATAATTTGCAAGAGAGATGTTTAAATAAATAGAGGAACATATAAATGTAATTATTGATTTTACAAAGTTTTTCTCATAAATTTCAATTTGCAAATTTAATTCTTCTTTAAAATTATGAAGAAGCCGAATTTGTGTAGAATTTTGGGGCTTCGGGCCAAAAATTATTTTTAGTATAAGTGCTTGTGGCCCGTTCCGCAGTTCTGCAAAGTTGTTTGCAGCAATTATTATGGCTTCGGGCCAAAAATAAGCTATTAGCCTCGGGCTCGGGTCTCGGGCTCGGCCTCGGGTCTCGGGCTCGGCCTCGGCCGCGGGCCTCAGGCTCGGCCTTGGGTCTCGGGCTCGGCCTCGGCCTCGGGCCGCCCCCTGCAGCGGGGGGTGGCGGCGCGGAAGGCCCCCCAGCTGCAGGGGGGATCGGCCTCGGGCGGCCCCCCTGCAGCGGGGGCCGGCGGCGCGGAAGGCCCCCCCGCTGCAGGGGGGATCGGCCTCGGGCCGCCCCCCTGCAGCGGGGGGCGGCGGCGCGGAAGGCCCCCCCCGCTGTAGGGGGGATCGGCCTCGGGCCGCCCCCCTGCAGCGGGGGGCAGCGGTGCGGAAAGTCCCCCCCTCTACAGGGGGGATCGTGGTCGGCGTTGTGGGAAGGCCCCCTCCTCCGTCAGGGGGGAGGGGAGGATTTCATTTCTGTTCTTCTTCCCATCGAAGAATTTTAATGGCAAAAGGAAAAAAAATTTCAGAGAAAAAAAACTTTGTAAAGGGGATAAATTTTTTTTTCTTCTTTTATTAGACTAATATTTTTTTTACTTGTATATTAAAACAATGTAAAAATTATGTAGTCTAATTTTATCTACAGGATTATAGGGTTTTACCTCTAGATCAATGATCTAGGGAAGAACACGACGATGATCCGTAGAAATAATAATCCAAGCTCCCGAACGCTTTGAGGATGCCGCAACGCTCCAACGAACCGCCGCAGCAACGTTAGATTCCTTGCGCGTAGGGATGAATTTAGATGAAGATTTTTGTTCAAGAATGGAGAACACGTGCTGATAATGTGTTGGATGAAAATAAACTCAAGAGAGAGAGAGAGAGAGAGAGAGAGAGAGAGAGAGAGAGATCATTTCATTGCTAAGAATGAGTAACCATAGCTAAGAGCCATGGTGCTCTATTTATTTATCTCATAGTGGGGAGGCCAAAAGCCTCTAGTAGACCAAGGGTCCCCATTACTCTAAGTAATTGGGGACCTAATGAATGGGTAATGAAGGAGGGGAGGCCAAAGGCCTCCCTCATTTATAACAAAGTGGTTTATCACCGCCCAATTAGGGGGCTATAAGCCCACTACCAATAAGTGCACACATGTCTAGGTGGCACAATAGGCCCAATAAAACCTGAAGTGCATGTTTGTGAAATTGAATTTTCTATATAGGTAATGTGGGCTCATTCTTATTTTCAACACATTCTGTCATTTTATATTTTATCATCTCTTCTTTAGGTTCTCATTTAAACGTCTAAAGAGCTAAAACATGGCATCTACTCGGGTTCAACTCGCTAATGCTCTTGGCTGGTATGGTACAGATTACGCGACTGTACATAAACAGGTCGAGAGAGAATCATCAAAAAGAAAACAAAAGAAAAAAAGGGGGAAAAGAACGGAAGTAATAAGCAAAGAGCAGATAATGGGCTTGGCAATCGGCATGTAAACAGTTATGGGGACAATGAATTTTTAAACGGGCATGGATTTTGCGGTGTTCTGGACCCGTCCAAGATCCGACGCTCCATCACGGGGTGGATGGGGATGTTGATATTTGCGGTTGACCCCGTGGGATCCTGAAGTGGCATGGGGGGATATTTTTTGTTATTTGCCGAAAAGAGCTGCATGGATTCGAAAAAACTGTAAAAGCTGCCGAAAATTGAATCTTTTAACAAACTAAATCCTGCGTTACTTTAGCATGCCAATCCGCACGCTTGTCTTTTAGTCCTCCGCCCAACACACAGACACACAATTTCCACCTCAAAGCAATCAGTCAGAAGCTGACAAAAGTCTCATGCCCAAAGCCAGAACCCCAATCTTGTAACGAACATGCAAAATGGGGCCCAAGTAAATAACATGTAAAATTAACAAGGATTGCTGCTAGAGAGTTGCTATGCACACCTACATAATTGATTCATGTTCAGTCCATTTTATTTATCTACAACTATTCCATTCAAAACTAACAACTTTGCCATTAAATTTTTTTAATACCTTTTTTGCCCTTCTCTCCTCTGTCCTTCCTCATCTCCTTTTCATTTTCTTATCGGCCTCCACGGCCTCCCCGCGGCCCCAACGGTCACTGCCTCTCTCGACTTCTCATCTTTCTCACTTTCCCTCTCTCCTACTCTTTCTCCTTCCCTTTTCCTTCATCTACTCTTCGAGGTGGAGACGGCTTCAACGATGGAAAAGGAGATGGGGAGCGAAAGGAATTGTAGGGAGATTGGAGGGGGATATGAAGAGGAGAGGTTGGCAGAGGCAACGAGGTTGAGACTGCGATAGCGGCGTAGACTTGGGAGGAGGAGGAAACGGAGAGTGGATGAAAATGATACGGTAATTTGAGAATATATGTGTTTAAAGTAAAAAAACTTAAAATTTTAAAATAATTTTTTTATCCATCGGAAAGAAGAAAAACATGGGTCCTAAAACACGGGTACACCCACCCCGATCGCCTAAACCCGAACATGGAGCAGCCATGTATCCATCAGAACACTAAAAGCTGGAAAATAAAGAAAAATAAAAAGAGAATAATGAATAGTGTGATTCGAAGCCGGGCCTCCATCGAGACAGTCGGATGATTAAACCACTGGGATGATCACCAGAGCTCAATTTTTAAAATATTAGGTGTGTGTAAAGTAGTGTATATAATTTATCGTGATGCTAGCCATGTAATATAAAATGCTAAAGATATTACATTTTATTTACAAGTTTACCATTATCTTAATACCTAGTCTATCATTAAGTGAAATTCCATTTTACAGTTTTTCTCTCTTCCCTACCTTACACATGTCCTCCATCAATGACCCCAACGGACCGCTGCCTCATCCTGTCGACAATGTTACCTACCTCCTCTTCTCATCAATTTTTACCTATTTGGATTGAATTGAACTTGTTGGGATTAATTGAATTTTTTGGGTTTAATTGCGAGAGGAGGATGCTAAGAAGTGGATGCGATGGACAACATGAAGGAGGAAGATGGGGAGGAGGAAGAGGTTGACAAAAAGATGGATAAAACAAGAATTTTGAAAGAAAGTATCATATGTTTAGCAATATTTTAAAATTTATGTAATATACTTAGCAATTTAATATCTGCCAGAAAAAACGTGTAATGTGAATAGCAGCACCAAATAACAAGATCTGTCCCCTCTTACAAGTTACAAGTAACTACCCCCAAAATCAAAAAACACACCAAAAGCCGGAATAAAAGGGAGACTAAGATTAAAAACATAAACTCCTTAAATAAATAATTAATAATAATAATATCACCCCACTACCACAGCAAATACCACATAAATTAAAAAAAAGTTCAATTAAGTGAACCCAAAGCATCAACAAGTACCGTACCAACAAAAAAAACAAAACCATAACCTAAGGGAGGAGATCCACCTCGAACCCTCCTCTCTCTCTCTCTCTCCCCCTCCCCCTCCCCCTCCCATCTCCCTATTTCTTTCCATCATCATCATCGGCTTCTTTCTCTTCCCCCCAATCTCCCAACTAAGAATCAAAATCAACTTAAAAAGGAAAAAAGAAGAATAAATTAAAAAAATTCATACTTGGGTGGAGATGAGAGAGGAGGCAGCAGCAACAGCAGCAGATGAGCCCAGCTGGTTCGCTCGATGGGAGGAGGAGCTGCCGTCTCCCGAAGAGTTAATGCCCCTTTCTCAAACCCTCATCACCCCCGACCTCGCTCTCGCCTTCGATATTCCCACCCCCAATAACACCAACCACAACCCCACCAATTCCAATTCTGTTTCCAATCCTGCCCCTCCTCCTCCTCCTCCTCTCCATCATCATCTCCACCACCACCATCTCCCTCCTCCCGGCCTTCAATCCGATTTCGACTCCGCCGATCTCGGCAGCAGCGGCCCCGGCGCCAGCGCCACCAACGGCGGCGACGAGCCCGCCCGGACCCTCAAGAGACCCCGCCTCGTCTGGACCCCTCAGCTCCACAAGAGATTCGTCGACGCTGTGGCCCACCTCGGGATCAAGAACGCCGTCCCCAAGACTATAATGCAGCTCATGAGCGTCGACGGCCTCACCCGCGAGAACGTCGCCAGCCATCTTCAGAAGTACCGGCTCTACCTGAAGCGCATGCAGGGGCTCAGCTCCTCTAGCGGTGGCGGGGCCGGACGAGGGTCACCCGGGCCGATGTCTGCCGCCGATGCCGCCACGGACCAGCTGTTCGCTAGCGGGCCCATCCCCCACCACTTCCTGAACGGGGGTGGGCCCGGTGGTCCTGGGCATGGAACGGAATCCTACGTTCCCTTCGTGCCCATGGCTGCGCTGCAGCACCATCAGCAGATGGCCGCCGCCGCGGCTGCCGCTCAGCAGCAGTACTACCATCAGAGACAGCATCATCATCATCAGCTGGGGCATTTTGGGTCCTCGACAGCAGCTGGAAATGGGAGTGGAGGAGTGGGAGGAGGATTTGATCATAGGTTTTTGACCCGGGCCACGACGCAGGCTGGATTCCATCGGTTTGGACTGGGCGGACCATTGCATAGTGTTGTGCAGCCTGTGGCTCAGGCTCCCGTGATTGCTGCTTTATATTCAGATGATTTGGAGGAAAGGGGAAGGGGAGGGGGAGGGAGTAGGAAAGTGCTGACCCTTTTTCCCACTGGTGAGGATTGAATCAGGGTAGCAAAAATTTTGATTCAGGTAATCTTTAATGTGACAGCCATCACCACCACTTCCATTGCCGATGTAGTAGTAGTAGCAGTTGTTGTTGTTAGCAATTCTTAGTAGTCAAGTATGTTACATGGGTTATTAGGAGATTAAGTAATAGAGACTGGATGGAATAAGCTATATGAATGGATTCTGAAGTTTCTTGCCAAATGATGCCGAGGTTCTCGTGTTATGGCTCTACTTGTATGACCCGCTGCTGCGTGATGAAGGCGATTATTTATGGTTTAAGAATGACCATTGTAGAGTTGTAGGAGGAGCCCTTGGAATTATTCTATTCTTGAGATAATGCAGAATAATTGAGATGGGAAGTTTGGGGGAAAATAATCTCATAGAGATTGATAAATATATTGGCCGGTTACATTGTTGGCACTTTGATTCTTAGGCCTCTGCTTCAGAAAATGGGAGCTTGTTGTAAGAGTGATTGCAGAGTTTTACAAATTTTTTCCTTTTCTAGATTAAATTTGTCTCGTTTTTTCTAGCATGTATGTCTGGGTTCGCTAGGATTTGTTGTGTTGCTGCGGTGGAAGAGGACATAAGTTGGGGGGTTCGTGGTAAATCCTCGCTGAGCCAGTTGTGTGCAGACCATTGAGGGTCAAGGAGGTATGTTAGAAAATGTTGTTGGAATACTAATGTATACGTATGCTCTTTTAATGAATCTAAAATTTCTGAAATACATGGGATGCACATTATTTCCTCCAAGATAGCAGTTCCCTTTTCAATGGACATAACATTGGTTTATTTATTTAATTGTTATATTTATCCACACCATCTGAACCAATGAATCAGCTGTTTCTATATCATATGGGTTAGAACTTTACATTTTGCACAATCGTATCCAAATTTGAGTGCTTACTGTGTCGGCTCAAGTACTAAATTTTTTGCTGCAATTTGCTTTATCATCTGGAACGACATTCTTCCGCATAACATTGTGTCTGTTGGATGCTATACTTGGTATATAATGTTGCTGATGATTTATGTTCAATTTGTGTTATATACATCATTCCTTTTGTGCTGTACGATAGCATTGCTGGTATAGTCTTCATCATGATATGATTTATGATACTTGCATATCTCTTTGCTAATTTGGCTGAATCAGATGCACCATAACTTTCTTTAACTAATATTGAAGTTAATATATGGCACTATTTGTTTGCTTCGGATTTGATTCTTGAGATGTGCATTGACATACAAGCACACGTGATTATACTTTGTGTATGCCCGCATGGAAAATCCCTTAGCAATCTTCATTTGAGTGTTGCCATTATTTAGAAGATTAATGTATATTAGCAGTTGATGTTATATTACAGAAGTTGATTGGGATTGCTTCTATGTTTCTTGGGTATGTTTAATTAAAATCTGGGTAAATTGCAAAATCTAACATTGTTCTATTGGTACCTGGATACTAATAACTCCTTAATCTAAACGATTAGCAGAAACTAGCAGAAACTATCATTAAAAAGGGATATCAGTGCCCCCATGCCAATAATACAGAGGTAGTTTTTCCTATTTTCACGAGTGGTTTATATTAATTTCATAGATTAAGGGTATTAGTACTATTATGCCAATATAATAGGGATAGTTTTTGCAATTTGCCCTAATAATTAGATCATATTGTAGTCATAAGAGACGCTGAGAAATTTCCAGAACAAATTTGTTGGGTGGTGTTGTTTCTATTGTTTAAAGGCGACAAACAAGCACATATATAACATGTTCAGAGGTTGAGAAGAGGTTGAGAAGAGACGAAAGTTTAGCATTGTATGTGGCCATCAAGTACATTAAAAAACTGTAAGATTGGTTATTTCAAAAATGTTGGGAATTAATAAGGGTTATGTGTATAACAATAATTTGAGATGGAAGTCAGTAAGTCAAGATCAGAAATGATTATTTAGTACAGTAGAAGCAGGCTAGGTATGGCACTGTTACATATTTAAATGGGATAAGCTGTCTTAGCAGTTTGTTCATGAGAAATGCATGCGTAGACACTCACAGGAGAGTAATATTGAATGGTGGTTGAATAGTTGAAAGAGAGAAAAATTTTTATTAATGGGAGGTAATGAGATTTGATATTTGGGGACCTTCCATGTGACTAGAGCTCAGTATGGGAGCTCTAGTCACAGCTAATTTTGGAAGTAGTTTCTGTTTATGTGCCACTGGTTGCCAGAGGCAGTTACTGAAACAATGATGGATTCTGATTTACTTGAAATCTATTTTGTTTTTCTACTTGGCTCGATAAAACACATGATAAAGGAGGAATGCTTTTCCTTAATCATTCAAACTTACTTCGGTTCTCAGATCATCTTTTTTGTTATGTTCTTTGCATGTTCGTAGTATATTAGTCCCAGATAAGAGAAGATATTCATACATTGAAGTGTCACATAAACATGAAATGGTATTCAAGGCATGAAATTTACTTTACAGTTTTGTCAGATACATTTCACTTGGAGGATAAATGTTAAAGAGAGCCTCATCATGGTCGTACCTTCGCCAATGCTGAACTTCATTGAAGCGTAGATTAGTGTGAGTAAGCTGCTGGGTTCAATCTTCTTTGTTACCAAGAAAGTTAAGACAACCTTTCGCATGACAGAGGAACTTGGAAGGTCAAAGTACTTAAAATTTTGTTCATAAACTTCTTATCCCTGATGTGTTCCACAAAGGAGGATTAGAGGGGATGCAATATTACAAGAAAAAGGATGATGATGTTTGGAACAAGTTTTGTAGAGAAATGATGACACTGATCATACAATCAATCTAGTTAAGCACATGTGATTAAACATAAAGATGGCCTCAATAAGCTGAGTTTTATGGATATGCAGTGTACATTATTGTGCAGTGTAGTTCTCTAGGTCTCTGATAAGATTAGAATTTGAAGGAAACCTAGAAAACAAATAAGACCATAATGAAGATAAGGGGGGAGGAAAGGGATATGCTTTTGATATCAAGTTGCTGGATTTAAAAAATGGAGGGGGTTTAGGTGCTTATGTTTGGTAACTGTTTGGTAGGTCTGTTCCCCATTTCTTTACAAGCCTTAAACATTGTTTATTAGAGTTTAATTAACCGGGTTGATTTTCTTATATGAACCATTGCACTGCACTATGCTAGGAAAGAAGACTGATGAAGTATCTTCTCTTGCTACTGAATATAAGTGCCTGTCGAAATTTGGATATGGCACGTACGCTCGCACCTGATGCTCTTATTATTTAAACATTTGGTGCTTTCCCTTGCCAACCTCTCCGTGTTGTGTGTTACTCTCTATATCATTGAGCTAAGGTATATGATATTTTAGATACCGAAGACACTAAGTGGATCAGGAAAAGGTCTTCAAATGAAAGTTTAATTACTAGAACGGAGTTTAACCAGACAACTCCTTGTTCCCGAAACGAGTTTATCTACAATAAACTATATAGGAGAATGTTGGTGATAAATGTACGTCTCCTTCTCTTGTTATTTTTTTATTTTTGAATTTGGGGAGAGAAATAGAGCAATGTTGGTTTCCAATGTTCAAATCCTAGACACTCACATGCCATATTGGTCTCAAGTTCATCATATTTATCTGGAAATGCCTTCACTTACTGTTCTTATTATGGCAGAGCAGTATGTAAACTCTGAAGCCATGATCTCTTGGTTAGTTTTGTTCTTTGCTTTAATGTCATCATGGTGCATACATCTTATTTTCAGACCAGAAGTAAGATCCATACTGGTCTATGTTGCATAAATTTCTTTGCAGCTACTCTGAAATGAATGTTTTTAAGAACTTCGGTTGATGCATGAAGACTTCCATGGTTCAATTACACACCCCAGCTTTCCAGGTAATGTAATGTTGCACTGGCCAGTTCTTCACTGCAACAGATTGCTATGAATGGTAAAAGCCGAAGAAATTTCTTTGTTTCTCTCATAGGTTTGCTAATTGTTGTTGCTTTCTGCAAATTTGTCATCGGGAATGTTCTCACTGTTTCTTGTTCTCACGTCCTGTTTCTCTTTCAATGGAAGGATCAACTACATGTGCATGTGGGTTGGATATCTTACAGTCTGTCATTTGATGGAAACAATTAATATATAATTTCCAATTTAGGTGATCCATCATTACATGCACCCCTATTTCTAGGGGTGCATGTAGCAATTCTCCAATTAATTCTCGCTGTTTTGGTGGGTCGATATGCTTGTCATTATTGATGATGGGGACGTCTAGATCCTTATCTGTAGTCCTGTGATGTATCGAGATCTATTTTTTTATCATTTACAAAAACTATGTTCACATGTTGGTACCAGGAGAACCATCTATGATCTGAAGACCTTCATTAACAAGTCTTTCTTTTAATGTATGGATGGTGCTGTTGACTTGTCTTGTTCTACAGCAAGTTTGCTTACAATATTCCTTTCCTAATTGCTTAGAAATAGAATGTGCTATTTGTTACTTTAGCAGAAGAGGATCCATGCAGTCGACCCTCAAACATGATACAGATAGCGATGTTTTTTTTAGTTTATTAGGTTTTGGGCCTACCATCTCCATCTGCATCTGCATCTGCATCTTTCTCAGTTCGTGGGCCTAATTTGTTATGGCAGGCCTAATACCATGCATACAAAAACCAAATATCTATTCTATAAACGAGGGAATTACAAAAAAAGAAGGTAAATGACAAGAATCTATATTACATTTGACAAGGTTGTCCTATGCGGCATCCATCCCCACCTTTGATCTACCCAAGACAAAAGGGCTGATAGAGTGGTGGTGGGGATTTGTCGACCTCATCACCCATTTTTCCTTTTGCAAGAAAGCCCCCCACTTTGTCCTATTTACCCCTTGACACTCCCAACACAACCATCGAATTTTTTTTACCCCCTGAATTTTTTTTGCCTGTGCACCCATGCACGGGGTATTTTTTAGTGTATCTATAAATGAGGGGATTACAAAAGTGACATTGTCTTATTAGGACATTGAGGTTTATAGAGATGTGGCATATGCTTGGATACCTCATCATGATGGGGCACACTTGGGGGTGTGGGTGTGCGAGAGTGTGTTTTGGTGTGAGGAAGTGAAGAGCCCGAACAAAAGCCACCGTTCTTCCTATTATTTGCAAGATTGACATTCTTGCTCTTTTTTCGGTTGTACACGTTCACCGCACTTTGTGTGTGCGGTTTTTGTTGGGTCGCCGTGCACTATATGTATGTGTAATTTCTAGTTCTAATGTAAAGGCCAGCCTGGAAATGGGACCTGATTCTGGATCAGGATGACAATGCGCAAGGTACAAAGCATGAAACTCAACAGGAATATCTTATAGCTGATGTCTTTTTGATAATCGACGGAAATATGCCTGGATCCGTCCAAACTGAATCCATGCTGGTACTTGGGAGCCACTCACACGCACACACACTAAAAATGCCTTGTGTAAATGTCCCACTTATTTGTTTGTTCTTTGTTTCCTGCTCCATTTCCTTTTGTTATTCATTTATTCTTGTTTGGTTGGCATCTCCTCAGAGATGACAGACAGGACATAGCTTTGTCACCATGCGTGCATGTGGGGTTGATTGAGCCGAGATGCAGGACAAAAACAGCCGCATCCGCAGCCGGCAGTAGCCAAGCATCACTCATTAATCTGAGCTGATGAAATCCCAAGATAATTGCTACATACACCCTTATAAATACGGGTGTATGTAATGATTATGGTCAAAAAAGGCAAAAACAAGGAGAAGATGTTTTGAAATGAAAAGATGATGGAAGACAATTTCTATTTTTGACACTCAATCATCACATACATCCCTATCATAGAGGAATCCCAAAATGCCTAGCTATGAGAACTTTGTCTCTTATCTCATCCAGCTGTTGGTGATCAGCCAATTATTGGACCATCCCTCCTAATTTCCGTACACTGACATGATAAGATTGCGTCCTTGAAACAGAGCTGGTGCTTGATGTCAGTCACAGTAAATCAAGTAGCAGCTGAAATGTTCAGATTATTAAGTTCTAGTATAAATCTAGGGCTGCATCGGAATTTTGATTTTTCTTTTCCTTTTCTTTTTAATTTTAGCACATATTTGAAAATAACAATATTTTAGAGCAATTTTAAATCGATCTGGTTGTTTGGTTGGACAAGTTATCTTAGTCAAAGCAAAAAAAAGCTCATGTATAATTCCAAATAAACATTTTTATGATCCTGATTTTAAAATACAGTTCATCACAAACTATTTATGTCAAATTTGTACAAAATCATATATATTTTTGGTTTTGCTTCGAGGTCGAAACTCACCCTAGATGTTATTTATCTCTAATGCCTTTCATAAACACGGAACTACTATCAAAACTTGATTTTTATAACCTAATTGTGAAGAATAAGTATCATTAACATTTGGTTTCTAATACACCTCTTGAGCAATTGCTCCTAGTAATCTATTATACAATTCATGAAGTTTGTCCCACGTAGCATTTTTGTCCCACGTGGCAGTTTTGTCCCAGTCATATTTTTGGTTGCTGACTGGGACGCCACGTGGAGTTTCGGTTGGGGTTTTGGTGATTTTTTTTGCTTTTTAGTTCCTGATTTTCATCTTTTTATCACTGACCCTTCTCTACACACACCCACGCTTTTTTCATTTTGGCGATCGCTTATCTCCGCATTTGCGCCCGGGCGACTACTGCCTCCGTGCCCTCCGGGCACAGGTCATGACTAGTATTATTTTATACGAAAAGGCCACCGAACCTATGGAAGAGGCCTGCTCAATAGGCCGCCTTTATGGCCCAGAAGCGATGGGTGGCCCATTAAACAAGAGGTCCATTTAATGGGCTGTCCCTACGGGTTATAGGTCGTCACTATGGCCCACAAGCAGCTGGCCCATCTTTAGAGTGAGCTTACCAAAATGCCCTCGTCATGTTCTATAACACTAATATTATAATTTATAAGAGGTAAAATTCACCTTTTACTCGTTGCATTCCATCAACTCTACCAATTACTTAGAACCAACTTGGGCTTTTGAGGAGGCAATCAGATTTCCCAAACATCGTGCTCTATTGGTGATGAGTGTTTATTTTACTCATTTTAGTATATTTTACTCATGAATTTTATTTCATAAAATCATATCTTATACGTATTTTCATCCACTTTTTGTCTCCTTTTACTTTTGAGCTTCTTCTATGCTTTCCAAGTGAAAACGATGCAATTTGGGACCTTGGAGCAATAACAGGAGCGTAGACGATCGAGGAAACAAAGAGAATCAATTACTAAAAAGGAGTGAAAAGAACGCTGCACACGGTCGGGTGTGACACTTCACACGAACGTGTCAACCCGACTGCAAAAGAAAATAAGATAACACACTGTCACGCCTCGCTTCCCAAGTATGAAAGGCGAGACGTGAAGTGGTCTGCTCAGACTTGGAGCTGTGAAGCTACAGTCTGATAAGCGTCTGGTAATTTAATCCATTAGCAGGTTCTTTGCATTACGACACAACAAAAAAATAATAAAGAAGGGTAGACGATTAAAATTATCCAACATTCAACATCCACAGATTTTTTTCCAACATACATGGATAGTCATAACGAAAATTACAGAGTCTAAAAAGAAGGCCTAAGCATGGCCGAAACTAAAACAAATAATGGTGCTACGCACCGAACAACCTAACAGCAGCTACTAGTAAAGTAAACAACATATGAGTGAAAGTCACCAGCTGAGACTAATGGTAGAACTCCGGTGTCTTCGAACTGAACGTAAGCAAACTGTCGTCCTCGGTACTAACTCAGGCTCAAAACCTGACATGTGACACCTAAAGAGAAAAGGGCACATGTTAGCAAAAATCTACAAAGAGGGAAAATGAGACTTTTGTGCAAGGAAACGTAAAGTGTAAAGAATGCAACTTCGCAGTTTAAAAGGAGATGACATAGCATATTAATTCAATGAATGCAGCAGTTAAAATGAGATGACATGTCATATTATTTCAATGAATGCAACAGTTAAAAAAACATGACACTTGCATTGCACGACACGTCGTAGCAAGAGCTACAAAACAATGTTCACGATTTCATGATTAACTTGTATTCACGATGTTCACAGGGTTTACGCCTTTTGGCTAAAGTGACTGTACGAGCACACTTCTATGCTCAAGTGATCGCTTAACCATACCTCTCCACGTGTATTGTGTAGGATCTGGATCGTAGCCTAGAGGGGGGGGGGGGGTGAATAGGCTATTAAAAATATTCATGCAACCCACGAACAAACACACGCAGTTAAAAGCACATGCAGAGTAAATAGAATGCAAACACAGTGTACGCACAAATATACCCTGGTTCGGTCATCCCCACGACCTACTCCAGCCCCCGAAAGCAAATACTAGATAGATGTGTAATCCTGTACAGCTACAATGAGTCAAGATCCCAAATCTACTCTCACCTAGCTCGTACGCACACCACGTGCTCTACACACTCAATCTAGTCAGATGCTCTCCCTCCGTGACGACTCCCAAAGTCGTCAGGTCCCTAAAAAGTAACACAGAAGGTAAAATTTCCCCTACAAAGATCGCTACTACTACACACAAGAATATACTAATAGAGTTCAGAAATGCTTAGTATGTAGACGTAGTCGTCTCTGTCGTTCGGCGTGGGTCAGATCTGAATCTGACGTGATGTAGTCGTCCTCACAAGTCGTGCAACTCAAGTTGCGGCTTTGGCTCCTCCTAGATGATTGCGGCTTGTCCCCTCTTCAGATGTTGGCTGTCAAAGGTTGAGGGTCAAAGTGTGCAGCAAGACTTAATGATGATGCATCCAGAAATTTCGGCCTCAGTTGTAAAAATGTGATTGGCTGAAGATGGAGAGCTCTTGGGGACTTGCACGTGTAGAGGCCGGCCCTATTGACTTTTTTTGTTTTTATGCGTTCGTTCCCCATTGATTGCATGGGCTTGCAAACTTGCGGTAGGACTTGGGGCTTGTAAACTTTCGGCTGCCCTGCAAAAACAACAAAAAATAATAATCAAAAGTTAACTTTCATTGGTCCCCTCCCCTTTAGCATGATGTGCCCTCTCTCAGTGTTTTTTTTATTCGGCTCCCCTCCACAAAAATGCAAACACAACAATAATTCCCTTGATGATATGATGCGGCAATGGGAAGGGATAATTAAAAAAATCGGCCCTTAAAAAAATGTTGCTCCTCTTAATAATTCATGCAAGAGGCTCTGTTCTTTTTGATGTGCTGCTTCCCAAAACAAACAAAGCTGATCCCCTTAAAAAAACAAACACAAAGGAAATTGGTCGGCCTCCTTGAGCTTTGATTTTTGGATCCTCAACCATGCGCCCTGGGAAATTGAGAAAGAGAATAAATCCTGGGCTCTTGATTTTTTTTGATGAAACAAAAACAACAAACCCGGAAAGTTTCGCTGCCTCCAACAATTGCAAGCAAAACAAAAAAAATGAATGTCTATGCTCTTGAAGATTTGGTGCATTGGGTTTCAAGAAATTTCGGCAACCACCAATAAAAGATGGACAAAAAAATAAATCCCCTTTAAAAAATTTTATGATGATAATAAAACAAAAATCCTTTTTGACCGGCCTGACAATCACACACCCTCCCCCAAAAATAAATGAAGCTCTTGGAACTTGCAATATATAAAAATGCTATTGGGGAATTTTTGGTGGCCCTCTTCAAATATTTGTGCGGCTCTCAAGCCTCTCCCAAAATTTTTCAAGGAGCAGCTCTTCTAGGTTTTTGATTGGTTGCTATTTATAATTTTTGTGTGGCACTTTTTGGATTCTCCTCCCAAATTTTCGGCTAGCCTGGGGGATTCATTTTTTCATGAAAATTGCGGCTACTGAGCTTTCTTTTGAGGGGTTGCAACAAAACAAAAAACAAACCGGCCTCTTGGAGTTTCGAGGGTATTATTTTTTGCGGCCTGTGCATAAGAGGGAGTTTTATATTGGCACAACTAGGGAGAGTTTGGACTTGATACAGAATAGGATTAGGGTTTGATTCCAATAGATATGAGACAACTCAAGCTAGGTTCTCCCCTTTCTTCTTTTCACATTCTCCAAATCCTTCTGTGAATTAATCGCACGTTCGTCGTTCCTGAAACACTTTACACACACGTTATATAGTTCGCACACGTTTGTCATCATCAAACTAAAGTTCCTAGATCGTTGCGTCCAACATATTGAGCATTGGTTTCACCAACAACACTGCGCTCGCTTCTGGATCACGAGCGAGTAACTGTATTTGGTTTGGCATAGGGTTGTACCTGACAAGCAGGTGTCTAGCCTCAATCAATATGTAGGAGTCAAAATCCTACTCGCCTCAGCTTACAATTTAAAGTAGAGTGTGCTACACAATCATGATAGAGCAAGTTGATATGTGGAATGACATGGCAAGATGCATGAACATGGCAATAAGCAGTTAAAAGTGCGTACAGTTAATTTGAAAGTAAACGTGACATGCGGCATGAAATGATAGCATAGCAAGGGGGTCGGATCTAGCTTCGTTGTCAAGCTAGATCAAGTATGGGTGTCGGATCTAGCGTTGTTGTCAAGCTAGATCAAATATGGCGTTTATGCGACTATCATTTCACCGCCTAGTCTCTTTTACACAAAAATCATGGAATGGCCTAAACATGGTCTAACAATTTACTGTGCAAGTTTCACTTGCCTGAAAGAGACGTGCTGCAAGTCCCAATTCAACGGAGTCCAGAACTTCCTATGTGTCCCAAATCAAACATCCAACCTACAGTCCCATATTATTATCTTCAATTAGTGAATTAATCTAAATAATTAAATCACATGTTTTATCTTGTTAACATGCGGGTGTGGATTCCTACGGTTCAGGTATAGCTTAACACGACGCGAGAGCTACACTTACATCTGGTAGCGACGTCAGGGGTTGGATTCTGGTAGCAGGAGAGGTATGACGATGTCTACGGCTTGCGGCGACGACGGTGACCACGAACGACGATCAGCCGGGTAGCGACACGATCACCGAACATCGACGCAGAGGGGGAGGACAGCCGCACGACATTCTATGACGTCGGAAAAACGCGAACAACGGGCAGCGGGTTCCACAGCCTGAGGGGAGGCGCGGTAATGACAGTAAATAGGGGAGAGTGGCTGTTTTGTGGTGGCCGTGAGTTTCAATGAGGGGAACGACAGTATAGGTGGTGGTGCATGCGGAGGAGATGAGTGAAGTGAGGTTGCCGATTAACAAGGGGAGAGAGCAAGAAGCGGCAGTTTTAAGGGGTTTGCCGGTGGTTTAGGGGCTGGTCGGGCTGGTCGGCGGGTGGAGGTCGGACGGTCGGTGGCCTGGGGATGGCCGTGCGGCAGTTGGGGAGGCCGGACATTGGCTGGAGCTGGGTGGTTTAGGGGGGACTTATGCTGTCACGCCCCGCTTCCCTAAAATGGAGGTGAGACGTGAAAAGGTCCGCACGAGAGTGGAGCTGTGAAGCCCCAAACCCGATAAGCGTCAATAAAACATAAGCAGGTCCCTGTAACCACAAACGGAACAACAATAATAACACAAGGAGAGACAGAAATAAAATCTCATATCTCATAATTTGTCCAACATGAAAATTAAGTTCAACATCTAGAAAAGCCACCAGGCTAAAAGAAAGAGTCTAAAGGCCCAGAACAAGGCCAACAAAAGCAACAACGTAACAAAGTATAGGTGCTACGCACCGACAACAAAGCAGCAGTCTAAACAAAAAGGGAAAGCTCAACGAAGACACTAGGACTGGTCCCCAGTGTCCACGTACTCCTCGCCAAACACAGGCTCGGGCTCGGCGTCAGCAAACACCTCGTCCTCTACAATGTACTCAGGCTCAGGATCTAACATGTGTCACCCAAAAGAGTAAATGGGCACATGTTAGCAAGTCTAAAAGACTTGGGCAAGGAAACTGAAAGAAAGGCAAACTAACAACCTAGCAGTTATAGTATGCATGACATGGCAGTTATAACATGAGTGCACAAGCAAGACATGGTGAACCAATAAGTACAAGAGAACAATTATCGGGACAAGTCAAGAGTAGCCAAGCTACTAACAATCTCAATCTTTTCACTAGTCACGTTTCAAGTTGTTTGTAGATGTTTACGCCTTACAGCTGAACGGTTTGGCATTCACGCTGATTGGCCGCTTAACACTACCCCAGAACCCAGAGTTTACGCCTTACCACTGCAGTTGCTGATCGGGCAGACTCCCAGTTGATTGGCCGCTTAACTCTTACCCCCAATACCCACATGTGAACGAGCCAGGGTCCTTGCACACGAGCTCAGTAAATGAGCCAGGGTTGCCCCGCACAAGAGCTCGTTTCCTGTATCACAACCAGGAGCGTATTCCATTTGGCATAGGGGTGCACCTAGCCTCAATCATTTCACAAGATGTAGCGGAGCTACGCAATCACGGGAACACTTAAAGAATGCAATGACATGACAATTTGTTTGCGTGCCGTTAATGGAAGTTAAACATGACATGGTAATTGTGCAACATGATAAATGTCGGATCTAGCTTCGTTGTCAAGCTAGTTCCTAAATTTGCGCCTAGGCGAGTATCATTTCGTCGCCTAGTCTCTTTTACGCCTACAACAAGCAAATGGCCTAAGACATGGCCCAAAACCCTAAGTGGCAAGTTTCACTTGCCTAGCACCGAGGATGTCGATCAACGAGGGTTCGTCCCACGGACGCTAATCTACGAGGAAGTCGCTGTTATGGAGAAACAATCATCAAAACAACATTCATTTCATTAGGGTTTCACAAAAACACAACTGGTTATGAAAACATTAAGAGATCGATTATTACCCTATCGGAAACGGAAGAATGATGCCGAGCAACCACGACAACGGAAGAACGATCCGGCTCAAATCTGGAAATGAGGGAAAAATTTGGAGAAATAGGGTTGGATGTGGATTTTGGGGGTTTGATGAGATTTTGAGGAAGATGAGAGGTAGACTGTGTTAAGTGAGGGTTTGGATGATGGAGGATGAGCTTGGAATGAAGGTTTGAGGGTTTGGGGAAGATGAGAGCTCAATGGGGGAGAAATTAGGTTTAGAGTTGAAGAAGAAGAAGATGAAAATGTTTGGAGGGGTATTTATAGAGTTTGGTGGCGGCTAGGGCAAAACTAGGGTTTCCTGTACTGTTTAGTCGGTCAAAGAGCAACCACTGACCGACTAGTTTGGGAACTAGTCGGTCGGTTGACCAACGCAGACCGACTAAGTGTAAACAGTAACCCCTGACGAAAACCTGAACTAAGAGTTAGTCGGTCAAAGAACAACTACTGACCGACTAGTTTGACATCTAGTCGGTCGATGAACGTTCTTAGACCGACTAAAAGTGAACAGTACTCGACTGTACAGAAGAACTAAGAATTAGTCGGTCTGAGTACAAAACTTAACCGACTAGTTTAACAACTAGTCGGTCGAAAGATGAACTTAGACCGACTAAGAATGAACAGTAACTGGTACCAAAAAAATAGTTAATGAGTTAGTCGGTGAAAGAAGCATTGCTGATCGACTAGTTTGCAACCTAGTCGGTCAACCAACGTTCTTAGACCGACTAACGATAAACAGTAACTCCTGAGAAATTTACAAAGCCAACTAGTAGGTTCAAGAAGGTTTTCCGACCGACTGGATCGTCATCTAGTCGGTCGGTGCCCCTTCTTACACCGGCTAATGTGCACCAAAAGTTCCGAAATGGAGCGCGAAGCTCCGGGATCGATTCCTAAGACTCCTAGGCTTGATCTAACAATAAGATATGACCGATATGAAGCCCGTCACGAATGACTTACTCCAAAATCGATGATTCTAAGGAAGAAGCTAGAAAATCACGACGAAACGATCGAAAATGAAAGCTACGGAGACGAAAACCACACATAAGGAGAAAATCCACCAAAACATATAATATAATATAATAATCCAGATACAAGAAAACCAGTCGTTACATCCTCCCCAACTTAAGAAAAATTCTGTCCTCGGAATTTTCCTATACTCACGTGTCCAGGAACAAAAGTGGGAAACGCTCTCGCATCTCATCCTCATTCTCCCAAGTAGACTCTCCAGGCGAGCCGTGTCGCCACATCACCCTCACAAGTTTGACAACCTTGTTCCGAAGTGACTTCTGACGCCTGTCCAGAATCTGCACTGGCTGTTGGTCATATGTCATATCGGGGAGAACGGTAATCTCCGAGAAATCCACAGCATGAGATGGATCGCTAATGTATCGACGAAGCTGCGACACATGGAAAACATTGTGAACTCCCTCCAAAGATGGCGGCAAGGCTAAGCGGTAGGCTACATCGCCAACTCTCTCTAGAATGTCAAACGGTCCAATGTATCGCGGGCTCAACTTCCCTCGCTTCCCAAAGCGAATCACACCACAATTCGGGGAAATTCTCAGAAACACATGGTCTCCCGGCTGAAACTCCAAAGGACGACGTTTAGCATCCGCCCAATGCTTAAAACGGTCTTGAGCAATCCTCAACCTCTCCCGAATGTTCCTGACAACATCCACAATCTCCACAATCATCTCAGGTCCCAACAGCTCCCGATCACCAACGTCGTCCCAACTCAACGGCGATCGACATTTCCTCCCATAAAGAGCGGCGAAAGGCGCCATGCCAATACTCGCCTGGAAGTTGTTGTTGTAAGAAAACTCTACCAAATGTAGATGGTCCTCCCACGAACCCTTGAAATCCAACATGCACGCCCTTAGCATGTCCTTTAAGATCTGAATCGTCCTCTCGGACTGGCCATCCGTCTGTGGATGGTACGCCGTGCTGAAACTCAGACGCGTACCCAAACTCTTCTGTAAACTCTGCCAGAACTGAGATGTGAACCTCGTGTCTCTGTCTGACACGATACTCACGGGGACTCCGTGAAGTCGTACGAACTCCTGCACGATTCACGTTACATCACTATCCAAACTAGGAAAAGGAAATAAAAACGGAGAGTAAAAGAATTTACCTCCATATATCTCCTCGCTAGCGCCTCAGTGTACTGTCCCACTCGGAATGGAATAAAGTGAGCGGATTTGGTCAATCGATCTACGATCACCCAAATCACGTCATTCTGCTTCGGACTCAGAGGTAGTCCAGTCACGAAATCCATAGTGATGTGTTGCCATTTCCACTCCGGAATCGGAAGTGGTTGTAGCAACCTGGCCGTACGCTGATGCTCCGCCTTTACTTGTTGGCAAACCAAACACTTGGCTACACTCCGAGCCACACTCCTCTTCATGCCATGCCACCAATAGTTCAGACAAAGATCCTGGTACATCTTGGTGCCACCAGGATGCACAGAATACGGCGAACTATGTGCCTCCACCATCAACTCCTCTCTAATATCCCCAGCTGGCACACATAACCTGGCTCCAAACCTCAGCGAGCCATCCTCATGAATCAAAAAGTCAGTCCGCAGACCGGCTTCCACCTGCTCCCGAATCTTCACCAGCTTCGGATCTCCGGCCTGACTCGCCTTAATCCGATCCACGAGCGTCGACTGTATCTGCATACATATCAATGAAGAAACCTCCATAGGAAGAACAATCTCAACACCAGACTCGCAAAAATCCTGCTGCAATCTCCACTGCGAAGTCAAAATCATCACCGCTGGAAGCCTACTCAGCGCATCAGGAACCACATTCACCTTGCCAGGGTGAAACTGCAAATCAATCTCATAATCCGCCATGAGCTCCAACCATCGATGCTGTCGCATGTTGAGCTCCTTCTGAGTAAAAATATACTTCAAGCTTTTGTGATCGATGAAAATCTTCACTTTCTCACTCAGCATGAAGTGCCTCCAAATCTTAAGAGCAAACACAACAGCAGCCAACTCCAAATCATGCGTCGGGTAATTCTTCTCATGAACCTTGAGCTGACAAGAAGCATACACCACAACATGCCCGTGCTGATGCAACACACAACCGAGACCCTTGCCAGAAGCATCACAAAAGATCTGAAATCCACCGCTGCAATCAGGCACAACAAGAATAGGGGCAGTCGTCAATCTCTCCCTCAGAACACCAAAAGCATCCTCACAAAACATCCGACCAAACAAAAGCAACATCCTTCCGCGTCAACCTGGTCATCGACTCAGCAATACGGGAAAAGTCCTTAATGAAACGCCGATAGTATCCCGCCAAACCAAGGAAACTCCGAATCTCAGACGCTGACTGCGGAACAGGCCACTCTCTGATGGCCCTAATCTTCTCAGGATCCACTGAAATACCATCCCCAGTCACCACATGCCCGAGAAAAGCAACTCTGTTCAGCCAAAACCCGCACTTCGAAAACTTAGCATACAACCGATGCTTCCTCAGAATCTCCAACACCGTCCTCAAGTGCGAGGCATGCTCCTCCTCCGACTTCGAATAGATCAGAATGTCGTCAATAAAGATAACGACAAACTTATCCAAAAAGTCGTAGAAAATCAGGTTCATCAGATTCATGAAAACCGCAGTTGCGTTGGTTTCACCGAAAGGCATAACCACAAACTCGTAGTGTCCATACTTCGTCCCGAACGCTGTCTTCGGACATCTCCCTTCATCACCTTCAACTGATGGTAACCACTCCTCAGATCCAACTTCGAAAACATCCTCGAACCTCCAAGCTGATCAAAAATATCATCGATGCGAGGCAACGGGTATTTATTCTTGATGGTCATCGCATTCAACTCCCGATAGTCCACGCACATGCGACGCGAACCATCCTTCTTCTTCACCAGCAGCACCGGTGCTCCCCACGGAGACACACTAGGATTGATATAACCCTTTTGCGAAAGCTCATCCAGCTGCTTCCACAATTCCTCCAACTCAGCGGGTGACATACGATACGGCGCCTTCGAAATCGGCTGCGCTCCCGGAACAAGATCAATAGAAAATTCTAGAGCTCGATCAGGTGGCAAACCAGACATCTCCTCAGGGAAGACGTCATCAAAATCCCGCACCACAGCTGGCCTCTCCAACTCCATCTGCATAGCCACAACCTCCACCGGCCTGGCCCGAAACCTGACAGGACCAAGCGAGCTGCTACCATGGCTGAACTCAAATACTGGATGTCCGGGAATCTCGAACACCACCTTCTTCCTCCGACAGTCGATCGTAGCATAAAAGCTCGCAAGCCAATCCATCCCAAGAACTGCATCATAGTTGATGATGTCGTGGACAATGAAATCAGCGTAAAGCTCATGTCCACAGACCACCAACGAGCAAGAATTGCAAGCAAGATGCACCGAGACCACGCCATTCCCTGTAACGATATTCCAACTCTTGGGAAGAGGGGACGTCGACAAGGAATGCTTCTCCACGAAGCTCCGAGAAATAATGCACATCGATGCACCAGAGTCAAAGAGGATGTTGGATATGGATGACGTTTGTACACCCTTGTAGGGGATGTACGAGGGAACACGGAACTCGAACGTCGCACACACAAAGTCGTGTGCAAAGGGAATCTGTTCCCTTATGGAGAGGATCTCTAGATTAATGGGAAAGTCGCATTATATGTGCATAAGTGCATGCGACATATGGCTAATAAAGGGGTAATATCTTAAGCTTATGTTGTACCATGCATATGGTACAACTTAAGCTTATAATGTGCCATGTATGATGGTACACCTTAGTTAAATTGTTCCAAAGGAACAATTACTCCTAAAATAACTACCTTGGGGGCTATAAATAAGACCCAAGGGTTAGCCATTTCATTACACTTTGACATGGTATTCTTGCCTTGCATTTCATTCTAGCGAAGCTCTGCCGAAATCCTTCCTCTCTATTTATCCAAGTTCTTAATCTAAAAGTAGAGATTTAGATTGTGGATTTAGTAGCCTTACTCCGTTCGTGAGAAGACTCGATCCGTCGTGGCGAATCCGAAGGCGAAGTTCCGTGACTACCGTGCCGCATACGCAAGCGTAAGTCTCAACTTCATTTATCGATCCTAACTCTGTTTTGACAGGGTCCAACATTGGTATCAGAGCCATACGGGTTCGCCCCGGTCAAAACCACCGCCACGTCGAACCGATGAACGAGGCGTTGTCTTTTTCACGAAGGGGTATCCTACCATTACGGATATGGTAGGAACGCTTCGTGACGGAGAGAACGCAGCGGTTGTTCTTTTCACGTTAGGGTCTTCTGTCATTACGGATATGGCAGGAACTCTCCGTGACGGGAAGAACCGACCGTTCACGTAGTATGTTATTTTTCATTTTTGGCACACGGCCATTAGAAAATAACTACTTTCTCGACGAACGGGTGCTTCATCAACGAACGTGTGCTTCACCGGAGAAGAAGATGGTGGTTATTCCCATCGGGGACGATGAATTTTGGTGCATGAAATCTATAGCCAAATGGGCAATGGAGGCAATGCACTCCCCCTCCCCATGCGGAGGGGGTTGGCTACGGCCAATGACGACGAACACCACCACGGCCACCCCCTCCGGTGGGGGTGTGCGGCCAACCCCATGAAGGCAGGGGCCCTGGCCATGAGTGATGTAGACCAATTTTTGGTCGACCAATTTGTGTGTTTTGGTCGACCAATCCGGCATAAGGTCTTGGTCGATCACGAACTTGCCGACTAGCCCATACGGGGTGTCAAAAGGCCTTGGTCAAACACGAATGTGCCGACTAGCCCATACGGAGCTAACATTTTATAAAGTTTTTTCGGGCTCTACTCCTTGAAGATTAGCCATAGTGCTCTACTTCATGCGAGATTAGCCATGTCATTGTGCTCTACTCTACGGAGATTAGCCAATGTACTTATGACATTGTGCACTACTCTACGGAGATTAGCCAATGTATTTCAAATTTTTTGAAAAAGATGTTTTCAAATAGGTTATGTCCCGTCCTTAATCGGGATAGCGCAATTTAGAATTCCAAGTCCTACCACGATCCGGCCATGGTTATCTAACCCATGGGTGTGTAGAACAGGTCTCGTGGCTTGGCAATTGTTGCGCTAAAAATTCTTTGCGCAAACTCTCACCTATTCCATTTTGAAAGATATGTTTTTCAAAAGTATTTTTCCGCTGCTGGTACCATACGGGTATTATTTTTGATTTCTTTTTACATGAGACAAGTAAGAGGGATAATTTGAAAGTTACTTCTAGATGGTAGTTGGGAACGTAGTGAACTTCTCGATTCTAGAGTAACATTTCAGCTTATCCAAGGAACTTATCAAGTGTTTAAAGAATCGAAACTTTATGCATAGAATTTTGATCGTGTTTTTCATTTTCTTTGCAGTTTTTTAATTCGAATATGTCTACCGCTTCTAAGAACATTGTCACCGAGCTTAACAAAGGTGAGAAGCTCAACGGCGACAATTATAAACTATGGTCAATAAAAATCCAATATGTTTTGGAGGAGCAAGATGTGCTTGAAACACTCCAAAACATAATGGAAGAACCTGAGTTGGGCAATACGGCCCAACACAAGAGGGACCGAGAAGCTTATGAGACTTGGACTCGAAAGAACAAAATAGCACGTATTACGTTACTGTCCGCAATGGACAATGACATAATGCGTCTATTTCGGGAATTCGACCTAGCCAAAGACATATGGTCTGGGCTAGAAATAAAGTTTGGTGGAACTTCGGTAACCAAATTCCGCTCCTTAAATATTCAATTTGACTCGTACAAAATGCGACGAGATCAATCTATGAAAAAGCATTTTCGCCACATGGCGAATCTCATAGCTGAATTGAAGGATGCTGGTCTTACGCTGTCTGACGAACATCAGATCCAAGCAGTCATTCGTTCACTCCCAGATAGCTGGGATAACATGAAAATGCACCTCACTCATAATGAGTGCATTAAAACTTTAAGCGATGTATCCAAACACCTCGAACTCGAGGAAGATCGGATTCAAGCCGCAAAACCTAGTGCCGAGGTGCACATGGCCGCTAGTTCCTCACATGGAGGAAAGAAACGGAAGGATAAACGCTTAAGGTTTATGAACGAACGAAAGCAAGAACCGAAAACCTCAAAGAAGACTAAGAACAAAAAGTGGCAAAAGAATGAGCACTCAAAGAAGAAAAACTTAAAGAAGATCAAGTGCTTTAAGTGCAACAAGTACGGTCACTTCGCCCGTACGTGTACGGATGGAAGTGATAAGGTAACTTGTAGGGCTAGTTACATATGTGTTTCTAGTTCCATGTTTCTTGTTGAATCTAACTATTTTTGGTTGATTGATTCAGGGGCCACGGACCACGTAGCGAAGGACATCAGGTTCTTCATAGAGTATCGAAGGATAACTCAAGGAACAAAGTGGATATACGTCGGCAACAACACTCGTGTTGAAGTCAAAGGCGTCGGAACATGCAAGCTAGTTCTCGACAACGGCCGGACTCTATTATTGCACGACGTCCTCTTTGCTCCAGATATTCGAAGGAATATCGTATCTGTGGACATGTTAATGTCTTTAGGTTATGAATGGAGGTTTTATGAACAAAAGGTTGACCTTGTTTGTAATAGTTCTTTAATTGGGTCGGGTAATGTTTGTAATGGATTGATTGTTTTGAACACTATGTATGATGATTCTTCTTCTATTAATGAAAGTTTCCATTTGACAAATGCTTCTAATTCTGAATCTGAGATCATTTGTTGGCATGCAAGACTTGGTCACATTGGACCAACTAGAATGGATAGACTTGCCAAAAGCGGCTTGCTATCTAATGTTTCAAAAGTTGAAATGTCAACTTGCGAACATTGTCTTGTAGGGAAAACTTGTCGCAAGCCGTTTGGAACTGGCACAAGAGCCGAAGTTCCATTACAGCTTATCCATTCGGACATTTGCGGTCCAATGAATGTTAAGACAAGACACGGGAAGTCTTATTTCATCACCTTCATTGATGACTTCACCCGTTTCGGTCACATTTATTTGATTTCCCACAAACATGAAGCTTTATCTTGCTTCAAAAACTATATGAGTTTAGTGGAAAATCAACTAGATCGCAAGATAAAGGTCTTGCGAACCGATCGGGGTGGAGAATATCAATCAACGAGTTTTAAGGAACTCTGTGATGAAAAAGGCATAGTTCATCAAATAACTATGTCTTATACTCCGCAACAAAACGGTGTTGCGGAAAGAAGAAATAGGACATTGATGGAAATGGTCCGATCAATGATGTCTCAGGCAAATTTGCCCATCACCTTTTGGGGTGATGCATTATTGACGGCAGCATTCATCTTAAACCGTGTACCCTCGAAGTCGGTAAGTTCTACTCCTTATGAGTTGTGGAACAATAGAACTCTAGACTTAAGCATTCTAAAACCTTGGGGTTGTGCCTCTTACGTACATTTATCCTCTCACAAATATGGCAAACTTGGGCCACGTGGGAGGAAGTGTATCTTCATCCGATACGCTGAAAACTCCAAAGGATATGTTTTCGTCGGTCAAGAGGACAATGGGGGTCTAATAGAATTCGAATCGAGGAATGTTGTCTTCTTGGAAAACGAGTTTCCAAGACAGGGTGAGATAAGTCAAGACTTATCCTTGTTTGAGACTTGGGATCAAGAAGGATCGGAACGTTCGAGTGGGAGAATCCTTGGTGAAGAAGAAAATACGTTTCAAACTTCATCAATGGATGATACGAATGATACCAATCCTATTCCGAGTGGGAGTGATGTTATTCCAAGTGGGAGTGATGTCATTCCAAGTGGGAGTGATCAAACTCAAGCAAGACGTAGTAATCGAACGAGGCTAACACCTCTGAGATTTGAGGATGAATTTCCTCAAACATTCATGACATTACTACAAGATGATGACGAACCTGTAAATTTCAAACAGGCCGTCACATGCCCTGCTGAAGATAAATGGATAGCGGCGATGGAAGAAGAACTTCAATCCATGAAAACAAACCAAGTCTGGGACTTGGTTGATTTACCTAAGGGACGTAGAGCCATTGGGAACAAGTGGGTTCTCAAAATCAAGCATAAGGCTGATGGCTCCATCGAGAAATATAAAGCTCGCCTTGTTGCGAAAGGTTTCACGCAACAGAAAGGAATAGACTACGAAGAGACTTTCTCTCCTGTCGTGCGTTTTACATCCATTCGCTTAATTCTGGCAATGGTGGCTTGTTTGGACCTCGAGTTACATCAGATGGATGTAAACACTGCTTTTCTTAACGGAGAACTAGATGAGGAGATCTACATGGAACAACCAAACGGGTTCGTACAAGAAGAAAACAAACATAAGGTTTGTAAACTTCGTAAATCCATATATGGTCTTAAACAATCCTCAAGGCAGTGGTATATGCGCTTTCAAGAAGTCGTTTTGTCGTATGGTTTCTCCATGCTCGATGAAGACAACTGCGTATACATTAAGAGGATTAAGAACAAGTATGTAATTATGTCTCTTTATGTAGATGACATACTTATAGTCGGAAATGATAAGCGTCTTATCATGGATATCAAAGCTTGGCTTTCATCCGTCTTTGAAATGAAAGACATGGGTGAAGCTGCATATATCCTTGGGGTTAAGATCTCAAGGAATCGTTCCAAGAAACTTCTTTCTCTCTCTCAAGAGACATATATAAAGAAAGTTTTAGAACGGTTTAATATGCAGGACTGCAAGCCAATTGATACTCCAATAAGCAAAGGCGAGGGTCTATGTTTGGAGATGTGTCCCAAAGATCCAAAAGAAAAGAAAGCTATGGAAAAGGTTCCATACTCCAGTGCTGTCGGGAGTCTGATGTACGCCATGATGTGTACCAGACCGGACATTTGCTATGCTGTTGGTATGGTAAGCCGTTACCAATCCAACCCAGGACAGGCACACTGGAAAGCGGTGAAGAGGATATTAAGATACCTCAAAGGGACTGTAGACTATGCGTTGTGCTATCAAGGCAATACCTTGAGACTCGAAGGCTATACCGATGCTGATTGGGCAGGTGATCTCGACGAGCGAAGATCTACCTCAGGCTTTGTTTTCTTGCTCGGGAATGGTGCAATATCCTGGAGCAGCAAGAAGCAAACCTGCATCGCCCTATCAACCATGGAAGCCGAATTCGTAGCATTCAGCATGGCGGTCCAAGAAGCTGTTTGGCTTAGGAAATTCTTAGACAGGCTGACGAATGCCACTGACTCGAGCACTGTTCCTATATACAGTGATAGTCAAGCCTCGATTGCCTATGTCAAAGATCCTAAATTTCATTGTAAGACCAAACACATTGATATTCGATTCAAGTTTGCGAAGGACTATGACAAACGGAAGGAAGTAGACATAGGATACATATCCACGCATGAGATGATAGCGGATCCCCTTACTAAGGCGATCCCCAGAGATGTGTTCTACAAACACTTATCATCTATGGGAATGCGTAGGTGCTGCTGAGCTGTATCATGTAATATTTCCCATGTCTATAGAAGATCAAAGTTTAATAAAAGGAAGAAGTTCTTTTATATATTGCATACAAGTTTTCTTACAAATGATTTTATACATTTGTGTTTAAGTCTCAGCTATTTTATTGTGTGTATGTCGGACAGATTAAGGTTGGCTCTCTCACATGAGCAACCGCCTTATCTTATCAGATGGATAAGATAGAGATGAGACTAGTTTAAAGTCAAAATCATTAGACAAATGATTTAGAGTCGTGACTTAAACAAGATAGTCGAATGAAAGATCTGCATCATATGGATGCTTGCAAAAGATCTGAGATCTGTATCACAAGGATATTTAAAAGAGATCTCATAGGATTTTTTAATCCTATCTGTCTTATGCAGGATGAGAGTCCGGAAATATTTCATGGGTAGTAAGGGACTCAAAAGATAGGCACTGTGGTGTCTGATCTTTCATCCGTACAACATCATTAAGACATACTCTCCCTGGGAAAGGAGCGATGTTGTAATACGTGTTCATACCACGTATGCATTTCGACCACTGAGTTAGTAGCAATAGAGTTTGCTATTATGTGAGACTCAAAGGCCATATGGGTCTTAACTCTTACCCTCAAGGACTCCAATTGGTTCCTTTAGATTTGACGAGATGATCGCTATCTTAGCATGTTGCTAATGTGCTATGATAATTCGGCTCGACGGGGCACGTTAGAAAAGCGAATCAAGTCAAGATCAGAAGGTTCGCAAGAAGAGGAAGATTGATTTCATATTCGCATTTGGACTTTAATGATTCAAAGCTGGCCAGCCAATTGTGATCCAGATGGGACTCAATTGTTGAATATAAAGTATAAGAAATGTGAAGAAATAATCTAGGGTAAAGCATGCGTTGAACTACTCAACTTTGCACCTTCGAGGTCATTGTGTATCTCTAACAAGTGCACAACAACAGACTCTACGCGCATGACGGTCGCACGGTCTATTTCTCGGTATGATAGATGAAAGAACTAAGAGAAAGACGTTCTCTTACAATCCCCTCAAGTGTGAGTGGGAGATGTTGGATATGGATGACGTTTGTACACCCTTGTATGAGATGTACGAGGGAACACGGACCTCGAACATCGCACACACAAAGTCGTGTGCAAAGGGAATCTGTTCCCTTACGGAGAGGATCTCTAGATTAATGGGAAAGTCGCATTATATGTGCATAAGTGCATGCGACATATGGATAATAAAGGGGTAATATCTTAAGCTTATGTTGTACCATGCATATGGTACAACTTAATCTTATAATGTGCCATGTATGATGGTACACCTTAGTTAAATTGTTCCAAAGAAACAATTACTCCTAAAATAACTACCTTGGGGGCTATAAATAAGACCCAAGGGTTAGCCATTTCCTTACACTTTTGCATGGTATTCTTGCCTTGCATTTCATTCTAGCGAAGCTCTGCCGAAATCCTTCCTCTCTCTTTATCCAAGTTCTTAATCTAAAAGTAGAGATTTAGATTGTGGATTTAGTAGCCTTACTCCGTTCGTGAGAAGACTCGATCCGTCGTGGCGAATCCGAAGGCGAAGTTCCGTGACTACCGTGCCACATACGCAAGCGTAAGTCTCAACTTCATTTATCGATCCTAACTCTGTTTTGACAGGGTCCAACAGAGGACTCGTGTAGGAAATGTGCACACCAAAACCACACCTAACAAGCAATTAACAATCAAACCCTAGTCTAGCAAACAATCATGTTCAAGCAAACAACACAATCTAACAATCAAAAACCAGCTAGGAAAGTAACAGCTAGATTGAGGATTACCTGCGATAACCTCATCCACAGCCTCGCTCTCCACAACGGTCATCAGAAAAGCCTGCCTCCTCGGCGGAATAGCCTGCTGAAAAGCCTGCCTCTGTGGAACAAGAGCTGCTCCACGTCCAGCAGGAATAGACGCTCGCTGCTGCAACGGCTGTGCTGCAACAGGTGCCCTCCGTAGCTGATTCGCATGCCGACAATCCTTCGCGACATGGGAAGCATCACCACAAACCAAACACTGGCCCAGAAACTTCCTACACTGATCCTTGATGTGGCCAGGCTTGCCGCAGAAATGGCAAGTCTTCTGAATAGGCCCTCCTGGTCTCTTGAACTGAGCTGGCTGATTAGGCTTGAAACCAGGCCTAACCACTGCCCTGGCCTGCTCCATAGGCCTCTTCCCAGCACCAGAAACATGTCCTCTCCTCTGACTCAGGTTCAGCTCCTGCCTCCTCGCAGCGACCAGAACCTTCTGATAAGAGTCCAGATCAGAGGAAGACACAAAACTCTGGAGCTCCAAAGAAAGTCCCTGCAAGAACCTCTGAGCCCTCTTATCAGCATCCTGCACCATCTTCGGTGCGAACCGACTCAGCCTAGTGAACTCTTGGTGGTACAGGTCCACCGTCAAGCTCCCTTGCTTCAGATCAATAAAGCGCTGCAGCATCTCCTTCCTAGCAGCCTTTGGAAAGAACTCCTCATCAAACCTGGACGTAAAGGTAGTCCAAGCTATCTGCTCCACCAGCATCTTCTCTTCTGCATCCCACCAGTTCCGAGCATTATCCTTGAGTTGCCTCTTCGCCAAATCAACCCATCCAGCCGGGGTGATCTTGGCCATCTTCAAGTTATCCTCTATGTTCCGAATCCACTCATCGGCAGCCAGAGGAGCCTTAGACCCATCAAAATATGCGGGACCCAGCTCCCGAAATTGCTTCGCTCCCGGCTCAGAGCGAGGGGCATCCGGAAGTGCCCGGGCAGCTCGAGCAAGTGGATCATTCTGGACTTGCAGGAGCACGCCCTGCTGCACCTGCATCATCTGAAGCATCATCCGCATCATCTCTCCATTGGTGGGTTCCCGCTCAGGCTCCTCATCATGAGGGGGCGCACCACTACCTCCACCACGGGTGAATCACCTTCCTGCCATCCAATGACACAGAAAACGAAGCAGATTAGACTCATAGCTTATGACTCGGACGTCGAACTTAGTTTATTGGACATTCTAATATTATTAGCGTCATTCCGATAATCGCAGTTACAGAAGAGGACCTGCATGGGCCACCAACAAAACCTGTCACGCCCCGCTTCCCTAAAATGGAGGCGAGACATGAAAAAGTCCGCACGAGAGTGGAGCTGTGAAGCCCCAAACCCGATAAGCGTCAATAAAACATAAGCATGTCCTTGTAACCACAAACGGAACAACAATAATAACACAAGGAGAGACAGAAATAAAATCTCATATCTCATAATTTGTCCAACATGAAAATTAAGTTCAACATCCAGAAAAGCCACCAGGCTAAAAGAAAGAGTCTAAAGGCCCAGAACAAGGCCAACAAAAGCAACAACGTAACAAAGTATAGGTGCTACGCACCGACAACAAAACAGCAGTCTAAACAAAAAGGGAAAGCTCAACGAAGACACTAGGACTGGTCCCCAGTGTCCACGTACTCCTCGCCAAACACAGGCTCGGGCTCGGCGTCAGCAAACACCTCGTCCTCTACAATGTACTCAGGCTCAGGATCTAACATGTGTCACCCAAAAGAGTAAAGGGGCACATGTCAGCAAGTCTAAAAGAGTTGGGCAAGGAAACTGAAAGAAAGGCAAACTAACAACCTAGCAGTTATAGTATGCATGACATGGCAGTTATAACATGAGTGCACAAGCAAGACATGGTGAAACAATAAGTACAAGAGAACAATTATCGGGACAAGTCAAGAGTAGCCAAGCTACTAACAATATCAATCTTTTCACTAGTCACGTTTCAAGTTGTTTGTAGATGTTTACGCCTTACAGCTGAACGGTTTGGCATTCACGCTGATTGGCCGCTTAACACTACTCCAAAACCCAGAGTTTACGCCTTACCACTGCAGTTGCTGATCGGTCAGACTCCCAATTGATTGGCCGCTTAACTCTTACCCCCAATACCCACATGTGAACGAGCCAGGGTCCCTGCACACGAGCTCAATAAATGAGCCAGGGTTGCCCCGCACAAGAGCTTGTTTCCTGGATCACAACCAGGAGTGTATTCCATTTGGCATAGGGGTGCACCTAGCCTCAATCATTTCACAAGATGTAGCGGAGCTACGCAATCACGGGAACACTTAAAGAATGCAATGACATGACAATTTGTTTGCGTACCGTTAATGGAAATTAAACATAACATGGTAATTGTGCAACATGATAAATGTCGGATCTAGCTTCGTTGTCAAGCTTGTTCCTAAATTTGCGCCTAGACGAGTATCATTTAGTCGCCTAGTCTCTTTTTCCGCCTACAACAAGCAAATGGCCTAAGACATGGCCCAAAACCATAAGTGGCAAGTTTCACTTGCCTAGCACCGAGGATGACGATCAACGAGGGTTCGTCCCACGGACGCTAATCTACGGGGAAGTCGCTGTTATGGAGAAACAATCATCAAAACAACATTCATTTCACTAGGGTTTCACAAAAACACAACGGGTTATGAAAACATTAAGAGATCGATTATTACCGTATCGGAAACGGAAGAATGATGCCGAGCAACCACGGCAACGAAAGAACGATCCGTCTCAAATCTGGAAATGAGGGAAAAATCTGGAGAAATAGGTTTGGATGTGGATTTTGGGGGTTTGATGAGATTTTGAGGAAGATGAGAGGTAGAATGTGTTAAGTGAGGGTTTGGATGATGGAGGATGAGCTTGGAATGAAGGTTTGAGGGTTTGGGGAAGATGAGAGCTCAATGGGGGAGAAATTAGGTTTAGAGTTGAAGAAGATGATGATGAAAACGTTTGGAGGGGTATTTATAGAGTTTGGTGGCGGCTAGGGCAAAACTAAGGTTTCCTGTACTGTTTAGTCGGTCAAAGAGCAACCACTGACCGACTAGTTTGGGAACTAGTCGGTCGGTTGACCAACGCAGACCGACTAAGTGTAAACAGTAACCCCTGACGAAAACCTGAACTAAGAGTTAGTCGGTCAAAGAACAACTACTGACCGACTAGTTTGACATCTAGTCGGTCGATGAACGTTCTTAGATCGACTAAAAGTGAACAGTACTCGACTGTACAGAAGAACTAAGAATTAGTCGGTCTGAGTACAAAACTTAACCGACTAGTTTAACAACTAGTCGGTCGAAAGATGAACTTAGACCGACTAAGAATGAACAGTAACTGGTACCAAAAAAATAGTTAATGAGTTAGTCGGTGAAAGAAGCATTGCTGACCGACTAGTTTGCAACCTAGTCGGTCAACCAACGTTCTTAGACCGACTAACGATAAACAGTAACTCCTGAGAAATTTACAAAGCCAACTAGTCGGTTCAAGAAGGTTTTCCGACCGACTGGATCGTCATCTAGTCGGTCGGTGCCTCTTCTTACACCGGCGAGCGGGTATCGAACACAAGGAGGACAATTGACAGTATCCTACTTTGATTACCTAGCTATCAAGAGAATAAGAATAGATTCGATGGTAAAGTCATAATCGTTCAAGTAGCAAATAGATATCAATATAATAACAGCGTCTAGGGATAGGAAATCCCCACTATGGACCTTTTCTCATCCTTGTGAATCATGAATTTCAATGTTGCTAAACTTGAATATAGGTGAACTAGTCGCAACTTAATGTAAAACCAAGCTCACGCTCTCACGCTATTGCCGGTCTATAACAACCTAGATTAGGGCCCACTCTCGTTCAAAACCTAACCTAAGACACTAGCATGAGGATCGACATCATCATCCAATCACAACTCGAGCCCACTCTCGTGAAACTCGAGCTACGATCTAGGTTATGATAGTTCGTATTCGTCCAATCTCTTGCAAATGAATATTAGTATAGATTTATAATAAAAATCCTAGCTTTGGTCCAATCTCTTGCAAACCAAATCTAGAGAATTTCGATTATAAACCTAAGTCGAATATCTAGGCCTTCCCATCAATTGAGATCCAATCTCTTGCAAATCCCAATCGATGGAAATTCCTAGCTTACTCGTAATAAATCAATCAAAACCTAACCATTATCAATTCTAGCAACAAATCTATTCGTTCATCACAATTCAAAAGATCGGGTCAATAGGGTTCATCCCCATGCCCTAGAACGAATAAACTACTCACAAATCTTCATGGAAATCTCAGAAAAATAGCAATTGATTATAGCACAATTCATTGCAAAGAAGAGATAATTCATAAAAATAAGATTTTTAGCAAGAAAGAACAAACCAAAATTGTCGTCTATGATCTCCAGCTGAGATTTCACAAAAGAATAGCCGTAAAAAAACAATACAAGTCTCCCCTAAAACTAGGGAAGAAAACTAGGTTTAAATACACGCTAAAATCAACCAAAAAAATCGTGCCAAAAATTGCCCTGCGCAGCCCAGAATTCGCAATCCTCGCAGCAGTCGGAATGCGTCACTCGGCCGAGTAGCAATGTCACTAGGCTAAGTGACATACCCAATATAAAACAGAGAATCTGGGGTTTTGGGGGTCTGTTTCTCTGACTGACTCGGGTGAGTAAGGTCTACTCGGCCGAGTGAGCAATCGTGCTCGGCCGAGTAGGTTCTCAAAAATTCCAATATCTTGGCCGCTTCTCGGAAGAAAAACCCTGTTCTACTCGGGCGAGTGAGCTTTCTCACTCGACCGAGTAGGCTTTCTTGCTCGGCCGAGAAAACTACAAAAATTCGCTGTGCGTATCAGTTTCACCCGGACGAATGCAACTTCTGACTCGGCTGAGTAAGGTCTCTGTTCGGCCGAGTAGGCTGTATCTGGGCTCTTTTCTTCTCCTCCTCCCTCCTCGTCGATTCTATAAAATTTCTTCCTCTTTTGCTCATCCTTTAGCGCTGCTAACTCCTCAAATAAGCCGTGGGCAATGCCCCAGTATGCACGAAAGTCCCTTGATCTCATTTTTGCTCCAGATCGCTCCATATCTCCTGAAATACGACAAAAACAAGAAATAGTGAAAAGCAACGCGATATCATCGAATAATCATGGAAAATGCAATATTGGCGATCGAAATGACATGAAAACACACAGAAAAAAGGTGTAAAATAAGGAGCGATCAAAATCCCCCAAGCTTACCTCTTACTCGTCCTCGAGGAAGATAAGTAAAAGGCGAACCCGGCGGGTAAAAATAAGGAAAAATGAAAAAGAAGATAGAAAAGAAAACAAAGAGGGAGGTGCTAGATCATTTCCTCATGATGTGGGTTTGCTTACTTATATATCACACGACGAATAAAAACGTGCCAAAGATTTTTATCTCGATATCATGATCATATAAAGATGCATTCAATATAGAAACCCAAGAATATCAAAAGGATATGAAATATGAAATCATTCTAGAATTAGCATCGTCTGAAGCATCTAAAGCAATACACATAATCATAGACCACACATTTTTCAATTGATTGCTTTCTATTTGGAGTATAAGAGGTATCACACAATACGAAGCAATAAGAATAGAAAGGAGTGGTTTTCATGAAATGCATGCTAAGTTTCAATTCCTGGACTTCGAAAAACTTTTAGTAATCTCGCCGAGTAGAGAAAATTACATAGCTTAGGTTGTCATGCACAGACAAGTAGTCACTCTCTCAAACATCATTGGATCCTCTCCCCCAAGCTTATCTATAAGCGTAATTTAGCAATAAGAACATTCCCCATTTTTGAAGCTCCAAAGAAATAAAAAAGAGGGAAGAAAGAATGAAATGGGATCATATATGAACTTCTTTTCTCTTTTCTCTTTTTTTCAGCAATCAATATATACAATAAGAATCCCAAATCAAAAGATAGAGAGATATACATGAATATTTTTTTCTTTTTGATTTTGGGGTAGGAGCATGGATTTTTATAGCGGGGGAATATGCCAATGTAAGATCCGCTAAAGGGAGATTCACCAATGATTTTAAGTATAGAAATAATGCTCAAGATATGTGGAGAAAGAAAAATATGTAACACTCGGTTCACTCTATAGAATGTGCACAACAACTTTCAGTAGAGTAATGTAATCTACTCAGTTAGATATCAGAAAGTAAACTAATCCAGTTATATCAACATAACATACATTCAATCAACCTGAAAGTGAAGCGTACAATTTTCATGCAATAAGAAGTGATATAAGACAACAAAGTGTAATGCCCTGCTAAGCTACTGCACAAGTACTAGAGGGGGGTGAATAGTACTTTAAAATAATTAAGAGGATAGTTCCTAATTATTTGCAAACTCTACCAATTAATGCAAAAATGCTGAATAGTAAATAATCGACAACAAATAAGACAATCGCAAACAAGCAATATTACTGGGTTCGGATCCACCCAAGTCTCCCCGACTTGTTCCCGGTGATCCTACGTCCCAACCACCTGGATCACTTCCGGATACTTGAGTTAGAAACCCTAACTCAAGATTTCCACTATGAAATACTTGTGAAAAACCTTCACAAGTCAAATCATACACAAATGAAAATTGTGACTCCCACAACCCGGGATCACAAACAAAACTCTCACAACCGAGAGTGAATCACTTACAATAACAATGTAAAATGAAATGAAAGATCTTACCACAAAATACATATGCCTTGAGTAAACTTACGATTTAGGGCAAAACGGATTTTGGGGAAGATGAAGAGGCACCAAACCCTAGCTCCAAGATGTAGATCAGCTATGGAGAGCTATGAGGTTGTTGGTGACCTAGGATCAAGCACTTGGCTTGGAAGGCTCACAATCAATGAATCTCTCTTTTGAAATAAGAGTGAGGGAGAGATTCTTGAATGGAATGAAAGAGCTTTGAATGAGAGTAAATGCTTTTTCTTTGATCTCTAAACTTCTCTTAAAATCAGCCTTGAGTGCAATGAATGCAGCACACCAAGTATATATAGGTTAGGGGAAAGAGAGAGAGAGAAAAACGTTTCAATGAAAGCTCCAACGGCTTTATTCTGAACCAAACTAGTCGGTCAAAGAACAACCACCGACCGACTAGTTCATCAACTAGTCGGTCGGTCAAACAGCATGAACCGACTAACTGGTGAACAGGGAATAGGTCGAAGTTCAGACTAACAGAACTAGTCGGTCAAAGAACACTTGCCAACCGACTAGTTTCACAACTAGTCGGTCGGTGAGTAAACTTAAACCGACTAAGAGATAAAACAAATAGTCTGAGTACAAATTGAGTTAGTCGGTCCAAGAACAAAAGTTGACCGACTAGTTCATCAACTAGTCGGTCGCTAAATGAACATAGACCGACTAACGATTAACAGAAACTTGGCATGTACAGGGAAAGCTCAACTAGTCGGTCTAAGAAGCATCACTGACTGACTAGATCACAAACTAGTCGGTCGGTGAGTCAACGTAGACCGACTAACTGTAAACAGTAAAGAGCTTAGAATTGAGAAGGCAAACTAGTCGGTCTAAGAAACATTACCGACCGACTAGATCACCATCTAGTCGGTTGGTTCTTCTTCTTGAACCAACTAACATGCACAAAAAGTCCCGAATCGAAGCTCGAAGCTTTGGAAAAGTTCGTAAGGACTTCTACTAAGATCCTATGTCTAAGATAGGAGCGTTATGAAGATTAAAACGTAAGACCAACTCAAGGCTTAACATTCTACGGAACGAAGCTAAAAGACTATAAATAAAACTTGACGAACCGTCTTTGAAAGCCTCGATCCGAATCTTCATGACTTTTAAAATGGTCCAAAAGCTTCAACGAAGCTTTAGGCATACGATCACGTGCTTTGAGAAGTCTCGAGACGTCACATTTGATATTCATAGAAGTTTGGCGACGATCTCCATAACTGCGCTCACAAATTGTTAGTTCACGATATATTTATGTTTGCTCATCATCCAAAACCAAATCCGGGGAGTCCAATATCCAACATTCTCCCCCTTTTTGGTGATGACAAACCAACATAAATAATAATCAAAAATAATGATTCAAATGTAATTTACTTACTCCCCCTGCATTGATGACACGTTAGTTCCAAAATGAATAATAGTAATACGCATCAAGCAGACGAGTAAAGTAAATAAAATGAGAATCGATTATTGAAATATCGGATTTGAAAATCCATTTATATATCTTAACTCCCCCTGAATCTAACATATCAAATTAGATTCTTGGAAAAATGCTTAAATTATCATTTAGCTCACCGTCATTATTATATCTCTCCCCCTTTGGCATTAGCAAAAAAGAGTGGGAGGAGATCAACGACAACAACAATGGCTTCAAATAATAGCACGGGAGTCGTAGAATACGACCACGATCCAAATGACACCAAAGGAAAATACGAATTAAATCAAAGCGTGTCAATGAGACCAAAGTCGAAAATCGATAAATAAAATCATCAAAACTCAAATTAATTTCACGAATTGAGTTATGGAATATACTCTCCAATATCAACATTCTTGGTTAATTTAGTGCATGGAAAACAATTCTATGTTTTCATAAAATGAATTCTATTTAACCAAGTATTATCGTCGAGCGACGAAATCAAAACATCAGAGACATATAAAATATAAAATGTGCACAACATAATGTAAGAGTCAACATCGATGTATATATATAAATGAAGCATGAGTACAACAAAATGTTACATCCGTCAACATACATATGAGCGATCCAACGATCGAAGCACAAAATACAACATCATATCACATATATATCAGAGTATCACAAAACATACCGACATCCATCCAAAATACATCAAAAACACATGAAGATACATCAAAATACATCAAAATGATCCAAAAATCATAACCACCCACACTATCCTACCCAAACTCTCTCACACTACATAAATCATCCAATGTGCATCGGGAGAGGCCTCAGAGAAGCTCAGGAGGCAGTGGAAGGCTCTGCAGCAGCAGCAGGCTCTGCAGCAGGAGTGGAGGTGGTCACCGGATCAGCTGAAGTGTCCACGGGAGCGACGGTAGTGGCCTCGGGAGCACCAGTCGTAGTATCCACCACACGAACGGTGGCAACAGGAGTACTCTCGGGGTCACCGACAGAAGAGGCAACAGCAGCACCAGAAGTGCCCTCAGGGGCACGAGTAGAAACACGAACCAGCTCCTCAATCTCCTCCTCATCCAACTCCTACTCGTCAGAGACTGACGGATGGATCTCAATGCCCAAACGTCAGGCGATACGAGCAAGTATCTCCTCAGTACGAGCATAACGAGACTCCATACGTCTCACTGAACGTGCGAGCTCGTCAAGAGTGGTAGAGGGAGCAACTGAGGCAGAGGCAGACGCTGAAGCAGAGGGGGTCATCCTCTGAACGTGACGGAGAGTCGCAAGAGACTTCTTGACGGCCGTCGCATTCAGAGGGGGACCGAGATGACGCTCATCATCAGGTGGAAGTGTGACACGGAAGTGGCGAAAACAAGTGTCAGAAGGCACAGATATGGGATATGAGCAGACTTCGTGGACTTCCGGATACACTCGAAAGAATCCATCTTATCGAGTATGATCTGAGCCCAGTTAATCTCGCTCCCCATGAAGATGGCATAGATCAAATTCAGGAATGGCTGGGAAGGTAAAGAGGAGGAGCCATACTTAGGAAGTAAGCATGACTTTAGAATCAAGTTAAGGACCCAGCCATTGGGCTTGAAAGACTTCGACGGCACGCCAATCATGGCGGGAGGAATCTCGTGGAAGATCTCAGAAAGGATAACCTGATCGAGAGAAGATATGTCATCGACGAAGATATCTGAAGGGAGGAGGCCAAACGATGAGCAACCGATCAACTCTCCTAAGATTTCTGCCGTGAGGACAATCGGTGTCCCCAAGTCAGTCGTCTCAATCGAGTGGGTCTCGTCGTACTGACCCCGGATCCTATTGGCGTAGAAAAGCTTCACTAGGCGAGGGTAGGGATGAGAATTCGCCTTAGGGTCATATTGAAGGTAATCGATAAGACCGGAAGACGACAGAAGATTCGCTAGGCCTGGGAAGTCAGAAAACTGTACGAAATGCTCCAGAAGTAGCAGACAGTGTTCGATACGGTTGTAAGTAGCGAGACACAACGGGTCGTCATGACACAACGAAATATCGACACCGCCCACCGGCATCGGAGCCTTTCCCTTCGGCTGACGTGTGGAAGTACGGGGTCTAGAGCTAGACTCAGGTTGCCTAGGAGGAGGTGAGGGATCCCTATGGGTCTCGGTCTTGGGTATGTACTCGGTGTCGGAATCCGAAGGTGTCCGAAAAGAGGAGGGAGACACAGTTTGCTTCGTAGGCTTGGGTTTAGGCTGAGATTGGGCACGTGGTTTCGATATCGCCGTCATCTTACGCTTAAGAGGAGGCGAAGACAAAGAGGGTGTTGGATCTGGATCATAGCCTAGAGGGGGGGGGGGGGGGGGGGGGGGGGGTGAATAGGCTATTAAAAATATTCGTGCAACCCACGAACAACCACACGCAGTTATAAGCACAAACAGGGTAAAACGATAGCAGTCACAGAGTACGCACAGATATACCCTGGTTCGGTCGTCCCCACGACCTACTCCAGCCCCCGAAAGCAACTACTAGATAGATAGGTAATCAAGTACAGCTACAATGAGTCAAGATCCCAAATCTACTCTCACCTAGCTTGTACGCACACCACGTGCTCTACACTATCATTCTAGTCAAATGCTCTCCCTCCGTGACGACTCCCAAAGTCGCCAGGTCCCCAGAAAAGTAACACAAAAACTGGTAAAGTTTCCCCTACGAAGAACTAACACAAATACTACACAATATAATAAACAAGAGAGTTTAGAATGCTCAGATCGTGTAGCGGTGTCGTCTTCGTCAATCAGCACGGGCCAGGTGTCGTCTGGCAAGTAGTAGTCTCTGATGTCTTCTCCCAATAGTTCGGATCCCCTCTTGATAAAACTTGCGCCTTCACCAACGATTGAATTTGCGCCACCTCAAAATTTCGGCTGCCCCTCTCTCTTTTGCGTCTGTTAACAAATCACTCCCTTGTAACTTGTGTTCTCTATTGAAACTTGTGAAGAAATTGTCAAGCACATGCAACAAGGAGAATATGTGAGTACCAATAAGATTAGAAATTCAAATCAAATATGAAGTAGAGATTTTTCGGCTTGTGAAGAAATCACAAAAAGAATTTCACAGATTTCTCTTATAAACAAAATTCGCATCTGCTCTGAGCGCTTAGAACATGTGGCTCCTCTCAATTTCGGATACGGCTTCTTGTATGGCACCCTGTGAATTTTTTGTTATGGCCGGCTCTTGGCAATTTAGATAGACGATGGTACATTAACGATTTGCACATAAGGTTCTGCAAAAAAAATCTTAGACACAAGGAAAAGATGTGATCTGTTATTTTATTAGAAAAAAACAAAAACCTTAAAAGAAATTACTGCCGGCACTGGGAAGTTTAAGGCACTGGGAAAATTAATAGTTGTAGGGTGAGGCTCTTGGAGAAAAACGTGCGCACTCTGATTTTGTGTGTGCCTGTAAATCAAATTTGTGCGGCCTCATAAAATAATTGCTCTCACAACAATGAAGAATATCCTTGTGTGAAATCGGCAGTAACCCAAAAACGGCAGAGGTGTGTGTGCTCTTGAATTTTGATGGAGAGTCCAAAAAATACTGAGCAATCAATGTTTAATGGGGATGGTGCGGCTCCTTCCAAATTTGTATATAAAAAAATCAGTTGCCGCACCAACTACTTGTTTTTTAATATTAACACCTTCTCCTTACTTCAATAATTGCAGGTTGATTCATGGTGTCTGCACAAAAACAATTAGAAATTGCAATGCAATTTTTGGTGATATAATCAAAGAAAGTGCTGCCAACGAAAAAGGATTCTAATTAAGAGACTTAGCTTTTTCTTTGTTCTCTCCCCATGGAAAAACATGGCCAGCCTCCCTTCATGAAAATAATTCCTACTTTTTGCCGCAACTTGATTTTGGTCCCTTTTTATTTGTTATGTGCCGACCTTTTTTTAATGAAATGCCGCTTGCCCCGCTTTGAAGCAATAGATGGAAGGGGTTTTTATAAGAGGGGAGCTAGGGGGTTTGAAAGAGATATGATCAAAGGGAATCACCAAATTGATTTAGAATTTGAATAGGATAAAGATAGCCATGGGATTTGATTTGCAATTCAAATTGGATATGGAAAAGTCTTTGCAAATCTTGCTAATTGATTTTCATCTCTCCACACATTGACCAAGTCACATTGCTAGGTGTATAGCTCTTTGACCAAGTCCATTCGCTATGTGGATAGCAATTCCTCCACCGGTTGACTTAGTCATCACTTTGAAAATTTACCGCTTTGCCATTCCTGAAACACACTTAGTGCACACATTAAATCATTCACAAATGTTTGTCATCATCAAACTAGAAATCATAGATCGTTGTATCTAACAATCTCCCCCTTTTGATGATGACAATCCAATAGAGATTTGCACTTAACGATTTAAGCAATATCATCGTGATGTGTGTGTGGTGGAGGGGTGTATGCAAAACAAGTATAATTCATGATGTTCAAGAACACACGCATGCAATCACAATAACAATATATTTCTAGCATGCTCCCCCTATTCTCATGCTCCCCCTTGAACATGTATTCACCCAACAAATAATAATTCAAAATCTTTCAATATTTTCTCCCCCTTTGTCATCATCAAAAGTGTATTCTTGAAAATTAAAACATACCACATGCAAAAAGAGAACATTATTAACTATAGCTAGCATATGCATGTCGTCATTCTATAATTAGCACTTCAAATCCAACGATAATAATAATTAGAATTCAACACCATTGTGTAAGTGCAATTATTAAACTTAGAAGTACAAAGGGAGATACTTTTATAAATTCAACCAAATCAATCCAACATTTTCCAAATAACTGTGTATCACCTAGGATTGATTTTTCCCACCTCATTAAAAATGAGTTCAAGGTACCACACCCCAAAACATAGCCTATAAGGACTCTTAGATGTGGGGGTGACATTGTTTGACGAGTAAATACACCAACGCTAAAGTTTACCCATAAAGCTTATGTTGGATACTCGTGGGTAATGAATTTGCCATGAATTGTATCCATTTTTCATACGGAGCAATTTTCATGTTTTTTTTCATATTCATTTCCTTTGTTTGCTCAATTTTTATTCATGGCAATTCACATCATACCCCTTAGATTTTTCAGTTAATAATCATCCTACATTCACTTTCCAATATTCATAAATAGTATCTCCAAATGTACGACATAGTCTAATATTCGTGGTAGTGAGAGTAGGTGTAGAAATCACATTATTAGAGCATTGAACTTGGCATGGCTATTATTGAAATAAAACATACGCATGTAGCCAAAATAATAATACTACAATTTCTACAAGGATATGATCATCATTCATATATATCACTAGAACGATGCAAAGAGAAAGATATGCAATAAGCTCATTTTTTTGTCTTTTTCAAATTTTTTTTGGGTTTTATAATGAGCTAAAACACACTAAAAACAATCAAGCAAACAAAAACAAAAACAAGGAAAAAACCAAGCACACAAAAAAAGTTAACAAAAAAAATGCTATGAAGGTATTGTAACGGTCGGTTTCCGATCGTAAGTTCTTCATGCACGTGTGCTTGACCGTGCACGTATTTATTTTAGACTTTGTTTGTTTCCGAACCCTATCATGTGTTATGTCGTTGTGACTCTCTCTGAGGGTACAACATTTGCCGTGTTGACTTGCAACGTCATTTCACGAACCGTTCGCCCACGATTTGACCTTTTCCGAGGAGACGTCGCGTATCGCACTTTTGACTTGAGGCGTTTTTATTTTTAATTTCATTTCTCGTCATCGAAATTGTAATCCGTCTCTTCCGACTTCTTGCTCTCGTCGCCCCGGTCGCCCCGGTATTTTTCTTATAATTTATGGGCACCGTTTGACCCTTGTGCACTAGTAAAGCCAGTTAATTACGAGAATACCCCTAACTATTTAATCCTATTAAACCCTAATTTAACCCTAAACCTAGCTGGTGGCAGCCCCCTCACGTGTGACTCCTCCTCCTAGTCACGTGGGCCCCATTCTATAAAGAAAACCCTAGCTCCCTAACGTTTTTCACAGCTTACGCAAACTCCTCCAAGCGCCGGCCCTAAAAACGCAAACCCTCACGCAAAAACCCTTTCTCTCCCACCTGAGCCCACGCCGGAGGCCGCCGTCGCCGCCGACCTACCCCCCGACCTCCCCTCCCTCGCCTATGAGCCGAGCCGCCGCCGAAGATCGCCGTGGGCCGCCGGAATCTCGCGCCAGCAGCTGCTGCAGCCCGCTACGGCCGCCGCCGCCGCTGCCGCCGCCACCGGAGCCTCCTCTCCGTCGCCGTGAACCCCCCTCTGCCCCCTCTCGCTGTTGGCTGCGACCAAAGGCCGCAACTCCTCTGAAACAGCGAGTTTGCTCGCTGTTTTGCGTGTTTGACGCCGTACCGACACGTCGCCAAGATCCCGCCGTCTCTCCTCGCTGTTGGAGCCCTTTGACAGTCTCCTACACCTCCTGGGAGTATTTATCGACGTCTCGAGCCTCTCCTACGACTCCCGACATCGTAGGCGTGGGATACGACGAACCGTTCATCTCGGTTGTCGTTGTAGCTCTCCGGAAGCCGTAGTACGCCTACCCGACGCACAGCTCGCTGTTCACGCGTTCCGCCCGCTGCCAGAATGTGTCTGGCTACGCTGCCCATAGCCGAGACACCGCTAGGAGACGATCCGTAGCCGTGCCAATCAGATCGGTCGCCGTTCAGACTATACGTCCGCTCTACCCCAGACTCCAGACAGGTTGGTTCCCCAATCTCGTAGCGAAACCCCCACAGTAGCAAAACTGAAAACCTAACTAAAACTGGCAACTTAACTCAGTAAATTTATTTTCTGCTCTCTTAAATCGATGTGTAACCGTAGACCGACGTTTGGACTTTTGACTGTGCACATAGGATAGAATCGTCGGATAGGCTGATCGGACAACTTGACTCGTGACCGTTAGGGTAGCCACGCCTAACTTAGAAATGAACCTAAATAGGCCTTGACGAAAATCGCGACTTGACATCGTCGCCGTGATCTCTTTTCAGACGGATTACCGCGGACGCGACGACTGGACGAGACGCCCCGGACAGACGACGCACTCGCTATTCCAGGCAAGTGTACCCACTTGCGATTTGACTGTTCTTAGTTCTAGTTAGTAGAACTGTTAGATTGTGTGTGATGAGAACCGGACGTGAAATGATAGCGTCCGGGACGACCGTGACGGCTCCGACTTGACGACGAAGTCTGAGCCTGACAACAATGAACTGCTGACAACATAGGACTCTCTTGTGTGTGCGTGCGTGTGGACACCCTAGAATAACTTTCCCTACACTTGTCATGTCGTGTCCTGTTACACAAAAAGCCTTCGGGCGTTTCGGATGCTTCCCTCCGCGGAAGTGATCCCCGTGATACAAAAAGCCTTCGGGCATTTCGGATGCTTCCCTCCGCGGAAGTGATCCCCGTGATACAAAAAGCCTTCGGGCGTTTCGGATGCTTCCCTCCGCGGAAGTGATCCCCGTGATACAAAAAGCCTTCGGGCGTTTCGGATGCTTTCCTTGCGGAAGTGATCCCTGTTATACAAAAAGCCTCCGGGTGTTTCGGATGTTTCCCTAGCGGAAATGATCCCTGTAAATCTTGTCCTGAGTTCCTGGGTTGGGGTTGGGTTGAGCGTGCGCACGGCAAGAGGGTCTGATCTCCTTCGAACCGTAAGGCGTGAACCCTTTCGTGTCTTACTTGTCCTGTCCCGTCTTGTCTTGTCCTGTCCGTCACGTCCCGTCTTGTCTTGACACCTGTAGGTTTGTCCCGTAGTCGTAGCACACGCTACGTCTACTGTTTGCTACGTTTACTTTTCCTGCTACGTTACTTTTCGTTACTCAGTTATAACCCCAGCATGTTAAAACAACCAGTAAATCATTGTTAAAAGTTGATACACTTGCAGTAGAGTCTGACAGTTTGTGTAGACTTTACCTGACGTACAGTTTCCTTCTTTTGGGTGCTGTACGTCAGGTGTGGAGCCAGAGTACGAGTACGAGGCGGACCTGCCAGTTGACTTGGAGCCGGAGGGCGCTGATCCGGTGTACGATCCAGAGGACGATCAGAGTTAGAGATCTTCGGTTGCTGTTCCAGAGATTTTCCATTTCAGTTTGAGTTGGGTGCGTTGCACTCTTACTTTCTCGTCTAGGTTGGGTGCTTGCACCATTAGTTTCCCTTTCAGCAGTTGTAGCCGTTTACGGCATTTTTAGACTCTCAGTACTTTGATGATAAATTTGGAATAAAATGAAATGTTTCCTTTCAGTGCTTTTGTTATTTCGTACTAACTTGCAGGGACCTGTACCTTCGCTATGGAAAACTACAGACGCTTATTGGGTCTGGGCTCTTAGCCCCGGCCTAAGCGGGCCTTCGTCACGCTTCGCCTCCGTGGTTTTGGGAAGCGGGGCGTGACAGGTTTTAGTGGTGGCCCATGCAGGTCCCCTCTTCTGCGAGTACGAAATAATTGAAGTATTAAATTTCATTTTATTATTATCATCTGGAAATTGTACGAGTCTAACCTGTGTCTTTCTGTCAATAGGATGGCAGGACGACGTGTTACCCGATCGGGGAGCTCTGGAGATGTGATTCAGGAAGACCAGAGCGGAGACTTCCGTCAGGTTCTTGGGCGTGATGAGAGAGATGCTGGAGGTGCAGCATCAGTTGGTTCAGCAGTCCCAGCGTGCTGCCCAAGCTGCTCCAGTTGCACCACCGCCACCTCCACCTGCCCCTCGAGCTGCTCCAGGAGTGAAGCAGTTCAACGAGCTACAGCCGAGGACATTTTCGGGGAAGGAGGGACCCCTAGCTGCTGACGAGTGGATCCAGAGCACGGGGAGAAGTTAGTTGCTGCGAAGATTCCAGACGATACCCGAGTGGAGATAGCGAAGATGCAGCTGACAGAGAATGCGAGGAACTAGTGGCGCCTTGAGGAGAGGCGTCTGGAGAAGCCAGTGGATTGGAAGATTTTCAGGTCTATGTTCAGGACGAAGTATTTCACCAAGACTACTAGGAGGGAGCTGCTGAGCAGGTTTATAGATCTGAAGCAGGAGAACATGACCGTCGAGGAGTATGAGGCGGAGTTTGAGATGCTGAGTCGCTTTGCTCCGCATATGGTGAAGAAGGAGGAGAAGCGAGCTGATCGCTTCCGACAGGGGCTGCGTCCGAAGATTCAGGCTTCTATGTCTTCGGCGAGTTTCACGACTTTGAGGGAGGTGCTGGATGCTGCGAAGAATCATGAGCTTATTTCACTCCTACCTGACCCTCCAGCTGATAAGGGGAAGCGTCCTATGGAGCAGTACCGGCCACCTGCTAGGCCGGCGATGAGGCCAGTTCAGACAGTACCATTTAAGAGGCCTGGAGCACCCATTCAGAGTCAGAGCAAGGGACCGTGTCATTACTGTGGGAAGCTGGGACACGTTCAGAAGGATTGTCGGAAGAAGATGGGACTGTGCCTAGTTTGCGGAGATGCCTCGCATGCTGCGAAGGATTGTCTGAGAGCCCGTCATGCTGTAGTTGGAGGCCAGCCCCGCTGCAGATGAGAGCGCCCGCTCCAGTTCAGAGAGGTCCTGCCGTTTGTGGACCACCTTTGGCGCCACAGAGGCAGATGTTTCAGAGAGCAGCGCAGCCCCAGAGGCCGGCGTACACCATGACGGCTTTGGAGACTGATGAGCTGGATGGAGTTATTGCAGGTAACTCTTTGATCCTAGTCTTTTATTTCCTAGTTTATTTTTTTTTAAATTGTTAGTCTTGTTTGCCTGACTTGTTTTGTTAGAGTAGCTTGGTTTGACCGTAGTTTCCTTTTAAATATCTTAGGCACCATTCTAGTGTCTTCTCACCCGGCTTTGGCCTTGTTCGACTCCGGGGCATCCATGTGCATCTTATCCAGGAGATTCGTGATAAGACACTCCATTCCCACCCATACACTTCCCAAGTGTTGGGACATCACCACAGGGAACGGAGTGGTGACAGTGAACTTGGGATGTAGATCGATTCCTTTAGTGGTCAGTGGACATGAGCTCTTTGCAGATTTCATTGTCCACGACCTGCCTCATTTTGATGCCGTTCTTGGCATCGATTGGTTGGGAGATTTCCACGCCTCGATCGATTGTCGCAGCAAGAGGGTGGTGTTCCGGATTCCAGGCCATCCAGAATTCGAGTTCCGTAGCAGAGATGAGTCGCTTGGACCCATCAAGTATCGGGCCACGCCGGTGGTGCCAATTGTTGCAGTTATGCCGATGGAGATGGAGATCGAACGACCAGCAGTCGTCCGAGACTTCGACGACGTCTTCCTAGAGGATATCTCAGGTTTGCCACCCGACCGAGCCTTAGAGTTTGGTATTGATCTTATGCCGGGAGCGCAACCGATATCGAAGGCGCCGTACCGTATGGCTCCCGCTGAGCTCGAGGAGCTGCGGAAGCAGTTGGATGAGTTATTGCAGAAGGGTTTCATCCACCCTAGTGTGTCGTCATGGGGCTCACCAGTTCTACTCGTGAAGAAGAAGGATGGGTCCCGCAGGATGTGCGTGGACTATCGAGGATTGAATGCTGTCACCGTGAAGAATAAGTATCCGCTGCCGCGCATCGACGATATCTTTGACCAGCTTGGAGGTTCGAGAGTCTTCTCGAAGTTGGACTTGAGGAGTGGATACCACCAGTTGAAGGTAAAGAAGGACGATGTTCAGAAGACGGCTTTCCGGACGAAGTACGGACATTATGAGTTCGTGGTCATGCCGTTTGGCGTGACCAATGCGCCAGCTGTGTTCATGAATTTGATGAATTTAATATTCTACGACTTCCTGGACAAGTTTGTTGTCATCTTCATCGATGACATTCTTATTTATTCGAAGTCTGAGGAGGAGCACAGCTGTCATCTGAGGACAGTGCTGGAGACGCTGAGGAGACATAAGCTTTATGCCAAGTATGGCAAGTGCGAGTTCTGGCTAGACAGAGTCGCATTCCTGGGACACGTGGTGTCTGGTGATGGCATATCTGTGGATCCGGAGAAGGTCAGAGCAGTCAGAGATTGGCCGACTCCGCAGACAGCATCAGACATCAGGAGTTTTCTGGGTTTAGCAGGCTATTACCGGCGGTTCATCAAGGATTTCTCGAAGATTGCGGAGCCGATGACGAAGCTGACAAGGAAGGATGTGGAGTTTCTCTGGTCAGATGCTTGTGAGGAGGCCTTCAGTATCTTGAAGGCGAGATTGACCACGGCACCGGTGTTGGCAGTACCGGATCGAAGCGGAGGCTTCGAGGTTTATTGTGATGCTTCAGGGAAGGGCCTAGGGTGCGTCTTGCATCAGCATGGCCACGTGGTCGCGTACGCTTCTCGTCAGTTGAGGACTCATGAGAAGAATTACCCGACGCACGATCTGGAGTTGGCAGCAGTGATTTTTGCACTGAAGATTTGGAGGCACTTCTTGCTAGGTGAGAGTGTGAAGATTTTCACCGATCACAAGAGCTTGAAGTACATCTTTACGCAGAAGGAGCTCAACATGCGTCAGAGGCGATGGTTAGAGCTCATGGCTGACTACGAGATTGACTTGCAGTATCATCCGGGGAAGGTGAACGTAGTGCTTGATGCCTTGAGTAGACTCCCTGCCGCGATGATGCATACAGCCGACTGGAGGATTCAGCAGGAGCTGAGAGAGATGGATTTGGAGGTTGTCCTACCTGGTGTAGTTCATTCATTCATGAATCTGCAGATTCAGTCCACAATCGTGGATCAGATCAAGGCAGCTCAGGTAGGAGATCCGAAGCTGCAGAGGATCAGGAGGCAGGTTGAAGCTGGACTACGGACGGAGTTCGTGATTCATGAGGATGGTTCACTGCGGTACGGCAGTAGACTCTGTGTACCTGCAGGTGATGTCCGCGAGGAGCTGTTGAGCGAGGCTCATAGCTCGCCTTATTCTATACATCCTGGAGGCACCAAGATGTATAAGGACCTCCGTCTGAATTATTGGTGGATTGGCATGAAGAGGAGCGTGGCACGGAGCGTTGCCAAGTGCCTGATATGCCAACAGGTGAAGGCTGAGCACCATCGTACTGCCGGGTTGCTGCAACCGCTTCCTATTCCGGAGTGGAAGTGGCAACATATTACGATGGACTTCGTGACTGGTTTACCTCGGACCCCGAGGCAGAACGACGCGGTTTGGGTGATCGTGGATCGGTTGACCAAGTCTGCGCATTTTATCCCTTTCCGAGTGGGCCAGTCTACGGAAGCTTTGGCGAGGAAATATCTGGAGGTAAAAATTTCGTTTCTACTTTTACTTCCACTTTGATTTTCTCTTTGAAATGGTCGTGATGTAGTCCGTGTACGTGCAGGAGATTGTACGCTTACATGGAGTCCCTGTGAGCATTGTGTCTGACCGAGACACGCGGTTCACATCTCAGTTCTGGAGAAGTCTGCAGGAGAATTTGAGTACGAGTCTGAGCTTCAGCACGGCGTACCACCCGCAGACTGATGGCCAGTCCGAGAGGACTATTCAGATCCTGGAGGATATGCTGCGAGCTTGTACGCTCGATTTGAAGGGTTCATGGGAGGACCATCTTCACTTGGTGGAGTTTTCATATAACAACAGCTACCAGGCGAGCATTGGCATGGCGCCGTTTGCTGCCCTATATGGAAGGAAATGTCATTCACCACTGAGCTGGGATGACATCGGTGATCGGGAGCTGTTGGGTCCAGAGATGATAGTGGAAGCTGTGGATGTCGTGAGGGACATCAGGGAGAAGCTTAGAGTTGCACAGGATCGCTTCAAGCATTGGGCAGATGCCAAGAGGAGACCTTTGGAGTTTCAGCCTGGTGATCACGTCTTCCTGAAGATTTCTCCGAACCACGGAGTTATTCGTTTCGGTAAGAAGGGAAAGCTGAGTCCGAGGTATATTGGGCCGTTTGATGTGCTAGAGCGTGTGGGAGCAGTGGCCTACCGCCTTGCTCTGCCACCATCTTTGGAGGGTGTTCATGACGTATTCCACGTATCTCATTTACGCCGGTACGTCAGTGATCCATCGCACACTGTGGACTTCTCAGAGATTACAGTTCGCCCGGATCTGACATATGACCAGCAGCCCATGCAGATTTTGGACCGTCGACAGAAACAGTTGAGGAATAAGATAGTCGACCTGGTGAGAGTGATGTGGCGTCACGGATCACCTGGAGAGTCCACCTGGGAGCGCGAAGATGATATGAGAGAGCGCTTTCCGCATCTATTCCCGGGCAGTGCCTGATGTTGATTCCGAGGACGGAATCATTTCTAAGTTGGGGAGGATGTAACGGTCGGTTTTCGATCGTAAGTTCTTCGTGCACGTGTGCTTGACCGTGCATGTATTTATTTTAGACTTTGTTTGTTTCCGAACCCTATCGTGTGTTATGTCGTTATGACTCTCTCTGAGGGTACAACATTTGCCGTGTTGACTTGCAACGTCATTTCACGAACCGTTCGCCCACGATTTGACCTTTTCCGAGGAGACGTCGCGTATCGCACTTTTGACTTGAGGCGTTTTTATTTTTAATTTCGTTTCTCGTCATCGAAATTGTAATCCGTCTCTTCCGACTTCTTGCTCTCGTCGCCCCGGTCGCCCCGGTATTTTTCTTATAATTTATGGGCACCGTTTGACCCTTGTGCACTAGTAAAGCCAGTTAATTACGAGAATACCCCTAACTATTTAATCCTATTAAACCCTAATTTAACCCTAAACCTAGCTGGTGGCAGCCCCCTCACGTGTGACTCCTCCTCTTAGTCACGTGGGCCCCATTCTATAAAGAAAACCCTAGCTCCCTAACGTTTTTCACAGCTTACGCAAACTCCTCCAAGCGCCGGCCCTAAAAACGCAAACCCTCACGCAAAAACCCTTTCTCTCCCACCTGAGCCCACGCCGGAGGCCGCCGTCGCCGCCGACCTACCCCCCGACCTCCCCTCCCTCGCCTGTGAGCCGAGCCGCCGCCGAAGATCGCCGTGGGCCGCCGGAATCTCGCGCCAGCAGCTGCTGCAGCCCGCTACGGCCGCCGCCGCCGCCGTCGCCGGAGCCTCCTCTCCGTCGCCGTGAACCCCCCTCTGCCCCTCTCGCTGTTGGCTGCGACCCAAGGCCGCAACTCCTCTGAAACAGCGAGTTTGCTCGCTGTTTTGCGTGTTTGACGCCGTACCGACACGTCGCCAAGATCCCGCCGTCTCTCCTCGTTGTTGGAGCCCTCCGACAGTCTCCTACACCTCCTGGGAGTATTTATCGACGTCTCGAGCCTCTCCTACGACTCCCGACATCGTAGGCGTGGGATACGATGAACCGTTCATCTCGGTTGTCGTTGTAGCTCTCCGGAAGCCGTAGTACGCCTACCCGACGCACAGCTCGCTGTTCACGCGTTCCGCCCGTTGCCAGAACGTGTCTGGCTACGCTGCCCATAGCCGAGACACCGCTAGGAGACGATCCGTAGCCGTGCCAATCAAATCGGTCGCCGTTCAGACTCTACGTCCGCTCTACCCCAGACTCCAGACAGGTTGGTTCCCCAATCTCGTAGCGAAACCCCCACAGTAGCAAAACTGAAAACCTAACTAAAACTGGCAACTTAACTCAGTAAATTTATTTTCTGCTCTCTTAAATCGATGTGTAACCGTAGACCGACGTTTGGACTTTTGACTGTGCACATAAGATAGAATCGTCGGATAGGCTGATCGGACAACTTGACTCGTGACAGTTAGGGTAGCCACGCCTAACTTAGAAATGAACCTAAATAGGCCTTGACGAAAATCGCGACTTGACACCGTCGCCGTGATCTCTTTTCAGACGGATTACCGCGGACGCGACGACTGGACGAGACGCCCCGGACAGACGACGCACTCGCTATTCCAGGCAAGTGTACCCACTTGCTATTTGACTGTGCTTAGTTCTAGTTAGTAGAACTGTTAGATTGTGTGTGATGAGAACCGGACGTGAAATGATAGCGTCCGGGACGACCGTGACGGCTCCGACTTGACGACGAAGTCTGAGCCTAACAACAATGAACTGCTGACAACATAGGACTCTCTTGTGTGTGCGTGCGTGTGGACACCCTAGAATAACTTTCCCTACACTTGTCATGTCGTGTCCTGTTACACAAAAAGCCTTCGGGCGTTTCGGATGCTTCCCTCCGCGGAAGTGATCCCCGTGATACAAAAAGCCTTCGGGCGTTTCGGATGCTTTCCTTGCGGAAGTGATCCCCATGATACAAAAAGCCTTCGGGCGTTTCGGATGCTTCCCTCCGCGGAAGTGATCCCCGTGATACAAAAAGCCTTCGGGCGTTTCGGATGCTTTCCTTGCGGAAGTGATCCCTGTTATACAAAAAGCCTCCGGGCGTTTCGGATGTTTCCCTAGCGGAAATGATCCCTGTAAATCTTGTCCTGAGTTCCTGGGTTGGGGTTGGGTTGAGCGTGCGCACGGCAAGAGGGTCTGATCCCCCTCGAACTGTAAGGAGTGAACCCTTTCGTGTCTTACTTGTCCTGTCCCGTCTTGTCTTGTCCTGTCCGTCACGTCCCGTCTTGTCTTGACACCTGTAGGTTAGTCCCGTAGTCGTAGCACACGCTACGTCTACTGTTTACTACGTTTACTTTTCCTGCTACGTTACTTTTCGTTACTCAGTTATAACCCCAGCATGTTAAAACAACCAGTAAATCATTGTTAAAAGTTGATACACTTGCAGTAGAGTCTGACAGTTTGTGTAGACTTTGCCTGACGTACAGTTTCCTTCTTTTGGGTGCTGTACGTCAGGTGTGGAGCCAGAGTACGAGTACGAGGCGGACCTGCCAGTTGACTTGGAGCCAGAGGGCGCTGATCCGGTGTACGATCCAGAGGACGATCAGAGTTAGAGATCTTCGGTTGCTGTTCCAGAGATTTTCCATTTCAGTTTGAGTTGGGTGCGTTGCACTCTTACTTTCTCGTCTAGGTTGGGTGCTTGCACCATTAGTTTCCCTTTCAGCAGTTGTAGCCGTTTACGGCATTTTTAGACTCTCAGTACTTTGATGATAAATTTGGAATAAAATGAAATGTTTCCTTTCAGTGCTTTTGTTATTTCGTACTAACTTGCAGGGACCTGTACCTTCGCTATGGAAAACTACAGACGCTTATTGGGTCTGGGCTCTTAGCCCCGGCCTAAGCGGGCCTTCGTCATGCTTCGCCTCCGTGTTTTTGGGAAGCGGGGCGTGACAGGTATGCATTAAGTTCAAAGAATGAGATATACCTTCGCGTCGCTATTTGACTAAGGAGCTAAAATATTGAGACTCTAAATTTATCTCTCCTCGCCAAATTTCCGTCTCACCTACAAAAGGGGTGTTATGTGTGACCTTGGAATCCAACAAGGTCCGCTAGTGTTAGTCAACAAAGATTTAGGAACCCATACTTGCTTGAATTTAATATTGGGGTTCCTAAATTTGCAATAGTACGATGTGTGACTAACACTATCACACGTAAAACACTTTGCATAAACATTTTTAGCAATGGAAGGCACATTGTGAAATTTTTTATACTTAGGCTTTTCAACATTTTTAGCACTAAATCCAAGTCCTCGCCTATTATTGCCATAAAGTTGATTTCCAAGAATAATGTCCAAATTTTGTTTTCCAATGGAAAATCTCTTTAGTGACAATTCTAGGGTGGTGACTTTGGATTTCAAGATATCGTTTTCATTCACAAGCAAAGTTCATTTACTAATGAAAGCTCGCTTGTTTTCCTCTTCTTTCTTTTCAAAATCCCTCACTTTTTCTTTAAGTTCAAGATTTAGCATGTTAATCTTTTCAGAAAGAAATTCATTTTCAACTTCAAGCTTTGTCTTATCTAGCTTATACATGCTAATATCCTTCAATAAAGAGGGACATGAAAGACATTCAATTTTTTCAGGCAAGCTAGCTTTCTCTTTTTCTAAAATGGTGATGGTAGATTTGCATGCAACAAGCTCTTGTTTAAGATTTTTCATTTCTATAGACATGTCATACTCAGTTTGTTGCATATCAAAATTATCATTCCTATAACATTCCACATCAGCTTCTAGCTCATCAATTCTATGTTGCATTCCTTTACAGATTTCTAAGAATTCAGCTTTAGTGGGAGATTCTACCTCATTGTGTTTGGCCATCAATGCCATGCAGGAGTGGGCTTCATGTTCCTCATCCTCCTCCTCAGCTTCGCTATCCATGTCCCACGTCAGCACTTTCGTTTTTCCTTTTGCAACTTGAGCTGTGTGTTGTTGTGGGCAATCTTTTATGTGGTGCCCTTTCTTCCTGCATTTAAAACATTCACTTCTATTAATAGCTTTCTGATCAGAGAAATTTCTACCAAAATTAGAATTATTTGAACGAATGAACCTTTTTCCCATCTCAGCTCTTCCTTGATCAGTTTGAATGTATCTCCTGAAGTTTCTGACCATTAAAGCTTGCTCTTCATCAAGATCGTCGTCGTTAGCTTGAAGTGCTAATGGTGTGGAAGCTTTGGTCTTCTCTTCAGGTTTCTCTCTGGCTTCTATACTCTGCAACTCAAGCTCGTGTGACATTACGTTGCCTATCAAGTCCTCCACTTTCATTGTTGACAAGTCCTTAGCTTCTTGAATAGCGGTGACTTTAGGCCTGAACGAGCTCGGTAGCGCCCTTAAAATCTTTCGTACCTGTTCATGGCTAGAGTATGGCTTACCGAGGGAACTGGATTTATAGACGATGTCCGTGAACCTCGCAAACATCTCTTTCATAGATTCTGTTGGTAGCATGCGGAAGCTCTCGTATTCTGTGCAAAGCAACGCAAGTCTGGATTCCTTTACTTGCGATGTTCCCTCGTGTGTCACCTCCAGAGTATGCCAAATTTCCTGCGCAGTTAGATAATGTGAGATACGATTAAATTCAGATTTATCAAGAGAGCATATAAGCGCATTCATAGCTTTACCATTAAGAGTATATAGTTTCTTATCAGCTAAATCCCACTTGTCTTTAGGCTTAATTATAACAGTGTCTTCAATTTTAATAGTGGTAGACTATAACCATTTTCAACAATATCCCACACATCATAATCTACAGACACTAGATAGATTTTCATCCTAGCCTTCCAATAAGCAAAGTCTACACAGTTAAACTTAGGGGGGACGGGCTATAGACTGACCTTCAACAAAAGCATAATCAGATATATTCATGGTCATCTAAAAATCTAGACTAGATCCTCTAAACTAGCACTGATACCACTTGTTGGATCTGGATCGTAGCCTAGAGGGGGAGGTGAATAGGCTATTAAATATTCGTGCAACCCACGAACAACCACACGCAGTTATAAGCACAGACAGGGTAAAAAGATAGCAGTCACAGAGTACGCACAGATATACCCTGGTTCGGTCGTCCCCACGACCTACTCCAGCCCCCGAAAGCAACTACTAGATAGATAGGTAATCAAGTACAGCTACAATGAGTCAAGATCCCAAATCTACTCTCACCTAGCTTGTACGCATAACACGTGCTCTACACTATCAATCTAGTCAAATGCTCTCCCTCCGTGACGACTCCCAAAGTCGCCAGGTCCCCAGAAAAGTAACACAAAAACTGGTAAAGTTTCACCTACGAAGAACTAACACAAATACTACACAATATAATAAACAAGAGAGTTTAGAATGCTCAGATCGTGTAGCGGTGTCGTCTTCGTCAATCAGCACGGGCCAGGTGTCGTCTGGCAAGTAGTAGTCTCTGATGTCTTCTCCCAATAGTTCGGCTCCCCTCTTGATAAAACTTGCGCCTTCACCAACGAATGAATTTGTTCCACCTCAAAATTTCGGCTGCCCCTCTCTCTTTTGCGTCTGTCAACAAATCACTCCCTTGTAACTTGTGTTCTCTATTGAAACTTGTGAAGAAATTGTCAAGCACCTGCAACAAGGAGAATATGTGAGTACCAATAAGATTAGCAATTCAAATCAAATATGAAGTAGAGATTTTTCGGCTTGTGAAGAAATCACAAAAAGAATTTAACAGATTTCTCTTATAAACAAAATTCGCATCTGCTCTGAGCGCTTAGAACATGAGGCTCCTCTCAATTTTTGATACGGCTTCTTGTATGGCACCCTGTGAATTTTTTGTTATGGCCGGCTCTTGGCAATTTAGATAGACGATGGTACATTAACGATTTGCACATAAGGTTCTGCAAAAAAAAAAATCTTAGACACAAGGAAAAGATGTGATCTGTTATTTTATTTAAAAAAACAAAAACCTTAAAAGAAATTACTGCCGGCATTGGGAAGTTTAAGGCACTGGGAAAATTAATAGTTGTAGGGTGAGGCTCTTGGAGAAAAACGTGCGCACTCTGATTTTGTGTGTGCCTGCAAATCAAATTTGTGCGGCCTCATAAAATAATTGCTCTCACAACAATGAAGAAGATCCCTGTGTGAAATCGGCAGTAACCCAAAAACGGCAGAGGTGTGTGTGCTCTTGAATTTTGATGGAGAGTCCAAAAAATACTGAGCAATCAATGTTTAATGGGGATGCTGCGGCTCCTTCCAACTTTGTATATAAAAAAAATCAGCTGCCGCACCAACTACTTGTTTTTTTTAATATTAACACCTTCTCCTTACTTCAATAATTGCAGGTTGATTCATGGTGTCTGCACAAAAACAATTAGAAATTGCAATGCAATTTTTGGTGATATAATCAAAGAAAGTGCTGCCAACGAAAAAGGATTCTAATTAAGAGACTTAGCTTTTTCTTTGTTCTCTCCCCATGGAAAAACATGGCCGGCCTCCCTTCATGAAAATAATTCCTTCTTTTTTGCCGCAACTTGATTTTGGTCCCTTTTTATTTGTTATGTGCCGACCTTTTTTTAATGAAATGCCGCTTGCCCCGCTTTGAAGCAATAGATGGAAGGGGTTTTTATAAGAGGGGAGCTAGGGGTTTTGAAAGAGATATGATCAAAGGGAATCACCAAATTGATTTAGAATTTGAATAGGATAAAGATAGCCATGGGATTTGATTTGCAATTCAAATTGGATATGGAAAAGTCTTTGCAAATCTTGCTAATTGATTTTCATCTCTCCACACATTGACCAAGTCACATTGTTAGGTGTATAGCTCTTTGACCAAGTCCATTCGCTATGTGGATAGCAATTCCTCCACCGGTTGACTTAGTCATCACTTTGAAAATTTACCGCTTTGCCATTCCTGAAACACACTTAGTGCACACATTAAATCATTCACAAATGTTTGTCATCATCAAACTAGAAATCATAGATCGTTGTATCTAACAGAGGAATGGGAAGACTTCGAACGGCGTTTGGGTTGCGAGGAGTCCCTAGGGGGCGACTCGACGGTCATAGGCGAAGGGCTTGAAGGACGGATCGGGATACGTGTGCGTGCCATAAGCGCGACAAGACACGTACGAGAAATCGAGAGATCGGAACCCTAAAAAATCACAAGCCCGAGAAACTGAAACCCTAGCCGAAATCCTAAAACCCTAACCCTAGGAGCTAAAATCTAACCCTAGAGAGGGAGGAGATACCTAGGGAGGAAGGTCGACGGACCCTAGGTCGGAGATGGCCGGAGATATGGTCGGAAAACGGCGGAGAGGGAGTGGAAGACCAAGAGACTCGGAGGTTTTTGGCTGAGAGAAGAAATATGAACCGACTTGAAACGAGATTAGTCGGTTAGATGAGTCTTTTAATCGATCGGAAGTCGAAAAGACAAGACAGTCCCCGTCACAATTAGTCGGTCACAGTTCAAGCACTGACCGACTAGATCACGATGTAGTCGGTCGGTCAATGAGCTTGAACCGACTAATTGTAAACAGTAACTGAAGCCAAAAAACCTGACAAGAATTAGTCGGTCTAAGCTCATTCACTGACCGACTAGAACTGAATCTAGTCGGTCGGCCAATGAACTTGGATCGACTAAGAGAGTCCAAAAATTATAGAATTTGAAATTTTGATATCTCTCCTAATCGCACTTGGACGAAACATCGTTATACTCTCATTAATCATTATACTACCCCATTAAACATCGAAAATCTGAAATTTGACGTTTACTAATAAATCGAGCTAAAAATCCAGAAAATTCAACGAAAAATCCAGAAAATTCCAATAAATCTAGCATGTGCAAATATAATGAAATTTCATAGCATGCAAGATTATTGAGTAAAAATGAATCCTAAATCTCGGATTCACCCATAATCCCCAATTCTCGATGTAACCGCACAAAGGAGTCTTCCTTTAGGGGTTTCGTGAAAATATCGGCGATTTGCTTCTGGGTTTCAACGTACACTAAAATGATGTCCTTTTTAGCAACATGATCATCTAAGAAATGGTGTCGGACATCTATGTGTTTAGAACGGGAATGGTGTACCGGGTTCTTGGAGAGACATATTGCACTTTGGTTGTCCACCATGATAGGGCAAGTATCACAGTTTATACCAAAGTCTTTAAGTGTGTGTCTCATCCAAAGAACTTGAGCACACGCGGCACCGGCGGCAATATATTCCGCCTCGGTGGTTGAAAGTGATACGGAATTCTGCTTCTTGGAAAACCAAGAGACAAGAGAATTTCCTATAAAATGGCAAGTGCCACTAGTACTTTTCCTGTCAGATTTGCATCCCGCATAATCTACGTCACTATATGAGATTAACTCATACGTGCTAGATTTCAGATAAAGTAATCCAAAATCAAGTGTGTAACTTAGATAACAGAAAATACGTTTTACCGCTACTAAGTGTGACTCCTTAGGTTGAGACTGATAACGAGCACAAACACATACGGCAAACATAATATCGGGCCTACTTGCAGTAAGATAAAGTAAACTACCTATCATACCTCGATATAGACGAATGTCTATATCTTTTCCACCTGCATCTTATCAAGATGTGTAGTAGTGCTCATTGGAGTCTTCTTCCCGGAGGCATTCTCCATTCCAAATCACTTTAGCAACTCCACCGTGTACTTCGTTTGGTGGATGAAGATTGCATCGTTCATTTGGCGAATTTGGAGACCTAAGAAATATTTGAGCTCACCCATGTGGCTCATCTCAAATTGATCCTTCATCACATTAGAAAACTCTTCGCAGAGAGCAAAGTTAGTAGCACTGAAAATGATATCATCAACATAAATTTGAACTAAAATTATATCATTATTCGAATACTTAACAAATAATGTGGAATCAACTTCTCCCATTTTAAAACCCAAATCCAAAAGAAAATTCTTTAAACGGTCATACCAAGCTCGAGGAGCTTGTCTCAAACCGTAAAGTGCTTTCTTAAGTTTAAAAACATGATTTGGAAATTTTTCATTTATAAAACCCGGAAGTTGAGAAACATAAACTTCCTCAACAACATCTTCGTTTAAAAACACACTTTTTACATCCATTTGAAATAATTTAAAATCCTTATGGCATGCAAAAGATAACAATAATCTAATTGATTCTAATCTAGCTACCGGAGCAAATGATTCTTCGAAATCGATACCTTCCTCTTGCCGATAGCCTTGAGCTACTAACCGAGCTTTGTTCCGGACGACGACTTGGTTTTCGTCGGTCTTGTTCTTGAAGATCCACTTTGTCCCTATGACGGTGTGGCTCTTCGATGGCAATGGAACAAGCTCCCAAACCTCATTCCTCTCGAATTGAATGAGTTCCTCCTCCATGGCAAGGATCCAAGAACCATCTTCGCACGCTTCATTAACATTCTTTGGCTCTATCGAGGAGGCAAAGACACAATGAGCGAAGTAGTTGACTTGAGATCTCGTCTTGACACTATCATGGATATTACCAATGACTTGCTCATGAGGATGGTCACGAACGGTATGAAGCCGTTTGGGAATTCCCTGATCACTAGGAACATTCTCAACAACTTCATTAGTCGGGTTAGAATCAATAGAATCAATGGAATCAATAGAGTTAGAATTACCAATTGAATCACATAAAACATCCATGTAGTCATCATCATTAGTAATTCTAGTTGGAACAAATCCTTCATTGAATGAAACATGAAGCGATTCCTCGATCGTTGAGGTTCATTTGTTGTATATCCGGTAGGCTTTGCTACGTGAGGAATATCCAACAAAAATCCCCTCATCGGATCTTGGATCGAATTTGTCCAAGCTACCATACGTGTTTTTAATAAAACATTTTGAACCAAAAACACGAAAATGTTTAACTTGAGGCAATCTACCAAACAACAATTCATAACAAGTTTTGTCACGCCCCGCTTCCCAAAAACACGGAGGCGAAGCGTGACGAAGGCCCGCTTAGGCCGGGGCTAAGAGCCCAGACCCAATAAGCGTCTGTAGTTTTCCCAAGCGAAAGAACAGGTCCCTGCAAGTTAGTACGAAATAACAAAAGTACTGAAAAGAAGTATTTCATTTTATTCCAAAATTCGTCATCAAAGTACTGAGAGTCTAAACATGCCGAAAACGGCTACAACTGCTGAAAGGGAAACTAATGGTGCAAGCACCCAACCTAGACAAGAGAGTAAGAGTGCAACGCACCCAACTCAAACTGAAATGGATAATCTCTGGAACAGCAACAGAAGACCTCTAACTCTGATCGTCCTCTGGATCGTACTCCGGATCAGCGTCCTCCGGCTCCAAGTCAACTGGCAAGTCCGCCTCGTACTCGTACTCTGGCTCCACACCTGACGTACATCACCAAAAGAGGAAACTGTACGTCAGGCAAAGTCTACACGAAACGTCAGACTCTACTGCAAGTGTATCAACTATTAACAATGATTTACTGGTTGTTTTAGCATACTGGGGTTATAACTGAGTAACGGAAAGTAACGTAGCAGGAAAAGTAAACGTAGCAAGCAGTAGACGTAGCGTGTGCTACCGACTACGGGACTAACCTACAGGTGTCGAGACAAGACGTGGCGTGACAGGACAGGACAAGACGGGACAGGACAAGTAAGACACGAAAGGGTTCACGCCTTACGGTTCGAGGGCGGCCAGACCCTCTCCCCGTGCGCACGCTCAACCCTACCCCAACCCAGAGACTCAGGACAAGAAGTACAGAGATCACTTCCGCTAGGGAAGCACCTGAAACGCCCGTAGGCTTTTTGTATCACGGAGATCACTTCCGCTCGGGAAGCATCTGAAACGCCCGTAGGCTTTTTGAGAACACAGAGATCACTTCCGCTCGGGAAGCATCTGAAACGCCCGTAGGCTTTTTGGGTCACAGGGATCACTTCCGCGGAGGGAAGCATCCGAAACGCCCAAAGGCTTTTTGTATCACGGAGATCACTTCCGCTCGGGAAGCATCTGAAACGCCCGTAGGCTTTTTGTGTAACAAGACACGACACGACCAGTGTAGGGAGTGTTATTCTAGGGTGTCCACACGCACGCACACGCAAGATAGTCCTATGATGTCAACAGTTTATTGTTGTCAGGCTCAGACTTCGTCGTCAAGTCTGAGCCGTCACGGGTCGTCCCGGACGCTATCATTTCACGTCCGGTTCTCATCACACACAACCTAACAGTTCTACAAACTGGAACTGAAGCACAGTCAAACGCAAGTGGATACACTTGCCTGGATTGGCGAGTGCGTCGTCGGTCCGGGGCGTCTCGTCCGGTCGTCGCGTCCGCGGTAGTCCGTCTGAAAAGGATCATTGCGACGGTGTCAAGTCGCGATTTTCGTCAAATCCTATTTAGGTTCATTTCTAAGTTAAGCGTGGCTACCCTAACTGTCACAAGTCAAAAGTGTCCGATCAGCCTATCCGACGATTCTATCCTATGTGCACAGTTCAAAAGTCCGATCGTCGATTCTATTGTTCACAACATTTTAAAGGAGCAGAAATTAAATTTAGTGAGTTTAGTTGCCGATTTTAGTTAGGTTTTCAGTTTTGGCTACGGGTGGGTTTCGCTACGAGTTACGAGAAAACCAACCTCTCCGGAGTCTGAAGTAGTGCGGACGTAGGGTCTGAACGGAGGGGTGTCTGCGGTGTTTACAGTGTCCCAACTACGGGTACCGTAGTGAGACTCGTCCGGGCAGCGGACGAAGTGCGATCAGCGAGTGCAATCAGTCCACGGCAAAACAGCGAACAGCGGGGTGATTGACGTCGAACAACGGGCAATGGGGGTAGTAGTGCATGGTGTTGTGTCGCGGGCAACACGAAGGCCTCAGGGGGTCTTGGAGACAACTGACGTGGCGACGCACCGATCGGAAGGATCACAGTAGTTGTACAGGGATGCGCGCAGCTGTGAAAGGCTGCGCAACAGGTTCTCGGCAGAGCTGCGGACCGGAGGAAGAATCCTCCGATGACCCAAGGCGACTGAGGTGTCTCGGTGACAACCGACAGGCGAGGGGGCGCCTGAAAATCGCAGCAGTAGCGTCAGGCTGCTGACGTTGCCGCTGTGCGACGGGAAAGCAGCCCGGTGAGGCTGTGGCAGCCTCCTCCGGCGGTTGAGAGGGCTGCGAGGGATAGCTGGCGGTCGGTGGCGGTGGCTAGGTGGTCGGAGAAGGCGTGAGCGGCGGTCGGAAGGCCACGGCAGGCGGCGTCGTGCGAGAGTCCAGGCGAGCAGGGCGGCGCTTGCGATCGGGGTTCGGTGGCGGCTGCTGCGGGCGAAGTCGTGGCGGCGGCGGCGGATCGCAGCGAGGTCGGAGAGGGCGGGCTCACGACGGTTGGGGGAAAATCGCGGCGGCGGAGCACGGATCGCGGCGGCGGAGGCGTGCGGCGAGGGCGGATCGCGATGGCGGGGGTTCGCGAGGCGAGGGAGGAGCGAGAGGGAGAGGGGATCTGAGGTAGGAGGGGGATTTTGGGGGTCGGCGGCGGCGGATCGCCGTGCCGCCGTGAGGGAAAGAGGGAGAGAGAGAAGATCGGACGGGAGAGATTTTGTGGGTGGCGGCGGCTGCGAACGTGAAGGGGGTTTTGATTTTTTTTAGGGTTAGGGTTAATTTTAGGGTTAGGGTATATAATAAGGGTGTTTTATTGATATATGACCCTAGGATTAATAGGAGAGAGGGGGGAGATTGAGTGTCAAAGGGGTGTACAAACTTGGGTAAGTCTAGGGGGTTTTAGTGAAACAGTTTAGGAAAAGATTAAGACAGATTTAGTAGAGATTTGGCCAGATTTGGCTATAATTCGAAATTTGAACTGGATGGTCAAATCAACGGTCCAGATTAATCTGAGCGATAACTCTCAATCCGGGCGTCAGAAAAATAATCCGAAAATACCGGGGCGATCGCGGAGACGAGACGCACAGATCTACGGAGCCCGATCGTGCGTAGCGCCTACCAAGAATTTATGTAAAATTCGGGACGACGTTTTGAGCCAAATGACCAAAACGCCCCTATCGATTCAACTTCGTTTTGCGAGAAACGACCGCGAAAGGATGTTCCCAAAACTTACCAAGAATAGCTACACTCACAAACGATTACAACGGCATGACACAGCGCATAAACTTGAAGCCAGAATTAGTCTAATAAAGTACGTGCACGCTAACGCACGTGCACGCAGAAAATCACATAAGGCCGGAAAGCGACCGTTACATTCTACCCCACTAAGATAAAGATTCCGTCCTCGGAATCGACAACACTAATCAGCAAACAAAAATGGAAAACGCTCCTTCATCTCCTCCTCGCGTTCCCAGGTGGACTCTCCGGGTGATCCGTGACGCCACATCACTCTCACCAGGTCGACTACCTTATTCCTCAATTGCTTCTGTCGACGGTCCAAAATCTGCACAGGCTGCTGGTCATATGTCAGATCCGGGCGAACCGTAATCTCTGAGAAGTCGACTGTGTGCGACGGATCACTGACGTACCGACGTAGCTGAGATACGTGGAAAACGTCGTGAACTCCCTCCAAAGATGGTGGCAGAGCAAGGCAGTAGGCCACTGCTCCCACACGCTCTAGCACATCAAAAGGTCCAATATATCTCGGACTCAGCTTTCCCTTCTTCCCGAAACGAATAACTCCGCGGTTCGGAGAAATCTTCAGGAAGACGTGATCTCCAGGCTGAAACTCCAAGGGTCTCCTCTTGGCATCTGCCCAATGCTTGAAGCGATCCTGTGCAACTCTGAGCTTCTCCCTGATGTCCCTCACGACATCCACAGCATCCACTATCATCTCGGGAGCCAACAGCTCCCGATCTCCGATGTCATCCCAGCTCAGTGGCGAACGACATTTCCTTCCATAAAGGGCAGCAAACGGCGCCATGCCAATGCTCGCCTGGTAGCTGTTGTTATACGAAAACTCTACTAAGTGAAGATGATCCTCCCAAGAACCCTTCAAATCGAGCGTACAAGCTCGCAGCATATCCTCCAGGATCTGAATAGTCCTCTCGGACTGGCCGTCGGTCTGCGGGTGGTACGCCGTGCTGAAGCTCAGACTCGTACCCAAATTCTCCTGCAGACTTCTCCAGAACTGAGATGTGAACCTCGTATCTCTGTCAGACACGATGCTCACGGGGACTCCATGTAAGCGTACAATCTCCTGCACGTACACGGTCGACATCACTACTAACTCAAGAGAAAAAAGAAATAAAAGGGAAAGTAAGAGAAGGAAAATTTTACCTCCAGATATTTCCTCGCCAAGGCTTCCGTAGACTGACCCACTCAGAAAGGGATAAAGTGTGCAGACTTGGTCAATCGATCCACGATCACCCAAACTGTGTCATTCTGCCTCGGGGTCCGAGATAAACCAGTCACGAAATCCATCGTAATATGCTGCCACTTCCACTCCGGAATAGGAAGCGGCTGCAGTAACCCAGCAGTACGATGGTGCTCAGCCTTCACCTGTTGGCATATCAGACACTTGGCAACGCTCCGTGCCACGCTCCTCTTCATGCCAATCCACCAATAATTCAGACGGAGGTCCTTATACATCTTGGTGCCCCCAGGATGTATAGAATATGGCGAGCTATGAGCCTCGCTCAACAGCTCCTCACGAACATCACCTGCAGGTACACAGAGCCTACTGCCGTACCGCAGTGAACCATCCTCATGAATCACGAACTCCGTCCGAAGTCCGGCTTCAACCTGCCTTCTGATCCTCTGAAGCTTCGGATCTCCTGCCTGTGCTGCCTTGATCCGATCCACGATCGTGGACTGAATCTGCAAATTCATGAAGGAATGAACCACACCAGGTAGGACAACCTCCAAATCCATCTCTCTCAGCTCCTGCTGAATTCTCCAGTCGGCAGTATGCATCATCGCAATAGGAAGTCTACTCAAGGCATCAGGCACTACATTCACCTTCCCCGGATGATACTGCAAATCTATCTCGTAGTCAGCCATGAGCTCCAACCATCGTCTCTGACGCATGTTGAGCTCCTTCTGCGTGAAGATGTACTTCAAGCTCTTGTGATCAGTGAAAATCTTCACACTCTCACCTAACAAGAAGTGTCTCCAAATCTTCAGTGCGAAGATTACTGCCGCCAACTCCAGATCGTGCGTTGGGTAATTCTTCTCGTGAGTCCTCAACTGACGAGAAGCATACGCGACCACGTGGCCATGCTGATGCAAGACGCATCCTAGGCCCTTCCCTGACGCATCACAATAAACCTCGAAGCCTCCGCTTCGATCCGGCACTGCCAACACTGGTGCTGTGGTCAACCTCGCCTTCAAGATACTGAAGGCCTCCTCACAAGAATCTGACCAAAGGAACTCTACATCCTTTCTCGTCAGCTTCGTCATCGGCTCTGCAATCTTCGAGAAATCCTTGATGAACCGCCGATAATAGCCTGCTAACCCAAGAAAGCTCCTGATGTCTGACGCTGACTGCGGAGTCGGCCAATCTCTGACTGCTCTGACCTTCTCCGGATCTACAGATATGCCATCACCGGACACCACGTGTCCCAGAAATGCGACTCTGTCCAGCCAGAACTCGCACTTGCTATACTTGGCATAAAGCTTGTGTCGCCTCAGCGTCTCCAGCACTGTCCTCAGATGACATCTGTGCTCTTCCTCAGACTTCGAATAAATCAAGATGTCATCAATGAAAATGACGACGAACTTATCCAGGAAGTCATAAAATATCAAGTTCATCAAATTCATGAACACCGCTGGAGCATTGGTCACGCCAAACGGCATGACCACGAACTCATAATGTCCGTATTTCGTCCGGAAAGCTGTCTTCTGAACATCGTCTTTCCTCACCTTCAACTGGTGGTATCCACTCCTCAAATCCAACTTCGAGAAGACTCTCGATCCTCCAAGCTGGTCGAAGATATCGTCGATGCGCGGCAGCGGGTACTTATTCTTCACGGTGACAGCATTCAGTCCCCGATAGTCCACGCACATCCTGCGGGACCCATCCTTCTTCTTCACGAGTAACTGGTGCGCCCCATGGCGACACACTAGGGTGGATGAAACCCTTCTGCAGTAACTCATCTAACTGCTTCCGCAGCTCCTCGAGCTCCGCGGGAGCCATACGGTATGGCGCCTTCGATATCGGTTGCGCTCCCGGCATGAGGTCAATACCAAACTCTAAGGCTCGGTCGGGTGGCAAACCTGAGATATCCTCTGGGAAGACGTCGTCGAAGTCTCGGACGACTACTGGTCGCTCGACCTCCATCTCCATCGACATAGCTGCAACAATCGGCACCACCGGCGTGGCCCGATACTTGATGGGTCCAAGCGACTCATCTCTGCTACGGAACTCGAACTCTGGATGGCCTGGAATCCGGAACACCACTCTCTTGCTGCGACAATCGATCGAGGCGTGGAAATCTCCCAACCAATCGATGCCAAGAACGGCATCAAAATGCGGCAGGTCGTGGACAATGAAATCTGCAAAGAGCTCGTGTCCATTGACCACCAAAGGAATCGATCTACATCCCAAGTTCACTGTCACCACCCCGTTCCCTGTGGTGATGTCCCAACACTTGGGAAGTGTATGGGTGGGAATGGAGTGTCTTGTTACGAATCTCCGGGATAAGATGCACATGGATGCACCGGAGTCGAACAAGGCCAAGGCCGGGTGAGAAGACACTAGAATGGTGCCTAAGATTTTAAAAGAACTACGGTCAAACCAAGCCACTCTAACAAACAAGTCAAACAAGCAAGACCAACAATTAAAAGCTAAATTATGAAAGGAAAGACTAGAATCAAAGGGTTACCTGCAATAACTCCATCCAGTTCCTCAGTCTCCAAAGCCGTCATGGTGTAAGCCGGCCTCTGGGGCTGCGCTGCTCTCTGAAACATCTGCTTCTGTGGCGCCAAGGGTGGTCCACGAACGGCAGGTCCTCTCTGAACTGGAGCAGGCGCTCTCATCTGCAGCGGGGCTGGCGCTCCAACTACAGCATGACGGGCTCTCGGACAGTCCTTAGCTGCATGCGACGCATCTCCACAAACCAAGCATGAACCCAGCTTCCTCCTACAATCCTTCTGGACGTGTCCTGGCTTCCCGCAGTAATGACACGGTCCCTTGCTCTGACTCTGAATGGGTGCTCCAGGCCTCTTAAATGGTACTGTCTGAACTGGCCTCATCGCCGGCCTAGCAGGTGGCCGGTACTGCTCTATAGGACGCTTCCCCTTATCAGCTGGAGGGTCAGGTAGGAGCGAAATAAGCTCATGATTCTTTGCAGCATCCAGCACCTCCCTCATAGTCGTGAAACTCGCCGAAGACATAGAAGACTGAATCTTCGGACGCAGTCCCTGCCGGAAACGATCAGCTCGCTTCTCCTCCTTCTTCACCATATGCGGAGCAAAGCGACTCAGCATCTCAAACTCCGCCTCATACTCCTCGACGGTCATGCTCCCCTGTTTCAGATCTATAAATCTGCTCAACAGCTCCCTCCTGGTAGTCTTGGTGAAGTACTTCGTCCGAAACATAGACCTGAAGGTCTTCCAATCCACTGGCTTCTCCAGACGCCTCTCCTCGAGGCGCCACCAGTTCCTCGCATTCTCTGTCAGCTGCATCTTCGCTATCTCCACTCGGGTGTCGTCTGGAATCTTCGCAGCAACTAACTTCTCCTCCGTGCTCTGGATCCACTCGTCAGCAGCTAGGGGTCACTCCTTCCCCGAAAATGTCCTCGGCTGGAGCTCGTTGAACTGCTTCACTCCTGGAGCAGCTCGAGGGGCAGGTGGAGGTGGCGGTGGTGCAACTGGAGCAGCCTGGGCAGCACGCTGGGACTGCAGAACCAACTGGTGCTGCACCTCCAGCATCTCTCTCATAACGCCCAGAACCTGTTGGAAGTCTCCGCTCTGGTCTTCCTGAATCCCATCTCCAGAGCTCCCCGATCGGGTAACACGTCGTCCTGCCATCCTATTGACAGAAAGACACAGATTAGACTCGTACAATTTTCGGACGATAATAAAATGAAATTTAATACTTCAATTATTTCGTACTCGCAGAAAAGGTGACCTGCATGGGCCACCACTAAAACCTGTCACGCCCCGCTTCCCAAAAACACGGAGGCGAAGCGTGACGAAGGCCCGCTTAGGCCGGGGCTAAGAGCCCAGACCCAATAAGCGTCTGTAGTTTTCCCAAGCGAAAGAACAGGTCCCTGCAAGTTAGTACGAAATAACAAAAGTACTGAAAAGAAGTATTTCATTTTATTCCAAAATTCGTCATCAAAGTACTGAGAGTCTAAACATGCCGAAAACGGCTACAACTGCTGAAAGGGAAACTAATGGTGCAAGCACCCAACCTAGACAAGAGAGTAAGAGTGCAACGCACCCAACTCAAACTGAAATGGATAATCTCTGGAACAGCAACAGAAGACCTCTAACTCTGATCGTCCTCTGGATCGTACTCCGGATCAGCGTCCTCCGGCTCCAAGTCAACTGGCAAGTCCGCCTCGTACTCGTACTCTGGCTCCACACCTGACGTACAGCACCAAAAGAGGAAACTGTACGTCAGGCAAAGTCTACACGAAACGTCAGACTCTACTGCAAGTGTATCAACTATTAACAATGATTTACTGGTTGTTTTAGCATGCTGGGGTTATAACTGAGTAACGGAAAGTAACGTAGCAGGAAAAGTAAGCGTAGCAAGCAGTAGACGTAGCGTGTGCTACCGACTACGGGACTAACCTACAGGTGTCGAGACAAGACGTGGCGTGACAGGACAGGACAAGACGGGACAGGACAAGTAAGACACGAAAGGGTTCACGCCTTACGGTTCGAGGGCGGCCAGACCCTCTCCCCGTGCGCACGCTCAACCCTACCCCAACCCAGAGACTCAGGACAAGAAGTACAGAGATCACTTCCGCTAGGGAAGCACCTGAAACGCCCGTAGGCTTTTTGTATCACGGAGATCACTTCCGCTCGGGAAGCATCTGAAACGCCCGTAGGCTTTTTGAGAACACAGAGATCACTTCCGCTCGGGAAGCATCTGAAACGCCCGTAGGCTTTTTGGGTCACATGGATCACTTCCGCGGAGGGAAGCATCCGAAACGCCCAAAGGCTTTTTGTATCACGGAGATCACTTCCGCTCGGGAAGCATCTGAAACGCCCGTAGGCTTTTTGTGTAACAAGACACGACACGACCAGTGTAGGGAGTGTTATTCTAGGGTGTCCACACGCACGCACACGCAAGATAGTCCTATGGTGTCAGCAGTTTATTGTTGTCAGGCTCAGACTTCGTCGTCAAGTCTGAGCCGTCACGGGTCGTCCCGGACGCTATCATTTCACGTCCGGTTCTCATCACACACAACCTAACAGTTCTACAAACTGGAACTGAAGCACAGTCAAACGCAAGTGGATACACTTGCCTGGATTGGCGAGTGCGTCGTCGGTCCGGGGCGTCTCGTCCGGTCGTCGCGTCCGCGGTAGTCCGTCTGAAAAGGATCATTGCGACGGTGTCAAGTCGCGATTTTCGTCAAATCCTATTTAGGTTCATTTCTAAGTTAAGCGTGGCTACCCTAACTGTCACAAGTCAAAAGTGTCCGATCAGCCTATCCGACGATTCTATCCTATGTGCACAGTTCAAAAGTCCGATCGTCGATTCTATTGTTCACAACATTTTAAAGGAGCAGAAATTAAATTTAGTGAGTTTAGTTGCCGATTTTAGTTAGGTTTTCAGTTTTGGCTACGGGTGGGTTTCGCTACGAGTTACGAGAAAACCAACCTCTCCGGAGTCTGAAGTAGTGCGGACGTAGGGTCTGAACGGAGGGGTGTCTGCGGTGTCTACAGTGTCCCAACTACGGGTAGCGTAGTGAGACTCGTCCGGGCAGCGGACGAAGTGCGATCAGCGAGTGCAATCAGTCCATGGCAAAACAGCGAACAGCGGGGTGATTGACGTCGAACAGCGGGCAATGGGGGTAGTAGTGCACGGTGTTGTGTCGCGGGCAACACGAAGGCCTCAGGGGGTCTTGGAGACAACTGACGTGGCGACGCACCGATCGGAAGGATCACAGTAGTTGTACAGGGCTGCGCGCAGCTGTGAAAGGCTGCGCAACAGGTTCTCGGCAGAGCTGCGGACCGGAGGAAGAATCCTCCGATGACCCAAGGCGACTGAGGTGTCTCGGCGACAACCGACAGGCGAGGGGGCGCCTGAAAATCGCAGCAGTAGCGTCAGGCTGCTGACGTTGCCGCTGTGCGACGGGAAAGCAGCCCGGTGAGGCTGTGGCAGCCTCCTCCGGCGGTTGAGAGGGCTGCGAGGGATAGCTGGCGGTCGGTGGCGGTGGCTAGGTGGTCGGAGAAGGCGTGAGCGGCGGTCGGAAGGCCACGGCAGGCGGCGTCGTGCGAGAGTCCAGGCGAGCGGGGCGGCGCTTGCGATCGGGGTTCGGTGGCGGCTGCTGCGGGCGAAGTCGTGGCGGCGGCGGCGGATCGCAGCGAGGTTGGAGAGGGCGGGCTCGCGACGGTTGGGGGAAAATCGCGGCGGCGGAGCACGGATCGCGGCGGCGGAGGCGTGCGGTGAGGGCGGATCGCGATGGCGGGGGTTCGCGAGGCAAGGGAGGAGCGAGAGGGAGAGGGGATCTGAGGTAGGAGGGGGATTTTGGGGGTCGGCGGCGGCGGATCGCCGTGCCGCCGTGAGGGAAAGAGGGAGAGAGAGAAGATCGGACGGGAGAGATTTTGTGGGTGGCGGCGGCTGCGAACGTGAAGGGGGTTTTGATTTTTTTTTTAGGGTTAGGGTTAATTTTAGGGTTAGGGTATATAATAAGGGTGTTTTATTGATATATGACCCTTGGATTAATAGGAGAGAGGGGGGATATTGAGTGTCAAAGGGGTGTACAAACTTGGGTAAGTCTAGGGGGTTTTAGTGAAACAGTTTAGGAAAAGATTAAGACAGATTTAGTAGAGATTTGGCCAGATTTGGCTATAATTCGAAATTTGAACTGGATGGGCAAATCAATGGTCCAGATTAATCTGAGCGATAACTCTCAATCCGGGCGTCAGAAAAATAATCCGAAAATACCGGGGCGATCGCGGAGACGAGACGCACAGATCTACGGAGCCCGATCGTGCGTAGCGCCTACCAAGAATTTATGTAAAATTCGGGACGACGTTTTGAGCCAAATGACCAAAACGCCCCTATCGATTCAACTTCGTTTTGCGAGAAACGACCGCGAAAGGATGTTCCCAAAACTTACCAAGAATAGCTACACTCACAAACGATTACAACGGCATGACACAACGCATAAACTTGAAGCCAGAATTAGTCTAATAAAGTACGTGCACGCTAACGCACGTGCACGCAGAAAATCACATAAGGCCGGAAAGCGACCGTTACAAGTTTGTTTAGTGTCGGGCCTCAAAAGTATTCTATTAAACACATAGCAAGCAGTGTGTACCGCTTCCGCCCAAAATTGATGGCCAAGTTGGCTATCATCAAGCATAGTGTGAGCACACTCCACTAGCATCCTATTCTTTCTCTCAACAACACCATTTTAAGGAGGTGCGCGAGGGAATGAAAAGGTGTGTGTAATACCAACCTCATCACAAAAGTTCTCAAAAGACTCATTCTCAAATTCCCCTCCATGATCACTACGAATAGTGACAATGGTGGGTCCAATGAGATTTTGTACTTTCTTAACAAAAATTGTGAAGTTTTCAAAAGCATCATTGTTATTACTCAAAGAAAATACCCAAGTAAACCTAGAAAAGTCATCAACGATGACAAGTCCATATCGTGTATTTCCTAATGAAGCAACTCTAGTTGGCCCAAATAAATCTAGATGTAATAGCTCTAGTGGCCGCTTAGAAGAAATGCTTTTCTTAGGTTTAAAAGACGATTTTGGAAGCTTGCCTTGTTGACACAAGTCACAAAAACTTTTCTTTTGAAAGACAAGCTTAGGGAAGCCTCTAATAGAATTTAACTTGGAAAGCTTAAATAGTGTTCCAAAGTTCACATGACCAAAACGTCGATGCCATAAGTGTTGTTTGGCAATGAGACATTGTTCATGTGATCTTGGAAGATCTAGGATATATATATCCTTATGGCGTGTGCCGAAAAACAATAATTCATTATTATCTTTTCTTAAAATATGGCACATTCCTTTCGCAAAGCTAACTTTTTAACCTTTGTCACAAAGTTGGCTTATTGAAATGAGATTGTGGTTTAATCTTTTAACAAGGTAAACATCATTTATAATAGGTTTAGAAGGATTACCCACTTTACCAACACCTATGATGGTTCCGCTCTCGTTGCCTCCAAAGACTACCCGGTTTCCATTTGCAATGGGAACCACTCCGGAGAGCAATTGAGCGTCACCCGTCATGTGTTTTGAACACCCGCTATCAAGTATCCAATTTCTCTTGGAGCTAAATTTAAATTTGTTGCTCCGTTTCTTTTTCTTGAGTACCTAAAGATAGAAAATATCGTATCATGGTACCCAAGGTCATTGGGTCCAAAAGATTAGACCTTTGGAGGCCAAGTCCAATTGGACTTAGACTTCCCCACATAATTATCATTATCAACTACATTCATAAAATAATCATTCATGTAAACTTGTTTTTCATCCATGCTTGTGTCCTTTGGGCTCCAAATTGTGACGATTTTGGAAGCCCTCATCCTATTGGGAGCATGCATGCGTTGTTGGTTTCTACGTGATGCATGTCATGGATAGGCATAAGGAACATGATGGAATGGTGCATGTGGATAATTATTCATACGATGATGTGGGTGTACATATGCATGTGGAAGAACACGTGTGTGTGGGTGTCTCACATGGTGTGCACGTGTCCGTGGATGTGTAGCATAGAAATCATCATATGTGTGAGCCGGTGGAGTAGGACGTGTGTTCCTACGTGGCATGGTATTCGTGTACATGTAAGCATGGCCCTTCTTTGGAAGTCCACCCAAAGTGGGTTTCTTTCCAAATGAAGGTGTGTACGAGGTGGAAGCACCATTGGTAGATGAACTACCAATAGAGTGTTTGCTATCACTCGTTGAGGCATCGGAAGTTGGCCTAACAAAAGTAGTGGCCGCTTTGGATGAATTTCCCATCGTATACCCCAAACCAATGTGGTGATTGGTCAGGAGTAAGTCATTTAGGATTTTTTCCAAATGGTCCTTACCCTTGTTGAATTTATTAATTCGGCCTAATGTGTTCTCATATTTCTCGGTGAGAGAACGCATAGAAGCATCCAAAGTGGATACTTGCGATGTGAGCACATAAACACGAGATTTGAGATTCTCATTCTCAATACTCAAAGTCGAGTTTTGAGAAGTCAAATCCGCTATCTTGTGTTCTTCCGGATCCTTAATACTAACATGTTCAAGTTGAGTCTTGAGATTAACAATCTCATTCTTCAACTCTTCAACAACGGTGTCGTTGTTGGTGATGATAGTTTTAGGCGAGGTTTGGATGCTAGCTAAATCATCTTTTACTTTAGTATACCTATTTACTAATTTAGTGTATTTAGACCATAACTGCTCATTAGCATTTCTAAGGTCATCCATGGTTACCTAATCGCCTTCGTTGTCGCTATCATCGGAAGATGAATCTTTATCTTGCTCCTCTCTAGCCATGAAGCACATGTGTGCTTACTCCACTTGCTCATCATCTGACTCTCCACTAGAGGAATCATCGGAGTCGGTGAATGTCCCGACAAGCCCCTTTTGTACCCTTTCTTATACTTCTTGGACTTTTCGAACTTCGGCGCCTTCCACTTCTCCTTGTGCTTGTTTTGAGGACAATCCGCTTTCATGTGTCCTGGCTTGTTGCATTTGAAACACAAAGGAGAGGAGGCGTTAGAATAATTAAACTTCGATTTGTTTTTGAAGTTACCTTTTCGGAAGAACCGATTGAACTTCTTGGCCATGAGAGCCATGGACTCCAAGTCCAACTCATCTTCCGAGTTTTCATCATCGATCGATGTGGAAGTTGATGGAGCGGCCTTGAAAGTAATAACATTCTTCTTTGGCTCATCTTGCTTTAGGTAGGACTTGATCTTTTCCTGCAACTTCAACTTGCTATCCTTGCGTACCTCATAAGACATCAAGGTACACATTAGTTGAACAACAGTATAAGTTTTCATATCATTACCATCCTCGATGGCGAAGGTACGTTTCTCCCAACTAGAAGGAAGTCCATCGAAAATCTTCGAGACTTTCTCCTTTTGGGTGTAGGTCTTACCGAGAGCCTCCAACTCGTTTATGATGTCGACGAAGCGAGCATAGTACTCCTTCATCTTCTCACCCTGTAGCATATGAAACAACTCGAAATCTTTATTAACTGCAACGAGTTTAGAATCTCTTACCCTACTCGTTTCTTCATGCAAGATGAGGAGGGAGTTCCATATTTGATATGCACTCTTACATGTGCATATCTTATTGAAATCCTCAGGCTCCAAAGCGCATTTCAAGGCGTTCATTGCCTTGGCATTGCTTACCTCCGCGGCGACCTCCGCGGTAGTCCATTTCACGAAATCTTCTTCGGCGGGCTCGACATACTCCTTCATCGTGGCCCTCCATAGTGAAGCACTCCGGAGGAAAGTTTCCATCCGGCATTTCCAGTACCCGTAGTTGGTACCGTTGAAGAAGGGAGGCCTCGTTGAGGAGTGGCCTTCCATCACCGAAGACGCTCCTTCACGATTCTTGATGGTGCTTTAGTCGGAAGGTGGACGAACGGTCTTGTTGTCGTTGGCAGACATAGCTATAGACTTGGCTCTGATACCAAATGTAATGCCCTGCTAAGCTACTGCACAAGTACTAGAGGGGGGGGGGGGGTGAATAGTACTTTAAAATAATTAAGAGGATAATTCCTAATTGTCTTGCAAACTCTACCAATTAATGCGGAAATGCGGAATAGTAAATAATCGACAACAAATAAGACAATCGCAAACAAGCAGTATTACTGGGTTCGGATCCACCCAAGTCTCCCCGACTTGTTCCCGGTGATCCTACGTCACAACCACCCGGATCACTTCCGGATACTTGAGTTAGAAACCCTAACTCAAGATTTCCACTATGAAATACTTGTGAAAAACCTTCACAAGTCAAATCATACACAAATGAAAATTGTGACTCCCACAACCCGGGATCACAAACAAAACTCTCACAACCGAGAGTGAATCACTTACAATAACAATGTAAAATGAAATGAAAGATCTTACCACAAAATACATATGCCTTGAGTAAACTTACGATTTAGGGCAAAACAGATTTTGGGGAAGATGAAGAGGCACCAAATCCTAGCTCCAAGATGTAGATCAGCTATGGAGAGCTATGAGATTGTTGGTGACCTAGGATCAAGAACTTGGCTTCGAAGGCTCACAATCAATGAATCTCTCTTTTGAAATAAGAGTGAGGGAGAGATTCTTGAATGGAATGAAAGAGCTTTGAATGAGAGTAAATGCTTTCTCTTTGATCTCTAAACTTCTCTTAAAATCAGCCTTGAGTGCAATGAATGCAGCACACTAAGTATATATAGGTTAGAGGAAAGAGAGAGAGAAAAACGTTTCAATTAATGCTCCAACGGCTCTATTCTGAACCAAACTAGTCGGTCAAAGAACAACCACCGACCGACTAGTTCGTCAACTAGTCGGTCGGTCAAACAGCATGAACCGACTAACTGGTGAACACGGAATAGGTCGAAGTTCAGACTAACAGAACTAGTCGGTCAAAGAACACTTGCCAACCGACTAGTTTCACAACTAGTCGGTCGGTGAGTAAACTTGGACCGACTAAGAGATAAAACAAATAGTCTGAGTACAAATTGAGTTAGTCGGTCCAAGAACAAAAGTTGACAAACTAGTTCATCAACTAGTCGGTCGCTAAATGAACATAGACCGACTAACGATAAACAGTAACTTGGACTGTACAAGGAAAGCTCAACTAGTCAGTCTAAGAAGCATCACTGACCGACTAGATCACAAACTAGTCGGTAGGTGAGTCAACGTAGACCGACTAACTGTAAACAGTAAAGAGCTTAGAAGTGAGAAGGCAAACTAGTCAGTCCAAGAAGCATTACCGACCGACTAGATCACCATCTAGTCGGTTGGTTCTTCTTCTTGAACCAACTAACATGCACAAAAAGTCCCGAATCGAAGCTCGAAGCTTCGGGAAAGTTCGTAAGGACTTCTACTAAGATCCTATGTCTAAAATAGGAGCGTTATGAAGATTAAAACATAAGACCTACTCAAGGCTTAACGTTCTACGGAACGAAGCTAAAAGACAATAAATAAAACTTGACGAACCGTCTTTGAAAGCTTCGATCCGAATCTTCATGACTTCTAAAATGGTCCAAAAGCTTCAACGAAGCTTTAGGCATACGATCACGCGCTTTGAAAAGTCTCGAGACGTCGCATTTGATATTCATAGAAGTTTGGCAACGATCTCCATAACTGCGCTCACAAATTGTTAGTTCACGATATATTTATGTTTGTTCATCATCCAAAACCAAATCCGGGGAGTCCAATATCCAACACAAAGCAGTACTCCAAATATAGGCAATCAATGCGTGAAGCTTGGTGTGTTTTCTATGAAGAGTATACAATATAATTTATCAGACTCAGCTAATGAAGAATTTCATCCACATTCATATAATCAAAGGTGTGGGTTACTATCTCAAATGCATATCAAGACATATCATATGATATATGAAATAAAAACGATGGCATGACAAGATAATATACATATAGAGATAAGCTAATACCACGTCATCATCATCACAGAAAATTCATCTCTAGCAAAAAGGGCTAAAGAAAATAAAGATAAAAGAAAATGAAAACTACTATACATGAGTGGCACACAAAAAGTAAGAAAATGTGATGCATGAGAAAAAAATGAAAAAGTGGGTAAAAATAAGCGTAAAATAAAGAAAGGTGGAAAAAATAAAAGAAAAAGTGAAGAAAATAAAAAGTGCGTGAGACACTCACTCCCCCAAGCTAAACTGCACAGTGTCCTCAATGTACAAAGTGTGGCACACCGAGAAAAAATGATAAGGGCGGGGTGGGTGAGGATACATGTATGATAATGATGCAAATAAAAAGAAAAATGATATGGGTATGTGATTCGGGATTTAAATTGCATATTTCCCCCCTCATTTCTGGGTATTTTATGTGTATATCATGTTAATTTTGGTGTTGATACGTGTGTTTTTGTGATATCGTGGATTATTAACGCCTAATCTTATTTTATACATAAAATACGATTTTTATGGGCGAATTTTTGCTCCCCTTATTTTTCAGGTACTTCTAGGATATTTCTGGATGTTCTGGAATTTTTCCAGAATTTTTGGGAGCTTCTGGCTATTTTTGGTGATTTTTGGAGCCAAAGAGGGGATTTCTGGAATTTATTAAAAAAAAGTAAAAAATATATATATATAACGCTGTTTTGGGCCGGCCAACGGCCCGCGCTCTTGCGGGCCGCTGTGCAGTTGAAGTTTTTTTTAAAAATAAAATAAAATTTTTTATAAAAAAAGAGCTGCGGAGCGCGCCGGACCAGCGGCCGGCCCGCCCCGCAAAGAACGAGCAACAGGGGGGGCACGTGCCCCGTACGTGCCCCGTACGTGCCCCCCAATTTTCGATTTTTTGCGGCGCCCGCTTGTGCGGGCGCCGGGGGCTGAGCGGGTCGGGTCTTCGACCCGGCCCCGCTTGTTTTTCTAAGGCACGCGCGCGGGGCTTTTGCAAGCGGGCAGCGTGCGGGGTTTTTTGGCAGGTTCGGGCGGCAAAACTCACACCCGCAAGCCTGTTCCGCCTAGTTGAATGCAGCTGTGCAAAAATTGGAAAGCGGAGCTTTGTTTTTTGGATATCTTGTTGCTGTTTTTGGTTTTTTCTAGGGCTTGGAGGGGAGTCTTCTTCCCCAAGGGCTAGGGAGGAGCTTGGAGGCCATTGGAGGGTGGAGAAGCTTGGTGGAGGAGCAAATTGGAAGAGGCTGGGGCTCATTTGGTGAAAGCTTGGGTGAAATTTTTCCTCTTCCTCTTTGTATTTTGATATCTCCCTATTGTAATGAATTTGGGTTAATTTGTGAATGAGAATTCCATCCCTTGTTTCGTGATGATAGAGTAATATTGAAGTGTTTGGGTTGTGATTCATTGGGTTGGTTGTTAATTTTTGCCCTAATTACCTCTTGCCTATTTTCATGCTAATGTTGCATTATTATTAGGACACAACTTTAATTGGTTAAGTCCCGAGAGGGCACAATTTGAGATGAATCCATGCACCTAATTTGATTAGTGTCATGATAATATATCCATCCCTATTGCTAATTGTGATGTCCGTTAATGTTAAATTTTCCGATTGGGCTTCCTTAGCCGGATGACCAATTGAGTTATATGCGGTAATTAGAGCTTAATTAACGCCAATCTTAATGAACCCGCAATCCATAATCCTCGCCTTGCTATCCTAACTCCTACTTTGGCTCTCTAACCCTAGCCATTTAGGATAAAATTTTGATTTCACCACACTTTTTCCCACACTCATCCACCGTTAGCGAGGTGGTTGTAAAACACTTTATTTTTCTTTATCGATCAGATTTTGTGAATATAGAACGACTTATCCCTGTGATCCGACCCGGTACTCACCGGTTATTTTTATTGCATTGACACTCCTACGCTTGGGAGTGGAAGGCGTGCCCCGTGCGCGTCCTCCGCAGTCAACCAATTGGCGCCGTTGCCGGGGACACCGGTTTCTATTATTAACATTTTTTGATTGATTTTGAAAGTTTAGTGTGACACTTCTATCTCTTAGTGTGTGTCTTTCCATTTATTTATTTTCCACTTATTGAGTCTTTTGGTTGTTTATTTTCATTTTCTTTGAAATTTTTTTATCGCATGACATCATCTTCAGATTTTTCGGACGTTGATTTGGAGGATATCCCACTTCTGCCATACTTACATGGCTCGGAGTGGGAGAACCCTCATTTACATATTAAAAAATTTGAAGAGTGGATGTTTTCATGTCTTGGTGGGAACATTAGCGATGATTGCATATACTTCAGATTTTTTCCCTCTTCTTTGCAAGATGATGCTAGACTTTGGTTTGATTCATTGTCTCTCGACTCACATTTTACTTGGTTGTCTTTTCAGGCTGAATTTCTCCGAGTGTTTTTGCCTATCTTTTTGGAGCAGGTACAGGGGCGGCAGGCCACGGAGCATATAGCGAGCTTTATCCAGGCTGAGTGGGAGGTCTACCATCAGGCTTGGCAGAGGTTCACTGATTTGGTGCTTGTGTGCCCACACCAGAGTTTCCACGAGGATCATCTTCTGTAGATCTTCTACACAGGATTATCGCCATCTGGGCGGGATTTCGTGCAGATAAGTTGCGGTGGGGAGTTCTTTGATTATTCAACTGAGGATTCATGGTTGTACCTGAGGGACCTTGCAGAGTGTGAGCGGATTGCGCCATCTGGAGAGCCGTCACTTGGATATGACGATGATGGCCAGTCCTTGGTTCCATTTCAGGATGCAGAGCAGCAGGTCCAGTGTCAGTTTACGGAGCCACCTTTGAGCTCTTTTTCTTACGACCCCATGGGATACAGAGCAGAGCAGGAGGATGGGTTGCATGAGAGCCAGGTAGAGGATATTGACAGATTATATTTTGAGGAGTCAGAGAAGACGGATGATGGAGTGTGTGTCGACCACAACGGTGACACGATGCATTTTCACTTTGAGGTTGAGGATGAAGCGGATGTGCATGATGGCCGAGAGCAGATCGAGGACACCATGGGGCCTGAGCCACAATCCACTTCAGAGTTAGCTTCACAAGTTGAGGCGATTGAGTACTTAGGGAGGACGACTGAGATGAACTATTTCCGGGATGACGAGGATGATGTGTGCTTAGATTTGCCTGAGACGAGTCTACCTCCAGTCCTATCACAGATGTCACTTCCCTCGCCTCAGGATGCGTACTTGCCAGTCATCGAGGAGGTTTGTCAGGATCAGTTACCAGTTGTGGGGAGTGCTGCAAAGATTGTTGATGTTGATGTCGAGGAAGAGAATAGTGACGGGGATTGCGAGATGGTATATATTGAGCCCGAGCTCCCTCTTACTCCAGTTTTCCCTCTGCAGCCACTTCCACCACCTCCTGAGGCAAAGTATCATGCCACACCTAGCGAAATTTTTCAGGGAAGTTCCCACCATCTCATGCCTTGCATTTCTGAAGCCCAATTTGCACTTTCGCATATTTTTGCTTCAGATTGTCGTCCATTGCATTTACATTCTTTTATTTGGTTTGACGACCCATTTTGGAATGCTTTTGTAGGGCATGAGGACATGGCTTGGATTGATGCAGCTCGTCTCCCACATGATCCATATTATCCAAAGGAGATGCTTGGAGTTGTATTGCTGGAATCCAAGGAGGCCGGTGGCGGTCTAGCTCCAAAGCAGCTGGCGGAGGAGCAAAAGGATCGAGCAGTTTCCACCCCCGTTATACATCCGGGATCCGCCATTTGCTAAGGTGTATTCTTTCCTTTAAGTAGTGTAAATAAATAAAAAGTTAGTTAGTTTGCTTTTGCAAGTTTGCTTTCGTATTTTTTTTCTCTTTTCTAGGATCTTTTGCCAAGATATGATACTCTTCCATCATTGAGGACAATGCTTATTTTAAGTTGGGGGGAGAGTGTTAGAATCTTTAGTATTGTTAGGATTTTGGTGTAGAATTTTTTTTTGAGATCCCTCCATGCTTCGCCTCATCCCATTGCACTTCATTGCATATCATATTTTGGCCTCCTTGTCCCTACGCCATTAGCTTTGTGTTGTCCCTACATGCTTTCATGTCATGCTATTTTCGTATTATTATTTTGGTATCGATTTCTCGATGTTTGATTGGCACGTTTTCATTCCTTTTCCATTTTGGATTCATATGCGAATATGCCATGTATGAACTATTTTATACGTCATGATTTCTCTTTGAAACAATTCGGGAATAGTTTGGTGTAAGTATTTGCATGAATTGGGATGAATGGTGTAGTTTCTAATTGGATTGGATTTGGTCAATTGTGCATGCTTTGTTTTCTTCTTAGAAGTGGGTGGATGAGTTGATAATTCATGTTGGAGAATGAAAAAGAGAGTTAGTATAAGTGAATGTTTCTTTCTAATCAAATTGAGTAGCCGGTGCCCCACGAAACATTGGGGAGGACGCCAAAAATGAGATTTAGGGGATCATTCCATCCGTTTGCCTATATAGCGTCATCACGTGTATGCAAAGGAGGCGGTGTTTGCATCTCATAGCGTTATCGCGTGAATGCAAAACATAAACTTCAAAAAAAAATACAAAAAAAGAAAAAAAAAGAAAAGAAAAGAAAAATGAATGAAAAAATGACAGAATAAGCAACATGTGTGATGCAATCTCATCTCCCACAACTTAGAGGAATTTCTTTTGTTTTGGCCATTTCTATGAAAATTGGAAACTTTGACATCGTGATATTTTCTGACACATGCGATACAGTGCTTATTTCCTTACTTTTCTTTGAATTTGATTGAAGAGAATGTCATTTGTTATTTACTTTCATACATTGGGTATATTGACTTTGAAATCATTTGGAAACATCATTTGGGGTGCCATGAGGATATCTTGATTTTGGTGCATGTTTTTCAATTTAATCCGAATTTATCGCATATTTTGCTAGGGACTAGCAAAAATCTAGTTGGGGGTGTGATTCGGGATTTAAATTGCATATTCCCCCCCATTTCTGGGTATTTTATGTGTATATCATGTTAATTTTGGCATTGATACGTGTGTTTTTGTGATATCGTGGATTATTAATGCCTAATCTTATTTTATACATAAAATATGATTTTTATGGACTAATTTTTGCTTCCCTTATTTTTAAGGTACTTCTGGGATTTTTCTGGATTTTCTGGAATTTTTCCAGAGTTTTTGGGAGCTTCTGGCTATTTTTGGTGAGGGATTTCTGGAATTTATTAAAAACAGAAAGTAAAGAAATATAAATATAACGCCACCAGGCTAAAAGAAAGAGTCTTAAGGCCCAGAACAAGGCCAACAAAAGCAACAACGTAACAAAGTATAGGTGCTACGCACCGACAACAAAACATCAGTCTAAACAAAAAGGGAAAGCTCAACGAAGACACTAGGACTGGTCCCCAGTGTCCACGTACTCCTCGCCAAACACAGGCTCGGGCTCGGCGTCAGCAAACACCTCGTCCTCTACAATGTACTCAGGCTCAGGATCTAACATGTGTCACCCAAAAGAGTAAAGGGGCACATGTCAGCAAGTCTAAAAGACTTGGGCAAGGAAACTGAAAGAAAGGCAAACTAACAACCTAGCAGTTATAGTATGCATGACATGGCAGTTATAACATGAGTGCACAAGCAAGACATGGTGAAATAATAAGTACAAGAGAAAAATTATCGGGACAAGTCAAGAGTAGCCAAGCTACTAACAATCTCAATCTTTTCACTAGTCACGTTTCAAGTTGTTTGTAGATGTTTACGCCTTACAGCTGAAAGGTTTGGTATTCACGCTGATTGGCCGCTTAACACTACCCCAGAACCCAGAGTTTACGCCTTACCACTGCAGTTGCTGATCGGTCAGACTCCCAGTTGATTGGCCGCTTAACTCTTACCCCCAATACCCACATGTGAAAACCTGAACTAAGAGTTAGTCGGTCAAAGAACAATTACTGACCGACTAGTTTGACATCTAGTCGGTCGATGAACGTTCTTAGACCGACTAAAAGTGAACAGTACTCGACTGTACAGAAGAACTAAGAATTAGTCGGTCTGAGTACAAAACTTAACCGACTAGTTTAACAACTAGTCGGTCGAAAGATGAACTTAGACCGACTAAGAATGAACAGTAACTGGTACCAATAAAATAGTTAATGAGTTAGTCGGTGAAAGAAGCATTGCTGACCGACTAGTTTGCAACCTAGTCGGTCAACCAACGTTCTTAGACCGACTAACGATAAACAGTAACTCCTGAGAAATTTACAAAGCCAACTAGTCGGTTCAAGATGGTTTTTCGACCTACTGGATCGTCATCTAGTCGATCGGTGCCCCTTCTTACACCGGCTAATGTGCACCAAAAGTTCCGAAATGGAGCGCGAAGCTCCGGGATCGATTCCTAAGACTCCTAGGCTTGATCTAACAATAAGATATGACCGATATGAAGCCCGTCACGAATGACTTACTCCAAAATCGATGATTCTAAGGAAAAAGCTAGAAAATCACGACGAAACGATCGAAAATGAAAGCTATGGAGAAGAAAACCACGCATAAGGAGAAATTCCACCAAAACATATAATATAATATAATAATCCAGATACAAGAAAACCAGTCGTTACATCCTCCCCAACTTAAGAAAAATTCCGACCTCGGAATTTCCCAATACTCACGTGTCCGGGAACAAAAGTGCTAAACGCTCTCGCATCTCATCCTCATTCTCCCAAGTAGACTCTCCAGGCGAGCCGTGTCGCCACATCACCCCCACAAGTTTGACAACCTTGTTCCAAAGTGACTTCTGACGCCTGTGCAGAATCTGCACTGGCTGCTGGTCATACGTCATATCGGGGCGAACGGTAATCTCCGAGAAATCCACAGCATGAGATGGATCGCTAATGTATCGACGAAGCTGCGACACATTGAAAACATTGTGAACTCCCTCCAAAGATGGCGGCAAGGCTAAGTGGTAGGCTACCTCGCCAACTCTCTCCAGAATGTCAAACGGTCCAATGTATCGCGGGCTCAACTTCCCTCGCTTCCCAAAGTGAATCACACCACGATTCGGGGAAATTCTCAGAAACACATGGTCTCCCGGCTGAAACTCCAAAGGACGACGTTTAGCATCCGCCCAATGCTTAAAACGGTCCTGAGCAATCCTCAACCTCTCCCGAATGTTCCTGACAACATCCACAGCCTCCATAATCATCTCAGGTCCCAACAGCTCCCGATCACCAACGTCGTCCCAACTCAACGGCGATCGACATTTCCTCCCATAAAGAGCGGCGAAAGGCGCCATGCCAATACTCACATGGAAGATGTTGTTGTAAGAAAACTCTACCAGATGTAGATGGTCCTCCCACGAACCCTTGAAATCCAACATGCACGCCCTCAACATGTTCTCCAAGATCTGAATCGTCCTCTCGGACTGGCCATCCGTCTGCGGATGGTACGCCGTGCTGAAACTCAGACGCGTACCCAAACTCTTCTATAAACTCTGCTAGAACTGAGATGTGAACCTCGTGTCTCTGTCCGACACGATACTCACGGGGACTCCGTGAAGTCGTACGACCTCATGCACGATTCACGTTACATCACTATCCAAACTAGGAAAAGGAAATAAAAACAGAGAGTAAAAGAATTTACCACCATATATCTCCTCGCTAGCGCCTCAGTGGACTGTCCCACTCGGAATGGAATAAAGTGCGCGGATTTGTTCAATCGATCTACGATCACCCAAATCGCGTCATTCTGCTTCGGACTCCGAGGTAGTCCAGTCACGAAATCCATAGTGATGTGTTGCCATTTCCACTCCGGAATCGGAAGTGGTTGTAGCAACCCGGCCGTACGCTGATGCTCCGTCTTTACTTGTTGGCAAACCAAACACTTGGCTACACTCCGAGCCACACTCCTCTTCATGCCATGCCACCAATAGTTCAGACGAAGATCCTGGTACATCTTGGTGCCACCAGGATGCACAGAATACGGCGAACTATGTGCCTCCACCATCAAATCCTCTCTAATATCCCCAGCTGGCACACACAACCTGGCTCCAAACCTCAGCGAGCCATCCTCATGAATCAAAAAGTCAGTCTGCAGACTGGCTTCCACCTGCTCCCGAATCTTCACCAGCTTCGGATCTCCGGCCTGACTCGCCTTAATCCGATCCACGAGCGTCGACTGTATCTGCATACACATCAACGAAGAAACCTCCCTAGGAAGAACAATCTCAACACCAGACTCGTAAAAATCCTGCTGCAATCTCCACTGCGAAGTCAAAATCATCACCGCTGGAAGCCTACTCAGTGCATCAGTAACCACATTCACCTTGCCAGGGTGAAACTGCAAATCAATCTCATAATCCGCCATGAGCTCCAACCATCGACGATGTCGCATGTTGAGCTCCTTCTGAGTAAAAATATACTTCAAGCTTTTGTGATCGGTGAAAATCTTCACTTTCTCACTCAGCAGGAAGTGCCTCCAAATCTTAAGAGCAAACACAACAGCAGCCAACTCCAAATCATGCGTCGGGTAATTCTTCTCATGAACCTTGAGCTGACGAGAAGCATACGCCACAACATGCCCGTGCTGATGCAACACACAACCGAGACCCTTGCCAGAAGCATCGCAAAAGATCTCAAATCCACCGCTGCGATCAGGCACAACAAGAATAGGGGCAGTCGTCAATCTCTCCCTTAGAACACCAAAAGCATCCTCACAATCATCCGACCAAACAAAAGCAACATCCTTCCGCGTTAACCTGGTCATCGGCTCAGCAATACGGGAAAAGTCCTTAATGAAACGTCGATAATATCCCGCCAAACCAAGGAAACTCCGAATCTCAGACGCTGACTGCGGAACAGGCCACTCTCTGATGGCCCTAATCTTCTCGGGATCCACTGAAATACCATCCCCAGTCACCACATGCCCGAGAAAAGCAACTCTGTCCAGCCAAAACTCGCACTTCGAAAACTTAGCATACAACCGATGCTTCCTCAGAATCTCCAACACCGTCCTCAAGTGCGAGGCATGCTCCTCCTCCGACTTCGAATAGATCAGAATGTCGTCAATAAAGATAACGACAAACTTATCCAAAAAGTCGTAGAAAATCAGGTTCATCAGATTCATGAAAACTGCAGGTGCGTTGGTTACACCGAAAGGCATAACCACAAACTCGTAGTGTCCATACTTCGTCCTGAACGCTGTCTTCGGAACATCTCCCTTCTTCACCTTCAACTGATGGTAACCACTCCTCAGATCCAACTTCGAAAACACCCTCGAACCTCCAAGCTGATCAAAAATATCATCAATGCGAGGCAACATGTATTTATTCTTGATGGTCACCGCATTCAACTCCCGATAGTCCACGCACATGCAACGCGAACCATCCTTCTTCTTCACCAGCAGCACCGGTGCTCCCCACGGAGACACACTAGGATTGATATAACCCTTCTGCGAAAGCTCATCCAGCTGCTTCCGCAATTCCTCCAACTCAGCGGGTGCCATACGATACGGCGCCTTCGAAATCGGGTGCGCTCCCGGAACAAGATCAATAAAAAATTCTAGAGATCGATCAGGTGGCAAACCAGACATCTCCTCAGGGAAGACGTCATCAAAATCCCGCACCACAGCTGGCCTCTCCAACTCCATCTACATAGCCATAACCTCCACCGGCCTGGCCCGAAACCTGACAGGACCAAGCGAGCTGCTACCACGGCTGAACTCAAATACTGGATGTCCGGAATCTCGAACACCAACTTCTTCCTCCGACAGTCGATCGTAGCATAAAAGCTCGTAAGCCAATCCATCCCAAGAACTGCATCATAGTTGATGATGTCGTGGACAATGAAATCAGCGTAAAGCTCATGTCCACAGACCACCAACGAGCAAGAATTGCAACCAAGATGCACCGAGACCACGCCATTCCCTGTAACGATATTCCAACTCTTGGGAAGAGGGGACGTCGACAAGGAATGCTTCTCCACGAAGCTCCGAGAAATAATGCACATCGATGCACCAGAGTCAAAGAGGACTCGTGCAGGAAATGTGCACACCAAAACCACACCTAACAAGCAATTAACAATCAAACCCTAGTCTAGCAAACAATCATGTTCAAGCAAACAACACAATCTAACAATCAAAACCAGCTAGGAAAGTAACAGCTAGATTGAGGATTACCTGCGATAACCTCATCCACAGCCTCGCTCTCCACAGCGGTCATCAGAAAAGCCTGCCTCCTCGGTGGAATAGCCTGCTGAAAAGCCTGCCTCTGTGGAACAAGAGCTGCTCCATGTCCAGCAGGAACAGACGCTCACTGCTGCAACGGCTGTGCTGCAACAGGTGCCCTCCGCAGCTGATTCACATGCCGACAATCCTTCGCGACATGGGAAGCATCACCACAAACCAAACACTGGCCCAGAAACTTCCTACACTAATCCTTGATGTGGCCAGGCTTGCCGCAGAAATGGCAAGTCTTCTGAATAGGCCCTCCTGGCCTCTTGAACTGAGCTGGCTGATTAGGCTTGAAACCAGGTCTCACCACCGCCCTGGCATGCTCCATAGGCCTCTTCCCAGCACCAGAAACATGTCCTCTCCTCTGACTCAGGTTCAGCTCCTGCCTCCTCGCAGCGACCAGAACCTTCTGATAAGAGTCCAGATCAGAGGAAGACACAAAACTCTGGAGCTCCAAAGCAAGTCCCTGCAGGAACCTCTGAGCCCTCTCATCAGCATCCTGCACCATCTTCGGTGCGAACCGACTCAGCCTAGTGAACTCTTGGTGGTACAGGTCCACCGTCAAGCTCCCTTGCTTCAGATCAATAAAGCGCTGCAACATCTCCTTCCTAGCAGCCTTCGGAAAGAACTCCTCATCAAACCTGGACGTAAAGGTAGTCCAAGCTATCAGCTCCACCAGCATCTTCTCTTCCGCATCCCACCAGTTCCGAGCATTATCCTTGAGTTGCCTCTTCGCCAAATCAACCCATCCAGCCGGGGTGATCTTGGCCATCTTCAAGTTATCCTCTATGTTTCGAATCCACTCATCGGCAGCCAGAGGACCCTCAGACCCATCAAAATATGCGGGACCCAGCTCCCGAAATTGTTTCGCTCCCGGCTCAGAGCGAGGGGCATCCGGAAGTGCCCAGGCAGCTCGAGCAAGTGGAGCATTCTGGACTTGCAGGAGCACGCCCTGCTGCACCTGCATCATCTGAAGGATCATCCACATCATCTCTCCATTGGTGGGTTCCCGGTCAGGCTCCTCATCATGAGGGGGCGCACCACTACCTCCATCACGGGTGAATCGCCTTCCTGCCATCTAATGACACAGAAAACGAAGCAGATTAGACTCATAGCTTATGACTCAGACATCGAACTTAGTTTATTGGACATTCTAATATTATTATCGTCATTCCGATAATCGTAGTTACAGAAGAGGACCTGCATGGGCCACCAAAAAAACCTGTCACGCCCCGCTTCCCTAAAATGGAGGCGAGACATAAAAAGGTCCGCACGAGAGTGGAGCTGTGAAGCCCCAAACCCGATAAGCATCAATAAAACATAAGCAGGTCCCTGTAACCACAAACGGAACAACAATAATAACACAAGGAGAGACAGAAATAAAATCTCATATCTCATAATTTGTCCAACATGAAAATTAAGTTCAACATCCAGAAAAGCCACCAGGCTAAAAGAAAGAGTTTAAAGGCCCAGAACGAGGCCAACAAAAGCAACAACGTAACAAAGTATAGGTGCTACGCACCGACAACAAAACAGCAGTCTAAACAAAAACGGAAAGCTCAACGAAGACACTAGGACTGGTCCCCAGTGTCCACGTACTCCTCGCCAAACATAGGCTCAGGCTCGGCGTCAGCAAACACCTCGTCCTCTACAATGTACTCAGGCTCAGGATCTAACATGTGTCACCCAAAAGAGTAAAGGGGCACATGTCAGCAAGTCTAAAAGACTTGGGCAAGGAAACTGAAAGAAAGGCAAACTAACAACCTAGCAGTTATAGTATGCATGACATGGCAGTTATAACATGAGTGCACAAGCAAGACATGGTGAAACAATAAGTACAAGAGAACAATTATCGGGACAAGTCAAGAGTAGCCAAGCTACTAACAATATCAATCTTTTCACTAGTCACGTTTCAAGTTGTTTGTAGATGTTTACGCCTTACAGCTGAACGGTTTGGCATTCACGCTGATTGGCCGCTTAACACTACCCCAGAACCCAGAGTTTACGCCTTACCACTGCAGTTGCTGATCGGTCAGACTCCCAGTTGATTGGCCGCTTAACTCTTACCCCCAATACCCACATGTGAACGAGCCAGGGTCCCTGCACACGAGCTCAATAAATGAGCCAGGGTTGCTCCGCACAAGAGCTCGTTTCCTGGATCACAACCAGGAGTGTATTCCATTTGGCATAGGGGTGCACCTAGCCTCAATCATTTCACAAGATGTAGCGGAGCTACGCAATCACGGGAACACTTAAAGAATGCAATGACATGACAATTTGTTTACGTACCGTTAATGGAAGTTAAACATAACATGGTAATTGTGCAACATGATAAATGTCGGATCTAGCTTCGTTGTCAAGCTAGTTCCTAAATTTGCGCCTAGACGAGTATCATTTCGTCGCCTAGTCTCTTTTTCCGCCTACAACAAGCAAATGGCCTAAGACATGGCCCAAAACCCTAAGTGGCAAGTTTCACTTGCCTAGCACCGAGGATGACGATCAACGAGGGTTCGTCCCACGGACGCTAATCTACGGGGAAGTCGCTGTTATGGAGAAACAATCATCAAAACAACATTCATTTCATTAGGGTTTCACAAAAACACAACGGGTTATGAAAACATTAAGAGATCGATTATTACCGTATCGGAAACGGAAGAATGATGCCGAGCAACCATGGCAACGGAAGAACGATCCGGCTCAAATCTGGAAATGAGGGAAAAATCTGGAGAAATAGGTTTGGATGTGGATTTTGGGGGTTTGATGAGATTTTGAGGAAGATGAGAGGTAGAATGTGTTAAGTGAGGGTTTGGATGATGGAGGATGAGCTTGGAATGAAGGTTTGAGGGTTTGGGGAAGATGAGAGCTCAATGGGGGAGAAATTAGGTTTAGAGTTGAAGAAGAAGAAGAAGAAGAAAACGTTTGGAGGGGTATTTATAGAGTTTGGTGGCGGCTAGGGCAAAACTAGGGTTTCCTGTACTGTTTAGTCGGTCAAAGAGCAACCACTGACCGACTAGTTTGGGAACTAGTCATCGGTTGACCAACGCAGACCGACTAAGTGTAAACAGTAACCCCTGACGAAAACCTGAACTAAGAGTTAGTCGGTCAAAGAACAACTACTGACCGACTAGTTTGACATCTGGTCGGTCGATGAACATTCTTAGACCGACTAAAAGTGAACAGTACTCGACTGTACAGAAGAACTAAGAATTAGTCGGTCTGAGTACAAAACTTAACCGACTAGTTTAACAACTAGTCGGTCGAAAGATGAACTTAGACCGACTAAGAATGAACAGTAACTGGTACCAAAAAAATAGTTAATGAGTTAGTCGGTGAAAGAAGCATTGCTAACCGACTAGTTTGCAACCTAGTCGGTCAACCAACGTTCTTAGACCGACTAACGATAAACAGTAACTCCTAAGAAATTTACAAAGCCAACTAGTCGGTTCAAGAAGGTTTTCCGACCGACTGGATCATCATCTAGTCGGTTGGTGCCCCTTCTTACACCGGCTAATGTGCACCAAAAGTTCCGAAATGGAGCGCGAAGCTCCGGGATCGATTCCTAAGACTCCTAGGCTTGATCTAACAATAAGATTTGACCGATATGAAGCCCGTCATGAATGACTTACTCCAAAATCGATGATTCTAAGGAAGAAGCTAGAAAATCACGACGAAACGATCGAAAATGAAAGCTACGGAGAAGAAAACCACACATAAGGAGAAAATCCACCAAAACATATAATATAATATAATAATCCAGATACAAAAAAACCAGTCGTTACATGTGCGGCAGCTTGTATGGCAAATGGGTGGCTGGCGGTTTGTGTAGAGGAGGGAGGAGCTGGTTGCGCTGCTAGATGAGGCCGTGGTGGAGATGGCCGGTGGGTGGGAGGTTGATGGAGGGTGTCTGAGTGAGGGGCTGGTCGGTGGCAAGCTAGGGCAGGTCTGTGTGGTTGCAAAAGGGAGAAGGGAGATGCGGTTTCGGGTAGATGGAGAATGGGAGGAGAGGGGAAGTGCGCGTGGTGGTTGGTCGGAGTGACGAGGGAGGAGGAAGGCCGGCGAGATGGGAGATGCGACCGTGGGTTTTTAGTTTATGGTGGCGGCTACTGGAAAACTTAGAACCCTAGTTGCGTGCTAGGTTGTTAGGAGAGGGTTTGTTGCTATTTGGGGTTAGAAAAGGGGGTACACTTTGGGTGATTGGAGAGTGGGTACGTGAGAGGGAGGGGGTCCAATTAGTGTGGCTAATAGCTAGGTGAAAAAATAACATGTGACGTATGATAACATATAGAATTTGATTAGGTTAATTAAGATTTGCTTTTGAGTTAATTAGAGCTAAGTATAGGTTGAAAGTGATTAGGCTGATAGGTCGGTCAAACGGGGTCCGATACATACAAGAAAAATATCGGGACGATCCTGTCGACGAGAGAATCGAGACTAAGATGATTGGTCACAGGCTAGGGTCACAGAAAAGGGAACTAAAAATAAAACGATCAAACGACGAAGGTAAGAGTTACGACACCCCTTCAAACAAAGTTGTTTTGTGAAAGAATGAGTGATCGCGGCCGGATATACACCCGGAAAATGATTGTAGTTTTACCGCAAGCGCACGGCGAAGTGGCGAGCGGGTATCGAACACAAGGATGACAATTGACAGTATCCTACTTTGATTACCTAGCTATCAAGAGAATAAGAATAGATTCGATGGTAAAGTCATAATCGTTCAAGTAGCAAATAGATATCAATATAATAACAGCGTTTAGGGATAGGAAATCCCCACTACGGACCTTTTCTCATCCTTGTGAATCATGAATTTCAATGTTGCTAAACTTGAATATAGGTGAACTAGTCGCAACTTAATGTAAAACCAAGCTCACGCTCTCACGCTATTGCCGGTCTATAGCAACCTAGATTAGGGCCCACTCTCGTTCAAAACCAAACCTAAGACACTAGCATGAGGATCGACATCATCATCCAATCGCAACTCGAGCCCACTCTCGTGAAACTCGAGCTACGATCTAGGTTATGCTAGTTCGTATTCGTCCAATCTCTTGCAAATGAATATTAGTATAGATTTATAATAAAAATCCTAGCTTTGGTCCAATCTCTTGCAAACCAAATCTAGAGAATTTCGATTATAAACCTAAGTCGAATATCTAGGGCTTCCCATCAATTGAGATCCAATCTCTTGCAAATCCCAATCGATGGAAATTCCTAGCTTACTCGCAATAAATCAATCAAAACCTAACCATTATCAATTCTAGCAACAAATCTATTCGTTCATCACAATTCAAAAGATCGGGTCAATAGGGTTCATCCCCATGCCCTAGAACGAATAAACTACTCACAAATCTTCATGGAAATCTCAGAAAAATAGCAATTGATTATAGCACAATTCATTGCAAAGAAGAGACAATTCATAAAATTAAGATTTTTAGCAAGAAAGAACAAACCAAAATTGTCGTCTATGATCTCCAGCTGAGATTTCACAAAAGAATAGCCGTCAAAAAACAATAGAAGTCTCCCCTAAAACTAGGGAAGAAAACTAGGTTTAAATACACGCTAAAATCAACCAAAAAAATCGTGCCAAAATTGCCCTACGCAGCCCAGAATTCGCAATCCTCGCAGCAGTCGGAATGCGTCACTCAGCCGAGTAGCAATGTCACTAGGCTAAGTGACAGACCCAATAATAAAACAGAGAATCTGGGGTTTTGGGGGTCTGTTTCTCTGACTGACTCGGGTGAGTAAGCTCTACTCGGTCGAGTGAGCAATCGTGCTCGGCCGAGTAGGTTCTCAAAAATTCCAATATCTTGGCCGCTTCTCGGAAGAAAAACCCTGTTCTACTCAGGCGAGTGAGCTTTCTCACTCGGCCGAGTAGGCTTTCTTGCTCGGCCGAGAAAACTACAAAAATTCGCTGTGCGTATCAGTTTCACCCGGACGAATGCAGCTTTTGACTCGGCCGAGTAAGGTCTCTGTTCGGCCGAGTAGGCTGTATCTGGGCTCTTTTCTTCTCCTCCTCGCCTCCTCGTCGATTCTATAAAATTTCTTCCTCTTTCGCTCATCCTCTAGCGCTGCTAACTCCTCAAATAAGCCGTGGGCAATGCCCCAGTATGCACGAAAGTCCCTTGATCTCATTTTTGCTCCAGATCGCTCCATATCTCCTAAAATACGACAAAAACAAGAAATAGTGAAAAGCAACGCGATATCATCGAATAATCATGGAAAATGCAATATGGGCGATCGAAATGACATGAAAACACACAGAAAAAAGGTGTAAAATAAGGAGCGATCAAAATCCCCCAAGCTTACCTCTTACTCGTCCTCGAGGAAGATAAGTAAAAGGCGAACCCGGCGGGTAAAAATAAGGAAAAATGAAAAAGAAGATAGAAAAGAAAACAAAGAGGGAGGTGCTAGATCATTTCCTCAGGATGTGGGTTTGCTTACTTATATATCACACGGCGAATAAAAACGTGACAAAGATTTTTATCTCGATATCATGATCATATAAAGATGCATTCAATATAGAAACCCAAGAATATCAAAAGGATATGAAATATGAAATCATTCTAGAATTAGCATCGTCTGAAGCATCTAAAGCAATACACATAATCATAGACCACACATTTTTCAATTGATCGCTTTCTATTTGGAGTATAAGAGGTATCACACAATACGAAGCAATAAGAATAGAAAGGAGTGGTTTTCATGAAATGCATGCTAAGTTTCAATTCCTGGACGTCGAAAAACTTTTAGTACTCTCGCCGAGTAGAGAAAATTACCTAGCTTAGGTTGTCATGCACAGACAAGTAGTCACACTCTTACACATCATTGGATCCTCTCCCCCAAGCTTATCTATAAGCGTAATTTAGCAATAAGAACATTCCCCATTTTTGAAGCTCCAAAGAAATAAAAAAGAGGGAAGAAAGAATGAAATGGGATCATATATGAACTTCTTTTCTCTTTTCTCTTTTTTTTTCAGCAATCAATATATACAATAAGAATCCCAAATCAAAAGATAGAGAGATATACATGAATATTTTTTTCTTCTTGATTTTGGGGTAGGAGCATGTATTTTTATAGCGAGGGAATATGCCAATGTAAGATCCGCTAAAGGGAGATTCACCAATGATTTTAAGTATAGAAATAATGCTCAAGATATGTGGAGAAAGAAAAATATGTAACACTCGGTTCACTCTATAGAATGTGCACAACAACTTTTAGTAGAGTAATGTAATCTACTCAGTTAGATCTCAGAAAGTAAACTAATCCAGTTATATCAACATAACATACATTCAATTAACCTGAAAGTGAAGCGTACAATTTTCATGCAATAAGAAGTGATATAAGACAACAAAGTGTAATGCCCTGCTAAGCTACTGTACAAGTACTAGAGGGGGGTGAATAGTACTTTAAAATAATTAAGAGGATAATTCCTAATTATTTGCAAACTCTACCAATTAATGCGAAAATGCTGAATAGTAAATAATTGACAACAAATAAGACAATCGCAATCAAGCAATATTACTGGGTTCGGATCCACTCAAGTCTCCCCGACTTGTTTCCGGTGATCCTACGTCACAACCACCCGGATCACTTCCGGATACTTGAGTTAGAAACCCTAACTCAAGATTTCCACTATGAAATACTTGTGAAAAACATTCACAAGTCAAATCATACACAAATGAAAATTGTGACTCCCACAACCCGGGATCACAAACAAAACTCTCACAACCGAGAGTGAATCACTTACTATAACAATGTAAAATGAAATGAAAGATCTTACCACAAAATACATATGCCTTGAGTAAACTTACGATTTAGGGCAAAACGGATTTTGGGGAAGATGAAGAGGCACCAAACCCTAGCTCCAAGATGTAGATCAGCTATGGAGAGCTATGAGGTTGTTGGTGACCTAGGATCAAGCACTTGGCTTGGAAGGCTCACAATCAATGAATCTCTCTTTTGAAATAAGAGTGAGGGAGAGATTCTTGAATGGAATGAAAGAGCTTTGAATGAGAGTAAATGCTTTCTCTTTGATCTCTAAACTTCTCTTAAAATCAGCCTTGAGTGCAATGAATGCATCAGACTAAGTATATATAGGTTAGAGGAAAGAGAGAGAGAGAAAAACGTTTCAATTAAAGCTCCAACGGCTCTATTCTGAATCAAACTAGTCGGTCAAAGAACAACCACCGACTGACTAGTTCATCAACTAGTCGATCGGTCAAACAGCATGAACCGACTAACTCGTGAACAGGGAATAGGTCGAAGTTCAGACTAACAGAACTAGTCGGTCAAAGAACACTTGCCAACCGACTAGTTTCACAACTAGTCGGTCGGTGAGTAAACTTAAACCGACTAAGAGATAAAACAAATAGTCTGAGTACAAATTGAGTTAGTCGGTCCAAGAACAAAAGTTGACAGACTAGTTCATCAACTAGTCGGTCGCTAAATGAACATAGACCGACTAACGATAAACAGTAACTTGGCATGTACAGGGAAAGCTCAACTAGTCGGTCTAAGAAGCATCACTGACCGACTAGATCACAAACTAGTCGGTAGGTGAGTCAACGTAGACCGACTAACTGTAAACAGTAAAGAGCTTAGAAGTGAGAAGGCACACTAGTCGGTCCAAGAAGCATTGCCGACCGACTAGATCACCATCTAGTCGGTTGGTTCTTCTTCTTGAACCAACTAACATGCACAAAAAGTCCCGAATCGAAGCTCGAAGCTTCAGGAAAGTTCGTAAGGACTTCTACTAAGATCCTATGTCTAAGATAGGAGCGTTATGAAGATTAAAACGTAAGACCTACTCAAGGCTTAACATTCTACGGAACGAAGCTAAAAGGCAATAAATAAAACTTGACGAACCGTCTTTGAAAGCTTCGATCCGAATCTTCATGACTTCTAAAATGGTCCAAAAGCTTCAACGAAGCTTTAGGCATATGATCACGCCCTTTGAGAAGTCTCGAGACGTCGCATTTGATATTCATAGAAGTTTGGCGACGATCTCCATAACTACGCTCACAAATTGTTAGTTCACGATATATTTATGTTTGTTCATCATCCAAAACCAAATCCAGGGAGTCCAATATCCAACATTCTCCCCCTTTTTGGTGATGACAAACCAACATAAATAATAATCAAAAATAATGATTCAAATGTAATTTACTTACTCCCCCTGCATTGATGACACGTTAGTTCCAAAATGAATAATAGTAATACGCATCAAGCAGACGAGTAAAGTATATAAAATGAGAATCGATTATTGAAATATCGGATTTGAAAATCCATTTATATATCTTAACTCCCCCTGAATCTAACATATCAAATTAGATTCTTGGAAAAATGCTTAAATTATCATTTAGCTCACCGTCATTATTATATCTCTCCCCCTTTGGCATTAGCAAAAAGAGTGGGAGGAGATCAACGATAACAACTATGGCTTCAAATAATAGCACGGGAGTCGTAGAATACGACCACGATCCAAATGACACCATAGGAAAATACGAATTAAATCAAAGCGTGTCAATGAGACCAAAGTCGAAAATCGATAAATAAAATCATCAAAACTCAAATTAATTTCACTAATTGAGTTTTGGAATATACTCTCTAATATCAACATTCTTGGTTAATTTAGTGCATGGAAAACAATTCTATGTTTTCATAAAATGAATTCTATTTAACCAAGTATTATCGGCGAGTGACGAAATCAAAACATCAGAGACATATAAAATATAAAATGTGCACAACATAATGTAAGAGTCAACATCGATGTATATATATAAATGAAGCATGAGTACAACAAAATGATACATCCGTCAACATACAAATGAGCGATCCAACGATCGAAGCACAAAATACAACATCATATCACACATATATCAGAGTATCACAAAACATACCGACATCCATCCAAAATACATCAAAAACACATGAAGATACATCAAAATGATCCAAAAATCATAACCACCCACACTATCCTACCCAAACTCTCTCACACTACATAAATCATCCAATGTGCATCGGGAGAGGCCTCAGAGAAGCTCAGGAGGCAGTGGAAGGCTCTGCAGCAGCAGCAGGCTCTGCAGCAGGAGTGGAGGTGGTCACCGGATCAGCTGAAGTGTCCACGGGAGCGACGGTAGTGGCCTCGGAAGCACCAGTCGTAGTATCCACCGCACGAACGGTGGCAACAGGAGTACTCTCGGGGTCACCGACAGAAGAGGCAACAGCAGCACCAGAAGTGCCCTCAGGGGCCTGAGTAGAAACACGAACCAGCTCCTCAATCTCCTCCTCATCCAACTCCTCCTCGTCAGAGACTGACGGAGGGATCTCAATGCCCAAACGTCAGGCGATACGAGCAAGTATCTCCTCAGTACGAGCATAACGAGACTCCATACGTCTCACTGAACGTGCGAGCTCGTCAAGAGTGGTAGAGGGAGCAGCTGAGGCAGAGGCAGACGCTGAAGCAGAGGGGGTCGTCCTCTGAACGTGACGGAGCGCCGCAAGAGACTTCTTGACGGCCGTCGCATTCAGAGGGGGACCGAGAGGACGCTCATCATCAGGTGGAAGTGTGACACGGAAGTGGCAAAAAACAAGTGTCAGAAGGCACGGATATGGGATATGAGCAGACTTCGTGGACTTCCAGATACACTCGAAAGAATCCATCTTATCGAGTATGATCCGAGCCCAGTTAATCTCGCTCCCCATGAAGATGGCATAGATCAACTTCAGGAATGGCTGGGAAGGCAAAGAGGAGGATCCGTACTTAGGAAGTAAGCATGACTTTAGAATCAAGTTAAGGACCCAGCCATTGGGCTTGAAAGACTTCGACGGCATGCCAATCATGGTGGGAGGAATCTCGTGGAAGATCTCAGAAAGGATAACCTGATCGAGAGAAGATATGTCATCGACGGAGATATCTGAAGGGAGGTGGCCAAACGACGAGCAACCGATCAACTCTCCTAAGATTTCTACCGTGAGGACAATCGGTGTCCCCAAGACAGTCGTCTCAATCGAGTGGGTCTCGTCGTACTGACCCCGGATCCTATTGGCGTAGAAAAGCTTCACTAGGCGAGGGTAGGGGTGAGAATTCGCCTTAGGGTCATATCGAAGGTAATCGATAAGACCAGAAGACGGCAGAATATTCGCTAGGCCTGGGAAGTCAGAAAACTGTACGAAATGCTCCAGAAGCAGCAGAAAGTGTTCGATACGGTTGTAAGCAGCGAGACACAACGGGTCGTCGCGACACAACGAAATATCGACACCGCCCACCGGCATCGGAGCCTTTCCCTTAGGCTGACGTGTGGAAGTACGGGGTCTAGAGCTAGACTCAGGTTGCCTAGGAGGAGGTGAGGGATCCCTATGGGTCTCGGTCTTGGGTATGTACTCGGTGTCGGAATCCGAAGGTGTATGAAAAGAGGAGGGAGACACAGTTTGCTTCGTAGGCTTGGGTTTAGGCTGAGATTGGGCACGGGGTTTCGATATCGCCGTCCTCTTACGCTTAAGAGGAGGCGAAGAAGAAGAGGGATGGGAAGTCTTCGAATGGCGTTTGGGTTGCGAGGAGTCCCTAGGGGGCGACTAGACGGTCATAGGCGAAGGGCTTGAAGGACGGATCGGGATACGTATGCGTGCCATAAGCGCGACAAGACACGTACGAGAAATCGAGAGATCGGAGCCCTAAAAAATCACAAGCCCGAGAAACTGAAACCCTAGCCGAAATCCTAAAACCCTAACACTAGGAGCTAAAATATAACCCTAGAGAGGGAGGAGATACCTAGGGAGGAAGGTCGACGGACCCTGGGTCGGAGATGGCCGGAGATATGGTCGGAAAACGGCGGAGAGGGAGTGGAAGACCAAGAGACTCGGTGGTTTTTGGCTGAGAGAAGAAATATGAACCGACTTGAAATGAGATTAGTCGGTTAGATGAGTCTTTTAATCGATCGGAAGTCGAAAAGACAAGACAGTCCCCGTCACAATTAGTCGGTCACAGTTCAAGCACTGACCGACTAGATCACGATCCAGTCGGTCGGTCAATGAGCTTGAACCGACTAATTGTAAACAGTAACTGAAGCCAAAAAACCTGACAAGAATTAGTCGGTCTAAGCTCATTCACTGACCGACTAGAACTGAATCTAGTCGGTCGGCCAATGAACTTGGACCGACTAAGAGAGTCCAAAAATTTTAGAATTTGAAATTTTGATTTCTCTCCTAATCGCACTTGGACGAAACATCGTTATACTCTCATTAATCATTATACTATCCCATTAAACATCGAAAATCTGAAATTTGACGTTTACTAATAAATCGAGCTAAAAATCCAGAAAATTCAACGAAAAATCCAGAAAATTCCAATAAATCTAGCATGTGCAAATATAATGAAATTTCATAGCATGCAAGATTATTGAATAAAAATGAATCCTAAATCTCAGATTCACCCATAATCCCCAATTCTCGATGTAACCGCACAAATGAGTCTTCCTTTAGGGGTTTCGTGAAAATATCGACGATTTGCTTCTGGGTTTCAACGTACACTAAAATGATGTCCTTTTTAGCAACATGATCATCTAAGAAATGGTGTCGGACATCTATGTGTTTAGAACGGGAATGGTGTACCGGGTTCTTGGAGAGACATATTGCACTTTGGTTGTCCACCACGATAGGGCAAGTATCACAGTTTATACCAAAGTCTTTAAGTGTGTGTCTCATCCAAAGAACTTGAGCACACGCGGCACCGGCGGCAATATATTCCGCCTCGGTGGTTGAAAGTGATACTGAATTCTGCTTCTTGGAAAACCAAGAGACAAGAGAATTTCCTATAAAATGACAAGTGCCACTAGTACTTTTCCTATCAGATTTGCATCCCGCATAATCTGTGTCACTATATGAGATTAACTCATACGTGCTAGATTTTGGATAAAGTAATCCAAAATCAAGTGTGTAACTTAGATAACGGAAAATACGTTTTACCGCTACTAAGTGTGACTCCTTAGGTTGAGACTGATAACGAGCACAAACACATGCGGCAAACATAATATCGGGCCTACTTGCAGTAAGATAAAGTAAACTACCTATCATACCTCGATATAGACGAATGTCATATATCTTTTCCACCTGCATCTTTATCAAGATGTGTAGTAGTGCTCATTGGAGTCTTCTTCCCGGAGGCATTCTCCATTCCAAATCGCTTTAGCAACTCCACCGTGTACTTCGTTTGGTGGATGAAGATTGCATCGTTCATTTGGCGAATTTGGAGACCAAAGAAATATTTGAGCTCACCCATGTGGCTCATCTCAAATTGATCCTTCATCACATTAGAAAACTCTTCGCAGAGAGCAAAGTTAGTAGCACCGAAAATGATATCATCAACATAAATTTGAACTAAAATTATATCATTATTCGAATACTTAACAAATAATGTGGAATCAACTTCTCCCATTTTAAAACCCAAATCCAAAAGAAAATTCTTTAAACGGTCATACCAAGCTCGAGGAGCTTGTCTCAAACTGTAAAGTGCTTTCTTAAGTTTAAAAACATGATTTGAAAATTTTTCATTTATAAAACCCGGAGGTTGAGAAACATAAACTTCCTCAACAACATCTCCGTTTAAAAACACACTTTTTACATCCATTTGAAATAATTTAAAATCCTTATGGCATGCAAAAGATAACAATAATCTAATTGATTCTAATCTAGCTACCGGAGCAAATGATTCTTCGAAATCGATACCTTCCTCTTACCGATAGCCTTGAGCTACTAACCGAGCTTTGTTCCGAACGACGACTTGGTTTTCGTCGGTTTTGTTCTTGAAGATCCACTTTGTCCCTATGACGGTGTGGCTCTTCGATGGCAATGGAACAAGCTCCCAAACCTCATTCCTCTCGAATTGAATGAGTTCCTCCTCCATGGCAAGGATCCAAGCACCATCTTCGCACGCTTCATTAACATTCTCTGGCTCTATCGAGGAGGCAAAGGCATAATGAGTGAAGTAGTTGACTTGAGATCTCGTCTTGACACTATCATGGATATTGCCAATGACTTGCTCATGAGGATGGTCACGAACGGTATGAAGCAGTTTGGGAATTCCCTGATCACTAGGAACATTCTCAACAACTTCATTAGTCGGGTTAGAATCAATAGAATCAATGGAATCAATAGAGTTAGAATTACCAATTGAATCACATAAAACATCCATGGAGTCATCATCATTAGTAATTCTAGTTGGAACAAATCCTTCATTGAATGAAACATGAAGCGATTCCTCGATCGTTGAGGTTCGTTTGTTGTATATCCGGTATGCTTTGCTATGTGAGAAATATCCAACAAAAATCCCATCATCGGATCTTGGATCGAATTTGTCCAAGCTACCATACGTGTTTTTAATAAAACATTTTGAACCAAAAACACGAAAATGTTTAACTTGAGGCTATCTACAAAACAACAATTCATAACAAGTTTGTTTAGTGCCGGGCCTCAAAAGTATTCTATTAAACACATAGCAAGCGGTGTGTACCGCTTCCGCCCAAAATTGATGGCCAATTTGGCTATCATCAAGCATAGTGCGAGCACACTCCACTAGCATCCTATTCTTTCTCTCAACAACACCATTTTGAAGAGGTGCGCGAGGGAATGAAAAGGTGTGTGTAATACCAACCTCATCACAAAAGTTCTCAAAAGACTCATTCTCAAATTCCCCTCCATGATCACTACGAATAGTGACAATGGTGGGTCCAATGAGATTTTGTACTTTCTTAACAAAAATTGTGAAGTTTTCAAAAGCATCATTGTTATTACTCAATGAAAATACCCAAGTAAACCTAGAAAAGTCATCAACGATGACAAGTCCATATCGTGCATTTCCTAATGAAGCAACTCTAGTTGGCCCAAATAAATCTAGATGTAATAGCTCTAGTGACCGCTTAGAAGAAATGCTTTTCTTAGGTTTAAAAGACGATTTTGGAAGCTTGCCTCGTTGACACAAGTCACAAAAGCTTTTCTTTTGAAAGACAAGCTTAGAGAAGCCTCTAATAGAATTTAACTTGGAAAGCTTAAATAGTGTTCCAAAGTTCACATGACCAAAACGTCGATGCCATAAGTGTTGTTCACTTGTGTTGGCAATGAGACATTGTTCATGTGATCTTGGAAGATCTAGGATATATATATCCTTATGGCGTGTGCCGGAAAACAATAATTCATTATTATCTTTTCTTAAAATATGGCACATTCCTTTCGCAAAGCTAACTTTGTAACCTTTGTCACAAAGTTGGCTTATTGAAATGAGATTGTGGTTTAATCCTTTAACAAGGTAAACATCATTTATAAGAGGTTTAGAAGGATTACCCACTTTACTAACACCTATGATGGTTCCGATCTCGTTGCCTCCAAAGACTACCCGGTTTCCATTTGCAATGGGAACCACTCCGGAGAGCAATTGAGCGTCACCCGTCATGTGTTTTGAACACCCGCTATCGAGTATCCAATTCCTCTTGGAGCTAAATTTAAATTTGTTGCTCCGTTTCTTTTTCTTGAGTACCTAAAGATATAAAATATCGTATCATGGTACCCAAGGTCATTGGGTCCAAAAGATTAGACCTTTGGAGGCCAAGTCCAATTGGACTTAGACTTCCCCACATAATTATCATTATCCACTACATTCATAAAATAATCATTCATGTAAAATTGTTTTTCATCCATGCTTGTGTCCTTTGGTCTCCAAATTGTGAAGATTTTGGAAGCCCTCATCCTATTGGGAGCATGCATACGTTGTTGGTTTCTACGTGATGCATGTCATGGATAGGCATAAGGAACATGATGAAATGGTGCATGTGGATAATTATTCATACGATGATGTGGGTGTACATATGCATGTGGAAGAACACGTGTGTGAGGGTGTCTCATATGGTGTGCACGTGTCTGTGGATGTGTAGCATAGAAATCATCATATGTGTGAGCCGGTGGAGTAGGACGTGTGTTCCTACGTGGCATGGTATTCGTGTACATGTAAGCATGGCCCTTCTTTGGAGGTCCACCCAAAGTGGGTTTCTTTCCAAATGAAGGTGTGTACGAGGTGGAAGCACCATTGGTAGATGAACTACCAATAGAGTGTTTGCTATCACTCGTTGAGGCATCGGAAGTTGGCCTAACAAAAGTAGTGGCCGCTTTGGATGAATTTCCAATCGTATACCCCAAACCAATGTGGTGATTGGTCGGGAGTAAGTCATTTAGGATTTTTTCAAAATGGTCCTTACCCTTGTTGAATTTATTAATTCGGCCTAATGTGTTCTCATATTTCTCGATGAGAGAACGCATAGAAGCATCCAAAGTGGATACTTGCGATGTGAGCACATAAACACAAGATTTGAGATTCTCATTCTCAATACTCAAAGTCGAGTTTTGAGAAGTCAAATTCGTTATCTAGTGTTCTTCCGGATCCTCAATGCTAACATGTTCAAGTTGAGTCTTGAGATTAACAATCTCATTCTTCAACTCTTCAACAACGGTGTCGTTGTTGGTGATGATTGTTTTAGGCGAGGTTTGGATGCTAGCTAAATCATCTTTTACTTTAGTATACCTATTTACTAATTTAGTGTATTTAGACCATAACTGCTCATTAGCATTTCTAAGGTCATCCATGGTTACCTCATCGCCTTCGTTGTCGCTATCATCGGAAGAGGAATCTTTATCTTGCTCCTCTCTAGCCATGAAGCACATGTGTGCTTGCTCCACTTGCTCATCATCCGACTCTCCACTAGAGGAATCATCGGAGTCGGTGAATGTCCCGACAAGCCCCTTTTTGTACCCTTTCTTGTACTTCTTGGACTTTTCGAACTTCGGCGCCTTCCACTTCTCATTGTGCTTGTTTTGAGGACAATCCGCTTTCATGTGTCCTGGCTTGTTGCATTTGAAACACAAAGGAGAGGAGGCGTTAGAAGAATTAAACTTCGATTTGTTTTTGAAGTTACCTTTTCGGAAGAACCGGTTGAACTTCTTGGCCATGAGAGCCATGGACTCCAAGTCCAACTCGTCTTCCGAGTTTTCATCATCGGTCGATGTGGAAGTTGATGGAGCGACCTTGAAAGAAATAGCCTTCTTCTTTGGCTCGTCTTGCTTTAGGTAGGACTTGATCTTTTCTTGCAACTTCAACTTGCTATCCTTGCGTACCTCATAAGACATCAAGGTACCCATTAGTTGAACAACAGTATAAGTTTTCATATCATTAACTTCCTCGATGGCGAATTTACGTTGCTCCCAACTAGAAGGAAGTCCATCGATAATCTTCGAGACTTTCTCCTTTTGGGTGTAGGTCTTACCGAGAGCCTCCAACTCGTTTATGATGTCGACGAAGCGAGCATAGTACTCCTTCATCTTCTCACCCTGTAGCATATGAAACAACTCGAAATCTTTATTAACTACAACGAGTTTAGAGTCTCTTACCCTAATCTTTCCTTCATGCAAGCTGAGGAGGGAGTTCCATATTTGATATGCACTTTTACATGTGCATATCTTATTGAAATCCTCAGGCTCCAAAGCGCATTTCAAGGCGTTCATTGCCTTGGCATTGCTTACCTCTGCGGTGACCTCCACGGTAGTCCATTTCACGAAATCTTCTTCGGCGGGCTCGACATACTCCTTCATCGTGGCCCTCCATAGTGAAGCACACTGGAGGAAAGTTTCAATCCGGCATTTCCAGTACCCGTAGTTGGTACCGTTGAAGAAGGGAGGCCTCGTTGAGGAGTGGCCTTCCATCACCGAAGACGCTCCTTCACGATTTTTAAAGGTGCTATAGTCGGAAGGTGGACGAACGGTCTTGTTGTCGTTGGCAGACATAACTATAGACTTGGCTCTGATACCAAATGTAATGCCCTGCTAAGCTACTGCACAAGTACTAGAGGGGGGGGGGGGGGTGAATAGTACTTTAAAATAATTAAGAGGATAATTCCTAATTATCTTGCAAACTCTACCAATTAATGCGGAAATGCAGAATAGTAAATAATCGACAACAAAAAAGACAATCGCAAACAAGCAATATTACTGGGTTCGGATCCACCCAAGTCTCCCCGACTTGTTCCCGGTGATCCTACGTCACAACCACCCGGATCACTTCCGGATACTTGAGTTAGAAACCCTAACTCAAGATTTCCACTATGAAATACTTGTGAAAAACCTTCACAAGTCAAATCATACACAAATGAAAATTGTGACTCCCACAACCCGGGATCACAAACAAAACTCTCACAACCGAGAGTAAATCACTTACAATAACAATGTAAAATGAAATGAAAGATCTTACCACAAAATACCTATGCCTTGAGTAAACTTACGATTTAGGGCAAAACGTATTTTGGGGAAGATGAAGAGGCACCAAACCCTAGCTCCGAGATGTAGATCAGCTATGGAGAGCTATGAGATTGTTGGTGACCTAGGATCAAGCACTTGGCTTGGAAGGCTCACAATCAATGAATCTCTCTTTTGAAATAAGAGTGAGGGAGAGATTCTTGAATGGAATGAAAGAGCTTTGAATGAGAGTAAATGCTTTCTCTTTGATCTCTAAACTTCTCTTAAAATCAGCCTTGAGTGCAATGAATGCAGCACACCAAGTATATATAGGTTAGAGGAAAGAGAGAGAGAAAAACGTTTCAATTAAAGCTCCAACGGCTCTATTCTGAACCAAACTAGTCGGTCAAAGAACAACCACCAACCGACTAGTTCGTTAACTAGTTGGTCGGTCAAACAGCATGAACCGACTAACTGGTGAACAGGGAATAGGTCGAAGTTCAGACTAACAGAACTAGTCGGTCAAAGAACACTTGCCAACCGACTAGTTTCACAACTAGTCGGTCGGTGAGTAAACTTGGACCGACTAAGAGATAAAACAAATAGTCTGAGTACAAATTGAGTTAGTCGGTCCAAGAACAAAAGTTGACAGACTAGTTCATCAACTAGTCGGTCGCTAAATGAACATAGACCGACTAACGATAAACAGTAACTTGGCATGTACATGGAAAGCTCAACTAGTCGGTCTAAGAAGCATCACTGACCGACTAGATCACAAACTAGTCGGTAGGTGAGTCAACGTAGACCGACTAACTGTAAACAGTAAAGAGCTTAGAAGTGAGAAGGCACACTAGTCGGTCCAAGAAGCATTGCCGACCGACTAGATCACCATCTAGTCGGTTGCTTCTTCTTCTTGAACCAACTAACATGCACAAAAAGTCCCGAATCGAAGCTCGAAGCTTCGGGAAAGTTCGTAAGGACTTCTACTAAGATCCTATGTCTAAAATAGGAGCGTTATGAAGATTAAAACGTAAGACCTACTCAAGGCTTAACATTCTACGGAACGAAGCTAAAAGACAATAAATAAAACTTGACGAATCGTCTTTGAAAGCTTCGATCCGAATCTTCATGACTTCTAAAATGGTCCAAAAGCTTCAACGAAGCTTTAGGCATACGATCACGCGCTTTGAAAAGTCTCGAGACGTCGCATTTGATATTCATAGAAGTTTGGCGACGATCTCCATAACTGCGCTCACAAATTGTTAGTTCACAATATATTTATGTTTGTTCATCATCCAAAACCAAATCCGGGGAGTCCAATATCCAACACAAAGCAGTACTCCAAATATAGGCAATCAATGCGTGAAGCTTGGTGTGTTTTCTATGAAGAGTATACAATATAAATTATCAGACTCAGCTAATGAAGAATTTCATCCACATTCATATAATCAAAGGTGTGGGTTACTATCTCGAATGCATATCAAGACATATCATATGATATATGAAATAAAAACGATGGCATGACAAGATAATATACATATAGAGATAAGCTAATACCACGTCATCATCATCACAGAAAATTCATCTCTAGCAAAAAGGGCTAAAGAAAATAAAGATAAAATAAAATGAAAACTACTATACATGAGTGGCACACAAAAAGTAAGAAAATGTGATGCATGAGAAAAAAATGAAAAAGTGGGTAAAAATAAGCGTAAAATAAAGAAAGGTGGAAAAAATAAAAGAAAAAGTGAAGAAAATAAAAAGTGCGTGAGACACTCACTCCCCCAAGCTAAACTGCACAGTGTCCTCAATGTGCAAAGTGTGGCACACCGAGAAAAAATGCTAAGGGCGGGGTGGGTGAGGATACATGTATAATAAGGATGCAAATAAAAAGAAAAATGATATGGGTATATGATTCGGGATTTAAATTGCATATTTCCCCCCTCATTTCTAGGTATTTTATGTGTATATCATGTTAATTTTGGTGTTGATACGTGTGTTTTTGTGATATCGTGGATTATTAACGCCTAATCTTATTTTATACATAAAATACAATTTTTATGGGCGAATTTTTGCTCCCCTTATTTTTTAGGTACTTCTAGGATATTTCTGGATGTTCTGGAATTTTTCCAGAATTTTTGGGAGCTTCTGGCTATTTTTGGTGATTTTTGGAGCCAAAGAGGGGATTTCTGGAATTTATTAAAAACAAAAAGTATAAAATATATATATATAATGCTGTTTTGGGCCGGCCAGCGGCCCGCGCTCTTGCGGGCTGCTGTGCAGTTGAAGTTTTAAAATAAAATAAAATAAAATTTTTTATAAAAAAGAGCTGCGGAGCGGGCCGGCCCGCCCCGCAAAGAACGAGCAACAGGGGGCACGTGCCCCGCACGTGCCCCCCAATTTTCGATTTTTTTGCGGTGCCCGCTTGTGCGGGCGGCGGGGGCTGAGCGGGCCGGGTCTTCGACCCGGCCCCGCTTGTTTTTCTAAGGCATGTGCGCGGGGCTTTTGCAAGCGGGCAGCGGGCGGGGTTTTTTGGCGGGTTCGGGTGGCAAAACTCACACCCGCAAGCCTGTTCCGCCTAGTTGAATGCAGCTGTGCAAAAATTGGAAAGCGGAGCTTCGTTTTTTGGATTTCTTGTTGCTGTTTTTGGTTTTTTCTAGGGCTTGGAGGGGAGTCTTCTTCCCCAAGGGCTAGGGAGGAGCTTGGAGGCCATTGGAGGGTGGAGAAGCTTGGTGGAGGAGCAAATTGGAAGATGCTAGGGCTCATTTGGTGAAAGCTTGGGTGAAATTTTTCCTCTTCCTCTTTGTATTTTGATATCTCCATATTGTAAGGAATTTGGGTTAATTTGTGAATGAGAATTCCATCCCTTGTTCATGATGATAGAGTAATATTGAAGTGTTTGGGTTGTGATTCATTGGGTTGGTTGTTAATTTTTGCCCTAATTGCCTCTTGCCTATTTTCATGCTAATGCTGTGTTATTATTAGGGCACAACTTTAATTGGTTAAGTCCCGAGAGGGCACAATTTGAGATGAATCCATGCTCCTAATTTGATTAGTGTCATGATAATATATCCATCCCTATTGCTAATTGTGATGTCCGTTAATGTTAAATTTTCCGATTGGGCTTCCTTAGCCGGATGACCAATTGAGTTATATGCGGTAATTAGAGCTTAATTAACGCCAATCTTAATGAACCCGCAATCCATAATCCTCGCCTTGCTATCCTAACTCCTACTTTGGCTCTCTAACCCTAGCCATTTAGGATAGAATTTTGATTTCACCACACTTTTTCCCACACTCATCCACCGTTAGCGAGGTGGTTGTAAAACACTTTATTTTTCTTTATCGATCAGATTTTGTGAATATAGAACGACTTATCCCTGTGATCCGACCCGGTACTCACCGGTTATTTTTATTGCATTGACACTCCTACACTTGGGAGTGGAAGGCGTGCCCCATGCAAGTCCTCCGCAGTCAACCAATTGGCGCCGTTGCCGGGGACAACGGTTTCAATTATTAACATTTTTTGATTGATTTTGAAAGTTTAGTGTGACACTTCTATCTCTTAGTGTGTGTCTTTCCATTTATTTATTTTCCACTTATTGAGTCTTTTGGTTGTTTATTTTCATTTTCTTTGAAATTTTTTTTATCGCATGACATCATCTTCAGATTTTTCGGACGTTGATTTGGAGGATATCCCACTTCTGCCATACTTACATGGCTCGGAGTGGGAGAACCCTCATTTACATATTAAAAAATTTGAAGAGTGGATGTTTTCATGTCTTGGTGGGAACATTAGCGATGATTGCATATACTTCAGATTTTTTCCCTCTTCTTTGCAAGATGATGCTAGACTTTGGTTTGATTCATTATCTCTCGACTCACATTTTACTTGGTTGTCTTTTCAGGCTGAATTTCTCCGAGTGTTTTTGCCTATCTTTTTGGAGCAGGTACAGGGGCGGCAGGCCATGGAGCATATAGCGAGCTTTATCCAGGCTGAGTGGGAGGCCTACCATCAGGCTTGGCAGAGGTTCACTGATTTGGTGCTTGTGTGCCCACACCAGAGTTTCCACGAGGATCATTTTCTGCAGATCTTCTACACAGGATTATCACCATCTGGGCGGGATTTCTTGCAGATGAGTTGCGGTGGGGAGTTCTTTGATTATTCGACTGAGGATTCATGGTTGTACCTGAGGGACCTTGCAGAGTGTGAGCGGACTGCGCCATCTGGAGAGCCGTCACTTGGATATGACGATGATGGCCAGTCCTTGGTTACATTTCAGGATGCAGAGCAGCAGGTCCAGTGTCAGTTTGATGAGCCACCTTTGAGCTCTTTTTCTTGCGACCCCAAGGGATACAGAGCAGAGCAGGAGTATGGGTTGCATGAGAGCCAGGTAGAGGATATTGACAGATTATATTTTGAGGAGTCGGAGGAGACGGATGATGGAGTGTGTGTCGACCACGACGGTGACACGATGCATTTTAACTTTGAGGTTGAGGATGAAGCGGATGTGCATGATGGCCGAGAGCAGATCGAGGACACCATGGGGCCTGAGCCACAATCCACTTCAGAGTTAGCTTCACAGGTTGAGGCGATTGAGTACTTAGGGAGGACGACTGAGATGAACTATTTCCGGGATGACGAGGATGATGCGTGCTTAGATTTTTCCTGAGACGTGTCTACCTCCAGTCCTATCACAGATGTCACTTCCCTCGCCTCAGGATGCGTACTTGCCAGTCATCGAGGAGGTTTGTCAGGATCAGTTACCAGTTGTGGGGAGTGCTGCAGAGATTGTTGATGTTGATGTCGAGGAAGAGGATAGTGACGGGGATTGCGAGATGGTATATATTGAGCCCGAGCTCCCTCTTACTCCAGTTTTCCCTCTGCAGCCACTTCCACCTCCTCCTGAGGCAAAGTATCATGCCACACCTAGCGAAATTTTTCAGGGAAGTTCCCACCATCTCATGCCTTGCATTTCTGAAGCCCAATTTGCACTTTCGCATATTTTTGCTTCAGATTGTCGTCCATTGCATTTACATTCTTTTATTTGGTTTGACGACCCATTTTGGAATGCTTTTGCAGGGCATGAGGACATGGCTTGGATTGATGCAGCTCGTCTCCCACATGATCCATATTATCCAAAGGAGATGCTTGGAGTTGTATTGTTGGAATCCAAGGAGGCCGGTGGTGGCCTAGCTCCAAAGCAGCTGGCGGAGGAGCAAAAGGATCGAGCAGTTGCCACCCCCGTTATACATCCGGGATCAGCCATTTGCTAAGGTGTATTTTTTCCTTTAAGTAGTGTAAATAAATAAAAAGTTAGTTAGTTTGCTTTTGCATGTTTGCTTTCGTATTTTTTTTCTCTTTTCTAGGATCTTTTGCCAAGATCTGATACTCTTCCATCATTGAGGACAATGCTTATTTTAAGTTGGGGGGAGAGTGTTAGAATCTTTAGTATTGTTAGGATTTTGGTGTAGAATTTTTTTTGAGATCCCTCCATGCTTCGCCTCATCCCATTGCACTTCATTGCATATCATATTTTGGCCTCCTTGTCCCTACGCCATTAGCTTTGTGTTGTCCCTACATGCTTTCATGTCATGCTATTTTCGTATTATTATTTTGGTATCGATTTCTCGATGTTTGATTGGCACGTTTTCATTCCTTTTCCATTTTGGATTCATATGCGAATATGCCATGTATGAACTATTTTATACGTCATGATTTCTCTTTGAAACAATTCGGGAATAGTTTGGTGTAAGTATTTGCATGAATTGGGATGAATGGTGTAGTTTCTAATTGGATTGGATTTGGTCAATTGTGCATGCTTTGTTTTCTTCTTAGAAGTGGGTGGATGAGTTGATAATTCATGTTGGAGAATGAAAAAGAGAGTTAGTATAAGTGAATGTTTCTTTCTAATCAAATTGAGTAGCCGGTGCCCCACGAAACATTGGGGAGGACGCCAAAAATGAGATTTAGGGGATCATTCCATCCGTTTGCCTATATAGCGTCATCACGTGTATGCAAAGGAGGCGGTGTTTGCATCTCATAGCGTTATCGCGTGAATGCAAAACATAAACTTCAAAAAAAAATACAAAAAAAGAAAAAAAAAGAAAAGAAAAGAAAAATGAATGAAAAAATGACAGAATAAGCAACATGTGTGATGCAATCTCATCTCCCACAACTTAGAGGAATTTCTTTTGTTTTGGCCATTTCTATGAAAATTGGAAACTTTGACATCGTGATATTTTCTGACACATGCGATACAGTGCTTATTTCCTTACTTTTCTTTGAATTTGATTGAAGAGAATGTCATTTGTTATTTACTTTCATACATTGGGTATATTGACTTTGAAATCATTTGGAAACATCATTTGGGGTGCCATGAGGATATCTTGATTTTGGTGCATGTTTTTCAATTTAATCCGAATTTATCGCATATTTTGCTAGGGACTAGCAAAAATCTAGTTGGGGGTGTGATTCGGGATTTAAATTGCATATTCCCCCCCATTTCTGGGTATTTTATGTGTATATCATGTTAATTTTGGCGTTGATACGTGTGTTTTTGTGATATCGTGGATTATTAACGCCTAATCTTATTTTATACATAAAATACGATTTTTATGGACTAATTTTTGCTCCCCTTATTTTTAAGGTACTTCTGTGATTTTTTTGGATTTTCTGGAATTTTTCCAGAGTTTTTGGGAGCTTCTGGCTATTTTTGGTGATTTTTGGAGCCAAAGAGGGGATTTCTGGAATTTATTAAAAACAGAAAGTAAAGAAATATATATATAACGCTGTTTTGGGCCGGCCAGCGGCCCACTCTCTTGCGGGCCCCTGTGCAGTTGACGTTTTTTTAAAAAAAATAAAATAAATTATTTTAAAAAAAAGAGCTGCGGAGCGGGCCGGCCCAGCGGCCGGCCCGCCCCGCAAAGAACGATCAACAGGGGGGGCGGGGGCACGTGCCCCCCAATTTTCGATTTTTTTGCGGCGCCCGCATGTGCGGGCGCTGGGGGCTGAGCGGGCCGGGTCTTCGACCCGGACCTGCTTGTTTTTCTAAGGCACGCGCGCAGGGCTTTTGCAAGCGGGCAGCGGGCGGGGTTTTTTGGCGGGTTCAGGCGGCAAAACTCACACCCGCAAGCCCGTTCCGCCTAGTTGAATGCGGCTGTGCAAAAATTGGAAAGCAGAGCTTCGTTTTTTGGATTTCTTGCTGCTGTTTTTGGTTTTTTTCTACGGCTTGGAGGGGAGTCTTCTTCCCCAAGGGCTAGGGAGGAGCTTGGAGGCCATTGGAGGGTGGAGAAGCTTGGTGGAGGAGCAAATTGCAAGAGGCTGGGGCTCATTTGGTGAAATCTTTGATGAAATTTTTCCTCTTCCTCTTTGTATTTTGATATCTCCCTATTGTAATGAATTTGGGTTAATTTGTGAATGAGAATTCCATCCCTTGTTCATGATGATAGAGTAATATTGAAGTGTTTGGGTTGTGATTCATTGGGTTGGTTGTTAATTTTTGCCCTAATTGCCTCTTGCCTATTTTCATGCTAATGCTGGGTTATTATTAGGGCACAACTTTAATTGGTTAAGTCCCGAGAGGGCACAATTTGAGATGAATCCATGCTCCTAATTTGATTAGTGTCATGATAATATATCCATCCCTATTGCTAATTGCGATGTCCGTTAATGCTAAATTTTCCGATTGGGTTTCCTTAGCCGGATGAACAATTGAGTTATATGCGGTAATTAGAGCTTAATTAACGCCGATCTTAATGAACCCGCAATCCATTCTCCTCGCCTTGCTATCCTAACTCCTACTTTGGCTCTCTAACCCTAGCCATTTAGGATAGAATTTTGATTTCACCACACTTTTTCCCACACTCATCCACCGTTAGCAAGGTGGTTGTAAAACACTTTTTTTTTCTTTATCGATCAAATTTTGTGAATATAGAACGACTTGTCCCTGTGATCCGACCCGGTACTCACCGGTTATTTTTATTGCATTGACACTCCTACGCTTGAGAGTGGAAGGTGTGCCCCGTGCGCGTCCTCCGCAATCAACCAGTATGCAAATGATGTATGCAGAGATGCAAGTGGTGCGTGCAGAGATCAAAATGGTGAAATATAAGTGTCCCCAAAAGTACCTACGCTCTCCCAAAATGATATAAACAGATATAAGCAAAATGTGATCAAGACGTGTGGAGGAGGGGTGCAAAATCAGCAGGCAGAAAATATCCAGAATAGCAGCAGCCAAAGTATGAGAGGCATCCAGTGTGTGCCTAAGGGGGTGGTGGGGCACCAACACCATCCTGTGGGGGAGGTGATGGTGGCAGGGGCTGCTGGGTAGAGGTGTGATTCAGGTTGAATATTGCTTATTTAACCCCTCATCTAGGAATATTTTGTGTGTAAATGATGTTTGATTGGTCTCTAGTACATTCGTATAATGTATACCATCATTTATTAGAGATATCACTTGATTTGTGCATAAAGTAAGAATTCTATGAAGTATTTCTGCATTTTTATATTTTTCATGACTTGGTCTCGATCTCCCGATTCCAACGACTATTTATTTGTATTTTTCTGAGATCTGTGCTAATTTCTGTGATTTATTGAATGCAGAATACCATTTAAAGGGCTGAAATACGGAGGAAATACGGTGCAAATACAGCGTATATAAGGCGCTGTATGTGTTCCCGCACGAATCTTGGCGGCACACGGCTGCATCCCAGCCGTCCAGAGCTTCATCCAATGCCTCTCAGACGCGGAGGACGCGGCAGCTTGGTAGCCGTCGATCACTAATCGAACGGCCCGCACTCACCCATGAACGAAGCAAGCTGCATCTTTAAAGGCCAGCGGTGGTGATCTGACGATTCCCTGCTCTATCCAACGGTCGAGGCGCTCCCTGCAAATTGAACTAAGCAAGCGGCGACGTGGCCTCTCAAGCAGCGTACGATCTCGATCCTACGGTCGAGAGCTCTCCCTCATTTTGAAATGAGAAGCGGGGCGATTTGCATGTACCGCGGGTGTGTGGCGAGATCTTATCCATTGACTGCTCGATCCAACGGCAGCGAAGCAACGAAGTACATGTACAGCAGAAAAACGAAGCGGGCGACGCGACAAATCTTCCACCGTTCGATTTTGATCGAACGGTCCACACTTCCCCCGCTCGAACTCGAAGAGTAGCTCAACAAGAGGTTTTCGTTGGGCAATGTGGCGAGCTGTCAACCACACGATCTCCCATCCGACGGTCCAATACTACTCGGATGCGGACTCAACTTTCAAGCGGGCGCGGATCCGATAGAGAAGGCCACGCGGCGGCCCCTGGAGAGATCCCGCTTGGATCAACGGTGGAGAAATGAGCCGCTCGAGGATTGCAGGTTTAAGCTGAATGGATGCGGGTTTTGAACCCGTTAGTGCACTAAAACCCGCAATACCTAGTATATATGGTATTCTAGGGTTTTTGCTTCGTATTCTTTGCGTATTTGGGCGAGTTTGGAGCCAATTTTTGCAGTAATTCCCTGACATTACAGAGAGCAACTTGAGGGAATTTTCAGAGGCTTTTTAGAGGAAGAAGAAGGGGTTTCTTAGGCTAAAAGAGAGCGTATTTGGTGATATCTTTTGAACTCTATTGCGTATTTTCTATTCTATTTGCTTGTATTGCTTAGAACCATGTTTAATGTGATGAAATTCTTACTTATTTTCAGCATGTGTGGCTAAATTTTCATTGTGCATGGTATGGTGTAGTTAGGAGATATGATTTGTATTTGTTTGGTTGAATCTTTGTGCTAAATTGTTAACGTTGATAAAGTTGTAATCTTTATTTTAAAATCATCTTTTTCATCTTCCAAAAGAACGTGATTGAGTTGATGATCGCCCCACAAGGGTGAGTTTTGATCTCTCCAAAATGGAGTTTCATATCTATATTTAAAAGATTATAACTTTAGCAACGATCGTATTCAATATTGTGCTTTAATCCCCACAAGGGTATCCTCATATGAATTGCTCTCAAAAAGAGAATTCATTGCGTTATATTTAATCAACCAAGTTAATACAAATCATGGATCCTAAAGAACCCATACCATGTGCATACTTCTCATAGATATTTTCATACACGAAACTTTCTTTGCTCATATTATTCACGTACTAAAATCCACGATCAAACCCATTCAAAACATCACTATTAAAAGTGGTTAATCTGTTTCGTTGGCTTTCTATTTGATTTAATCTTTGTGGTTGCAACAGATTTTCTCCCAAGGATTCGACATCTGGACTCCCAGATCTATATTACTTGCACGGACTCTTCCGCTTGAGAGAAGCACATTTTTGGGCTGAGCAAGTTTTTGGCGCCGTTGCCGGAGAGAACGGTTTGTTACCACAGTTTATTTCATTCAGAGGACCTTCGATGAAATCTTTCCACTTTACTGTATATAAATTTTTGCTTATTTTTTTAAAAAAAATTATTGTGCTAGTTTATGTGGCATAGGACTCCTAGGACACAGAGGTTGACTAGATGCTTTGAAATAGCTGCTAATAATAACATGGATGAAAATTTTAGCAACAACAATGAAAATAATTTGCAACCTGGAGCTCCTAGAACTTTGAAAGATCTTCTTAGACCCACTAGGACTAGCACAGCTTCATGCTTTATCTTGCCCACTGATGCAAATTCTTTTAATTTCAAACCATGGGTAATCCAACTCTTACCCACCTTTCATGGGTTAGACAAGGAAAACCCTTATCTTCATATAAAAGGATTTGAGGAAGTGTGCCTGACATGTTTTGATGGAAAAACTAGTGAAGACACGGTATATCTGAAACTGTTTCCATTCTCATTAAAAGATAAATCTAAGAACTGGTTGAATGCATTACCATCAGGTTCTATTACTACATGGATTGATTAACAGGCTGAATTCTTAAATAATTTTTTTCCTATTCACAGGACACATGGATTGAAGCGGCAAATCATGAACTTTGCCCAGAAAAGTGAGGAAACATTCTACCAGGTGTTTGAAAGGTTCAATGAGCTATTGCTTGCATGTCCACATAATGGCTTCGACAAAAGCAGGATTATTGGCTTCTTCTACGATGGACTGCAACCTCAGATGAAACAGTTTGTAGAAATGATGTGCAATGGAGGATTTTTCGATAAGGAGCCAGATGAAGGTTGGACGTACTTGGAGGACATAGCAGAGAATGCACAAACTTGGGATACTACTTCAGAGTATGACAGAGGAGGCCACTCTGTACCTTCCCAGCCAACACGTGGAGTGGTATACAATTTGAAGCCAGAGGATGTGTTGGAGGCAAAGATGGAATCAATGATCACAAACAAGCTTCAAGCTCTAAATTTGAAAGAGGCCAAAGCAGTTGAGATAGAGCAGACTTGTGCACTTTGCGATGTTGGTGTCCATGACACCAGTGCCTGCCCCACACTTTTAGCCTTAAAGAGCATGCTAGGCAATCCAACGGGGGTGAACCAAGTATCTACAAACTACCAGGGCTTCAATTCCAACAACAAGGGGTGGCGCAACAATCCTAACTTAAATTGGGGCCCTAATCAGCAACCTCAGCAGCAAGCTCCTCCTCAGTTTCGACAACCTCAATACAACAATAACAACTACCAAGGTGGGAACCAAAGGAGGGACCAAGAGCCAATGCAACAACAGCAGATGCAACCATTTGGGGATGCGCTTCAGCAGCTTATTCAATTGCAACAAGCCCAAATGCAACAACAACAGGCTCAATTTCAGGCTCAACAGACTCACAACCAACAAATGAGCGAAAGCTTGGCTAGGCTTACGGTAACATTGGAGAAAGGTAAGCTTCCATCACAATCAATTTCGAATCCTAATATGAGCTCATCTTCTCCTGCAGGTAATAATATGAAGCCTTGCCAAGCCGTGTCTACTCGGAGGAATGGGAAAGAAATTCTGAAACCTGACCTACCAAGCAGAGAAGCTAAACAAAAGGAGAAAATTCAAATGCAAGAGGAGGTGCAGAAAGAGAGCACAGATGCGGGTGTGAACAATAAAGTCATTGAAGAGAAAGAGCCCGCAACATATATACCTGCATCACCTTTCCCTCATCGGCTAATTCAGAAAAACAAAGATAAGTATCAATCCGAAATTCGTGAAATTTTTCAGAAGTGCCAGATAAATGTTCCACTGCTTGATGCCATAAATCAAATACTTGCATATGCTAAATTTTTGAAAGAACTGTGCACCATTAAAAGAAAATTGAATGTGAAAAAGAAAGCATTTTAACTGAACATGTTAGCTCTATTGTGCAACAAAATGCCCCACCTAAATTTAGAGATCCTGGATCACCCACCATTACTTGCACTAATGGCACTAAAAAGATTGGAAATGCTTTATTGGACTTAGGGTCTAGTGTTAATATCTTACCATATCCTATCTTTGTGCAACTTGGGTTAGGACAGCTAAAACCTGTTGAGTATTGACTCCCCGGATTTGGTTTTGATGATGAACAAACATAAATATCGTGAACTAACTCTTTGTGAGCACAGTTATGGAGATCGTCGTCAAATTTCTATGAACATCAAAAGCGACGTCTCAAGACTTCTCAAAACACATGATCGTGTGCTTGAAGCTTCGTTGAAGCTCAAGGACCATTATTGAAGTCAAGAGATTCGGATCGAAGCTTTTGAAGACGGTTTGTCAAGTTTTATTTATAGTCTTCTAGCTTCTTTTCGTAGAATGTTAAGCCTTGAGTAGGTCTTACATTTTAATCTTCATAACGCTCATATCTTAGAGCTAGGATCTTATTAGAAGCCCATAGAATCTTTTCCGAAGCTTAACGCTTCTTATCGCGGCTTTTTGTGCATGTTAGTTGGTTCAAGAAGAAGAACCAACCGACTAGATGGCAATCTAGTCGGTTGGCAATCCTTCTTGAACCGACTAGAATGCCATGTTCAAATTCAGCTCTTTACTGTTTACAGTTAGTCAGTCCAAGAAGGTTCACCGACCGACAGTTGTCAAACTAGTCGGTTAGGAATCCTTCTTAGACAGACTAGTTGTGTGTTCAGTTTTTCAGCCTGAGATACTGTTTATCTTTAGTCGGTCTAAGAACGATTGTCGACCGACTAGTTGAGAAACTAGTCGGTTGGAATTTGTTCTCAGACCGACTAGTTCAACTTGAATTCAGCCTATCATGTTTTGACTCGTAGTCGGTCAAAGAACACTCACCGACCGACTAGTTATGAAACTAGTCGGTTGGCAAGTCTTCTTGGACCGACTAGTTCTCTATCTTCTGAACTTCACCTTTTGGCTGTTCTTCAGTTAGTCGGTTCATGTTGAATCACCGACCGACTAATTGATAAACTAGTCGGTCAGTGATCCTTCTTTGACCGACTAGACTGCTTCAGAATAGAGTCGTTGGAGCATTAATTGCCACGATTTTTGCTAGCTCTTTCCTCTATCCTATATATACTTGTAGGGCTTCTTTCATAGCATTCAAGGCTGATATTTATTGAAGTTTAGAGAATCAAAGAGAAGCATTTATTCTCATTTCCAAGCTCATTCATTTATCTAGAATCTCTCTCTCACTCTTACTTCCAAAGAGAGATTCACATTGATTGTGAGCCATTCAAGCCAAGAGCTTGATCCAAGGTCACTAACAACTCCCTAGGCTTCTATTGCTGATCTACTCCTTGGAGCTAGGGTTTGGTGCCTTCTTCTCCTCCAAAATCCTCTTTGCCCTAAATCATAAGTTTACTCAAGGCATAGGATTTTGTTGGTAAGCATTTCATATTTCAATTTACTTTGAATATTGCAAGTTTTTCTCTCGGTTGTGAGAGTTGTTTGTAATCCCGGTTTGTGGGAGTCACATTTTCATTTGTGTATGATTTGATCTTGTAGAGGTTTCTACAATTATTTCATAGTGTAAATTTGAGTTAGAGGTTTCTAACTCAAGTATCCGGAGGTGATCCGGGTGTTTGGGACGTAGGATCACCGGGAACAAGTCGGGGAGACTTGGGTGGATCCGAACCCGTTATATCGTTTGTTTGCGATTGTTTTCTTTGTTGTCAATATTTTCATTTCCGCATTGTTGGTTGAGTTTGCAAGATAATTAGGAATTATCTTCTTAATTATTTTAATGTAATATTCACCCCCCTCTAATACTTGTGCAGTATCTATCAGGGCATTACATTTGGTATCAGAGCCAAGTTCATAGCTATGACTACCAACGACAACAAGAACGTTCGTCCACCTTCAGATTATAGCACCTTCAAGAACCGTGAAGGAGCTTCTTCGATGATGGAAGGACACTCCTCAACGAGGCCTCCCTTCTTCAACGGTACCAATTACGGGTACTGGAAATGCCAGATGGAAACGTTCCTTCGGAGCGCTTCACTATGGAGAGCCACGATGATGGAGTATGTCGAGCCCGCCGAAGAAGATTTCGCGAAGTGGACTACCACGGAGGTCTCCGCAGAGGTAACCAATGCCAAGGCAATGAACGCCTTGCAATGCGCTTTGGAGCCCGAGGACTTCAACAAGATATGCACATTTAAGAGTGCATATCAAATCTGGAACTCCCTACTCATCTTGCATGAAGGAACGAGTAGGGTAAGAGACTCCAAACTCGTTGTTGTAAATAAATATTACGAGTTATTTCATTTGCAACAGGGTGAGAAGATGAAGGAGTACTACTCTCGCTTCGTTGACATCACCAATGAGTTGGAGGCTCTTGGAAAGACCTACACCCAAAATGAGAAAGTCTCAAAGATCATTGATGGACTTCCTTGTTGGGAAAAGCGTACCTTCGCCATCGAGGAAGGTAACAATATGAGTAAATATACTGTCATTCAACTAATGGGTACCTTGATGTCTTATGAGGTACACAAGGATAGCAAACTAAAGTTGCAGGACAAGATGAAGTCTTACTTGAAGTAAGACGAGCCAAAGAAAAAGGCGATTGCGTTCAAGGCCGCTCCATCTACATCTACATCTACCGATGATGAAGACTCGAAAGACGAGTTGGACTTGGAATCCATTTCCCTCATGGCAAAGAAGTTCAACCGATTCTTCCAGAAAGGTAATTTCAAGAACAAATCAAAGTTTAGTTCTTCTAACTCATCCGCTCCTTTGTGCTTTAAATGCAATAAGCCAGGGCACATGAAAGCGGATTGTCCTCAAAACAAGCAAAAGGAGAAATGGAAGGCGCCAAAGTTCGACAAGTCAAATAAGTACAAGAAAGGGTACACGAAAGGACTTGTCGGGACATTCACCGACTCCGACGAGGATTCCTCAAGTGGAGAGTCGGATGATGAGCAAGGGAGCAAGCACACATGTGCTTCATGACTAGAAAGGAACATGATCAATGATCCTCCTCCGATGATAGCGAGGATGAAGGCGATGAGGTAACTATGGATGAACTTAGATTAGCTAACGAGCAAATATGGTCTAAGTATTCTAAATTAGTAAATAGATATACTAAGATAAAAGATGAGCTAGCTAGCATTCAAACCTCGCCTAAACCTATCGTCATCAACAACGACACCGTTGTTGAAGACTTGAGAAATGAGATTGTGAATCTCAAATCTCAACTTGAGCATGTTCATATTGAGGAATCAGATGAACATGAGATGGTGGATTTGATTTCTTGAAACTCAACTTTGAGTATTGAGAATGAGAATCTCAAGTCTCGTGTTTGTCTACTCACATTGCAAGTGTCCACTTTGGATGCTTCTATGCATTCTCTCACCGAGAAGTATGAGTGCACATTAGGCCGAATTAATAAATTCAATAAAGGTAAGGACCATTTGGATAATATCCTAAATGACTTACTTCCGGCCAATCACCACATTGGCTTGGTGTATAGATTGGAAATTCATCCAAATCAGCCACTACCTTTGTTAGGCCAACTTCCGATGCCTCAACGAGTGGGGGCAAACACTCTATTGGTAGTTCATCTACCAATGGTGCTTCCACCTCGTACACACCCTTGTTTGGAAAGAAACCCACTTTGGGTGGACCTCCAAAGAAGGGTCATGCTTATATGTACACCAATACCATGCCACGTAGGAACACACATCCTACTCCACATGTTCACACATATGATGATTTTTATGCACCACATCCACGTGCACGTGCACACCATGTGAGACACCCTCACGCACGTGTTCTTCCACATGCATATGTTCATCCACACCATCATATGAACAAATATCATCATGCACTATTTCATCATGTGCCATATGCCTATCCACGACATGCATCACGTAGAAATCAACAACGTATGCATGCTCCCAATAGGAATAGGGCTCCCAAAATCTTCACTATTTGGAGCCCGAAGAACACAAGCATGCATGAAAAACAAGCTTATATGAATTCTTATTTTATGAATGTCGTGCATAATGATGATTTCATTGGGAAGTCTAAGTCCAATTGGACTTGGCTTCCAAAGGTCTAACCTTTTAGGACCCAATGACCTTGGGTACCATGGAATGATATGTTTATCTTTAGGTACTCAAGAAAAAAAAACGGAGCAACAAATCCAAATTTAGCTCCAAGAATAATTGGATACTCGATAGCGGGTGTTCAAAACACATGACGAGTGATGCTCAATTGCTCTCCGGAGTGGTGCCCATTACAAATGGAAACCGAGTCGTCTTTGGAGGCAACGAGAGCGGAACCATCATAGGTGTTGGTAAAGTTGGTAATCCTTCTAAACCACTAATAAGTGATGTTTACCTTGTTAAAGGATTAAACCACAATATTATTTCAATAAGCAAACTTTGTGACAAAGGTTACAAAGTTAGCTTTACGTAAGGAATGTGCCATATTTTAAGAAAAGATAATAATGATTTATTATTTTCTGGCACACGCCATAAGGATATTTATATATTAGATCTTCCAAAATCACATGAACAATGTCTCATTGCCAACACAAGTGAACAACACTTATGGCATCGACGTTTTGGTCAAGTGAACTTTGGAACACTCTTTAAACTTTCCAAGTTAAATTCTATTAGATGCTTCCCTAAGCTTGTCTTTCAAAAGAAAAGCTTTTGTGACTCGTGTCAACGAGGCAAGCTTCCAAAATCGTCATTTAAACCTAAGAAAAGCATTTCATCTAAGCGGCCTCTAGAGCTATTACATCTAGATCTTTTTGGGCCAACTAGAGTTGCTTCATTAGGAAATGCACGATATGGACTTGTCATCATTGATGACTTTTCTAGATTTACTTGGGTATTTTCCTTAAGTAATAAAAATGATGCTTTTGAAAACTTCACAATATTTGTTAAGAAAGTACAAAATCTTATTGGAACCACCATTGTCACTATTCGTAGTGATCATGGAGGGGAATTTGAGAATGAGTCTTTTTCAAATTTTTGTGATGAAGTTGGTATTACTCACACCTTTTCCTTCCCTCGCGCACCTCCTCAAAATGGTGTTGTTGAGAGAAAGAATAGGACGCTAGTGGAATGTGCTCCATTATGCTTGATGATAGCCAACTTGGCCATCAATTTTGGGCGGAAGCGGTACATACTGCTTGCTATGTGTTTAATAGAATACTTTTGAGGCCCGGCACCAAACAAACTTGTTATGAATTGTTGTTTGGTAGATTGCCTCAAGTTAAACATTTTCGAGTTTTCGGTGCAAAATGTTTTATTAAAAACACGTATGGTAGTTTGGACAAATTTGATCCAAGATCCGATGAGGGGATATTTGTTGGATATTCCTCCCGTAGCAAAGCCTATCGGATATACAACAAACGAACCTCAACGATCGAGGAATCACTTCATGTTTCATTCAATGAAGGTTTTGTCCCGGCTAGAATTACTAATGATGATGCCATTGATGTTTTATGTGATTCTATTGGTAATTCTAACTCTATTGATTCTAATGTTACTAACCCTACTAATGAGTCTTTTGAGAATGTTCCTAGTGATCAGGGAGTTCCCAAACGGCTTCATACAGTTCGTGACCATCCCCATGAGCAAGTCATTGGCAACATCCTTGATAGTGTCAAGACGCGATCTCAAGTCAACTACTTCGCTCATTGTGCCTTTGCCTCCTCAATAAAGCCAAAGAATATTAACGAAGCATGCGAAGATAGTGCTTGGATCCTTGCCATGGAGGAAGAACTCATTCAATTTGAGAGGAATGAGGTTTGGGAGCTTGTTCCATTGCCTTCAAAGAACCACACCGTTATAGGAACGAAGTGGATTTTCAAGAACAAGACCGACGAGAACCAAATCGTTGTCCGGAACAAAACTCGGTTAGTAGCTCAAGGCTACCGGCAAGAGGAAGGTATAGATTTCGAAGAATCCTTTGCTCCGGTAGCTAGATTAGAATCTATTAGATTATTGTTATCTTTTGCATGCCATAAAGATTTTAAACTCTTTCAAATGGATGTAAAAAGTGCGTTTTTAAATGGAGATGTTGTTGAGGAAGTTTATGTTTCTCAACCTCCGGGTTTTATAAATGAAAAATTTTCAAATCATGTTTTCAAACTTAAGAAAGCACTTTACGGTTTGAGACAAGCTCCTCGAGCTTGGTATGACCGTCTAAAGAATTTTCTTTTGGATTTGGGTTTTAAAATGGGTGAAGTTGATTCTACATTATTTGTTAAGTATTCGAATAGTGATATTATTTTAGTTCAAATTTATGTTGATGATATCATTTTCGGTGCTACTAACTTCACTCTTTGCGAAGAGTTTTCTAATGTTATGAAGGATCAATTTGAGATGAGCCACATGGGTGAGCTCAAATATTTCTTAGGTCTCCAAATTCGCCAAATGAACGATGCAATCTTCTTCCACCAAACCAAGTACACGGTGGAGTTGCTAAAGCGATTTGGAATGGAGAATGCCTCGGGCAAGAAGACTCCAATGCGCACTACTACACATCTTGATAAAGATACTGGCGGTAAAGATGTAGACATTCGTCTATATCGAGGTATGATATGTAGTTTATTATATCTTACTGCTAGTAGGCCCGATATTATGTTTGTTGTATGTGTATGTGCTCGTTATCAATCTCAACCTAAGGAATCTCACTTAGTAGCGGTAAAACGTATTTTCCGTTATTTAAGTTATACACTCGACTTTGGATTACTTTATCCAAAGTCTAGCACATATGAGTTATCTCATATAGTGACGCAGATTATGCGGGATGGAAATCCGACAGGAAAAGTACTAGTGGCACTTGTCATTTTATAGGAAATTCTCTTGTCTCTTGGTTTTCCAAGAAGCAGAATTCCGTATCACTTTCAACCACCGAGGCGGAATATATTGCCGCCGGTGCTGCGTGTGCTCAGGTTCTTTGGATGAGACACACTCTTAAAGACTTTGGTATAAACTGTGATACTTGCCCTATCATGGTGGACAACCAAAGTGCAATTTGTCTCTCTAAGAATCCGGTCCTCCATTCCCCTTCTAAACACATAGATGTCCGTCACCATTTCTTAGATGATCATGTTACTAAAAGGACATCATTTTAGTGTACGTAGAAACCCAAAAGCAAATCGCCGATATTTTCACGAAACCACTCAAGGAAGACTCCTTTGTGCAGTTGCGTCGAGAATTGGGGATTATGGGTGAATCCGAGATTTAGGATTCATTTTTGTTCAATAATCTTGCATGATAATAAATTTCGTTTATATATGCTCATGCTAGAATTGTTGAGATTTTTCTGGATTTTTGGTTGAATTTTCAGAATTTAAGCTCGAAATATTCATGAACATCGTATTTAAGATTTTCGATGTTTTATGGGGTAGTATAATTAAATGAGAGTATTTCGATGTTTTGTCCAAGTGCGATTAGGAGAGAAATCAAAATGTCTGAATTTCAAATTTTTGGACTCTATTAGTCGGTCCAAGTTCATTGACCGACCGACTAGATTCAGTTCTAGTCGGTCAGTGAATGAACACAGACCGACTAACTCAAGCCCTAATTTTGGCTTCAGTTACTGTTTGCACTTAGTCGGTTCATGTTCATTGGCCGACCGACTAGATTGTAATCTAGTCGGTCAGCGCATGAACTGTGACCGACTAAATGCTCAGGGTCTGCTTTGGTCTTTTCCACTCCCGATCGACTTATACCCCTGGGCACCGATTAGATCTCACTCTAATCGGTGCGATCCCTCTCTCAGACCCCTTAAAACCCGAAAACCCTTCATCTCCTCCGCCGGTTGCATCGTTTTCTGGCCATCTCCTCCGTCGTTTGCCGTCGATCTCTTTCCTCTCCTCCACCTAGGTATCCCTCTCTCTCGTTTTAGACCTAGATTTCATCGATTTCGGTGCGTTTTTTTGGGTTTGTCTAGGGTTTGATTCTTCGACCGAGCTTTCGATTTCTAGTTTGATTGCGCGTGTCTTGTCTCGATCATGGCGAAGACACGTATCCCCATCAAACCCTTGCGTCCGTCTCCTATGACCGTAGAGTCTCCGTCTACAGACCCCCCTCAACCCAAACGCCGAGCCAAATCGACCCATCCATCTTCCTCTTCGCCTCCTCTTAAGAGAAGAGGACGGAGACTGTGAAACCTAGAGCCCAATCTCAGCCCAAACCCAGGCCTAAGAAACAGACCGTGTCTCCAGCTTCATTTCATGCACCCACTCCTCCCGCTGATTCTGACTCCGACAATGAGTATATTCCCGAGTCCGAGCATACCGCTAGGGCTCCTACTCCTACTCCTCGTTCTAGCACTCGTCCGTCTAAGGGGAATGCTCCCATGCCATTGGGCGGTGTAGATATATCGTTGTGTCGCGATGACCCGTTGTGTCTCGCGGCTTACAACTGTATTGAGCACTGTCCATTGCTATTGGAGCACTTCGTTCAGTTCTCCGATTTTCCACATCTCGCCGATCTTCTTTCCCATAGCGGCCTCATAGATTATCTTCGCCATGACCCTAAGGCGAACCCTCACCCGTACCCCCGTCTCGTCAAGCTATTCTATGCGAATCGTGTCCGGGTCAGTATGACGACACCCATTCCATTGAGACGACTGTCTTGGGGACACCGATTGTCCTCACGGTAGAAATCTTAGGGAACTTGTTAGGTGTCTCATCTTCTGGCCTTCTTCCATTTGATATCTCCGTTGATGATATTTCTGATCTTGACCAGGCGATGCTTGCCGAAATGTTTATGTCATCCCTCCCGCCATGATTAGCGTCCCTTCAAAATCTTTTAAGCCGAATGCCTGGGTTCTTAACCTTATCTTGAAGTCATGCCTCCTTCCGAAGTACGGCTCATCTAGCTTACCCTCCCAGCCATTTCTTAAGCTGATCTACGCTCTTTTCATGGGGAGCGAGATCAATTGGGCACGGATTATTCTTGATAAGATGGACTCCTTCGAATGTATTCAAAAGTCCACCAAGTCAGCCCACATTCCATATCCGTGCCTATTGACTCTCGTCTTTCGTCACTTTGGTGTCCCTCTCCCTCCAGATGACCAGCGTCCACTTGGTCCTCCCCTGAATGCGACGGCCGTCAAGAAGTCTCTTACGGCACTTCGTCATGTTCAGAGAACGACTCCTTCAGCTTCTGCTTCAGCTGCTCCTGCTCCTTCTCCTACTCAGTCACTCGCTGAGTTTGCAATTTCCCTGCGACGTGTTGAGTCTCGTGTCTCTCGTTCTGAGGAGATGCTAGCTCGCATCTGCTCTCACTTGGGCATTGAGGTTCCTTTGTCAGTTTCTGACGAGGAGGAGATGGATAAGGCTGAGCTCCAGGAGTTTGTTGGATCTGCTACTCGTGCTCCTGAGGGTACGTCTGCTCATGCTACTGCTACTTCTGCTGGTGATCCCGAGAGCACACCTGCTGCCACCATTCCTCCGGTGGATACTGCGTCTTCTGGTGCTCCCGAGACCACTCCCGTTGCCACTCTCCCATCGGTTGACACTCCGGTCGTTCCTGAGACCACCACTCCTTCTGCAGAGCCTGCTGCTGCTGTTAATCCTCCCTCCGCCTCCTGAGCTTGCGTTGGAGGACTCTCCCTAGTGCACTTTGGATGATGTCTTTTTTGTGAGAGAGTGGGGTAGGATAGTTGTGTGGTGATGCATTTTGATGTATTTTGATGTATTTCTGATGGATTTCTGTATGTTTTGTGATACTTCGATATCTGTTGTGATATATGTTGTATGATATGCCCCGATCTGAGGATCGTTTATGTTATTGTTGGCAGATGTATACTTTTGATGTATCCATGTTCTTATATATATATATATACATCATGTTGCCATTCATTTCTGTGTGCATATTATCTTTTTGTCTCTAATGTTGACTTCGTCGCTCGATGATAACATTTGGTTAAATAGAATTCTTTATAAGAAAACATAGAATTGTTTTCCATGCACTTAATTAACCAAGAATGTTGATATCGGAGAGTATGTTCTATAACTCAATACATGAAATTAATTTGAGTTTTGATGATTTTATTTTTCGATTTTCGACTATGGTCTCGTTGGCATGCTTTGATTTACTTCGTATTTTATTTTGGTGTCATTTGGACCGTCGTCGTATTCTACGACTCCCGTGCTTTTATTTTTAGCCATTGTTGTTGTCGTTGATCTCCTCCCGCTCTTTTTGCTTATGCCAAAGGGGGAGAGAATTAATAATGACGATGTGCTAAATGATAATTTAAAGCAATTTACCGTGAATCTAATTTGATATGTTAGATTCAGGGGGAGTTAAGATATAAAAATGGATTTCAAATCCAAAATTTCAATAATTGGATCCTCATTTTATACTTTACTCGTCTGCTTGATGCGTATGACTATTATTTTATATGGAATTAACGTGTCATCAATGCAGAGGGAGTAAGTAAATTTCATTTGAATCATTATTATTGATTATTATTTATGTTGGTTTGTCATCACCAAAAAGGGGGAGAATGTTGAGTATTGACTCCCCGGATTTGGTTTTGATGATGAACAAACATAAATATCGTGAACTAACTCTTTGTGAGCGCAGTTATGGAGATCGTCGTCAAATTTCTATGAACATCAAAAGCGACGTATCAAGACTTCTCAAAGCACGTGATCGTGTGCTTGAAGCTTCGTTGAAGCTCAAGGACCATTATTGAAGTCAAGATATTCAGATCGAAGCTTTGAAGACGGTTCGTCAAGTTTTATTTATAGTCTTCTAGCTTCTTTTCGTAGAATGTTAAGCATTGAGTAGGTCTTACGTTTTAATCTTCATAACGCTCATATCTTAGAGCTAGGATCTTATTAGAAGCCCATAGAATCTTTTCCGAAGCTTAACGCTTCTTATCACGGCTTCTTGTGCATGTTAGTTGGTTCAAGAAGAAGAACCAACCGACTAGATGGCAATCTAGTCAGTCGGCAATCCTTCTTGAACCGACTAGAATGCCATGTTCAAATTCAGCTCTTTACTGTTTACAGTTAGTCGGTCCAAGAAGGTTCACCGACCGGCTAGTTGTCAAACTAGTCTGTTAGGAATCCTTCTTAGACAGACTAGTTGTGTGTTCAGTTTTTCAGCCTGAGCTACTGTTTATCTTTAGTTGGTCTAAGAACGATTGTCGACCGACTAGATGAGGAACTAGTCGGTTGGAATTTGTTCTCAGACCGACTAGTTCAACTTGAATTCAGCCTATCATGTTTTGACTCTTAGTCGGTCAAAGAACACTCACCGACCGACTAGTTATGAAACTAGCCGGTTGGCAAGTCTTCTTGGACCGACTAGTTCTCTATCGTCTGAACTTCACCTTTTGTCTGTTCTTCAGTTAGTCGGTTCATGTTGAATCACCGATCGACTAGTTGATAAACTAGTCGGTCAGTGATCCTTCTTTGACCGACTAGACTGCTTCAGAATAGAGTCGTTGGAGCATTAAATGCCACGATTTTTTGCTATCTCTTTCCTCTATCCTATATATACTTGAAGGGCTTCTTTCATAGCATTCAAGGCTGATATTTATTGAAGTTTAGAGAATCAAAGAGAAGCATTTATTCTCATTTCCAAGCTCATTCATTTCTCTAGAATCTCTCTCTCACTCTTACTTCCAAAGAGAGATTCACATTGATTGTGAGCCATTCAAGCCAAGAGCTTGATCCAAGATCACCAACAACTCCCTAGGCTTCTATTGCTGATCTACTCCTTGGAGTTAGGGTTTGGTGCCTTCTTCTCCTGCAAAATCCTCTTTGCACTAAATCGTAAGTTTACTCAAGGCATAGGATTTTGTTGGTAAGCATTTCATATTTCAATTTACTTTGAATATTGCAAGTTTTTCTCTCAGTTGTGAGAGTTGTTTGTGATCCTGGTTTGTGGGAGTCACATTTTCATTTGTGTATGATTTGATCTTGTAGAGGTTTCTACAATTATTTGATAGTGCAAATTTGAGTTAGAGGTTTCTAACTCAAGTATCCGGAGGGGATCTGGGTGTTTGGGACGTAGGATCACCAGGAATAAGTTGGGGAGACTTGGGTGGATCCGAACCCGTTATATCGTTTGTTTGCGATTGTTTTCTTTGTTGTCAATATTTTCATTTCCGCATTGTTGGTTGAGTTTGCAAGATAATTAGGAATTATCTTCTTAATTATTTTAAAGTACTATTCACCCCCCTTAGTACTTGTGCAGTAGCTATCAGGGCATTACGAAACCTACATCTGTTATATTGCAATTAGCTGATAGATCTATTAAAGTTCCAAAGGGATGCATTGAGTATGTCCTTATTCAAGTGGACAAATTTTACTACCCTGCAGACTTTATAGTTCTAGACATCCAAGGACCCCAAACTGCCAATTCCACTCCCATCATCCTAGGTAGACCATTCCTAGCAACATGCAATGCTTTAATAAATTGTAGGGATGGTCAACTTTAAATTACTTTTGGTAACATAACTTTGGATTTGAACATATTTAATACTTGCAAGTTGCCAAATGTGGATGATGAGGTTGAAAAAGTACACATGATTGATTCATTGGTGGATGATTATATTTGCTCTGAATTTTATGGTGATGCTAATATTGTTGAAACAATTGAGGACGACACTAATGACATCTTTCTTGTACAGGAAAATTTGGAGGAACTCAACGTGATATGGGAGCCTAAGTTCGAGGCTTTGCCACCAAATGCATCAACTCAAATATCATCTGAGGTGGAAGATCCATAGCCTGAATTAAAGCCACTACCTGAATATCTCAAGTATGCCTTTCTTGGAAATGAAAACAGCTTCCCTGTGGTAATATCTTCTAAACTCTCTTTAGAACAGGAAAGCTCTTTACTTGAAGTGTTGAAAAGGCATAGAGGGGCCATTTGTTGGTCCATTGCTGATATAAAAGGTATTAGTCCCATTGTATGCATGCATCACATTTACTTGGAAGATGACGCCAAACCCACTAGAGAAATGCAACGTAGGTTAAACCCCATATTAAAAGAAATGGTGAAAGGCGAGGTTCTAAAATTATTGGATGCATGTATTATTACTCAATTTCTGACAGTAAATGGGTCAGTCCTACACAGGTTGTTTCTAAAAAGTCTGGCCTCATCGTGGTTAAAAATGAGAATAATGAACTTATCCCTGTTAAAGCCACCATAGGATGGAGGATGTGTATAGACTATAGGAAGTTGAACTCCAGAACTAGGAAAGACCACTTCCCTCTACCATTTTTTGACCAAATTTTAGAGAGTGGCTGGACATGAGTACTATTGTTTCCTAGACGGTTATTCAGGATACTATCAGATTGAGATTACATCAGAGGATCAGGAAAAGACTACTTTTACCTGCCCCTTTGGTACTTTTGCATTTAAGAGGATGCCGTTTGGTTTATATAATGCTCCCGCCACTTTTCAGCGATGCATGCTTAGTATTTTTGATGATATGGTTGAGAAAATTGTGGAGGTGTTTATGGATGATTTCTCTGTATATGGTAGCTCTTTTCATGATTGTTTAGCTAACTTGGCTCATGTTCTTGACAGGTGTATTGAGAAGAATCTCCTATTAAATTGGGAGAAATGTCATTTTATGACCACAAAAGGACTTGTCCTTGGTCATTTGGTCTCTAAAGATGGTATTCAGGTAGACAGAGCCATGGTAGCAGTAATTGAGAAGCTACCAAGTCCCAAATATGTTAGGGATATCAGATCCTTCCTGGGACATGCAGGATTCTATAGGCGATTTATCAAAGATTTTAGCGCTATATCTCGCCCTATTTGCAACTTGCTAACTCAGAATGTGGATTTTATTTGGACACCTGAGTGTCAACATTCTTTTGAAATTTTAAAGAAGTTGCTGATTTCTGCTCCCATTTTGCAGGTACCAAACTGGTCCTTACCATTTGAAATCATGTGTGACGCCAGCAACTACGCATTTGGCGCAGTCCTAGGCCAAAGGAAAGATAAAGCTCCAGTGGTTATTTACTACGCCAGCAAGACATTGAATGATGCTCAAAGAAATTATACAACCACAGAGAAAGAGTTGCTGGCTGTAGTATTTGCTTTGGAAAAATTCAGGAGCTATATTTTGGGATCACCTATCTTAATTTATACAGATCACTCTGCTTTGAAATATTTATTGTCGAAAAAAGATGCTAAACCTCGATTGATACGATGGATTTTATTGTTGCAGGAGTTCAATGTCCTAATCAAGGACAAGAAAGGCGTGTAGAATCTAGTAGCTGACCATTTATCACGATTGACAGTAGGCCTTGATTCAGCAGATGTACCTTTGAAGGACTCCTTTCATGACGAGCATCTTTTTAGTGTTTCCACCTCCCCATGGTATGCTGATATAGTAAATTATCTAGTAACTGGTCAGACTCCTGAAACTTGGTCACTTCAAGACTTTAAAAGGTTCAAGTATGAGGTAAAATATTTCTTCTTTGATGATCCATACCTCTATAAATATTGTAGTGACCAAATTGTTAGGGGTGCATTCCTGACCATGAGATAGCCAGTGTGATTCAATTTTGTCATGATGGGGTGTGTGGAGGACATTTTTCTGCAAATAAAACTGTGGCTAAAATCTTGCAATGTGGCTTTTATTGGCCAACTATGTTAATGATACATGTCATTATTGCAAGACTTGTGCTGCATGCCAACAATTAGGGGGTATTACTAGACGTAACATGATGCCATTAAACCCCATTCTAGAAATTGAAATATTTGATTGTTGGGGCATAGATTTCATGGGACCTGTCCCACCTTCATTTGGATATGTTTACATTTTGGTTGCAATCGATTATGTTTCTAAATGGGTGGAATCTATTTCTTGCAGGTCGAACGACACTTCAGTTGTGCTCAAGTTTCTCAAAGAGAACATTTTCTCTAGATTTGGAGTGCCCAAAGCCTTGATCAGTGATGGAGGGTCCCATTTTTGTAACCGCATGTTCGCTAATCTAATGAAGAGGTTTGGGGTCACACACAAAGTGTCTACTCCATATCACCCCCAAACCAATGGTCAAGCAGAGCTGGCGAATAGAGAGATCAATGGCATTTTACAGAAGACGGTGAATCCTTCAAGGAAAGATTGGAGCTTGCGCTTACCTGAAGCATTATGGGCCTACAGGACGGCTGACAAAACAATTTTGGGGATGTCACCTTACCGTCTTGTCTTTGGGAAGTCTTGTCACTTACATGTTGAATTGGAGCATAGATCATATTGGGCTATTAAGAAATTAAATTTTGATACAGATTCATCTTTTGCTTCTCGCAGGTTACAGTTGTTGGAGCTAGAGGAGCTGAGGAGAAATGCTTATGACAACGCTAAAATATCAAAAGAAAGGATGAAATCCGTCCATGACATGATGATCCTAAGGAGGGAGTTCACCCCAGGCCAAAAAGTTCTTCTATACAATTCCAGGCTACACATATTTCCTGGGAAGCTTCGCTCTAGGTGGTTTGGACCTTTCACAGTCAAAGAAGTTTTCCCACATGGCGCAGTGCTATTGCTTAATGAAAAAGACGGGAGTGAGTTCAAGGTGAATGGCCAAAGATTGAAGCATTTTCACGAGCCTTTGACCAAGTAAGCGAGCACCATGGACCTCACAGACCCACCTTCGGGTGGCAACTAATCAGGTGTGTTCGTTCCATTATTCCCTCTTCCTAACATTGAGGACAATGCTTATTTTTAGGATGCCTCAAATTCTGTCTTCTATGCAGTCAGTGGTGTGCCATCGCATTTTTCCTGCCAATTCCACAGACATGAAAAACCTCTGTAGCCTTTGTATAATTGGAAAATAACGAAGAACCTTCGTCGGAGTCTGCTTCTTTTTTTGGACTGTAGCACCGTCCCTCGTCACACCTGTTCTTTGTTCAACTTTCCACTGGGGAACATGACACGTTCGACATTCGTTTTGCTCCTTGTTGTCTTTGTAATATAGAATGCAATCATTAGGGCATGCGTCAATTTTCTTGTAATCGAGCCCTAACGCATTAACCATTTTGCTCGCTTCATAATGAGTAGCTGGAATGCTTTCCTTCCCACTGGGAACTACCCTTCTCAACAAATCCAACAACATCTCAAAATGTGTAATCGCCATTATGCTAAGGGTTTGGATATGCAGCAGTCTAATCATGAATGATAGCCTCATGAACTCCGTGCATCCTTCATATAAATCCGACTCATTATCTTCCACTAATTTCATCAATCGATTATAGTCAACAGAGTGAAGATCAACATCTGAACGGTTTCCACTCAGAGCACCAATATCTTCCAGCATTGTATCTTGTCATCTGCCCTTTGATCTCCATACACAATATGCTCTTCTGCCCTAAGCATCTCCTCTGTTATGGCACCTTCTTCGTGGTAACTCCAAAATTTATAATTGGGGTCGAACCCGTGAGTAACCAAATGGACACGAACAATGTACTTCGGAAGGATCGTATTGTTCTGACACCTCTTGCAAGGCAACAGATTTTGCCACTGGACATGCGTAGAGGGTTGTCATCAAAGTACGCTAAGAACACATCTATCCCATATACGTATCTTTGTTATCCAGTCATGTTTGGATCCGATATTTCCATAAACGAATTATCAGGAACCACCCCCATCTGTAATTGACGATAAAATTTACATGTAATTGTGTATCAACCATCTAAATATGTGCCAAAATAAAATTTTCAATCCTAAATTAACTATTTTGATAACCTTTAAATGGTAGTCGAATGTTGCATAAAAGTCGGCGGCTAACATTGTGATACTAAGAGTGTATATGTTAATATGACTAGGTTCTCATTAATCTAAAATTAAAATAAATTCTATTTTTCTCTTGGTATTGAAAATATAATTAAAATAAATTTTATGCTTTAAAAATTATTTCAAAATGATTTGAAAATATTTTTCTAATTTTAAAATATACCCCAACCCTAACCCTATTATATAGAGATCTTGGGAAGCAAGAAACAAGAATGCATCAAATAGACATCATAATAATGTATTTGATGTAAATTTATTTCTTTTGTATTTTGTTAAGATCTTGCTAAAAGCACCAACACTAGCACTAACACTAACCCTAACCCCAAACCTAGCCCCAAACCCCCAACCCTAACCCCAACCATAAACCTAACCCCACCACAACCCCACCCCTAAACCTAACCCTAACTTTAGACCTAAGGATAAACCAAATGACGCACTAAACGTAGACAACAGTAGCCATAACCCTAACCATAATAACCCAAACCCAAACCCTAACCCTAACCCAACATAACCCTAACCATAATAACCCAAACCTTAACCCTAACCCTAACCCAAACCTAACCCTAACCCTTGCACTCACCCAAACCCAAACGCTAACCCTAACCCGAACCCAAATACCCAATCCTAACCCTAACCCTTGCACTCACCTTAACCCCAACCCTAACCGAACCCTAATCTAAACCCTAACCCTTACCCTATTAACTCAAACCCTAACCCTAACCATTGCACTCACCCTAACCCCAACCCTAACCGAACCCTAACCCTTACCCTAACCCAAAACCCAACCCTAACCTTAACCCTTGCACTCACACTAACCCCAACCCTAACCGAACCCTAGTCCAAACCCTAACCCTTCCCATATTAACCCAAACCCTAACCATTGCACTCACCCTAACCCCAACCCTAACCGAACCCAAACCCAAACCCTATTAACCCAAAGACAAAGCCAAACCCTATTCCTAAACCCAACACTAACCCATACCCTAACCCTAACCCACCCTAACCCTAACCCTAACCCTAATCCTACCCCTAACCATTACCAGAGGGAAGGGTAGGAGGGGGTGACATTTGGGGGGAATTGGAGGAGGAGGGATCGTTAACTAGTTTGGTCGGAAAGGGGCGTCGACAATTGCCGCTGACCTAGCCCCTGCTCTCCTCCTTCAGATCGGAAGGAGGAGAGTGGAGCTGGGGTGGCGGCAAGGGCCAACGCCCCCGCTGACCTCTCTATCTTCCTATTTAGGGCTAAACCTGTCAAAAATATTAGGAGTTAGCGAAAATTACCTTTACGAGTCGTCGCAGTGGCGGCTGACAGCAGCTGTAGGAGGCTGTCGACAGCTGTAGTCATCCTCCTCCTCCCCCCTATCCCCCCAATTGAGCTGAAAAATTAGCACTTAGGGGGGGGGGCTCACGCGGGCTCCCCCCAATTTAGCTAAATATTTTTGGATGGCAATGGACTATTAGCCATGGACATTTCCATGGCCATTAATCTTATTGGCCACAGAAATATCCCTGGCTAGAAAGTTAAGGCCAAAGACAATTTCTTTACATATATTTCGTGGCTAGAACTCTTTGTTCGCGGATATATCTGTGGCCGTTAAAATTATTAGCAACGGATATATCCCGGGCTAAAACTTTAAGGCCACGAAAAATTTCTTCACCAGTAATCTGTGACTGGAACTCGTTGACCATGTATAAATCTATGGACGAAAGTCTACTACTGGCCATGGAAATGTCCGTGGCCAATACTTCGTGAACCATTTTTTATTCCGCCACGGAAAAATGGCCATAGAGAAATCCATGGCCGATAGCCTACTATCGGGCACGGATTTGTCCGTGGCCAAATAGCCGTGGCTGCAGACCCTTTTTCTATCAGTGGAAGGGAAATGTTAAGTTTTCTAAACAATTTAGAAAAATAACAGAAGACTGAAAATTCAAAATTTTTCATTAACTAGCATATAACACAACAAATATCTACTGCAAAACTTGACTTTCATGCTAATGTAAAAATTCATACTTTGCATGGATATTCTTATGTGATTATTACGGATTTAAAATAGTTTCGCTGAAGACAAAAAAATACTACAGCTCACCTATCTCGGTGCTTTAGAATCCTCACAATGATAACCATCCTAGCATGATCCACAAGCTCTGCTCGAACTCAAATTTTACTCCTCTTCTATCTCGAAGCTCGGGGTGATCTCCTGAATCAAATCCCGTTCCATCTGCTCTGTCTCAAATCTTACGAAAAAGTGGGATGTGACACATCAACATGTGACCAAGTAGGAAATCTAGCTATGCTAGGTAGGGGCCAGTCTCAGAACTGATCTACCAAACTAAGGTCTGGCTACTGGTAATAATCATAGCCACAAATTAATGCATAAAGTGAAGCAGAACATCGCATGCATGCACTCTAAAGAAAGTACTGCAGAGCTGATATGTATAAAGGAAAGAAAAGGCAGGCAACAATTTCATGAATACTCACAGATAATATCACAAAGAAATTATAATGCATTAAACTTCAAGGTTTCAATTATAATTTAATATTTGGAAAACTCATGTAAAACATAGGACTACGGAACTGGACTTCACCCCACCTAGGTGAAAAGGTGGTACCCCGCCAGTGGAACACGAGCACTGATCAGTATAACGGGGCCTGTCATAACTACCCCGTTTTAGGAGTGATAATAGTAGCATATACCTCATGTTGCATCACGAGTACACCAGGGGGCCTCTCCAACTCTGCCAATTCCACCTGACAGTAATGATTGTAAGGTCCCTAGCTATGAGGAAAACACTGAAGGGGGGTTGAATAGTGTTTATACAATTTAAAAAGATAGTTACACCAAATTAAATTCCTAACCAACAAATAATGCGGAATAAAAGTAAACCCCAAAATGAAACAAAGCAAACGCTAGGATGTTTCAAGGGTTCAGATTACCCAATTCACTTCTCGACTTGTTCCCAGTAATCTTACGTCCCTTCCACCCGGTAACAACCGGATACTCAAGTTAGAACCCTAACTTGAGGTTTCCTTAAAAACCCACTTGTAGCAACCCTACAAGTGAAATCGAAATACACTCGATTGTCCTTGACTCCCACAACTTGGGAGCAAGCAAACCACTCTCACAACCCGATAGTAAATCAAATAATGAAAGTTATGAAATTTGAAATAAACAACACTTACAATCACTTAAGCCATGAAGTAGAACTTGAATGAGAGTGTGTTGTGTGTTGAATGACTCTCATAGAAGAGAGGAAAGCCCTTTCTCTTGACTGCACCAAATGCCTAGAAGATTTCTCTTTGGTTCTAGGTTGGAGAGCAAGAGATTGAAGATAGGAATTCTAGGGCTTTAAGATTTTGAGGGCTTTGATCTTGGAAGAATGAGAGCTTGAATGAATGAGTAAGTTGCTAACCTCTCAATGGAACAGTAGAGGCTGCCTTTATAGTTTCCCTAAAGCCCTCAAACAAAATCCCCAAAAGCCCCTTTGAAATCCATTGAGAAACAGCCAACGGATAGAATCTGCACTCGCGACAATCGACTGTTGAACAAAGCACAGTCGACTGCTGCACTGTATCAGAGGGTAGGAGAGAATTCAAACGGTAACTTACCACGTGGACAGTCGACTGTTAAACCAACAAGCGACTGTAAATCCTTCTACAGGAGACTGACCATAATCTGGGTTAGTTGAGAAAGTCTAAGAAAAGTCTGGGAATACAGGACAGGCGACTGATGAAGAAAAGACAGTCGACTGTAATCCAACAGGCGACTATAATTCCTTCTACAGGCGACTGTCACAAACCCTGACGTTTTCCAGAGAGTTGAGTCTGTAGAGAGGCTCAAAGACAGACGACTGTTGAAGCATTGACAGTCGACTATGCCCTTTGGATAGTCGATTGTAAATACAATATCAGTCGACTGGCACTAGAATAAGAAATATTCCAGAGAGCAAGTCCTGTAGAAGAATCATGGACATGCGACTGTTGAAGCATTTACAGTCGACTGGTCCTTTGGATAGGCGACTGTAAATACAACATCAATCGACTGGCCAGATCAAATAGACTGATCATTGGGCAGACGATGGACAGGCGACTGATTTACAGATCACAGTCGACTGTCTCTTGGACATGCGCCTATGAAACGTACAGTAGTCGCCTGATATAGTTAAAGCTTAGAAGCCCAAAAATCAACTGATTAGATAAGTGCATAACAGGTGACTATAGAACAAAACACAGTCGACTGTTTTTAGACAGGCGACTGTGAAACGTTCAGCAATCGACTGTTGAGATCACACTTTGCACATTCTAGAGAAAATATGAATTGGTGTCAAAGGAAAATTGATCTAATGATTTCCTATAACTGAAATGAAGATGAGTGTGTGTGCTCCATCAAGGTTCTACTTCTAAGCTACATATTAGAAGATAAACAAAGAAGATTACATTGTAGAACTCTCTCTTCTTTTCAAAGTATGAGCTTAAAGTCTTCTAGGAGCTTCAATCACCATCTTTGATCATCCAATCCACTTTTCTTGCTTTCATTGGTCTTTGAGTGTCATCTATTGCTAGTTGATCTTCATGATATGCTTAGGCAATAGATTAACTGCAAATAGGAGATTAGTCACAAGTATTTATATTTGCTCATCATTAACACCAAGTAGGGAGAAGTCCAATACTCAACATTCTCCCCCTTTTTGATGATGACAAACAAACATAAACAAAAAGAAAAATAATTATGCTTTAAGAAAACTTACTCCACCTACATAGATGCCAATCAAGTTAGTAAATAAATATTGGGGCATCTATAGATCAAATGAAGCAAATGAGTAAGATATGCATGAACGAAATGATTTTCTTTAATCCATGAAATCTAGGATTATATAATCCATGTTCATTATATCTTACTCCCCCTAAATCTAAGGAAATTTCAATCTTAGATTCAAGTGTAATTAGAATTTACTTAGCACATACATTATGAATCTGTTTATTTCTCTCCCCATATGGCATTATCCAAAAGGTTGGAGTAAAATAACAACAACAATCGTGCTAAATAAGTACTAACATGGGAGTATAAAGATAGGATGTATATTCAATTTGATGCCAACAAATCTTAGGAGAGAAACTAATCACACAAGGGCATCTTATTGACATACATACCAAAAACTCATAAAACACATTAAAACTTAGCTGACTAAAGGAATGAAAGTCCAATATCAACATTACGAGCCACATGATAAAAATACATCTCATATCACATCATATAAATGATATCGCATACAAGGAGACAATTTCACAAAATTCACACATATAAGATAAACAATGAGACAATGTGTGAAACAGCAATATATATATATATATATATACACACACACACATACTAGTCATAACCCGTGCCCCAAGGGCACGGTTCATTTAAGATTTTCTCCCTCAAAATCATAGACCCCTAATTTTAAACGAAGATCAATAATTAACACGCAATAATTATTTTGCCCCCTCAAAATCTTAGATCCCCTAAAATTTAGTTTCACCAAAAATTTTGTTCACCCAAAAATTTAATTCCTCCAGAAAATTTAGTTACTTAGTTTCACAAATTTTTTAATACCCCCAATATTTAGTCACCCCACAAAATTATAGACAAATATAGTTTTTCTTACCCCCATTGTTTACACAAATTTTCAACCATGAGAGAAAGAATGATGGGTTCTTGTTCACGGTTTCTTGTGGTCTTGTATAATGCTAGAGCTTATGTGTTTTGTAAGATGTTGTTAACATGTGGACATGTCTGAACCACATGATTTCTAAAGAACTCTGCCTAAAGTAGAATTTTCAGGTTTCACTGTTTCTTTCATCCTTCCTGTTATTTTTGTCAGTAACTTGTTCGATTTTGCTGCAAAAGTATATCAACTTTCACTCATAATTCCCAAAAATGGACACTAAGAGCTCAATCAAATAATGCAAAGGGCATATGTAAACATATATATCGAAATTCATTTTCCCATTTTCCTTGCAAGAAGAATTCAGCAACCATTCATGAAGCCATCTACGTTATTATAACTGCTAATTATTGTGTATGACTGTAACATATCTATTTGCATTAGCATTTGTGTGTAGTTGTTCTGTTGTGTAGCATATATATATGTTCAACTCACACAAAAAACAAAAAACATTAAGTTCCTAACTGCTAATTAAAAATTCAACATTCTTACAGCCAAGAAGTAGATTTGCATCTTCACTAAAACATTGCAGGCCACCACCCACCCTACTATGATGTTTAGTTGTTCTTGCTTTGGCTGATTTTGAGCCTTTTTGTTATATGATATCATCGTTATGTAGTAATTGACTTGGTCCATATAAGGAATGGTCATTTATTCTTGAGTAAATTGCACTCAGATGAACAATATATGACTAATAAATATTAATCTACAATAATGGCACCAAAACCATTTGAATTCAGAAACCATTTTCCCCCCCAAAGGGTTCCCCCACAATACAAAAGTTTCCACCAAATTACAAAGTTCTCCCTAAAATTTCTTCACAAACTCTCATAAGGTAATACAGATCCAATGAACTGGCTTTCTTATTAGCAGTCATCATTGTAATAAAGAAATGGGGTTGGTTTGAAAGGAATCGGACTACCTGCAATGTGAAAAAAGATAAAATGGCATGTCATTAAAATGTCAATACAAACAAAATTCACTTTTAGGTACCCAACGGGTAATAAAACTGCACCAAGAGATAAATACAGATAAACAAATTTATAAAAGAGAGTAAAATAATGTATATCCGATTGCCCCTAAAACCCCAATTTGAAATGTTTCCTCCAATTCTGTACCTTCACCTTTGCAAACTGCAAGCTAGACAGTGATGAAGATTGCATTGCCTTCCATCTCCTTGGTTCGAGCCACCACTGAAAATCAGAACAAAGATTTAATTTGTTACAATTAGCAAAACCAATCGAGCAAGAACAAACCAATAAAAGATAAACAGCACATTTCTGAACAACTAAAAAATTAGCAAATAATAATCGATACTTATACAACAAAATTCAAACTTTGTTACAAAAATATTCAGCAAAAAACCATTAAATTCCATGAACAAAGACTACAGAGGTTATTCCAAAATGTAAGATTCCATTGCTAAGGAATCTGCTGAAGCATGTACAAAGTGCACCTATAGAGTAAAAACAATCCTCTTCTCTTCTCTGCCATTTGCATTGTTTCAGGGAGATAAATCAAAAACCCCAACATAATTTTTACATATATGAGTATAAAGGCATCTCATGCATATATAATGGAAACTGCCTTCATCATCAGGGGAATAAGCCAATCCACTAACTGAGCAAGTGTGGAGAAGGAAATCCGATTGTCCCTGCTCCAAATGAAATTGGCTGTAGGTTCTCTTCTTGTTCAGAGCTTTTCGAAGCTAATCAGATCTTGATGAAGTATTAGCTATGCTTCCATTTGTTCTCACGTTCTCTTTAATATCAGATCGTGTTACATCATCATCACTGCTTAGTTCACAGAAAGGATCGTGTTTACATCATCATCACAGCTTAGCTCACACAGAAAGGATTTAATGGTTTTGGTATAAATATTATGCTTCATGCTAGAATGGAATTAGAAAAGGACAAAACAAATTTAATCATGGTTAGTGCATGTGATGCAAAAATAATTCAAAGTAGATAGACAACATTATCATGCATGTATTGGACATGTTGACAACATAAGAAACTACAGAAACTTCTGTTGAATGTCCAAGTAATTGTAGTATCTCCTTGATGTAGAAAAAAATGCATTCTCGCTAGCAATATAAGCAATGACTATAATATTTGAAATTCAATCTGAATTTTCATATTCAGGTTCTCATGTACTCAATGCTTACAAATTTACATACACCTCAGTAAAGTTGGTTACAAATCTCAGTTTACATACAAATTTTCATGTATTCATTGCATCGAGCACACAACTTTACATGGAGAAAACTGAAGAGTAAGTGTAAGCTACTTATTCCATGTGACATTCATTCCATGTAAGCTACAAATTTACTTACAAAAAATCCAATTGCAGCAAATTCCAAAATGACATTGGGGACTTTTTCATTAAAAACAGAAATAATGTAATAATGAAGTTACTTTTCACTCCAATTAGAACATTAGGTTTTCATATAGTTTTTTAAACAAAATTTTCATATAATATGAAGAAAATTAAAAAATTCAATTTACTTTGCTTTATATAATAGTCATTATATTACTTTAGCATTCACAATTTTCATTAGCAACTTTCCATATGATCTTTTTTTCATCAACTCATGTGCATGTCACGTGCCGGCAAGCTATCTTACTATAAATATTGTATTCGGTATAAAGTGAGCATACCTTGCATTTATTGTTGCCACACCCAATTACTAAGTACTAATCCAAGATTAAACAACTTCATACCCTCCAATTATGATGTCATACTGTAGACACAATAAATAAACTGAATTTCAATTGAACCCAGAATTAAGAGATACTTGAAAGCATACACCTTTTCTTGCAGGCAGGGTCGAGGGAGAGAATAAACATTACAATTCAATATGTAGCATGCCGAAAATAAACATTACACTACAACTAACAAATGTGAAGAAATAAATTAATAACAGAATTTTTGCATATCAAGTTATCGACATAAGAAACAATTCAAGATATACAACAAATTCATTCGTTGATATTGATTGCAAAGGCCATTGCCATGAATCAGGTTGGAGAATTGGCCGAGTAGTAGTTTAGTTTTCTATACAAACCAAGCAATGGAGAGTTTTGACTCAAAGCAAAGGGGTAATTTCGTTTTTTATAATTCCACAGTCACCTACATCTAAACAAAATTACCCTTTTCAGTTTTAATAATGGGCTTCCACAGTCACTTACCTCTAAATACGGTATTATAAAAAACAAACAGGGATACTGATATATATGCCTTTAGAATTGATATTTACAATATAACTTGTTTCTTAACAAAATCAATCCAGTAATTGAATAAATTCAAGCAAATTACTATTACTGTTATTTTCTCCTCAAAGCCATTGAAAACTTCATCAAAGTTGTTGATGGATGGTGATCACGGGTCCGTAAGTCTCATGGACAATCAGCTCACCTACCCTGAGTAAGGGCCACATTAGACCTTCTGTATTTTATAAGGGGTAGTAATAGATATGGAATTAGATGCGTTTCATTGTCTATTAATTATTATGTGATAAGAATATTACCAAAATCAGATTCAATTGCATGGTCCCGATTAGAGACAGTGTATCCATGACATACACTAAACCAGCTATGTTTACTTTGTGTCCATAACAAACATAAGTGATGTGCTGGCATCAAAAGATATCAAACTCTAATGCTGAGTTTGTCTGCCACATAACAAACATATATGAGAATGTTAATTTCAACAGAACAAAAAAATCTTGTGTCAACATTTGTACCGAAGATTTTCTAGAAATTAGATATTACATCTACCAGAGCCATGTCTAAATTGAGCATGCACAAAAAAAGAAGTCTCTGACATATGTTGGATGTTATAACACAATATAAATAACTCCAAATACATGAAGATGTCATTGACTTGTATTAGGTTGGATATAGGACTGGAATTATTATAGCTTTATTTGGTTTAACTTTAGAACCTAAAGTTGTTAATGGTGAAGATCCTACTTTGCTCAGCTTCCTATTTCTCTATAAAGCATGTCCTATTTCTCTATAAATCCTTGGGCGTTCAGTAAGTCTCATTTACACACCTTCACAATAAACATTTTAATTTTTAGCATTGCCATTGTATGTACTTTATTGGATGTGTATACAGTGTATATGTGGTTCCTAGGTCCATGCTCTATAGATTGTCATAAGTTGGTAAAGAAAACACTACTCCTATAGATAGCACCTTTCATATGGAATAATCACAAGGCCAGCAAGAACTTCATTTGTTTCATCTAAGATAAAGGATACTTTGAAGGAAGGAACTAAAGCTTATGGTCATTGCTTCAAGCGTGAATAAAGCGGCCTGTCTCAAGTCCAAATAACAATACAAATGGTAAGATCTCCAGTAAAATTGCAAGGTGGGGAATAAAAATTAATAAGCCTAAGCTGATATAAATGATATGAAAGCACACTACTCTGCTGCCAATTAATAAGGCGCGTGCTAAACACAATGTCAAATCATAGAATACTGATAATTTGATTGTCAACAATACACTATGTAGAAAGCCTTGTCAAGTGTTGGCATATCATTGGCTAATTGTTTAAGAGGAAACAGTTGACCATAACCAACTTTATAGTTGAGTTTGAATGCAGTATATGAGGCAATATCCTTTGTCAAAGATGCTGACTGTGACCATATTGGATTTATTTGATCCAGTGCAACCTATAATGCATGGACATTCCAATTGTGAAGCTTTCTCCTATCAATAACATGCTCCACATACATTTGGTGCACTGTAATTCTTTATATGTAAAATTTAGAATTTTTGTGTCATTGTGGCATCTTGTTCTTCTAGTTTCTGCATCAACGTTTTTGTATATGTGTTATTTGCAAGTTGTAGAAAAATCAGTAACAATGGTTGATCGAATTATGCCAAAGCAATTTCTCTTAAACTTGCTTATAGTTATCAACACAATCATAACCTCTGATGCCAATGACTTAAAAATGCAACATATGGGTTCCTTCTCCAGAAATAATGTCAGCTAGTGTTTTTTTTTAAAAATGTCATATATGAACGCACAATGATGGTGACAGAGAAACCTCTTAACTTTATTTCTATATGCAAACCAACAGTCACCAATGCCAAGATCTCTCCAGATTATCTTTTGATAGTTGGCTTTCACCTGAATTTCCTATCATTGTTTATAAGGAGCTTGGACCATAAAAGTTAGGGATGAAGGCTTCATTGTTCTGCCAGTGATTGTTAACAGCCCTCAATTGCAAATCTACACAAAAGAAAAGCGACTTTGTCAGGGTTGTATCCAAAAAGTGCAAGCACTAATGACAGAATGACATGCCAAACCATAAGAATAGTCCTAACTAAATCTAATATGTATGTGCTTCGATAATTCCCATTCAGAAACTGATTGTACCTATCTCAGTTGTATCTATATTTGAGAGAAATTTTACAAAAAAATCTATTAACATAAAGGAAATTCATCTATAATTCCAGAGTTACATGAATTGTAGCAACAATTTCAATCCCAAACCATGCATCAGCAAACATCTCATCAGACAAATAAATTTCAGATCACCAACGATTCATGTTCATGGTGAACTTAAGAAATCAACTCACCTCCATCCCACGGAGTATCATCATGCTTGCAAATCAAAACCCAAACACCTTTAGTTAAAAAGACCTTAGGACTACGAAACCCATAAGTTAAAAAAATAGTTCTATAAGAAACCTAAAATCCTTCACCAACCTCTTCCTCGCTAGGATTGACATCGGTAAACGAAGAAATGATCGAAAAAATCAATCCCTTCTTTAATTTTCCCCTTCTCTTTTGCACCCTAATTTGATGGTTTTCGCCCAATTCAAGAGAGAGACTTTGGGTGGCCGAGGTGGTTGGGGTGGCGTATTTAGGTGGCCTGAGGTCAGCTTAGTCCCCCCGCTACAAACTTTCAAAGTTTTACATTTTCCAGCCAAATTTTTTCCCCCCAAAATGCAAACCTCCCCCAAAAAAATTTCCCAAACACCAACTCCAATAAAATCCCACATAACAATATAAAAAATAAAATAAAATAAAATAAACCAATTTTTTGGTATGAAGGTTATGATGATGATGATAACAAAATCAAAAGAGCAAACAAATTTCAAGTAACAATAGAACAAAACCTGTGCTCAATTTGCATTATTATCATTCTTTTGCTTGATCGTATTAATTTTCTACACTCAAAGCCTGTCCCCAAAAAAGAAAAATCATTAAGGAAAAAAATTGGTTTTATAACAAACTTCATGAGGTGCCAGCAAAATTACAAGTCAACATCACTAATGCACATAAATATATACATGTATAAACATACATTTGTAGGCCTGAAAGAAACCCAACTGAAGGAAACACAACTAATTAAACAACAAAAAACCCAACTAAGGAAATAATAATTTAGAGGCGATGTCCAATCATTTGCATAAACAATCAACTGGGTCAGATCCCAACATAGCAAACAGTACATAAGCTAGCAAAAAAGATCATTAGCTGTAAATGGTTTGTTCAACTTACCAATTAACACACCAAATTAAAGTAGGAAATTGTTTTACAAAAGTTCTATAGAAGTTCAAAAGTTTATAGAAGTTTTGTACCAGCAATGATTAAAACTACATGATTATATTTGAAAGACTAAAATAACATGATAACATTTGATAGAATAAAATTACATGATTACATTTGAACAATTGCATATTTGATAACTTCAAGTTTTAGATTAAATTTACATGATTACATTTGAACACTTACATATTTGATTATGGCATTAAAATGTGATAATCCTTTTTACATTATTACATTTGAACAATTACCTATTTGATAATGGTATTACATGATTACATTTGAACAATTACCTATTGGAATAAAATTCAAAACATAATATTGCTAGTAAACTGAACTTTAATGGGGAATAAATTAACAAAAATCATTGGAATTCCATAGCACAAATTGAAGGTATCGGTGGATGTGTCGACTTAGAAGAGGAACTCGATGAGGGCTGTGTGGTTTTGATGCTGTATTGAGCGCATCTTTGGTCATCTTCTTGAAATATTCATCGATGTCATCGGTCTTATTATTCGCCCTTCATGTTTTTTCCCATTTGGCAAACTTTTCAACACCCTCGCCATTTAGATTTCTTTCCTCTACACTTTTAGGCTTTCTGAATGTGGTAGACGTGAGCGCTGGGCTTTATGGCTGCCTTATCGGCTTTAGCGCTGCCTTATCGGATTCAGGCAGGATTGGTCCAAAGTTCAGTAAAAATTGAAAGACCCCCATTTAAAAGTTAAACAAATGATCTTTATAAGTAAAATGTATCCCCATTTGTACAATGGAACAACATGGCAAATCCACCCACTACTTCATTTTATAGTTTCGCAAACATAGTTTTTAAACGCCAAGTCGATTTTTGGCATTTTCAATTTTTATAAACATTATATGCTCAAAATACATGTAAATTCTCATAAACAATCAGACTAAAAAATTCAAAGCCAAAGAACTATACTAATTCTAGCAACAATATGTTCCTCTTGTGCATTTGCATTAAGTTCATACTATCATATATATGAAAAACATCATTTATGAATAGCAATTTAGACTACAAATTGCCAAATGCCATCATACAAAACCAAGGGTTACAGCCAAAATAAATTCAAATACCTACAACCAACATAGAAAAAAATCAACTTTGCAATCATAAGTAAAGAAATCCACCAAAATCCAAACAAAAATACTACCTTCTTTGCTTGCGACCTTGAGCTTCACCCTCTCCATCATCTCCATATGCTTCACCTAAACCATTGAAAATTTCCTTTGCACACAAAACAACAATAAAATCAACAAATATCAAAACTTCATCAAAGAAACCATAATATTAGAAATTTGAGAAATGAATGTGGGAGATAGATGGTTACAATCTCGTTAGTTTGCAAAAACAAAAAAGGATGGGAGCACAACCCCATAATTTAGTTCTCTATTCACCTTAAGGATGGGAGCAAATCGACAGTTTCCACTCAAAATTCCATGCTTAAAACTGAAAATGACAAATTAAATTTAAGAATCGTGAACATTAATTTGAGGGGAAAAGGAGCAATAACTGAGTCCATACTTGATTTTCAGTATATCATATCCTTGCTAATAAACATTAAATATATTTGTGTTTACATGGAGTTGCTATTCTTCACTATTTGACTGCAAATTTGAGAGCAATGTCCTGCATTTATGAACATAATGCAGCATTTATGAACATAATGCAAATTTGATAGAATACAAATAATCTGATATTTATGCCTTGAAATACACATATTGCAGCATTTATGAACATACCATGAAGAGATCCTTGCATATTTGAGAGCAATGTCCTTGCAGTTACCTCTGTCAGCTCCCCACCCTCTATGTACACAACATATCCTGTTGATAAATCAAGTGATAAATGGTCACCAAGGTGGTGGGAATTAAAACAAACAGGTGGTGGGCATACTCACAATGAGCTTATCCTGTAGTCCAAGCTCTCAACGTGCATTTGTAGTAAACTGAGGGTGTTGCGTCCCAATCTTGAAGACGGAGTCGAGGACACGTGGGTTTGTGGCAGGACATAAGCCCGTCAAATTTCTCTTCTTCATCGTTGTCGTGTTGGCCGTGGATGAATCGAGCTTGGAGGTTCGATCTACTGTTGAAATTGAACCCTAGGATTGATCTCTCAGCCTTCATCTTGGTGTGTGAATCTTCAGCCGCTGACGATAAATTGCGTGAGAGAGAGAGAGAGAGAGACTTCTGATGCTGGTGGCAAACTGAGGAGGGTCTTGGCATGAGAGATTGATTGGCAAACTGATTGATCTCTCAGCCTTCCTCTTGGCGTGAGAGAGAGATTTTAAATTTTCACCTTCTCTTGGTTGGAGTGGAGATGAAACGTAGAGCGTGAAAATGTTGGGCGGCTGCAGTGTCCCCAAAATTTTGATTTCAAATCCCAAATTCAAATTTTTTCATTCAAAATTCAAAAATTTCTCTCCCCCAAATGTTTCAAATTGCAAAATTTTTGGTGACACACTCTTGCATGCGGGACCCACTCTCTTGATGAATGGGATAAACTTTTGATGACTGGGACAAACTCTTGGTGACTGGGACAAAATTCAAAAAAGGTTGTGTTTTATAGAATAGATATATATATATATATATATATATATATATATATATATATATATATATATATATATATAATATATAAGATCAAGGTTACATGGGTACAAAATACCTCCATAAAACCATGTATATCCACACAAACGGTGATCAAAATACATCATCATCCAGAAAACATCTCACAACAAAAAAATCTCAACCCTAACACAAAGTCTAAGTCTAAGGGTAAGTGTCCATAGTAGTAGCAGAGGAGGAGGCCAAAATAATCTGAAACTCCTGAGTCTCTAGATCAACCGAGGAGTCCTCTAGAGGAGGAGGATGAGGAGCAGCAACAACATCCTAAGGAGCAGCAACACTAGGATGCTCAACAATCTCAGTGATGGTAGGTGGAGGAGGCTGACTAGGCTAAGGTGGAACAAATCGTCTGAGGTGCTCAGGGAAAGGAATTCCCTGATGCTGGAACGACAGAAAGAACAACTCATAAAGACCAGAAATCATCTCTTCCAAAGGGTCATGAGAAGGTGCTGCTGAGGTAGAAGGCTGCTCAGCAGGAGGAATAGTGGATGACAAAGGAGCAGAGGTGGGTTGCCTCTTCTTAGATGCTGATTACAGAGCCGAAGAAGACTTCGACTTCGCAGAAGCATTTAGGAGAGGACCAAGAGGCAAAGGCTCGAAAGGAGTGAAATCAATACCAAAATGACAGAAAATAACGGTAAGGAGACCTCCATAAGGGATATGAGCGGAGGCAGAAGTAAACTCGACCTTGTCCATCCGATCAAGGAGGACACCGGCCCAGTTTACTGCCATACCCGAGAAGATAGCATACATGCATCTGAGGATCTCCTGAGAAGGCTGGTCCAAGGAGCCATACTTCGACAGGATGTTGGACTTCACCACTAAGTGAACAGCCCAACCCTTAGAAATGAACATGGATGCTCGGACTCTAGAAGAGAGAACAGTGAGGATCGCACAAAACATGTCCTGAAGGACAGTCTGATCAAGATCACTAACATCTGAAAGAGAGATGTCAGCAGGAAGAGAACCAGTAGAAGGGATCCTAAGAATGGTCCCTAAGAGAGTAGGATCAAAACGGATGTGGGTCCCCTGAACCACGGTGTCTATCTCTCATGTGTCAACATCACAACGAATGCGGTTTGCATAGAGTAATTTGACCAGAAAGGGATAAGCACTTGGGGATTCGATCTGGGAGAATCGAAAAAGATCACCCAAATGGGTAGATGAGAGAATCTCTGAGAGTCTCTCGGCAGTAAATGCCTGATAAACAATAAATCGCTCAAGAGGAATCAAGATCCCTAGCATGGAGTGAAACTTTGCCAGACAAGAGTCGTCTCGGCAAATAGGAACTAAGGGATCAGCAGGAGGCACATCACTTTGGTCTAGAGGAGAATTGGAACTAGACTCAGAATGTGAAGGTTCGGCCTCGCGCAAGGCTCATTGATGTGAACACCAACGCGGGCGCTGCATGAGGGGCTCAGCTTCAGACGAGGAGGAAACAGACGAAGGGGAATAGCCACTCGAAGAAGAATGAGAGGGCGGATCAGCGTTCTGGGTGCGGGATTTGTGAGATCGTTTGGTTTTGACAATGGTTGGCTTAGAGATCCTAGTACGTTTAGGAGCAACATCCTTCCCCTTAGTCTTGGGTGCCATTGCGCAATCAATCGAAAGGAGCGAAGGAACAAAACTGTACGATAAAAAATGGACATGAAAGAGAGCGATACCTAATCAGTGAAGACCGATCAATAGGGAGACAATCGACTCAGAAATCGAAAGAACAGAGGAGAGAGGCTTCGAAACGGCACGAAATCGACGGTGGAGAGATCAACGGTGGAGTTTGAAGGAGGAAGACGAGGGAGTTTTCAGTCGGATGAGAGAGAAAACAAAAGTACGAATCGACATTTCTCGACGATATAAAGAGGGTCAAAAGAATCTGGGCCGTTGGATCGAAAAATCGACGGCTTAGATCAAGTTAACGAACCGCCACAACAGTTGACATTCGACTGGAGAACATTTGTCAGTCGACTGGAAAGTTGGATAAAGATAGGCATGAGTTGACAGAGAGTTGACTGTTGGGTAAATAACAGTCGCCTGTCGGAGAGACAGTCGACTGTATTTTACTCATCAGTCGACTGCCTGAGAATCAAAAATATGACGATATAAACAGATACCACTGAAGATATGGATAGTCTACTGTCGAAGGAATGACAGTCGGCTGTCCTGGTCCAGAAATGCAAAGTGAGGTTAAAAACCTGAGGATATAGACAACTCACCCTAGGACCTATACTCTAACATAAATCTAATTACGAAATCAATATCAAAATATAATTGATTAACACACAAAACTCTTAAACCAATCCAAAAGCTAACAAAATCATCAAAATCTCAATAACATCTCTTAAACAAATATATATATATATGAAACATATAATTTATCAAAAGAAGAGAAGTGCCATGATGATATGAGTCCAAATATGATATAACAAGAAGGTTGAACTCCTAAATTTCAGATTCACCCATAATCCCTAATTCTCCACGCAACCTCACAAATGAATCTTCATTAAGATGTTTAGTGAAGATATCAGCGATTTGTTTTTGGATTTCAATGTACTCTAAGATGATGTCCTTTTTAGCTACATGATCATTGATAAAATGGTGTCTCACATCTATGTGTTTGGTACGGGAGTGATGTACCAGATTTTTGGAAAGACATCTAGCCTTTGGTTATCAACCATGATAGGGCAAGTATCACGACTGACATCATAGTCCTTAAGAGTGTGTCTCATCCAAAGAACTTGTGCACATGCAAGACCCACGGTAATATATTCTTCTTCAGTCGTGGACAATGATACCGAGTTTTGTTTCTTGGAGAACCAAGAAACTAGGGAATTTCCTAGAAAATGTCAAGTGCCACTAGTACTCTTCCTATTGGATTTGCATCCGACAAAGTCAGCATCACTATATGAGATTAACTCATATATGCTAGATTTAGGGTAAAGTAACCCATAATCTAGTGAATGATTGAGGTAATGAAAAATTCGTTTAACCGCAAGCAAGTGTGACTCCTTAGGTCTAGCTTGATATCTAGCACACAGGCATACAGAAAATATGATATCGGGTCTACTAGCAGTCAAATAGAGTAAGCTACCGATCATACCTCGATATATACGAACGTCTACATCTTTTCCGTTCTCATCCTTGTGTAGATGGGTTGTCGTACTCATGGGAGTCCTTTTGCTTGAAGACGATTCCATCCCGAATCGCTTGATAAGCTCCCATGTGTACTTGGTTTTATGTATAAAAGTCCCATCCTTCATTTGCCATATTTGCAATCCAAGAAAATAGTTGAGCTCACCTATATGTCTCATCTCGAATTCATCCTTCATAGACTTAGAAAATTCTTGGCAAAGATTAAAGTTAGTAGAACCAAATATAATATCGTCTACATAAACTTGAATCAATAGGATGTCATTTTCATAATCCTTAATAAAAAGTGTTGAATCAACTTCACCATTTTAAAACCTAAATCCAAAAGAAAGGTTTTGAGTCGATCATACCAAGCTCTGGGAGCTTGTCTCAACCCATATAACGCTTTCTTAAGTTTGAAAACATGGTTTGGAAATTTTTCATGTATGAAACCGGGTGGTTGAGAAACATAAACTTCTTCATTAACAATACCATTTAAAAATGTACTTTTAACATCTATTTGAAACAATTTTAAATTCTTATAAGATGCAAAATATAAAAGCAATCTAATAGCTTCTAATCTTGCTACGGGGGCAAAAGATTCTTCGAAGTCGATACCTTCTTCTTGCCCGTAACCTTGAGCTACTAACCTTGCTTTGTTCCTTGAGATGACCTCGTTCTCATCGATTTTGTTCTTGAAGATCTACTTGGTCCCAATCACTTGGTGACCACTTGGAAGAGGAACGAGCTCCCAAACTTCATTTCTCTCAAATTGCATGAGCTCTTCTTCCATTGCCACTATCCAAGAGCTATCCTCATATGCTTCTTGGATGTTCTTTGGCTCTAGACGAATGCGCAATGAAAGAATTCTTCAATTCTAGACCTCGTTCGAACACCCACACCAATATCTCCAATAATTTGGTCATGAGGGTGGTTGCGAACGGTTGGGTAAGCTTTGGAAATCCCTGCATCACTTGGAACATCTTCAACAATCTTATTAGTAGTGTTAGTCTCAATAATAGAATCATTAATCTTGACATTACTAAGAGAATCACATATAGCATCTACACTATCATCAATAACATAAGGAAAATAAAAATATTCATAAAATGATACGTGAAGTGATTCCTCGATCGTTGAAGAGGTTTTGTTGTATATCTGGTAGGCTTTGCTACGTGTGGACTATCCAACAAAAATTCCTTCATCGGATCTTGGCTCAAATTTATCTAAGTTACCAAAGGTGTTCTTGATAAAACATTTTGAACCAAAAACTCGAAAATATTTAACTTGATAGCTCAAAGCAAGTTTTGTTCGTTCGGAGTCTCACTAGGATCCTATTGAGCACATAAAATACCGTGTGCACCGCCTCTGTCCAAAATTGTAGTCCAAGATGACTATCATTGAGCATGGTACGAGCACACTCAATAAGAGTCTTATTCTTTCTCTCTACAGCACCATTTTGTGGTGGTGTGATGCACCCGAAACCTATACCTAGATTCCACCTGGTGGTGTCACGATCGCCAGGTATGGCATGGCCCCTAGGCTTCAATTCCAGGCTCAATCTGCAAGAGGACGGTGTGAAGTTATAGTATAAATGATATAGAATCCCACAGCGATGGTGATAGTGTATATGGATTCTCAGTTTACTTCTAAATCTCGAAGTAAGAAGCTATTGGGTTGGAAGAGTTGATTGGGGTGTTGTTGTTGTTTTACTAATAAAAAGGACTAGGGCATCAGGGATTACAGCTAAGATCGTCGGGGGTCGACATTAGAATAAAGTCCTCACGTTGCATTAGGGTTAGGGGATAAATCTCACAATTCGTATCACTCTCATGGGTTAGAATTACGAGTTATTTTGGTAGCCCTCGTTGACGCAATGGCGGTAGCCGTCAACGTAACGGTATAGTTCGTCGATGGATCCTCTCAAGGCATAAGCCGGGCATGGTCACAAGCATTGGTTGGATCCACCGATTTCCATATTCGAATCCCAAAGATACCCCTTAACCACATCAATTCTACAGACCGTGGGCATAATCTCAGTACGGGTTATCTAGGGATTCGTTAGGATCGATCGAAATACATCCCTAAATCTTTAATTCAACATGGAGATTCAGATCCAGTTCTTTCTTCTAGAATCTTAGGGCTAACCCATCAACCCTAGGAAGATTTACTCACACATGGCGATAGTGGCGAATAAAAACATCATTTTTGTAGAAGAGAATATCGTAGCAATTTATAGAATATAGATCAGAAACTTACAGCGAGAGATGCAGAAAATAGACGAGAATTAGATCCAATAAAAATCCAGATTCCAATACGCAATAGTAATCGAAAACCAAAATATCAATCCAAAAGTCTCGATCCAAAATTCTATAACAAAAATTAATCTAAAGTCTAACAAAAATCTACTAAAATTTTTGCTCTCAGAAACTCTTCCCCAAAACTCTTCAGAATGACCCCCCTCTTCCCTCTCGCGAGCTCCAGCTTTCAGTCCCCAAGATCGCGCCCGCAATGGCTTCAACAAATCTTTCCTAAAATGGCACTGGCACTGCCGACCGAGTAGGCTGCTCGGTCGAGCAGTGCGTTGCTTGTTCAGCTGCTCGGATCGAGCAGTTGTGCTGCTCGACCGAGCCTGATAGAGAATTGAAATCTCTAAAATCCTTGCTCTGCCAGCATGGGCCGAGTCAGCTCAGCTCGGCCCGAGCAGAGGCTGACTCGGTCACTGAATATCTGCATGGGCCGTGTGCTTTAATTGCTTCAGCTTTGAAAATTGACACTGCTCGACCGAGCAGACGAACTGCTCGGTCCAAGCCATCCGCGTATCTGCCCCTTTCTTACAATTGAAGCTGCTCGGTCCGAGCATCTGAACTGCTCGACCGAGCAGTCTGGAAAACATTCTCCAGGAGCTGCTGAAGGCTCCTCTCGCTCCTCTGCTCTCTCTCTTCTCCTCCAATGGCTCCAAAAGTGTGGCAAACTCCTACAGGGCTCCACCAATGAGCTCACGGGTATGTTGGATGTGTCCATACCCAAGTGGGGTCCCAAATCGCTCCAAAATCCCTGGAAACTCATATAACACTACGAAACTCGAATATAACACCAGAAACGCGATATTGTAGTAAAATGTGAGATTTGGATGCGAAAATGATATGGAATCAAATGAAGGGATGATACGAAAATAGTGAAAAATATGGACACATCAAAATCCCCCAAGCTTACCTCTTACTCATCCTCGAGGAAGACGAATAATCGGTACGTCGGGAGGAAAACAAAAAGGAAATATGAAATAAAAATAAAAAGAGAAGAGAATAGAAGTGAGAGGAGGACGCTAAGGATGTTCAGATCTCTGGCTTAAATAGTAAATCACGATGCTTTGAATAATAACATACATGCTACTGGCAATTTCTAGTTTTACAAATCATATGACTAGCATGCAATACAGACAAAAGATAGGGATCAACTGAAATAGCACCGTCAATTCATATCAATCTCATGCAATCCCTAGAGTCTAGTATAAAGAAGTTGGCAATGCCCTTTTCAATCACAGATACACAAGGAGCAAATTGAAATCACACGACATGCAATAGAAAATAGAAAAAGTCATGCCAATCAGTTATTCATTTCGATTCATGAAAAGTCTCCAAAAACTAAAGCATTTCGTAAAGTTTACGCATTATTAAATCTTCCTGTTTGCACTGTCTCCACTCTAATGTCATGCTCACTCTTGTGATCATTTGGTTTATCTCCCAAGCTTAGCTTGAGGCGTCGCATCTAGGAATATGATATGAAAATTTTCTTTTTCTTCCTAGTATAAGTGATAGCTTCTAATGAAAAGATACAAAACAATATTTATTCATTTTCTTCCTTTTTCTTTTCTTTCTCATATATGAATATATACACTATTTTTTTTCTTTCTTTCTTTCTTTTTCTCTTTTTTTTCTTTTTTTTCATTTAGAAGCTACACTTTTTCTTTTTGGGTTTGGGAAGTGAGATGCGGTAAAGATAGCTGTGGGGGTGTAACCAGCTGATATGTAGAGAAATATATAGATATGTGGAGAAGGAAAGTAGTATATCTCTCAGTTCACTCATAAGAGGTGCACAACGGTTTGATAAAATAATACCCTAACTAAACTCATAAATAGCATGGGTATTTTCATTCCTCTAGATGAATACTGAAAAAGGAATGCAGTAAATAGCACCATAGGAGCAGGCATGCAATCAGAAGTGAATAAGATAAAAATGGATGCTCCGAGTGTTCTAGTGATGCGTGAACCTAGGTGCATTACCCAACATAGATCATACTAGATACTAATTCATGCATTCGATTTTCAATTCATTTTAAGCATTAAATCAGATAGATCAGCAATAGAAATGCACGCATATAGATAGTAAAACTGAAATTTACCCTAATAGCATGTCATCGAAAGTGAGCATCGTAAAAGACTAATAAGGCTATGAGAAATATCATCACGTGGACCATCCTTAGCAAATAAAGAGAAAAAGGCGGAGAAAATAAGAAAATAAAGAAAAAAGAGATGCATGCATGGTGAAAATAAAAAATATGATGCAAAATGAGAAAAAAGAAATCGACGTGGAAAAGTGGTGAAAACGTAAAATAAAAACTGAAATAAGGGAAGAAAATGTAAAAGAAAAAATCAAAAATAAAGCGGTAGCGCTCATCCCCGAAGCTAAACCTAGCAGCGTCCTCACTACTAAGAAAACGCTGGTAAGTTGGAGATGATGCTAAAAGGGGTGGGGTGGGCGTGGTCAGAAATAAAAATAAAAACTATGCGAAAAGAAACTAAAATATGACATGATGCAATGCTAAATGAAGAGATGATGCATGGGTGGCTCCTCCCCCAAGATATGCAAGTGTAGGGCCCCGAACAGACAGATGGGCTCAATATAAATAGGGGGAGGCAAAACTGGTATGGAAGACATCAAGCATAGGCACCACCCTCTGGGGGTGGTGATGGGTCCCTCTGCTGAGGACCATGAGCGGTGGGTGGGTCGGTGGTAAGATCAATAGTGGCAGTGGAGAGCTCAGCTGAATATAACACCAGGGCAGACATGGGATCTAATATAATGTCCAACTCAGAAGTGGCAGAAACAGGCTCTGCAGAAGCCTGAGAAAGTGAAGCACTGAGTGGTGAAGTGGGGGTCACAGTGTCAGGCCTGGGTGGTGGAGCATGTGCAAGGATTACTGGAGGGGGTCCACGTGTCCTCAGGAGATCTATGATGGATGCCAAGTCTGACTCGACTCTCATGTGGTGTGTCGCCATGGATCGTATAAAGTCATCGAAATCTCTCCGAAGGAGAGAAGTCGACTCCTCTAACACCGTCAGGGGACCATCTGTAGTACTGGAGTCGGGTGGAGGACGGGGGATGTGTCTGTGAGTCACCACTCTCGTGAATCGGTCCCGTGCTGCTGAGGCACGATGCCGAGAGTGGAAGGTAGGAGAGGGTGAGCTCGAATGTAACTCAGCGGTGGCAGAAGAAAGAGCCGTCGTCGACACAGAAGGATAGACAGACGTCGACATGCTCTCAGTAAAAATGGCTGCGGATGATGGGAGAGTGGTGCCGGAAAGTGGAATATGGTGACCTAGAGAGAGAGTAAGTGTAGCTATCAGGTCGCTGAGAGGAGGAAGAGTGGGAACAAGGTCGTGCTCTGAAAAGTCTAGATCTATGAGGTCAGGAGCAGACAGGAAATCAGTGCCCTCCGGCACGGAAATGGTGGAGAGAAAAATCTGAGTCTCGGGGCAAGAGGTAGAGACATTCCCCGAAGACTCGACTGTCATGGGAGCGATAACTACAATGATGGTGGAAGAGACGGCTCCGGAGGATGATGGGTGAGTAAGTGGTACAGGGAGGCCAGCAACTAAGGCAGCAATGTCATGTAACTCGAACTCCGGGGAGCGTGGCACTGGGTCATCGGCAGCTCCCTCGACGGGTTCTCTGGGGGGCTCGAGTACGTGTAGGGTAGGTAGTGGGTAGACTTGAGGGATCATCCAGTCAAGATGAACTGGAGCAATATGGATGAGGTGCGGGGCCAAAAAAACCATATGTGGAGTGTGGTGAGTGCTTACGAGATAAAGCCAGTAACGAGACCCATAAGGTCGGATAATATGCATGTGCTCAAGCACGCCGAGGGTCAAGCGTGTCAGGCCAACATGGCGGTGAAGGTCATCTGGGATGTGAATATCAAGCATCCTGGAAAAAATAGTAAAGAAGCCACCGTAACAGACGTCAGTGGCATAGTCAGTTGTGGCAGTGTGGAGTAGGCGATGACACAACTAGTGGGCTGTGTCAGAGAGCATGAAAGGGTTGAGTGAGCCATCAGGGTGGAATCTCAGAAGTCGGTTCATGCCCATGAGGTGGGTGAGCTCTGGTAGGGACATGGTCCCGACCTCAGGCCTGCAGAATAGAGTGGTCGCTAAATGCCTCTGAGCGTAACAAAGGCATGAGTGCACGATGCACGATGCCTTCCCCCGACTAGGGCGATACTGAGGAAGACCTGAAATGCGCTCCCAACAGGCTCGAGAATCAAATGTGTCCACATCATAGTGTGGAGAGAAGGCTGCTCTGGGATCGGGGATGGCAGGGAAATGAAAGTACTCACAGATCATGGCATGTGTAATGGTGCAGTCGTGGTCCATGAGACGAAAAGTGATGCCATCACCCGCTGGGGTGCGAGCGAGAGAGCTGAGTGCCTCGAGTGCAATGTGGGTGTAGGTGGGTGCATGGACACCGAGGAATCGGTCGAAACCGATCGCTCGGTAGATGTGATGGACTCCCTGAAGGAGTCCAAGGGAGCACCGGGTAGGCACGTCTATGAACAAAGTAAGTACGAGACGACGCTGAGAGATCCTAACAAAGCACTCTCGGTGCGTGTCGTCTCGGAACGTGATACCATAGGTACGGAGACGAGCAGGCAAGGCATCCCTGGTGGGGGCGAGGTGTGGGGGTGATGATGTAGAGGCAGTGGATGGTGATGTGGTGGGGAAAGGGGCTGAGGTGGTGGGGATAGGTGTGGTAGTGGTGGGAGCTGTAGTAGAGGGGTGGTAGTGGTGGAGGTAGTGGTGGAGGTGGTGGTGAGTCTTGCATGACGCGAGGGTCTGGAGGAAGAGGCGCCTGGAGTGGGCCTCTTCCCACAGATGGGTGGGGTGGGGGAACCTCTTGTGCGAACCATCGTGGCGATGGTGGTATGATGATACGGTATATAAAAATAAATAAGGGAACGAGTGTACCGTATGTGCGAGTGATGCGAACGATGCGAGTGCCAAAAGATCCCCCAAGCTAGTCCTGACTGCAGCTGCTGACTTAATCAGGGAGTACCTGAAAATAGAAAAGATCAAAACGTCAGAACGAGGCAATAAAAATGGGGTACATGCAAAACTTGGGGTGCTCGACCGAGTAGTACGACTGCTCGGTCCGAGTCTTTCTGCTCGGTGGGAAGTCCTGACCGAGCACAAATGTGCTCGGTCCGTGCCCTAGGGCACGGGAGATCAGAGAAGGGGGATTTTGGGCGATCGGATGAGGGAGGGGGTGGGGTAGGCGGGGGTTTTGGGTGGGAGAGTGGGGGTTTTTTCGTTGATCGGATGGGCGGCACAGTCGGCGGCGGTGGCACCGTTGACGGTGTCGTCGATTAGAAATGGGGGCTGGGGGAGATGGGTTGAGAGATAGAGAGAGAGAACGGAGGGGCGGCGACTGACCGAAGATGGGCGACGATCCGACGGTGCAAGCGACGGAGCGGCAGTGAAGGACGGCGGGGGTGAACGAGTAAGGAGAGAGGGAGAGAGCTCGGGGAGGGTAAAAGTAAATGTTAGGGTAAAATTTTTAGATTAGGGTAAATTAAAAACGGGTTGGGTTTAAAAACCCAACTCGCTTGGGGTGGGGCCCACGGAAAGGATAATACGACTCGGTCCGAGCAGCTCAGTTGCTCGACCGAGTCAATCAGCTAAAAAAATTCAATAAATTGATTTGTCATATACTCCCTCGCGTGCTCGACCGAGAAGTGTACTGCTCGGTCGAACTGTTCATTACTCGGGCCGTGCCAACTCCACTCGGGTCGTGTAGGCAGAGTGATGTTTTCTCATTATATCCAAAAGCCTGTAGTATTCGACCGAGTAATTGGTTGCTCGGACCGAGTCTTTTGCTGCTTGTACCGAGCCAAGGATGCTCGGGCCGTGCAACCAGAGTGATGAATTCCTCTCTTTTCTTGTCTCTGCTCTGCTCGACCGAGCAGTGAAACTGCTCAGTCGAGTCACATATGTCTCCATTTTCTCCTTTTTCCTTTGTTTTCTCCTCAAGTTTGGTGCTCTCCTCCAACTTCCTTCCGTTTATAATGTCGATTTGTATGCCTCCACATGTCCAATCTGTACAAAACACGAACTCATAAAATTTTTGTGATTTTATAATTTTATCTCTAAAATATGAAATAAAAATGGGAATTTGAAAAAAAAAATCCGAAATCTAAGAAATTGGGTTGCCTCCCAATAAACGCTCGTTTTTAGTCGTGAGCTTGACTTCTCTTGATTATCAGTTCTCGTTCAGTGCACGTGGAAGACGCACGTCGTTCTTTCCGATGGTGAGATCCGATGGTACTTGGTATCCGCCCACTTCAAGACTCTCCTCTGCATAGTATATGGTCTCCGGTTCTTTATGGTTCGGAGAATGTAGTAGAAATTCCTCATCCAATACTCGGATGTACGCGGCCACCGCTTTGTGGTAGGTTGGGTCACCGTCATCATCGATACCTATTTTCACGGGGTCCTTTATGACCCCCTAAAAAGTGAAATCCTCAATGGCTTAGTTTTCAAGAAGCTCCAAATAGCTGACCCTTTCCTCGTGAGCATGCTCTTTCATCGGCTTCTGTAGCCGGAATTCAGCTCCGATGTTCTCCACATTCAGAGATAGGGTGCCTTCTCGGACATCGATCAGAACACCGGCAATCGCCATGAAGGGGCAGCTGAGTATGAGTTGGGAGCTCCCTCCCTCGGGCATGTCCATGATAATAAAGTCGACGGGAACACTTAATCTGTGGGTATCTGAAGAATGACATCCCTTACTATACCCACCAGATAGGTGATGGAATGATCTGCAAACTGGATAGACATGCTCGTCGGCTCTAAATTACTTCCAGTCTGTAATCTCCTGACAATAGAGAGGGGCATCAAACTGATGCTAGCCCCCAAGTCAATCAATGCTCTGCTGATAGGCATCCCTCCAATGGAGCATGGCACGGTAAAGTTCCCCAGATCTGGTAGCTTTCGGGAGAGGTGATTTTTAATAACGGAGGTGGAGTCCTCCATGAGCTTAATTTCTTCAGGCTTCCTCTTTTCCGTAATAAGATCCTTCAAAAATTTGGCGTAAATCGGGATCTCCGTGATAGCGTCCATGAACAGGATGTTCAGCTGAATTCCCTTCAATAACTCCATGAACTTGGAGTATTTCTTTTCCATCTTGGCCAGGGCTAGCCTCTGTGGGTATGGAGGGGGAGGTCGGGAAGCTTTACTCTTTGCTGCATCGACTGGAGGTGGTGTTGTAGTAGGCATGACGGGTGGGGTATCCAATTTCTCCTCAATAATGATATGCTTTTCAGTGACCTCTTCTCTATTGTCATCATCGACAGCTTCTTCAATAGTGACTTTCTCCTCGATCAACATCGGGACCATGACGGGGTCAGTCACCCGTTCTCCACGTGTGGTAACTGAAACAACGGCATTAGCATGGGCTCTCGGGGTTGTCTCCAGCTATGAGGGCAATCTCCCGTGATTCTTCAAAAGATGCGACATTTGACCCCTCAGTTCATCAAGTGAAGAATATATGCTTTTGAACTGGTTCGAGGTGTCTTGATTAAAACGGATCTGACCACTCATGAAAGTCTCCAACGTGGCCTCCAGATTTGACCGCGGCGGTTTGGCACATAGCCCTGCAGAGGCGACTGGTTAAATTGATATCCTGGCGGCCTGTAAGGCCCCGTTGGCCTAAATCCGCCCTGTTGCTGGTTTTTCTACTGCTGATGCTACTGCTGAGGAGGGGGTGGCGGCCTCTGAAATTGTGGAGGTTGCAGCCCTCCACCTGGGTTTCCATAAGAAAACCCGTGTGATTCCTAGCAGCTGGATGCTGCCACTGATTTCATCCCTCTCATTGGACGTATTGTACAGACTCAGATGTCTCAGAACCATCGTAGTGGGCATCACTAGGGATATATCCCTGATCGGCATACTCTTCTGCAGGATGATACGATGTGCTGGGTGAAGCAGGGATGGAGTGCAGACACTGCTCAATCCGGGCCACTTGTTTGCACAAGGTCTCGATGTGAGAATCCAAGTGACTAGCGGCCTTGACCTCCGGGGTTCAGATCACAACAATCCGTTCATCATTCCATTGTTGAGTGTTGGCCGCCATATGCTCCAACAAGTTAATAGCCTCCTTAGGAGCCTCATAGAGTGATTCCTGTGGGAGCTGCTTGAAGTTTGAAATCGCTCCCCTGATTCGCACTGTCTTCGAGAGTAGATAAAACTTATCCACGAAGGCAAGTGCAAGCTTCTCCCAGGTGGTGAAATGGTTGGGAGGGTAAGCCCGGAGCCAATATGAGGCTTGGTCCCTCAAAGTGAACGGGAAAAGCCGATGCTTCACAGCATCATCGCTAACGTTCTTTGCCTTGAACGTATCAACTTCGCCAGGAAGGTGTTAATATGATGGTTGGGAATTTCATGCAGATGCCTGTAGAAGGGATCCTGCTGCATCAAATTAATCAACCCTGTTTTTAGCTCGAAGCTCGCCGCCGCCAGTTGCGGTCTAAGAATGGAGGAGTTGTTCCCAAACGTTGGTTGCATATGGTCCCTGATGGACCTGATGCGAGGAGGAGGATGATTGTTGTTGTCCGCCATCTGAGTGGAAGGAGATGAACTTCTACTTGAGGCTCTCAAAGTCCTTGCTGTCTTCTCGATCTCGGGATCGAATAATAATTCTCTGGTAGATCCCTTAAAGCGGGTGTTCATGCACCAACAAAACTCAAACAAATGCCGTCAGTAGCACCGTGATAAATAAAAAGAATAAAAATGGTGGAAAGGTGAGAAATGATTAGAGTGCTAGCAAACTTCAAAAAATAAAAATAAACTGAGATAAACACTATTGTCATCCCCGGCAACGGCGCCAAAAACTTGACGCACCCGAAACCTATACCTAGATTCCACCTGGCGGTGTCATGATCGCCAAGCGTGGTATGACCCCTAGGCTTCAATTCCAGGCTCAATCCGCAAGCAGACGGTGTCGAGTTATAGTATAAATGATATCGAATCCCACAGGGACGGTGACCGTGTATATGGATTCTCGGTTTACTTCTAAATCTCGAAGTAAGATAGCTATCGGGTTAGAAGAGTTGATTGGGGTGTTGTTGGTGTTTTACTAATAAAAAGGACTAGGGCATCAGCGATTACCGCTAAGATAATCGGGGGTCGACGTTAGAATAGAATCCTCACGTTGCATTAGGGTTAGGGGATAAATCTCACAATTCGTACCACTCTCATGGGTTAGAATTGTGAGGTATTTCGGTTGCTCCCATTGATGCAATGGCGGTAGCCATCAACGTAGCGGTATAGTTCGTCGATGGATCCTCTCAAGGCACGAGCTGGGCATGGCAACAAGCCTTGGTTGGATCCACCGATTTCCCTATTCGAATCCCAAAGATACAACTTAAGCACATCAACTCCACAGACCGTGGGCATGATCTCAGTACGGGTTATCAAGGGATTCATTAGGATCGACCGAAATACATCCCTAAATCCCTATTCAACATGGAGATTCAGATCCACATCTTCCCCCTAGAATCTTAGGGCTAACTCATCAACCCTAGGAAGATCTACTCACACATGGCGATAGTGGCGAATAAAAACATCATTTTTGTAGAAGAGAATATCATAGCAATTTATAGAATAAAGATCAGAAACTCACAGCAAGAGATGCAGAAAATAGACGAGAATTAGATCCAATAAAAATCCAGATTCCAATACGCAATAGCAATTGAAAACCAAAATATCAATCCAAGAGTCTCGATCCAAAATTCTATAACAAAAATTAATCTAAAGTCTAACAAAAATCTCCTAAAAATTTCGCTCTCAGAAACTCTTCCCCAAAACTCTTCAGAGTGACCCCCTCTTCCCTCTCGTGAGCTCCAGCTTTCAGTCCCCAAGATCGCGCCCACAACGGCTTCAGCATATCTTTCCTAAAATGGCCCTGGCACTGCCGACTGAGTAGGCTGCTCGGTCGAGCAGTGCGTTGCTTGTTCCACTGCTCGGACCAAGCAATTATGTTGCTTGACCGAGCCCGACAGGGAATTGACAATCTCTAAAATCCTTGCTCTGCCTGCATGGGCCGAGTCAGCTCAGCTCGGTCCGAGCAGAGGCTAACTCGGTCACTGAAGATCTGCACGGGCCGTGCACTGTAATTGCTTCAGCTTTGAAAATTGACACTACTCGACCGAGCATACGAACTGCTCGGTCTGAGCCATCCGCGAATCTGCCCCTTTCTTACAATTGAAGCTGCTCAGTCCGAGCATCTGAACTGCTCGACTGAACCGTCTGGAAAACATTCTCCAGGAGCTGCTGAAGGCTCCTCCCTCTCCTCTGCTCTCTCTCTTCTCCTCTAATGTCTCCAAAAGTGTGGCAAACTCCTACATGGCTCCACCAATGAGCTCACGGGCATGTCGGATGTGTCCATACACTACGAAACTCGAATATAACGTCAGAAACGCAATATCGTAATAAAATATGGGAGTTGGATGCGAAAATGATATGGAATGAATGAAATGATGATATGAAAATTGTGGAAAATATGGACACATCATGGTGCACGAGGAAAAGAAAATTTGTGAGTTATCTCGGTGTCATCACAAAACTTTGTAAAAGACTCATTCTCAAATTCTCCTCCATGATCACTACGAATAGTGATAATGGTGGATCCTAAGAAATTTTGAATCTTCATTGCAAATATGGTAAACTCTTCAAAGGCTTCATTCTTATTAGTTAAAAATGAAACCCAAGTAAATCTGGAGCAGTCGTCAACGATAACTAATCCATAATGAGCATTGCCTAAAGAAGCGGTTCTAGTCGACCCATACAAATCTAGATGAAGTAATTCTAGGGGCATCTTAGAAGTTATGGCTTTTTAAGTTTGAAAGATGATTTACTAAGTTTACCTCTTTGACATAAATCACAAAAGTTTTTCTTACTAAAAGCAATTTTTGGAAAACCTTTGACAAGATCGTGCTTAGCTAACTTATATAAGTGCTTAAAATGAATATGACCAAAGCGACGATGCCATAAATAATTGTTCATTTGTATTAGCAACTAAGCAATGTTCTACGGTTTTAGGCAAGCTCAAATAATAAATATTTTTACGCCTAATACAAGTAAATAAAACATGTGAATTAGAATCAACAATTTTACGCAAACCTTCTCCAAAGTTAACCTTATAAACTTTGTCACAAAGTTGACTAATGGAGATAAGGTTATGACATAAACTACTAACTAAATATACATTAGTAATTAAAGGTTTGGAGGAATTACCGACTATACCTACTCCAATGATGGTTCCCATTTGATTACCTCCAAAAGTGACAGTTGCACCATCCTTGATGCTAATCACTTCAGAGAGCAATGAGGGATCTCCCGTCATGTTTTTGAAGCAACCACTGTAGAGTATCCATTCTTTCCTTTTAGAGCTAAGTTGACCTTTATTGCTCTCTTTCTTTTTCTCGGGTACCTACATAGTATACCATAAGCTCATGGTACACAATTTTTGTTGGGTCTAAGTGGATTAGCCCTTTTGAAGCCAAGTCCAAGTGGGCTTCCGCTTCCCACCATAATTATCATTATTAATAATATCATGAAAATAGGAATTAACATAGGCATTCCTATCATTTAAGCTTGTGTTCTTAGGACCCCAAATTGTGTATTTTTTGGGAGTCCTTTTCCTAGTTGCATGCATATTTGTTAGATTTCTATGTGATGCATGCTTCTTAGGTACATGAGTTCTAGCATAAAAATGAGGAGAAGGATATGCATTAGACATATATGGGTTGTATGCATGCTTAGGAACATGCATGTTGTATGAAACATATGGAGTATGCATGACATGTGGAGGATGTGCATACATGTAAGAATGATGCGCATGAGCATATGAGTGTATAGGGTCACGTGCATGAGTATTTCTCATGTGTGGATTTGCACGTGTCCGTGGGTGTGGAGCATAAAATGTGTTATGTGTGTCCACTAGTGAAGTATGAGGTTTCCTGCGTGGATGACGGTTAGTGTACATGTAAGTATGGCCTCTCTTTTGGTTTCCATCCTTAGCGAGTTTCTTGCCAAAAGGGAGTGAAAGTGAAGTGGTGGCTTTCTTGGTAGGTTTGCTACCCATAGTGTCTTTGACACTACTTGTGGATGCACTGGAGGTTGGCCTCACAAAGTCTATAATAACACCACTATAGGAGGTGGGAGCATTTGATGCATTCGCTTCCATAAAACCAAGACTAATACGATATGTGGCCGAAAATTGGTTTGCTAGCAAATCGTCCAATTGTCCTTTCTCTTTGTTAAATCTCATAACACATGAGGACATGAGCTCATATTTCTCCTTAAGAGAAGAAATATTGGTATCCAAGGTGGACACCCGTTCTTTGAGCTCGTGCACTTGGGTTTTAAGAGAATCATTCTCTAAGCCCAATTGTGTGTGTCGTGAAGCTAGATCACTATTATCTTTAGGATACATTTGATCTAGTTGAGATTTGAGGGCATTCACCTTATTTCTCAAAGTGACATTTTGAGAAGCCAAATTTGTTTTCTCAAGGGTTAGTGTATCAACAATGGTGTCATTGTTGATAATGCATGGAATGGATGACTTGCTAAGATTTAATTTCTTTAAACTAGTATATCTAAGCATTAAAGATTGATACTTAGCAAGTAGTTCTTCATTAGCAATATGAAATTCATCCATTGTTACCTCGGGTTCATCCATGTCGAAATCACTCTCATCGGAGAGTGGATCTTCTCGGGCCATGAAACACATGTTGGTGCTTTCACCCTTCTCATCATCGGGTTTGCTTGATGAGTCTCCACATGAGTCATCAAATGTACCGACTAGGCCTTTCTCCTTACCTTTCTTATTCTTGTCGAACTTGTGATACTTCGGAGCTTTCCACTTCTCTTTCTTTCGGAGCATTTGACGTCCCCGGGCTTTGTGCGTCAGATGTGTGCATGTATAATTGGGGGCGTGAGATTTAAATATTTGTAACTGCAAGCGCACGATGTTGTAGTGTGGCTTGGGGGTCGAACTCAGGGAGGCGTGGTTGTGCTTGTGTCAAGAAGGATCGGATTCACCCCATGGGCGAGCTAGCTCGAATCGGATGATGGGTTGTCACGGAAAATAGAATGCGAGAGATAAACAATATAAAGGGAAAACCCAGGACTTCGGTTTCCATCCTATCGTGTGATTCTCGGCGATATGGCCTACGGGTAGGATAGCGATCGAAATTAGGGTCTAATGGTGAGACGTTGCCTCTAAAAGTGATACCAGCGTCCCATGTGCCCGATATTCCGGTCGGTGCCCAGGATGATACGCCGGACTTCCTGGGTTTGGTCAGTGGGCATTCCCATGTCCATTAACACTGACCGACTCCGGGAGCACTAAGCTCACAACGATAACTCCCAACGTCTCATCCTGCCGCTCCCGCGTGATAGGATTCGACGTCTACGCTAAGGGCGTGAGCTATGGCTAGGGAGTCAACGGCCAAGTTTATTCCCCCTTGGCCCAACGGTCAAAGGTGGTCTTTTTCCCGCCGATGAGAATAAAACACCCCACGTAACCGGTAGATTCCTAATCCCTATCGATTTCCTAGTCCTATGGATGCATCGGGAAGACCCCACGGAGGGGTTTCCACCAAAATCCCAGATTTGGGAACTACTCACACATATTTAGTAAAAATCAATCTAAATCGAAATCGACCGTTAGAAACATGATCAAGCGATTGAAAAGCAGTAAGAGCAATGCTAATAACATTATATTAAAGTTTGGTAAAGATCGGAAAACTTACAAATATCTGAAAATTTACAGCCGTCAAGAGAGAGAAAAAACAGCAAAAAATAACAACTCTAGTTTCTGGAAAACCTAGGGGTTATATATATAGAATACGATATCACCCGATCGGTTGAAAAGTCAACCGATCGGGTGACCTGCTTCGTTTCTTCGGCAGTTCAGCACATGACTTCACCCGGTCATACGACACGGTCGTTTGAGGGTTGAAGCTGACCGGTTGGATCTTCGCGCCGTCGGGTGAACCGGTCGGTTGAGCTCTCCGTGTCTTGGCGTCGGAGAATTGGCTACAGGTGAACCGATCGGGTGAAGGTCACCCAATCGGTTGGCATTCAGCATCAAATTCCATAGAGTTGGGGCATTTGAACCGGTCTCTGAACTGACCGGGTGACTTCTTGGCCGCTCCAACTTGTGTCCGGGTGGTGCACGCGTGCATCACCCGATCGGTTGGAAGTGACCAACCGGTCGGGTGAGGGGCTGAAAGATGCGATCTTCGTCGTTTCACCCCCTGGATCACGCGTGACTCCTCCCGTTGCTCCGGGGACTCATGATATCGTCGTTTTATATCTCCTACGCTGGTAAACTCCTGCAAATATACAAAAACACGGAAAAGTGAAAGAAAACAAGAAAACACGAGAAAACGAATACAAGACGGCGGTAAGTAGCGCAAAAACACGGAAGAAAACGTGCGCAAATATATGAAATATAAACGCACGTCAAAATCCCCCAAGCTGAACCCTTCCTCGTCCTCGAGGAAGACGAGTGAGAGTAGGAGCTCGGAGGGAAAAAATTAAGAGGAAGAGAGAAAAGGAGAAAACAAAAACCCTAAATCTCCCGTCAGGGCCAACAAAATCAAAAACACACCAAGCAAACAAACGCTAAATCACATCACTAAACTGAGGAATACGAGTCCAAACAAGTGCCGTGGGCCCACGCGGTGAAGCGCGAGTTAGTGTGGTTGTGTGCTAGCAGTCGGTGTCACTATCTACGATGTGCAATGAAGCTCGAAATACACAAATCCAAGAAATGACCCAAATATCGGTTCGATTTGAATTAAGCGGTGAATATGTAGCTCAAGCATGCATAAGAATAGAGCGAGAATCGAAACATATCATGCGTCAGGGACTCCACTACTAGGGTTAAGGAAATCGCCACACTATAGCCTAGATAATAGCTAAAAAGTTCCGAAGCCAAGTGTTTGCGAAAACGATGGGGGTTGAGATATTGTGGAGTAGAACACTCGGTGCAAACTCTCGCCTTCCCTTTATTCTCGGTAAGTAGGAAAATATTCACACTGGAAATTTTTTTTGGGTTTTGGGTATTTGTATTTTTTTTGGCTTTTTAGCTATACAATTTTCTCTTTTCTTTTCTTTTTGGGTTTTTCTTTTCTTTTCTCTTTTTTTTGAATTTTTGGGTTTTTGGCTATACACATGTGTACTCTCCCAAGTGGGAGAATGGTACACGACGAGGGGATTTGCACCAAGTAAAACAAAAAAGAAATCGGAATCTAAACACTTGGGCAAAGGAAACTATTCTCGCTAATTAGAGCATGGGCTAAATGGGTTATCCTAGTCCTTAATTATGGAATCCCGAAACATGCAAAATGAAGTATACGATATATATATAGCATGCAGAAGCAGACAGGAGAAACAAATACCGCATATTCAAATCGAAGCATGATAATCTAGGGGTCATTCCTGGACAGGTATATAAAACACATTCACAAAGTAGAAGCACACCCAACTGCTAGGCACGACTCATGACTCACAAAAAGCTAAGAGGACCCACGATGCATGAAATGCAAGAGGACTCGATATCCTAGAGTTAGTGAATGTGATTATCGATGCCATGCTAGGTGTGTGTGATTTTGTGGCAATTCATCATAGGGTTCATCTCTAGGAGAAGGAGATGAAAAGAAGAAAAGAAAAAGAAAAAGAAAAAGACGGAGAAAAACGACTCAAATTACGAAGAAAAAGAGACAAATGACGCACGAAGTGCGACTCCCCCAAGCTGAAACTTGCATTGCCCTCAATGCAATAGAATTAAATACGGGAGGGCAATGAATATGGGGGGGAATACGCACAGACACAAAAAGATAAGAAAGTCAAGAAAATAATACAAACGGAACTGAAAATAAGAATAAAAATAAAAATCACACCACACGAAATATAAACAGAAAATAAAAATAAAATAAAAAAGGAAAATCACACGACACGACAAATAAACAAACGCACAAAGAAAAATGAAACACGACAGCATACACAAAAAATTTGACTTCCCCCAAGCTAGACGTGACAGTGCTAGCGATATGATGTGATCATGAATATGCAGAGATATGCAAGGGGGACGTCAGTAAAAGACAAGAATGGAAATAAAAATAAAAAAGAAGGGACCTGAAGTGTGAATGGGTCGTCCCCATAGCTGTGGTAAAGCAGGGCCCCGCAAAGACAGATGGGCACAAAAAATAGGGGGAGGCAAAAGCTGGATGGGAATATATCAAGCAGAGGCACCACCCTCTGGGGGTGGTGATGGGGGCCTGTGCTGAGGACCAGGAGTGGTGGGGGGTGGGATGTGAAGCTCAGAGACATCAGGTGAGTCAGTGCGAATGTGACGAATGAGGCTTTGAAGGACATGCAGGTCACGCTCAACTGACTGCTGAGCTACCTGACCACCAACTCCTGCTAGGAGGAGCATGGACATGAACCGGTCGGCTTGGTCATCGTCATGGAATGACACCTCGTATTTGGCATCGCCAATGTAAACTGGGTCAGAGGGGCATGGGGTGGTGGATGAATTGGTGGCGGTGGTGGGTTGGGTGGAGGATTGTGTGCGACGAGCGTGCCGGGTGGGTCTAGGGTTGGAAGTGCTATCGTCAGTTGGTTTAGCACGGCGAGGAGGCATTGTGCAGGAGTCGTGTGTGTGTGTGTGTGTGTGTGTGTGTGTGTGTGTGTGTGTGTAAGCAAAATACGATGAAAACACACTAACACGACAATCGAGCAAAATGAAATTCTTGGGCAAAATAAAAATTGAGCTAAGGAGCGAAGTTACCCAATTGAGATGAAGATCGTTGCTCATAGACGCCCCAATGCAACGCAACACGAACACGTGTGAAGCCACGGTGAATCCTTTCAGCAATTTTCGAAAATGGGGGGGGATGGGCGAAAACTAGGGCTTTGTGTGCGGGAGAAGTCGAAGAGGAAGGGGGAGAAATCGATGGAGAGATGGAAAAGGAGAGGGGAGAGATCGATTAGGGTCGGTTGAGAGGAAGAACTAGGTCGGAAGAAGGCGGAGGAGTCGAAACGGCGATCGGAAATTCGAAATCGGGTGAGGGGGGAACGAACGGGCAGAGCGGGGGTTAATTTATAGGGTGTAAGTTCAACCGATCGGGTGAGTTGTCACCCGATCGGTTGACTTATTGGTCGAGATTTTCAGCTGAAGAGACGCTACAGGCGAACCGGTCGGTTGATAACTCACCCGATCAGTTGGCCGCTCCACAAATTTTCCCGAGAGTTTGGTGTTGTTCACCAGGTCAATCAACCGGTCATGCTTCTCATCACCCGATCGGTTGACAAAATCTGAAAATTTCCCGAGACTTTAGCCCCAGTTCACCCGGTCTGCCAACCGCTCTCTCATGTCTTCACCCGATCGGTTCATTGAGTGACTGATACGGCCATCAGCTGATACATCCCAACTGATCGGTTGAGTTATCAACCGATCGGTTGGGGCCTTGTTTTCTGCAAAAGTGCACAAATGGCCTAAGTCCCTCAACAGAAGTTTTTACGGCTGGATTTATTTATTAAAATAGATAAAATAAAGTTAAAAATAGTCCTAAAATTGGAAACAAAGGTTTAGAGCATGGGTTGCCTCCCATGAAGTGCTTTTGTTTAACGTCGTTAGCTCGACACCCATTGATGATGTTCAAGGTGGACGATACGGGCGATGCCCAAAGTCTGGCATCATTTTAGCTCCAGGGCTGGTAGCATTTGGTGTGGTTGGTGGCGACAAGAAGACTTGCTCAACTACCTTCCCTTTGTTGACGGGGTCCGGGGGCTTCTCCTTCATATTGGCGTTCACCGCCACTCGTTTAAGGATCCGGATCTCATCTCCGGTGAGCCCCATGGGCTCTTTGCCTTTTCTCCTCGTAGGAGGAGCTTTTGGGAATCCAGGAGGGATCACATGTCGGGCAACCGTCTCATCAGCAACTTCTTCCTTTGGTGAGCCAACTTGCTCTCCAAGGTCTCCCAAGCTATCGGGGGGATTTCTCGAGAGAATTTCCCAGGAGCTTGCCTCCACAGCTCTCTCTTCTTCGTTCTCCAGCATACTGATACTAAGATCATCCAGGGGATTTGGGTGCTTCATTGACAACCCCAAGTCAAATTCGACTTTTTCTTTACCGACGTTAAGGGAAAGCTTCCCATTCTTCACGTCAATCAAAACGCCGGCAGTGGCCATGAAAGGCTGCCCAAGGATAATAGGGGTGTGCTTATCTTTCGGCATGTCCATCACCACAAAATCCACTGGCACTTGCACTCCACTCACATCAACAGGGAGGTCATCTACCACTCCCACCGGGTATTTCACCGAACGGTCAGCAAGCTGTAATGTCATGCCGGTGGGCTCCAAGTCTCCCATCCCTATTCTTCTGTATAGCTATAGAGGCATCAAACTGACGCTCGCTCCTAGATCGACGAGCGCCCTCTGGATTTGCACTTCCCCAATCGAACAAGGGATGGAGAAACTTCCTGGGTCTTTGAGCTTGGGCAGATTTGCGCGCTGAATGAGGGTGCTGCACTCCACCGTCAATACGACCTTCTCCTTTCTGGATCCTCTTATCACCAAATCCTTTAGAAATTTGGCGTAGGAGGGAATCGTCTCGATAGCTTCGAGGAAGGGGATTTGCAAGCTCAGATCCTTGACCATGGCAAAGAATTTGCCATATTTCTCGTCTATTTTGGCTTGGGCAAGCCATTGTGGAAAAGGCACAATGGGCTTGAACACTCTGAGGCTCTCTTCCTCGGTTTTCTTTTTCTCCTCTTCATAGACTCCCTCCGGAGTCGTTTGCTTTGGCGACGAAGCACCGTCGTCATTCGATTTTTTAATTGGTCGTTCTATGACCAACGTGCTTCCAGTTCCTTGGGGGGCACTCTTGTGGGGATTTGTGTTTCGCTCCTCAAGACGATAGCAGACACGTTCGTATGCTCATGCGTGAGTGCCAAGGTCTGATTCACCCCCCTCGGGTTCACTTCAGGCTGTGGCGGTAACAGATTCTGCGGCCTCTGAAGGTTCGCCACTTGCAACCCCAGCTGGGTCACCTGATCAGTGAGGACTCTCTGTCCCATCTCCAGCTTTAAATTTATCTTCTCCTGGTTGGCGATGTATTGAGTCAAGAGGGACTCAACTGGAGAGATGGCCCTCTGCTGGCCATATTGCTGCTGAATGGGTTGCTGATTCCTGGGGGCATATTGCTGATACTGTCGTGGAGGCTGCTGCTGCTAAAACTGCTGCTGCTGAGCCCTAGCCAGCTGATATATCTATTGTTGTTGCTGCTGAGGCGGCGGCTGCTGATACGGTCCCCGGTAGCTAAGGTTGGGGTGATTCCGGTGGTTAGGAGAGTAGGCCGGGTTGGAGCTAGTCCGTGGTGGATACGGTGCATTTCCCGTAGGATTGTAGAATAGTGCGCTAGCTTGGTCCAATGGTGGTGAGATGTCACCACCTTCGAAGTCCCCCATGACTTCTATTTCCACCGTGGCAATATGTTGTGTACCGGCTGTTGGATATGGAAGACGTTTGTACACCCTTGTGGGGGATGTACGAGGGAAAACGGACCTCGAACGTCGCGCACACTAAGTCATGTGCAAAGGGAATCTGTTCCCTTGCGGAGAGGATCTCTGTATGAGCGGGAAAGTCGCATTATATATGCATAAGTGCATGCGACATATGGCTAATAAAGGGGGAATATCTTAAGCTTATGTTGTACCATGCATATGGTACAACTTAAGCTTATAATGTGCCATGTATCATGGTACACCTTAATTAAGTTGTTCCAAAGGAACAACTTACCCTAAAATAACTACCTTGGGGGCTATAAATAAGACCCAAGGGTAGCCATTTTCCTTACACATTTTGCATGAAATTCATGCATGCATCTTCTTCATAGCGAAGCTCTGCAGAAATATTTCCTCTCCCTCCATCCAAGTTCTTAATCTAAAATAGAGATTTAGATTGTGGGATTAGTAGCCTTACTCCGTTCGTGAGTAGACTCGATCCGTCGTGGCGAATCCGAAGGCGAAGTTCGTAGACTACCGTGCCGCGTACGCAAGCGTAAGTCTAAACTTCATGTTATCGATCCTAACTCTGTTTTGGACAGGATCCTTCATTGGTATCAGAGCCATATGGGTTCGCCCCGGTCAATCCACCGCCCCGTCGAAACTACGAACGAGTCGTTGTCTTTTTCACGAATGGGTCTCCTACTATTACGGATATAGTAGGAACGCTTCGTGACGGAGAGAACGCAGCGGTTGTTCTTTTCACGTTAGGGTCTCCTATCATTATGGATATGGTAGGAACTCTCCGTGACGGGAAGAACCGACCGTTCACGTAGTACGTTATTCATTTTTGGCACACGGCCATTAAGAGATAACTAATTTCTTCGACGAACGGGTGCTTCATCGAGGAAGATGATGGAAGTTATTTCCATCGGGTAAGAGGAAAATTTGGTGCATGTGCACCATGGCCAAATGGGCCATGAAGGCCATGCACCCCCTCTCCTCATGCGGAGGGGGTTGGCTACGGCCAATAACCACCGGCGACCACCCCATCAAGGGGGAGAAGAAAGTGCGGCAACCCCATTCAAAGGGGGTGGCCGGCCATGGCCAAAGGGGCCATGGCCGGCCAACGCCGAAAGGCCTTGACCATGGCCGGCCATGGCCAAGCCATGACCGGCCATGGCCAGGCCGGCAGTGGCCGGCCAAGGCCGGGCCGGCAGTGGCCGGCCTTGGCCAAGGGCCTGCCGGCCCTGGCCGGCCTGCCGGCCCTGGCAGAGGCCAGGGCCGGCGCCCTGGCCACTGCCAGGGCCAGGCCGGCCCTGGCAGTGGCCAGGGCCGGCGCCCTGGCCTCAGGCCAGGGCCTGGCCGAGGCCAGGGCAGGAGCCCTGGCCCCGGCCAGCGGCCTGCCGGCCCTGGCAGAGGCCAGGGCCGGCGCCCTGGCCTCAGGCCAGGGCCTGGCCGAGGCCAGGGCAGGAGCCCTGGCCCCGGCCAGTGGCCTGGCCGGCAGGCCCTGGCAGTGGCCAGGGCCTGGCCGGCCGGCCCTGGCAGAGGCCAGGGCCTGGCCGGCCCTGGCCGAGGGGGCCAGGCCCCCTGGCCGGCCAGGGCAGAGGCCCTGGCCGGCCTTTGGCCAAGCCCGGGTCAGGGCAGAGGCCCTGACCGGGAAGAAGTTGAATTCGAAAATTGGTCGACCAATTTTGTGTTTTTGGTCGACCAATCCGACAAATGGTCTGGGTCGATTGTAAACTTGCCAGATGACCCATACGGGGTAACAAATGGCCTTGGTCAAACTCGAATGTGTAGATTAGTCCATACGGGGCTAACTACAGTGCCGAATAGTTCATACGGGACTAACGTTTTAATGAAGTTTTCATTGGGCTCTACTCCTTGAAGATTAGCCATAATGCTCTACTTCATGCGAGATTAGCCAAGTCATTGTGCTCTACTCTTCGGAGATTAGCCAATGTACTTATGAAATTGTGCTCTACTCCTTGAAGATTAGCCGTAATGCTCTACTTCATGCGAGATTAGCCATGTCATTGTGCTCTACTCTACGGAGATTAGCCAATGAACTTATGACGTTGTGCTCTACTCTACGGAGATTAGCCAATGTATTTTATATTCGTTTTGAAAAATACGTTTTCAAAAACGCTTTTCCGCTGCTAAGTACTATAAGAGTACTAACATTTGATAAAGTGAGGGAGAAATATTGAAAGTTACTCTAGATGGTGATTGGAAACATAGTGACCTTTCCGATTCTAGAGTAACATCTTCAATATTTTTCGAAAGTAACTTATCAAATACTTATTTTCCGCTGCTAGTACTATAAGAGTACTATTGTTTGATAAGTGATGGGGGAATATTGAAAGTTGTTCTAGATGGTGATTGGAATCATAGAGACCTTTTCGATTCTAGAACAACACCTTCAATATTTTTCGAAAGTAACTTATCAAATATAATATAATTCCAAGTGGGATTTGAATTTTAGAACTATCCAAATGGGATATTCTATTATCATTTCAAGTGGGAGTTATATTTTAAGAATTTTTTATGCAATGTTTTTTGATCGAACCTTCGGTTTTGTGTCTTTTGCAGCATTTTAAAAGTAAAATGTCTTCCGCTTCAAAGAATATCGTCGCTGAGTTAAACAAAGGTGAAAAACTCAACGGCGATAATTACAAACTTTGGTCCATTAAGATACAATACGTTTTAGAGGAGCAAGAAGTGCTCGAAACTCTAAAGAACGTAATGATTGAACCCGAGTTGGGCACTACGGCCCAACACCGAAGAGACAAGGAAGCTTTTGATGCTTGGTCTCGGAAGAATAAGATAGCGCGCATTACGTTATTAAGCAGTATGGCTGATGACATAATGCGCATCTTCCGAGAACATGACCTAGCCATGGACATATGGTCCAAGCTAGAGGAGAAGTTCGGTGGCACATCGGTGTCCAAACTTCGCGCCTTAACTATAAAGTTCGATACATATAAGAAACGTCCAGATCATTCCATGGGGAAACATCTGCGACATATGGCGAACCTTATCTCGGAGTTAAAGGACGCAGGTCATGTGCTCACTGATGAGCAACAAATCCAAGCAGTCATACGTTCCCTACCAAATGGGTGGGATCAAATGAAGATGCATCTCACTCACAATGAGAGCATCAAGACCTTCAACGACGTTTCCAAGCACCTCGAATTAGAGGAAGAGCGGCTTGCGGCTGCCAAGCCAAGTGCAGAAGTGCACGTGGTTGCTAGTTCCTCACATGGGGGAAAGAAACGTAAAGATCGTTCGAAGTCTTCTAATGAACGTAATAAGCAACCTGAGTCTACCAAGGAACCCAAACATAAGGGTGGGCACAAGAAATGGCACAAGAAGAAAGACTTGAAAAGGATCAAGTGCTTCAAGTGCAACAAGCTCGGTCACTATGCTCGTTCGTGTACGAGTGGAAGTGACGAGGTAACTTGTAATACTAGTTACATATGTGTTTCTAGTCCACTATTTCTTGTGGAATCTAATCCATTTTTGGATAATTGATTCAGGTGCCACCGACCACATAGCAAAGGACAGACGGTCCTTCGTGGAGTATCACCGGATACCCAAGGAATGAAGTGGATCAATGTAGGAAACAACACACGTGTTGAAGTGAAAGGCGTTGGGACTCGCAAGCTTGTCTTGGACAACGGCCTCACTCTCCTACTACATGATGTTCTCTTCATTCCATATATTCAAAGGAATATTAAAACTGTGGTCAATTTAATGGGTCTTTGTGATAGTTGGTTCCTTCATGTTTGTAATATGGACCTATTTTTGTAATAATTCCTTTATTGGTTCTGGGTTATGTATTTAAAGGATTCATTGTAATAAGTACAATATATGATTTCTCATTTCCTTATGACAAATTCTTTGACTAATGAGTCTAATATAATTTGTTGGCAATCAAGGCTTGGTCATATTGGACCAACGCGTATGGATAGACTTGCCAAACGTGGCCTTCTATCCAATGTTTCAAAGGTTGAAATGTCGACCTGCGAACATTGCCTTGAAAGGAAATCTTGTCGCAAGCCGTTTGGAACCGGCACAAGGGCCAAGGTTCCATTACCGCTTATCCATTCGGACATATATGGTCCGATGAATGTCAAGACAAGACGCGGGAAGTCCTATTTCATCACTTTTAATTGATGATTTCACCCGATTCGGTAATATCTATTTGATATCCCACAAAAGTGAAAGCACTAAACCTGCTTTAAAAACTATATGAGTTTAGTGGAGAATCAATTAGATCGCAAGATTAAGGTCATGCGAACCGATAGGGGCGGTGAATATCAATCAACAAGTTTAAAGGAACTTTGTGATGAAAAAGGCATAGTACATCAAGTAACTATGCCTTATACTCCTCAACAAATTGGTGTTGCAGAAAGGAGGTATAGGACTTTAATGAAAAATGGTCTGTTCAATGATGGCGCAAGCTAACTTGCCAATCACCTTCTGGGGTGATGCATTATTGACAACCGTTTTCATTTTAAACCGCGTACCCTCGAAATCAGTTAGCTCCACTCCTTATGAGTTGTGGAACCAAAGGTCTCCTAACTTAAACATTTTACCTTGAGTTTGTGCATTCAACGCACATATTTCCTCCCATAAGTATGGCAAACTTGGGCCATGGGGAAGGAAATGTATCTTTAAACGATACGCATTAAACTCCAAAGGTTATGTTTTTGTTAGTCAGGAAGACAATGGTGTGCTAATTGAGTTTGAGTCGAGGGATGTCACTTTCTTGGAAAACGAGTTTCCAAGACAGGGCGAGATAAGTCAGGACTTATCTCTATTTGAGATTTGTGATCAAGAAGGATTACCTCATTCGAGTGGGAGAATTCTTGGTGAAAACGAAAATACTTTTCAACCTTCACCAATGGATTATACGAATGACGATTATCCTATTCCATACGGGAATAATGATCCAAGTGGGAGCAATTCTAACAACATTTCAAGTGGGAGTGATATTAGAATTGATCTAAATTCGAGTCAACAAGGACTTGAAGAATCTCAAATATGCCACATCATGCCCTGCAAAAGACAAATGGATGGAAGCGATGAAGAAGGAATTGAAATCCATAAAAGTTAACCAAGTCTGGGACTTAGTTAACTCACCCAGAGGACATAGAGCAATTGGGAACAAATGGGTTCTCGAGATCAAGCATAAGGCTGATGGCTCTATAGATAGATATAAAGCTCGCCTTGTCGCGAAAGGTTTTACGCAACAGGAAGGGATAGACTACAAAGAAAACTTCTCACCTGTTGTGCGTTTTACCTTGATTCGCAATGGTAGCTTGCTTATACCTCGAATTACATCAGATGGATGTAAAGACTGCCTTTCTCAATGGAGAATTGGACGAGGAGATCTATATGGAACAACCAACAGGGTTTGTAAAAGAAGGAAACAAACATAAGGTTTGTAAACTTCGTAAGTCCATATATGGTCTTAAATAATCCTCGAGGCAATGGTATATACGATTTCAAGAAGTTGTCTTATCAAATGGATTTTTTCCATGCTTGATGAAGATAACTGAGTATATATCAAGAGGATTAAAAGCAAGTATATTATCATGTATCTATATGTAGATAACATTTTAATAGCCAGAAATGACAAGGGCTTTGTAATGAGTATCAAGGCTTGGCTTTCATCAGTATTTTAGATGAAAGGCATAGGAAAAGCCGCATATATCCTTGGAGTTAAGATTTCAAGGAATCGTTCGAAGAAACTTCTTTCTCTTTCACAGGAGACTTATATAAAGAAGGTTCTAGAACGATTTAATATGCAGGACTGCAAGTCCATTGATATTCATATAAGCATATGCGATAATTTATATCTGGAATCACGTCCAAAGAACCAAAAGGAAAAGGAAATTATGGAAAAAGTTCCATATTCCAGTACAGTTGATAGTCTTATGTACACTATGGTGTGTACGAGACTGGACATCTGTTTTGCCGTTGGAAATGGTAAACTGTTACCAATCCAACCCAGGGCAAGAACACTGGAAAGCGGTTAAGAGGATAATGCAGTATCTTAAAGGAACTGCAGATTTGCAAAAGACTATGATAAAACCAAGAAGGTAGACATAAGGTACATATCTACGCATGAGACGATAGAGGATCAGCTTACGAAAGCGATCCCCAGAAATGTGTTTTATAAACACTTATCATCTCAAGGATTGCGTATGGGCTGAGTTGTACCAAATATATATTCCCATGTCTAAGAAATGATCAAAATTAATAAAAGAATAAGTTCTTTTTCCAACATTGCATATGAATTTCTTAAGAAATGTTTGTGTACATTTTTGAAATCTCAGCTGAATTGTGTGTATGTCGGACAGATTAAGGTTGGCTCTCTCACATGAGCAACCGCCTTATCTTATCAGATGGATAAGATAGAGATGAGACTAGTTTAAAGTCAAAATCATTAGACGAATGATTTAGAGTCAAGACTTTAACAAGATAGTCGAATGAAAGATCTGCATCATATGGATGCTTACAAAAGATCTGAGATCTGTATCACAAGGATATAAAGATCTCATTGGATTTTTTAATCCTATCTGTCTTATGCAGGATGAGAGTCCGGGAATATTTCCTGAGTAGTAAGGGGACTCAAAAGATAGGCACTGTGGTGTCTGATCTTTCATCCGTATAACATCATTAAGACATACTCTCCCTGGGAAAGGAGTGATGTTGTAATACGTGTTCATACCACGTATACATTTCGACCACTGAGTTAGTAGCAATAGTGTTTGCTATTATGTGAGACTCAAAGGCCATACGGGTCTTAACTCTTACCCTCAAGGACTCCAATTGGTTCCTTTAGATTTGACGAGATGATCGCTATCTTAGCGTGTTACTAATGGGCTATGGTAATTCGGCTCGGCGGGGCACGTTAGAAAAGCGAATCAAGTCAAGATCATAAGGTTCTCAAGAAGAGGAAGATTGATTTCATGTTCGCATTTGGACTTTAATGATTCAAAGCTGGCCAGCCAATTGTAATCCAGATGGGATTCAATTGTTGAATATAAAGTATAAGAAATGTGAAGAAATAATCTAGGGTAAAGCATGCGTTGAACTACTCAACTTTGCACCTTCGAGGTCGTTGTGTATCTCTAACAAGTGCACAACAACAGACTCTACGCGCATGACGGTCGCATGGTCTATTTCTCGGTATGATAGATGAAAGAACTAAGGGAAAGACGTTCTCTTACAATCCCCTCAAGTGTGAGTGGGAGATGTTGGATATGGAAGACGTTTGTACACCCTTGTGGGGGATGTACGAGGGAAAACGGACCTCGAACGTCGCGCACACTAAGTCATGTGCAAAGGGAATCTGTTCCCTTGCGGAGAGGATCTCTGTATGAGCGGGAAATTCGCATTATATATGCATAAGTGCATGCGACATATGGCTAATAAAGGGGGAATATCTTAAGCTTATGTTGTACCATGCATATGGTACAACTTAAGCTTATAATGTGCCATGTATCATGGTACACCTTAATTAAGTTGTTCCAAAGGAACAACTTACCCTAAAATAACTACCTTGGGGGCTATAAATAAGACCCAAGGGTAGCCATTTTCCTTACACATTTTGCATGAAATTCATGCATGCATCTTCTTCATAGCGAAGCTCTGCAGAAATATTTCCTCTCCCTCCATCCAAGTTCTTAATCTAAAATAGAGATTTAGATTGTGGGATTAGTAGCCTTACTCCGTTCGTGAGTAGACTCGATCCGTCGTGGCGAATCCGAAGGCGAAGTTCGTAGACTACCGTGCCGCGTACGCAAGCGTAAGTCTAAACTTCATGTTATCGATCCTAACTCTGTTTTGGACAGGATCCTTCACCGGCATCACCGGCTCCTACCATCAATGCGGAGATCTGGGTCCACAGCAAGTCAAACTTGCTGGATAATTTGTCGACGTCCTCGACCCTGTGGATACCTCCAGATCTAGGTGTGGCTCTCTCGTCACACCACCGCTCATTGTTTGATGCCATATTTTCTAGAATTTATCCGGTATCTTCTTCACTTCTTGACATAAAGGACCCTCCAGCCGCGGTGTCCATGGAAGATTTCAAATCGTCCCTCAACCCATTATAGAACAGATTTATGATCTGCCACTTGGGAAGCTCATGGTGGGGACATCTCCGCTGCATCTCCTTGTATCTGGTCCAGGCTTCGTGCAGAGACTCATGGCTGGCCTGGTAGAAGGAGGAGATCTCACTCCTCAGCTTCATGGTCTTCCCCGGAGGAAAGAACTTTGTCAGGAAAGCATTTGAAAGCTTCTCCCAGGTGTTGAATGTGTTCGGGTCCTTCTCCCTAAGCCACAGCTTGGCCTTATCTCGCAGAGAGAAGGGGAATAGCTTCAGACGGATCGCCTCAGTTGTGACACCGTTTATCCGGAAGGTGTCACATTTCTCCAAGAAGGAGTTCAAATGTTCAATGGGGCTCTCTATGGGTGCACCCAAAAATTGATCCTGCTGGATCCACGTCACCAAAGACGGCTTAAGCTCAAAGCTTTGCACCGTAATAGCAGGAGGACGGATGGCGGAGGTGGACTCGATGGATGGCATCGAGTACTCCAGCAGGGACTTGTGAGGCGGGGTGTTCTCCCCCATGGTTTCAGGATCCTCTCTTCTTCGCTTCTCGGCGGCCAAACGCCTTAGGGTGGCGTTTATCTCTGGATCAATGGGAATCAAGTCGTCGAGACTTCTTGAACTCCTGCGCATGAAAAACAACAAACACCCGTGAAGCGAAAAGTGGGAAAGAAACAGATAAAATAAAAAATAAAAAAAAGAAAATAAAAAGTAAAAAGAAGAATGCGAAAATTATCGCGAGACAGGGATGTGAGCTAGACACAAGGGTTCATGAAATCCTAAAATAACAAGCACGTTGCCTCTCCGGCAACAGCACCATAAAGCTTGACGTCCCCCGGCTTTGCACGTCAGCTGTGTGCAATGTATAATTGGGGGCGTGAGATTTAAATATTTGTAACCGCAAGCGCACGGTGTTGTAGTGTGGCTTGGGGGTCGAACTCAGGGAGGCATGGTTGTGCTTGTGTCAAGAAGGATCGGATTCACCCCATTGGCGAGCTAGCCCGAATCGGATGATGGGTTGTCATGGAAAATAGAATGCGAGGGATAAAAAATATAAAGGAAAAACCCGGGACTTTGGTTTCCACCCTATCGTGCGATTCTCGGCGATACAGCCTACGAGTAGGATAGCGATCGGAATTAGGGTCTAATGGTGAGACGTTGCCTCTAAAAGTGATACCAGCGTCCCATGGGCCCGATATTCCGGTCGGTGCCCAGGATGATACGACAGACTCCCAGGTTTGGTCAGTGGGCATTCCCATGTCCATTAACACTGACCGACTCTGGGAGCACTAAGCTCGCAACGATAACTCCCAACGTCTCATCCTACCGCTCCCGCGTGCTAGGATTCGACGTTTACGCTAAGGACGTGAGCTATGGCTAGGGAGTCAACCGCCAAATTTATTCCCCCTTGGCCCAACGGTCAAATGCGGTCTTTTTCCTGCCGATGACAATAAAACACCCCGTGTAACCGGTAGATTCCTAATCCCTATCGATTTCCTAGTCCTATGGATGCATCGGGGAGAACCCACGGAGGGGTTTCCACCAAAATCCCAGATTTGGGAACTACTCACACATATTTAGTAAAAAGCAATCTAAATCGAAATCGACCGTTAGAAACATGATCAAGTGATTGAAAAGCAGTAAGAGCAATGCTAATAACACTATATTAAAGTTTGGTAAAGATCGGAAAACTTACAAATATCTGAAAAATTACAGTCGTCAAGAGAGAGAAAAAACAGCAAAAAATAACAACTCTCGTTTCTGGAAAACTTAGGGGTCATATATATAGAATACGATATCACCCGATCGGTTGAAAAGTCAACCGATCGGGTGACCTGCTTCGTTTCTTCAGCAGTTCAGCACGGGACTTCACCCGGTCATACGGCACGGTCGGTTGAGGGTTGAAGCTGACCGGTTGGATCTTCGCGCCGTCGGGTGAACCGGTCGGTTGAGCTCTCCGTGTCTTGGCTTCGAAGAATTGGCTACAGGTGAACCGATCGGGTGAAGGTCACCCGATAGGTTGGCATTCAGCATCAAATTCCAGAGAGTTGGGGCATTTGAACCGGTCTCTGAACCGACCGGGTGACTTCTTGGCCGCTCCAACTTGTGTCCAGGTGATGCACGCGTGCATCACCCGATCGGTTGGAAGTGACCAACTGGTCGGGTGAGGGGCTGAAAGATGCGATCTTCATCGTTTGACCCCCTGGATCACGCGTGACTCCTCCCGTTGCTCCAGGGACTCATGATATCGTCGTTTTATGTCCCCTACGCCGGTAAACTCCTGCAAATATACAAAAACACGAAAAAGTGAAAGAAAACAAGAAAACACGAGAAAACGAATACAAGACGGCGGTAAGTAACGGAAAAACACGGAAGAAAACGTGCGCAAATATATGAAATATAAACACACGTCAGCATTGGGTAATCCTTCTTGATGTGCCCTATCTTATTACACTTGAAGCAAAGAGAAGAAGTGTTATTAGTAGACTCAAATCTATTCTTGTAGGAAAATTTACCCTTGCGATAAAGCGTTGGAACTTCTTCGCCATTTGAGCCATTTCCTCCAAGTCTATCTCATTTTCTGATTCTTCACTATTAGATGTTGAAGAATTGACTTTGAATGCTAAAGCTTTCTTCTTGGCCTCTGAAGGGTTCATCATAGCTCGAATCTTAAATCGGTTCTCACGTCTTACTTCGTAAGACATGAGAGTGCCGATGAGATTCACAACTGTGTAAGTCTTCAAGTCGTTGACCTCCTCGATGTTGATAGCCCTTCTTTCCTACTTGGAGGTCATTCCCATTATGATCTTCCTTACCTTACTTGTTGGGAGTAGACTTGTCCAAGAGCTTCCAGTTCATTGGTGAAATCGGTAAAACGTCCGTACATCGATGTTATGCTTTCATTTTCTTGCATGTGAAACATATCGAAATTTTGCACGGGAACATATAGTTTAACGACGAGATGGTTCCAAATTTGATATGCACTCGTACATGTGCATATCTTGTTGAACTCATCCGGGTCCAACGCACAATGAAGAGTGTTCATTCCCTTTGCGTTGTTGACTTCGGTGGATTTCTTTGAAAGGCGTCCATTTATCAAAATCCTCTTCAGTGGGCTCGACGTATTCCTTGTGGAGGGTTCTCTAAAGGGAAGCACTCCTTAGGAACATCTCCATCCGGCATTTCCAATAGCCGAAGATCGTGCCATTGAAATGCAAAGGACGCACAGTTGATCATCCTTCGAATACTAAGGACGCTTCATCACGATCGTGATTGTTGTACGAAGTCGATGGAGGAACGTTTTTGTTGTTGGATGCTATAGCTATAAACCAGTGCTCTGATACCAATTGTAAGGTCCCTGTCTACTAGGAAAACACTAGAAGGGAAGCTGAATAGTGTTTATGCAATTTAAAAATAAAGTTACACCAAATTAAATTCCTAACAAGCAAATAATACGGAATAAAAGTAAACCGCAAAATGAAACAAAGCAAACACAAGGATGTTTCAAGTGTTCGGATTATCCAAGTCGCTTCCCAACTTGTTCCCGGTAATCCTACGTCCCTTCCACCCGGTAACAACCGGATATTCAAGTTAGAACCCTAACTTGAGGTTTCCCTAAAAATCCACTTGTAGCAACCCTACAAGTGAAATCGAAATACACTTGATTGTCCTTGACTCTCACAACATGGGAGCAAGCAAACAACTCTCAAAACCTGAGAGTAAATCAAATAACGAAAGTTATGAAATTTGAAATAAACAACACTGACAATCACCTATGCCTTGAAGTAGAACTTGAAGGAGATTGTGTTGTGTGTTGAATGACTCTCTTAGAAGAGAGGAAAGCCCTTTGCCTTGACTGCACCAACTACCTAGAAGATTTCTCTTTGGTTCTAGGTTGGAGAGCAAGAGATTGAAGATATGAATTCTAGGGCTTTAGGATTTTGAGAGCTTTGATCTTGGAAGAATGAAAGCTTGAATGAATGAGTAATTTTCTAACCTCTCGATGGAACAATAGAGGCTGCCTTTATAGTTTCCATAAAGCCCTCAAACAAAATCCCCAAAATCCCCTTAGAAATCCATTGAGAAACAGCCAACAGATAGAATCTGCACTTGCAACAGTCGACTGTTGAACAAAACACAGTCGACCGCTGCACTGTGTCAGAGGATAGGTGAGAATTCAAATGGTCGACTGATGACGAGTAGACAGTCGACTGTTTAACCACAGGCGACTGTAAATCCTTCTACAGGTGACTGGCCATAATCTGGGTAAGTTAAGAAAGTCTGAGAAAAGTCTGGGAATACAGGACATGCGATTGATGAAGAAAAAACATTCGACAGTAAATCCAACAGGCAACTGTAATTCCTTCTACATGCGACTGTCACAAACCCTGACATTTTCCAGAGAGTTGAGTCTGCATAGAGGCTCACAGACAGACGACTGTTGAAGCATTGACAGTCGACTGTGCCATTGGACAGTCAACTGTAAATACAACATCAGTTGACTGGCACTAGAATAAGAAATATTTCAGAGAGCAAGTCCCGTAGAAGAATCATGGATAGGTGACTGTTGAAGCATTTACAGTCGACTGGTCCTTGGACAGGCGACTGTAATTACAACATCAGACTGACCAGATCAAATGGACTGATCATGGGCAGATGATAGACAGGCGACTGATTTACAGATCACAGTCGACTGTCGCTTGGACAGGCGCCTGTGAAACGTACAGCAGTCGCCTGATAGAGTTAAAGCTTAGAAGCCCAAAAATCAACTGATTAGATAAGTACATAACCTGCGACTGTAGAACAAAATACAGTCGACTGTTTTTAGACAGTCGACTGTGAAACGTTCAACAGTCGACTGTTGAGATCACACTTTGCACATTCTAGAGAAAATATGAATTGATGTCAAAGGAAAATTGATTTAATGATTTCCTATGACTGAAATGAAGATGAGTGTGTGCTTAATCGCTCCATATTATACACCTTTTTTCTGAATGTTTGCATGTCATTTTGATCGCTCATATCGCGTTTTTCACGATTATTCGACAATATTGCGATGCTTTTCACTATTTCTTGTTTTTGTCGTCAGGAAATATGGAGCGATTTTGTAACGCCCCACTTCCCAAAAGACACCGGAAGCGAGAACGTTACGCGGTCCGCTTGAACTGGAGCGGTGAAGCTCGAGTTCAATAAGCGTCTGTGATAAAAGCACAGAAAAAGGGTCCTTGCATTTGTTTATCAGAACAATCAGAGCACAACAATGATAAAAAGCCACATCCAGAGATTAAAAGTTCGTACACGAAATTAAACAGCCACAGCTGGGCTTAAAGTAGCAACAAAGGGACGTACACAACTACAACAAGTGACTGAAAGTAAACTAAGAAAGCTGGAAGTGAGGGTCCTCTAGTCCTCAGCTGGAAGAGGCAATGCGTTAGGTGCGAACTCCTGACTCTCCAAGTCTGGCGTCTCGTACGGGTCCTCTATGTACTCAAGCACTGGATCTGACATACATCCACAAACAATGAATGTATTTCAGCTAGGGTCTGCAAGAAAGTGGTAGCATCCCAAGGCAAGATATCTGATGTATATGAATTTTAGAAGCATTAATAATTTAAGAAAGTGACTGCCGCAATTTAAATATTGAACAATTTTGTTGAAGCATGACTAGCACTCCTAACATGCAGTTTTAGACGTTTGTAAGATTAAAGTTGGGATTTTCTCTGAGTTCATTAGCTTGACGTTATTCCAAGAGACCAAGGTTAGCGTTGTAATTTCCATGTCAAGAGTTAACATTCTAATCTAGGGTTCTCGCCTTTAGGTCGTGATGAGAAGGTCGTTCCTCTCACGGGGGCTTACCGTGATTGATGCTAACCCACCGCGTGCGGGTGATGCTCTTGAGGAGAGTACCCTTCATACGCCTAGTGGCTGCTCAACCCTAACCCCACCCAAAAGTTTGCCGGAACACGAGCTGGCCTAGTCGACTCACACGACATCACGATATCACGATACCGCCTTCGAGGCGCACGATTTTCACGATGTCCATTTTGTTAGGCATGTCAAGACTCTCAGAAAGTTATTGTCAACGATATTATAACATTATGGTAACAGATCTACGAGGCAAAAGTGGGTTGAACAACTTTTACCGCAGTTTAAATTAATGACGAACACGTCCTTTTTGTTGAACTTGCTACAGAATTTATTCTTTACTCTTATTGTCTAAAATTGAGATATATCGTATGATATACCGTTGGGTCACAAATTTCGGCCTGGTCATTACGGTGTCAATTTTGTACGTCATTACACGCCTAGTTTTTGAGTTACACAGCAATACATAAAGATGGCGCAAAAGTGTCAAAACTTCAGAAATTCAAATAAAATCAAATACTCGCCTGTTTTTGACTTTCTTGGTGTCGTTGGAATCGTCTCGACGGGTACTACGCTACCGTGAGTTCGGTTTGCTGTTTTGACAAAATATATAATCAGATTAATCTGTTTTTGATGGTAACAAATGTTAAACTAGCTCCTACGACGTCTAGCGATTCGGTTTTATTAGGTCTTCTAAATTACGGTGTGGGTTATGAGTTATAGGTAGGGGTACTAACTGTTACGTAGCGAGTGGGGGCAGCGACAGCGATGCGTGCAACGTCTAAGATCTGAAATTCGTCGCGACAGCGAGGGAAACAGTGGACAGCAACGTCTGGAGGCTCTGCAGGCAGTTGCGAGAGAAACAGCGAGTCCCCGGGGCTGATGGCGTCAGATCTGAGGCGTGTTGCTGCGGTGAAGTTGTTCCGGTGACAGGGTGCGGGTTGAACAACGTCTGGAGCTCAGAAGGAGGTCGTGGTTGTGTTGCAAGGGGAGACTGCAGCTCTCGGAGATGATGCGGTTCGCTGCGGGCTGCGCGCGAAGAGGGAGGAGCAGCAGCTCCTAGGCACGGCGATGAAGGGATGTTGGCGCTGTCGCGTGGAGGAGGCCGTGGGTACTAGCGAGATGGGGAGGAGCGGTGTCTTGCGTTGGCAAGGGGGAGATCTGAGCGGTGGCCGCCTGTGCATGGGGCTTGCTGTGTTACGTGGGCGAGAGAGGAGTCGGGAAGATGGCCGCGCGCTGCTCTTGCGTGGAGGAAGGAGGGTAGGGGAGGCATGTGTAGTAGAGGGAAACGAAAGAAAGGACCTAGGGTTTATTATATTAATAAGAGTAGAGGGTAGGCTGCGTTGTGCTTTGTAGGGTAAGGAATAATAATGACCTTAGAGTTTAATATAGGTTGTGTGTGGGGAAAGTTGGGGAGCAGCACGTGAACTTTAGGCTTTGGGTTGTTTTTCTTAGAGAAGAAGTCCTGGGTTCTGTTTATGGAGTAGGGTAGAGGGAGAGAAAACGTGGAGGAGTGGGGAGAACGGGTCAGAGGGCTGCGTGACGTGTGGGTTGAGGGAGCCGTTGGGATTTTAAGAGATATGTTTAGATATTTTTTTATAAGATTCGATTCTAACCGAATTTAGGATTCGTCTTCAACTTAATTTTTGATTTCTTCCGTTGTATCCACAGTATAGTATTCGATTTGGTCCCAATTGGGAAGTGACAGCAAGTAAAGGGGTTATGTTAGGTCATTTAATGACAAAGGTTTATAAGATTAATAACAAATGTTTATATAAGGTTATAAGGTTTTGATTATTAAAATTTTAATACGTAACCCACCATCTGAACTTCAGAAACATAAAATAAAAGTTTAATAATCAATATATATTATTTATATATCTCAACTAATATAATAATGATAATGGATTATTACACATTTGTGCCCCGACATCCAAAAATTAAAAGGAAGGTACCGGGGCGATCGCGCCTCCGAGAGGGTCGTGCTAACGGGGTCTGATCACGCGTTTGTGCTACGGAACAAAATAATACAAACAAATACGGATATACGCACTATTGTAACGGCCGGTACTCGCTATTCGTCATACGGCTGTGCGTATAGCAATTTTGAGTACCTGATTTTCTTTTGTGCTTTGTGTGAGTCGTGTCGTTGAGTTGATAGGGCCGTAGCACCTTAGTCTCATCCTTAGCAAGCCACCCCCGACGTGTGCCCAATTTGGAATTATTGTTGCCTTTGGACCCCGTATCCTTTATACGCTTTTGTGCACGTAGTCTTGTTCGTGCACATATTTATTTTAGACCTTGTCCGTAACCAAACCTTATAGTGTGATATGTCGTTGTGACTCTCTCGAAGAATATTAAATTGTGGTATTAATTAGGAACGTCGTTTTACGGGTCGTTCTCCCACAACTAGATCTTATTTGAAGAGACGTCGCGATCTTCACTTTTGTCGTGAGGCCCTTCTATTTTAAATTTCGTTTCTCGACGTCGAAATTGTGATCCGTCTTCTCTGTCTTCTTTCTCTCGTCGCCCCGGTCACCCCAGTATTTATTTCATAATTTTTGGGCTTCGTTTGACCTGCTTTCACTTTTTGCCCAACTCATTGTATTTAACCCTAAGTTTTGAGTTTTCCCTAAGTATTATTTATTAAAGTCTTAATCCACTTTGAAACTAGCCTATTTTCAAACCCACAAGGCCGGACCCTTACACTCACGCACGCATCTCTTACACACACAGTTTTCTTGGTCTTTGCAATCCCTTAAGAAAATGAATAATAAAAGAATAGTAAAAATCCCAGCCTAGACTAACCTAGACCTAGCCCATACCTGTGAGCCTCTCCTCATTTCTTGTATTATTCTGGCTTAGTTTTGTGTTCTCACATTCTGCTAAGCCTATATATATAACCCTAAGCCCATGTAGCCTCACGTGGGCTTTTTCCCCTCTTGTAACCCTAGTTAATAATACCTAGGGGACCTAGTATTTAAAACCTAGGGCAAGTCTTTTCACAGCCTCTTAATAAGCCACCCTCTCATCTTCGCAAACAGCAAACAATGCGATACGCCACCCTCTAAAATTCTCGCAGCCACTGCCTCCCTCGTATTTTTGCGCTCGCAGCCCGAAACCCCGCTCCCCCGACTTCGTCTCCCGACCCCGACGGCTTCTCCGACGTCCCCCACTGCTTGCGCCACCATGGGACTTCGCTTGCACCGCCGCCAGGCTCTCGCAGCCGCCGGAAACGCTCGTAGCCGCCGCTGCATGATCGCGGTAGCCTGCATAACTCCACACAAGGCCGGCACCTCCTTCTCCATGCTGGCACAAGCCCGAAACCCAGGCGTCTCTCTCCACTGCCGGAAACCCCATCACAGCCCTTCCCCGCCTTCTCGCCATCACCGCTTGCAACCTCTCCCATTGTCCGACATCTCCCCCGCTCATCTGTTGTTTCCAATCGCCCACCACCCAAACAAGCCACCTGCACGCTGCCGCGGTGCCGTCCGCAGACTCCGACGGCCTCCACGCTTTGTCCCGACCACGCTCCTCCCTCCCAGCGCTGACGTAGCCGCCGTGGGCTCGCCCTAGTCGCCGGAGTCGGCCCCCTTGCCACTATAATTCGCGGCAGTCACAAACACCCCAACAACCCCGCTTCCGCCACCCTCCGGCCTTAACTCGATGGCCGCCGCGTGCTCCGCTTGCAAGCAAACGAGAATCAGTGGCAGCGAGATGAACTGCTAGCTTACGTAAGTTTTTGTGTGAAGTTTTGTGAACATTAAATATCTAAGTGAGTACATGCACTATATTGCCCCTTGCATAGCTCTATATATGTTAGTTTATTATACTCCCATGTACAAGCTTTGGTGTGGACAGAACAATGTGATAAATAGAAGTTTAATTAGTCCTGTATAACTAAGGTTAGTTGATGTTGGTAATAAACAGCATACATGTATATAAGTGGTTTTATAAACTATTAATTAAGTAAGCTCGGTTCATAGTATATAAGTTAGCATTTGATGTAGGTTAGTAGATTCCTAAATAAGTAGTCACTTCTATATGAGAACAGAAGCATGCTATAAGTATTATAAGAAAATATATGGTTAAGTATAGTGTTATTGCTATGACTGAATCACTTTTAGTTTGATATTGCGGTTCTGATGTCGCAGATAAGATACATTTCCTTTGCGACCCGTTACCGTTTCCGAGTCGACGCCGTTACCTTACCCGATACCGAAATCCAACCCCTGACGTCGCTACCTGACGTCAGTGTAGCTTTCGCGCCGTGTTGAGGTTCTGTAGATCCGTTGGTTGACCCAGACCCTGCTGGGCTACATCCTTGTCGGAATCTTTCAGGCAAGGAATGAGACTTTAGTTACTGCTTTTATGATTTTCTAGAATTGATGTTAGAACTGCTAGATTTATTTCTGTAAAATACTTGAAAATGATCGCATGTTACTTTCTGCTCGAACCCACTTTTAAGATGCAACTTAAACCTCATATGCTAATTAATAAGCCGTACATTATGATTGTGTGGATATTTGTAGAAGATCACCGGCGTGGGCCTCTCCTATACGGAGGTTGGCACTACTCTTGTGGAGCATCTGCTGGCTAGCCCAGAGACGGCTCGCTTATGGACTTGTGGAGCGTTTGCTGGCTCGTCCAGGAATGTCTCGCTTACGGATAGTTAATCGATGACGGGGGTGACCATTGAGAACTGGTGCTCCCCAGCTTTGGCTCACTCGTGACTGGTGCGCTCCGGTATGATACGTAGTATCATTCATGATTAATGATTTGTTTCGGATCGACGACGGGGTGACCATTGAGGACTGGTGCTCCCCAGCTTTGGGTCACTCATGACTGGTGCACTCCGGTATGATACGTAGTATCATTCATGATTAATGATTTGTTTCGGATCGACGACGGGGGTGACCATTGAGGACTGGTGCTCCCCAGCTTTGGCTCACTCGTGACTGGTGTGCTCCGGTATGATACGCCGTATCGTTTGTGATCCTTATCTTGTCTCGTGTCTAGATGGAGCGTTTGTAGGCGCATGTCCATAACACAAACGACTCGCGGGTGGGGTTGGATAAAAGAGTCTAGCTGGGCCTGGGGGGGTAGCTCCCCTCTGCCTACGCAGCTTGAGTCCTTAGGCTTTATCTTTGTATCGCAGTTGGTGCACTCATGTTTGCTTCGCAGGGATGCATTCCTGTCGTTTGACCTTTTTCTAGACTTGGACGATCTGACCATATGGACACCCCTGGCAGATTGACAGAACTACATGAACAACTCTTAGACGATCTGACTAGATGGACACCCCTAGAAGATCGATTAGAATAACCATTACTTATTTCCTGTTTTCTAGGACTGCCTGTGTAGTTGTCTTTTAAATTCCATTTAGAATTGCTAGAATTGTATAATTGCATTAACTTATAGTCGCATTAGTTCGTTGCTGACATGTGTTTTGCACATGTCCCAGACTTGACAGAGCTGCCACAATCTGAGGACACCCCGCAGACTCTTTCCTTTTTGTTGCCTCCGATACGTACAGTTTTAGTCTTTATGTTAAACTCTTTGTTGGTTACCTTCTGCGTTTGAATAATATCTTTTTACTGCTATTTCTATTGTTTCATGCTAAATCATTTGATCGGACCTTCCCCTCCGCATCATAACTTACCATGGACGCTTATTGGACCCCGAGCCTCAACGGCTCTAGTCCATGCTGGCTGGTCATGCCTCGCTGCTCAATCTTTTGGGAAGCGAGGCGTGACAACTATAAACGACATACGGGCTAAAATTCGTACAACCGAATAGTGGTCGTTACATTCTACCCACCTTACAGAAAATTCCGCCCTCGGAATTTCTAACACCTACTCGTCAGTAAACAAATAGGGGTATCGCTCTCTCATCACTTCTTCTCTCTCCCAGGTGGACTCTCCTGGCGAGTCGTGTCACCACATCACCCTAACAAGATCGACAGTCTTGTTCCTGAGTGTCTTCTGATGTCTGTCAAGAATCTGCACTGGCTGCTGGTCATACGTCAGATCTGGGCGGACGGTGATCTCAGAGTAGTCAACAGCGTGAGATGGATCGCTGATGTACCGACGAAGCTGAGACACATGGAAGACATCGTGAACTCCTTCCAAAGATGGTGGCAAGGCTAAGCGGTAGGCTACCTCGCCAACTCTCTCCAGAACATCGAAGGGTCTGATGTATCTAAGGCTGAGCTTTCCACGTTTCCCAAAGCGAATCACTCTGCGATTCGGGGAAATTTTCAGGAACACATGGTCACCCGGATGAAACTCCAGAGGACACCGTTTAGCATCAGCCCAATGCTTATAACGGTCCTGAGCAATCCGAAGCTTGTCTCTGATATCTCGAACAATGCCCACTGCTTCGACAATCAACTCTGGTCCCAATAACTCTCTATCTCCAATGTCGTCCCAGCTCAGGGGTGAACGACACTTCCTCCCATAGAGAGCAGCGAATGGCGCCATGCCAATGCTCACATGGTAACTGTTGTTGTAGGAGAACTCCACTAGGTGTATATGATCCTCCCACGAACCCTTGAAATCTAGCATGCAAGCTCTCAGCATGTCCTCCAGAATCTGAATGGTCCGCTCCGACTGCCGTCCGTCTGCGGGTGATACGCAGTGCTGAACTTCAGACTGGTACCAAGATTGGTCTGCAGACTTTTCCAGAACTGAGATGTGAACCTCGTATGACGATCAGACACGATGCTCATAGGGACTCCATGCAAGCGCACGATCTCCTACACAACATATTTCACATCACTACTCGTACTAGAAAGAAATACGAAAGGATGAGTCGGATCATTACCTCCATATATTTCCTTGCCAGTATCTCCGTGGATTGTCCTACTCGGAACGGTATAAAGTGCGCAGACTTGGTCAGTCGATCGACGATGACCCAGATTGCGTCATTCTGTTTGGTGCTCCGAGGTAGACCAGTCACGAAATCCATCGTGATGTGCTGCCACTTCCACTCCGGAATCGGCAGAGGTTGTAGTATTCCGGCAGTGCGATGATGTTCAGCCTTCACTTGCTGACACACTAGACATTTGGCAACACTCCGTGCCACGCTTCTCTTCATGCCATGCCACCAAAAATTCCGACGAAGATCCTTATACATCTTCATGCCTCCAGGATGAATGGAATAAGGCGAACTGTGTGCCTCATTCATCAACTCTTCTCTGATATCTCTTGCAGGCACGCAGATCCTACTGCCATGCCTCAACAATCCATCCTCATGAATCAGAAAATCTGTCCGGAGTCCGGCTTCGACTTGCTCTCTGATCTTCATCAACTTGGCATCACCAGCTTGAGCAGTTTTGATCCGATCAACAATCGTCGACTGAATCTGCATGTTCATCAACGACGAAGTGACTCCCGGAAGAACAGCTTCAACATCCATCTCTCGTAGATCCTGCTGTAATCTTCACTGAGCTGTGAGAATCATCACCTCTGGAAGTCGGCTCAAAGCGTCCGATACGACATTCACCTTCCCTGGGTGATACTGAAGGTCGATGTCGTAATCTGCCATCAACTCCAACCATCTACGATGTCTCATATTCAGCTCCTTCTGAGTAAATATGTATTTCAAACTTTTGTGATCAGTGAATATTTTCACTTTCTCACTCAGTAGGAAATGACGCCAAATCTTCAGTGCAAATATGACAGCGGCGAGTTCCAAATCATGGGTCGGATAGTTTTTCTCATGGACCTTCAATTGTCGCGAAGCATATGCGACCACATGGTTGTGCTGGTGCAGAACACAACCAAGTCCCTTTCCTGAAGCATCACAGAAAATTTCAAAGCCTCTGCTTCGGTCCGGAATAGCTAAGACCGGTGCAGTTGTCAGTCTCTCCTTCAAGGTAGAAAATGCCTGCTCACAAGAATCTGACCAACTGAACTTGACATCCTTTCGTGTCAATCTCGTCATCGGCTCAGCTATCTGCGAGAAATCCTTATTAAACATGCGATAGTAGCCAGCCAATCTGAGAAAACTCCTGATGTCCGAAGCCGATCGCGGTGTAGACCATTCACTGACTGCTCTGACCTTCTCCAGATCCACTGAGATGTCGGCTCCTGATACTACATGTCCAAGAAATGCAACTCTGTCCAGCCAAAATTCGCATTTGCTATAATTGGTATATAGTTTATGATGGCGGAGCATCTCCAATACCAATCTCAAGTGTTCTGCATGCTCTTCCTCGCTCCTCGAGTACACCAGGATGTCATCTATAAAGATTACCATGAACTTATCAAGGAAGTCGTAAAAGATTAGGTTCATGAGATTCATGAACACAGCAGGAGCGTTGGTCACACCGAACTGCATGACGACGAACTCATAGTGCCCATACTTGGTCTGAAAAGCTGTCTTGGGCACGTCATCTGATCGCGCCCGGGCGTACACCCTAAAGAGCGACCGTGTAGTTTTACCGCAAGTGCACAGTGTAGCGGCGAGCGGGTATCGAACACAGGGAGGACGTATGACAGTGCCTTCTCCGAACTACCTGGCTATAGGGACAGAAAAGTAGGAAATTGCCTTTCGGCGATGTTGTCACAATCGTCAAATAATGTAAAGAGATATAAAATCAAATAAAGACGCCTAGGGAATAGGGAATCCCCGCTACTCACCGTATCTCGTCATTGTAATTCATCGGTTTCACAATTGCTAGGGTAGAATGTCGGGTAAACTAGTTGCAACTGAATGTAAAACCTAGCTCACGCTCTCGCGTTGTTGCCGGTCTATAGCAAACCTAGGCTCGGGTCCAATCTCTTGCAAACCCTAGCCTAGGCAAGCTAGCATTAGGATCAACATCATTGTTCAATCGCATCCCGAGCCCACTCTCGTGCAAACTCGGGCTACGACCTAGGTTGGGATAGTTCCTACCCATCCAATCTCTTGCAAACGGGTATCGGTATAGAATTGCAACTGAGGATCCTAGTATCGGTCCAATCTCTTGCAAACCAATACTACGGAAACTCAATTTCAACCCAATTCGGATTTCTAGGGTTTCCTATCGAATTGGGATCCAATCTCTTGTAAATCCCAATCGATATGAACACCTAGCTATCTGTATTATATCAATCCCAAACTAACCCTAATAGCAATTCTAGCAATAGTTCTACCAAATCATCACGAATCGGAAATTGGGCTCGTAGGGTTCATCCCCACGCCCTAAGACGTTACGACTACTCACAAATCATATCGCAAATGGAAGAACAATCAATTGAAATAGCAATAGAATTCATGGCAAAATTCAAAATAGCAATAAAAATAGGATTTTTAATAGAGAGGGAGACAAACCAATGTAGCTTTCCAAGAATCCAACAAAAAATCACTTTCTTCTCCTCTCCAATCACAAGAATCAAACTCTAAAAAAGTCTAATCTAAAAAGGCTGCCAAAAGCAATCAAAAAAAGCTCTTTAAACTAGCTTAGAATCTGGGGTTAAATACCCCCCAAAACTGCCCAAAAATTCATGACCAAACTGCCCCTGCGCCTCTTCAAAATCGTGTTTTCCGCTACAGGCGCGCGGCTTACTCGGCCGAGTGACAAAAGTCGCTCGGCCGAGTGATAGACCCTGAGAATTTATAGTAAGTCCGGGGTCTTGGGGGTCCTCACTTCGGGGGTCACTCGGCCGAGGGAGTTGTAGTCACTCGGCCGATGAGCTTTGTTCGCTCGGGCGGACGACAATTGCCACTCGGCCGAGTCGGGCTTCTGATGCTCAGACTGACGAAAAACAGTAAGTCGGGAGTTTTTGATGGGCGTCGTCTGAGTGCCACTCGGGCGGACGGGGTACTTCACTCGGGCGAACGACAATTGATGCTCGGCCGAGTGCACACTGATACATTGCTTGGAGCGTGTCCGATCTGGCCGGCCGAGCGGTGTCTCGATGCTCGGACGAGCGACTCCTTCACTCGGCCGAGTGAGATGCTAAAAATGCCCAATCTGAATGTTCTTGCCTCCTCGTCGCTCCTACGACGTTCTTTCTTCTTCCGCTCCTCTCCAATCTCAAAATACCCCTCAGGGAAGTCGTCGGTGACACTCTGGAGTAGGTGTATCTCGGAATCACTCCAAATCGCTCCAAATCTCCTGAAATATGACAAAAACAACAAATCGTGAAAAGTGTCGCAATATTGTCGATAAATCGTGAAAAACATGATTTGAGCGATCTAAATGGCATGCAAACATGCGGGAAAAAAGGTGTAAAATACGGAGTTATCAAAATCCCCCAAGCTTACCTCTTACTCGTCCTCGAGGAAGATAAGTAAAAGGCGAACCCGGTGAATTTAGAAAATGAGAACGATGGAAAAACGGAAAACGAAAAAAACGAAGAAGAAAGAAGAAAGCGAAGAGGGAAGCTGCTAGATCATTTTTCTCAGGACGTGGGTTTTGCTTACTCATATAGCATGCACCGAATGTAAAACACATGTCAAAGACTTTTATTTCGATATCATAGTATAATAGTGCAAATAGAGAAAGAAAACCCAAGAATATTGATATAGCATTAAAAATGGAATAATTCTAAGATTAACATCGTCTGAATCATTTAAAGCGGTATACAATATCGCAGATCACACACTTTTCAATTGAATGCTTTCTATGAGGAGTATAAGAATATCACGCAATAAAATAGAAAGAATAGAAAAGCGTGGATTTCATGAAATGAATGCTAGGCGTAGATTTCTGGATTTCGTGAGGCTAAAACAATCTCACCGAGTATAGAATATTACTTAGCCTAGGTTGTCATGCACCGTCAGGTAGTCACTCTCTCACACATCATTGGATTCTCTCCCCCAAGCTTATCTATAAGCGTGGTGGCATATACAAAACTATATTTACATCCCCACTTTTATGAAGCTCCAAAAGTCAAAAGAAAAATAAAAATAAAAACAAAAACAAAAAGAGGGAAGAAAGAGAGAGTATATGGGATGGGATCGTTTATCGAGGTTCTTTTCTCTTTTCTTTTCTTTTTCTCAAATCTTTTTCTTTTCTTTTCTTTCTTTTCTCTTTTTTTAATAGCATATATACTCAATGATACCAAATCAAAAGAGAGAGAAGGATATATAAGAATTTTTCTTTATCTTTTTTTTGTTTTGGGAAATTTGGAGCATGGAATTTAATAACGGGGGAAATGCCAAATACTAGAATCGCTAAGGGGAGATTCACCAATGTTTTTAAAATATAGAATTGATGTTCAAGATATGTGGAGAAAGAAATAAATATGTCTCTCAGTTCACTCTATAAGACGTGCACGACAACTTCAGCAGGGTAATCTAATCTACTCGGTTTCGATCACAAAAAAGCAAACTAATCCAGATTTATCATAGCTAACATCATTCAATCATCCTGAAGTGAAGTGTACAAGTCATGCAAATAGAAGTGATATAGGAAAAGAAAATGGTACTCCAGATATAAGCATTCAATGCTTGAATCTTGGTGTGTTTTCTACGATAGCATACATATGAATATTCAGACTCAGCTAATAATAGAATTTCATCCATTTTCATACGGAAAAAGTGTAGGTTACTATCTCTGAATGCAAGGCAAATCATAGCATATGATGTCGAAAATAAAAGCTAAGACATGACAAATATAGCATGCATATAGAGAAAGCTAACTCCACGTCATCGTCATCACAGAAAAGTCATCTCTAGCATGAGATGAAAGAAATAAAGATAAAAAAAGGGAAAATAAAATTATTTACAATGCGGCACACGAAGAAAATAAGAACAACGTGATGCATGGTAAAAAAGAAAAAGTGATGAAAGTGAGTGCAAATGCGGAAAATGGCGTGAAAAAACTAAAAATAAAGGTGGTAAATCGAAAAAGCATGAGAACTCACTCCCCCAAGCTAAAGTGCACAGTGTCCTCAATGTGCAAAGTGTGGCACACCGAGAGACGTGTAATGTGAGGGGTAGGTGAGGATGCATGCATGATGAAAAAGAAATAGAAATAACAAAATGAAAATATGATGCGGACATGATGCATGCAGATATATGAGTGAATCAGATATAAGAGTGTCACACCAAAAAGTCTCTCCCTCTCTCCCAAAAATGATATAGAAAGATATGATCAAAATGTGGACCCAAAACAGTGAGGGGAGGGGGGTGGGCAAAAATCATCAGGACCAAGCAGAGACGGGCAGTATGACGGTAAAAAGATCAATGGCATCAAGGGTGCCTAAGAGGGTGGTGCTGCGCCGTCTCCGTCCTGAGGCGGAGGCGGAGGAGGTGGTGGTGGCTGGGGAACAATCTGCTGGGTGGGTGGGGGTGGGGGTGTGGGTGTGGGTGTAGGAGCAGGCTGGGTGGGTGTAGGAGTGGGTGTGGGTACCTGCTGGGTGGGTGTGGGTACGGTCGGTACGCGAGGAAGCCGCTCGAGAATCTGAGTGAGGCAATAGTGAATGCCCGGAAGTAGGTCGAAGCGGCTGGCCATAGCGGTGACGGTGGCAGACATGGTCCTGAGGTAACCTCTGAGGGCACTCACTGCCCCCTCAAGAGCACGAATGCTCTGAAGTATAGTGTCAGGGGGAGGTGGTGCAGAGGGACGCACGTGTCTGTGCTGTGCAGGACGGGGCTGGCGGGCTCGGGTGGTGTAGTGGATGGGCTCAGCAGGCATGTGGAGGAAGGGTGCTGTGCTCACAAGTGGGGGGCCAAGCCTCAGTGCGAGGCTGGGGCGCAGGCTGGTGTGAGGTGGAAGCAGCAGCAGTGGGAGTGTAATATAAGAGTGGCGACGAGGCGGCAAGAGAGGTCAGTGACACAGACGTGGGAACAGACGTCACGACAATCTCAGATAGTACGGCTGTGGTGGAGACAGAAGTGACAACCGCTGGGGAGGCAGTGTGGGGTCCAAAAGGCGAAATCCCAGCGGAGATCATACTGGCCATGGTCTCCACGACAGCAGCGAAAGAGGGCTCTCCGCTCTCAACAAAAGTAGGTGGGCGCTCGGGTAGTGCGGAGCAAAGGGGCTCAACGGACAGAGGGCCAGCTGTGGTGGGAGTGGTGGTGGGCTCAGTAAGTGTACTCCCGACACCGGCAGAAGTGTGGACAAAGGTGTCGGGAGCAGCAGAAATATCAGGCACAGGCTGAGGGGCCACGGGGTCAACGGGTGCAGCGTGTGCAGCGTGGGCCTACTCAACCTCCTCGGCCTCAAGCACGTAGGCGGCGGGGATCAGGAGATCCATCGCCGGAAGCTAGTCCACCTATGCTGGTGCTATCTGTGTCCGAGCTGGGCTCGGAAGGACCATGTAGTCAGCACCGTAGGGACCATGCAACCAAAACCAGTGCCGCTGGCCGTGCGGACGAAGCATCTTCATCCGGGCCATGACGTTTATAGATAGTGAAGTGGGGCCCGGAGAACGACGCAAATTGACCGGTAGGTCCTCGCCGGTCATCAGGGCGAGCAGGGTGATCAGACCGCCGCAACATATCGGTGAGCGAGCGCCCACCGATACGATGATGCGGTCCAAAAACCAGCTCGCGATATCAATCACGACGGCGGGGACCAACTCGTCACTCCCCCTAGCTAGAACTCTGGGGCGCGTCATCACATAGAGCATATAAAGCTCGGGCGTGGACATCGTCCCAGGCTCATACCTCGCCAAAAAAGTAGTCGCCATAAGGCGCTGAGCTATGCGTAGGCAGGGGTGGACGATGGCCGAGGCCTTGGCCCTACTAGGGTCAAAGGCAGCTGGTAAACCTGTGATCAGGGCCCAGAAAGCATGGGAATCGAAGGAAGGTGGGTGAATGTGAGTGGGTGCGTAACCACGGTCGGCCCCGGGGATATCGGGCCACGAGAAGAATGCTCTCATCATACCGAGAGTGACCTGGCACTCTCGGTCCATACACCTAAACGAGCATCCCTCATCGGTCCGGGCTATAGAACTCATCACCTCAAGTGTCGGACGGATGAAGGTGTCCGCCGACACTTGGAAAAAATCTCGCCAACCCACGTTGTCATACAACGTGAGCATCCCCTCAAGTACCCCCAGGCGTCCTAGGTCTGCAAGGTGTGCGAACCTGGAGGGTACAATCGAGCGTTGGGAAATGCGCTCAAAAACGACGCAGTGTGCGTCGTCTCGAAACGTAATCCCCAGCGGCCCGACAAGTGGAGCCGGTGGTGGCAGTGGGTCGGCAGGGAGTGGCTGTGCGGGGTGAACGGGGACTGCAGGCTGTGGCTGTGCGGGGTGAACGGGGTCTGCATGTTGTGGCTGTGCGGGGTGAGGTGGTGTAGGCAGAGGAGAGTCCTCCATCTCGTGGGAGGGGCCGGGCTCATCCGGCCGCTTCCGCTTGGCGGAAGCTCTCCTAGACTGTGGCCGTGTCCGGGGCGGCATAGGTGCCCAGGGTGCTCACCAAAAATAGAAAAAAAACGCGGCGTGCGAAAATAAGTGGAACGAGTGTACCGTAACACGCCGCGAGAGCAAAAATAGCGGATGCGTGTGAAGACGCCACCTCCACGAAGCCAAAAACGCTCCCCGGAAGCTCCCCTAGGCTCCCCTAAGCTCCCCAATATAGCCTGCACATCAAACGAAGATATCAGCGAGTAATATTCAAAATGCATGGGGGGTTAGGGTTATAATGGATAGATATTGAAGTTAATTTGGGCTAGGGGCTCGATTAGCATATGGATCCTCAAAAAATAGGAGAAAAATGGAGAAATGGGCGAAATAGGGCATACCGGAGCTCGGCCGATGGCGAGGGAGTCGCCGGCGACTCAGGCGGAGGGGCGGCGGCGTCGGCCGGCGGTGGTCGGCCGAGCGCGGCGGCAGGCAAGGCGGTCGGGCGAGTGGAGGGGTCACAGCGGGTGTAGGGAGCTGATCGGGCGCGGGCGCGGGCGCGGGCGAGAAATCGAAAAATAACGCTTCGAATTCCGTGCCGAGCCAGCAGTGCCTTATATAGGAAAAGTTACGACTCGGCCGAGTGACTATGTCGCTCGGCCGAGTGAACGTAACGGAAATATTTTTGAAAATTCCTCCCCGCTTACGACTCGGCCGAGTGGCTTTGCCACCCTCGGCCGAGTGGAAAAAATCCATTCGGCCGAGTGGCTCAAGCTACTCAGCAGTTCTCGCCCTAGGAGCGTATCAGTTTCACTCGGCCGAGTGAAGATATATACTCGACCGAGTGGCAATTATACTGAAATCAAGAAAAGAAACAGAGAGTTGGGTACAGCAGACTTCCCTCGTTTGTGCGCCGCTCGGGCGGATGAACTTATGTACTCGGCCGAGTGTATATTCTACTCGGCCGAGTGACCCTTGTTTTCTGATGTTTGGCTCCGTTTGGGCTCTAATCTCTGTTTTTCTTCCTCCAGTTGATTTCTTCCTCCTCCTAAGCATCGAGCGCATTCCTGGAGCGCTCTTTGTCTCCTTGTTCATCCACCTAATAATAGATATCCCTTTCTCCTCTCCTGTCAAAGAAAAATAGGACCCGTTATCACGAATTTTTCAGGCAAACGACTCAAAACACTAATAATTTCTATAAAAAAATAAAGAACAAAGTAAAAATAAAGCGATAACCGTCGGGTTGCCTCCCGACAAGCGCTCGTTTAAGGTCCTGAGCTCGACCCCCTTGGATATTCAATTTAATGCGGGATATTGGGTGCATATGAGATGCACCCGTCGAATTTATCGGGATGGCGGCGTGTTCTTCCTCATTGCTCCTTCATCTCGGGTAGTGTTGGGGGGTGGATCCCCCAAGCTAGTGCTTGCTCCGGGCCTTGGCTTCACCGGTGACACCGATTTTCGTATCGGTGGGGATTTCTTCGGAGACTTCATCTTTGAGAGCTTGCAGAGCTCTCGTATTCTTGCGACATCAGCGTCGCCTTTATCAATTTCTACGGAGAGGTCGGGGGAGTGCTCCATCTTTTCTTCTTGGCCCAAATCCGGCCCTTCCTCAAAATCATCCTTGAATAGTGCGCCGATGGAATGGGGGATCGCCTCCTCAATGACCTCGTCAAGGAGGTCCATATAGTCCAGCTTCTCATGATAAGGCATGTGTTTCATTGCCTTGGGTATATGAAGCTCCACCTCGATGTTGCCGACGTTCAATGTTAGAGTCCCTTCACGTACGTCGACAATGACACCGGCGGTGGCGAGGAACGGGCGTCCAAGTATTAGCGACGTATCTTCCTCCTCCTTGACATCCATGATCACAAAGTCACATGGCAAACATATGCCTCCCGGGACTTGTAGCGGGATGTCCTCTGCGATCCCTACCGGCCTTGTAATCCGACCATCTGCTAGTTGTATCCGCATGTCGGTAGGCTTCAATTTTGTGCCGGTGTTTAGTCTTCGGAACATAGAGAGAGGCATGAGGCTAAAACTAGCCCCTAAGTCTACTAACGCCTTTTGTAGAGGGACGCCGCCTAAGGTGCAAGGAATTCGGAAACTCCCCGGGTCTTTGAATTTGGCGGGCTCCTTCTCTCTCTTGGTGAACCAAGTCCCCTCCTCAGCGAGCATGATTTTCTCATTCCTCTTTCTTCCCGTAATCAAATCTTTTAAGAACTTGGCGTATGTCGGGATTTCCACGATAGCGTCGAGGAAGGGGATATTGAGGCTTACCCCCCTCAAATATTCGAGAAACTTGGCTAGCCGTTTCTCCATCTTTGCTCTAGCAAGCCTCTGAGGGAATGGGATCGGTGGCATAAAACGCCTCTCTTCAATCAGCTGCTCCGCTCTGGACTTTTCTTCCCCTTGCGGCTCTTTCTCTCTCTCAACTTCAATGACCGGCTCACTTGGCTCTACTCTCTCCACCACGTGCTCCTTGGTTGGAATCATGACGGGGGTGGTATCCTTCCCGCCTCTCGTAGTAACTGCAACCACGACGTTGATATGTCCGGTGTTGCCCCGTGGATTTTGCTCGGGTTGAGCCGGCAACTGTTGACTATTTCGATTGAGCAACGCAAGTTGCTCCGAGATTTGGCCTACAACAGTTGCAAGGGAATCTTGGCTCGCCTTCAAGGAAGAATTAGTCTTCTTCTGCTCGACCATAAACTCCTCCACTCTAGCTTCAAAGTCGGAACGTTGTTGAGCTTGTGGAGGGTTTGGATTTCTCTACCCTTGATTGTATCCGGGAGGCCTATAGGGCCCCACTTGTTGCTTTGGTGGGAAATTTTGTTGCGGAGGCCCCCTCGGTGGATAATGTTGTTGTTTTTGTGGTGGTGGTCGAGCTTGGTAAGGTGGTTGTTGCGGAGGGTTCAATGCTCCATCATTGTTTGCATAGGAGAAACCGGGATGGTTTCTAGCAGCCGGATTGGCCCAATATCCTTGGTTCCCCGCGACGAATTGAACTTGCTCCAAAGATCCCTCTCCTTATTCTCCTCCCAAATACATAGCTTAGGATTGGTCTTGCCAATCACACATTTGACTTGTTGGTGTGGATGTGGGGGCTCCTTGGGGCTCCATGATATATTTCTCCAGTCTCTCCACCACCATGTGGAGAGAATCGAACTTGTTGGTCAGCTCCGCCACGGCCTTGGCCTCATAGATGCTAGATGGCTTCAAGGAGGACGAAGAGTGTCCTCGCTCGTCGCCCCATTGTTGATTATTCGAGGCCATCTCCTCAATTAAGGCCGTAGCTTCGTCGGGAGTCTTCGATAGGATGGCCCCATTTGTCACGGCATCAATAATCTGCTTGGTCCCCGGTTGGAGACCATTGTAGAAGCTATGGACTAGCTTCCAATCTTCAATGCTATGGTAGGGGCACTGATGCTGCAGGTCTTTGAAGCACTCCCATGCCTCGTAGAGTGTCTCTTGAGGTCCTTGCTTGAAGGACATGAGAGCACTCCTAATCTTTACCGTCTTGGAGGGCGGATAGAACTTGTCAATAAACGCGCTCGCCAACTCGTCCCATGTGGTAAAGACTCCTTCAGCTTGCGTCCTCAACCAATAAAGAGCTTTATCCTTTAGTGTGAAGGGGAAGAGGCGCAGTCTGATGGCATCTAGGGTGACGCCCGGCATCTGGAAGGTGGCGCACTTTGATAGGAAGAGCTGGATGTGGTAGTGAGGATTTTCATGGGCGTTCCCATAAAATGGATCCTGCTGCATCAGAACCACAAGTCTGGTCTTCAACTCAAAATTCTTGTCGGCCGCCAACTCCGGCATGGCTATGGACGAGGTTGTGGAGGAAGTCTTAGGCCGGAGCCTATCTCGAATGGAAATAATCCTCGCCATTCTTGCCGCTAACTCTTCAGGCGTCTCCCGAACGTTCATAAACCTCCCTTCCGTATCGGGTCTCCTCTCCGCTCTGATTCTCCGCAATGTACGCTCGATCTCAAGATCAAACAATATATATATGGGGTCCGTTGTGGATCTCGTGTACATGCACGGGAAAACAAAGTTTCAAAGAAGTGATTAGCACAATGGAAGGGTTAGATAAAAAATGAAGAAATAAAATAAAAAGAAAGAAATAGCTAGGGTGGTAGGATCAAACACAATCGCCTCCCCGGCAACGGTGCCAAAAACTTGATCGCGCCCGGGCGTACACCCTAAAGAGCGACCGTGTAGTTTTACAGCAAGCGCACGGTGTAGCAGCGAGTGGGTATCGAACACAGGGAGGACGTATGACAGTGCCTTCTCCGAACAACCTGGCTATAGGGACAGAAAAGTAGGAAATTGCCTTTCGGCGATGTTGTCACAATCGTCAAATAATGTAAAGAGATATAAAATCAAATAAAGACACCTAGGGAATAGGGAATCCCCGCTACTCACCGTATCTCGTCATTTTAATTCATCGGTTTCACAATTGCTAGGGTAGAATGTCGGGTAAACTAGTTGCAACTGAATGTAAAACCTAGCTCACGCTCTCGCGCTGTTGCGGGTCTATAGCAAACCTAGGCTCGGGTCTAATCTCTTGCAAACCCTAGCCTAGGCAAGCTAACATTAGGATCAACATCATTGTTCAATCACATCCCGAGCCCACTCTCGTGCAAACTCGGGCTACGGCCTAGGTTGGGATAGTTCCTACCCGTCCAATCTCTTGCAAACGGGTATCAGTATAGAATTGCAACCGAGATCCTAGTATCGGTTCAATCTCTTGCAAACCAATACTACGGAAACTCAATTTCAACCCAATTCGGATTTCTAGGGTTTCCTATCGAATTGGGATCCAATCTCTTGTAAATCCCAATCGATATGAACACCTAGCTATCCGTATTATATCAATCCCAAACTAACCGTAATAGCAATTCTAGCAATAGTTCTACCAAATCATCACGAATCGGAAATTGGGCTCGTAGGGTTCATCCCCACGCCCTAAGACGTTACGACTACTCACAAATCATATCGCAAATGGAAGAACAATCAATTGAAATAGCAATAGAATTCATGGAAAAATTCAAAATAGCAATAAAAATAGGATTTTTAATAGAGAGGGAGACAAACCAATGTAGCTTTCCAAGAATCCAACAAAAAATCACTTTCTTCTCCTCTCCAATCACAAGAATAAACTCTAAAAAAGTCTAATCTAAAAAGGCTGCCAAAAGCAATAAAAAAGCTCTTTAAACTAGGTTAGATCTGGGGTTAAATACCCCCCAAAACTGCCCAAAAATTCGTGACCAAACTGCCCATGCGCCTCTTCAAAATCGTGTTTTCCGCTACAGGCGCGCGGCTTACTCGGCCGAGTGACAAAAGTCGCTCAGCCGAGTGATAAACCCTGAGAATTTACAGTAAGTCCAGGGTCTTGGGGGTCTTCACTTCGGGGGTCACTCGGCCGAGGGAGTTGTAGTCACTCGACCGATGGGCTTTGTTCGCTCAGGCGGACGGCAATTGCCACTCGGCCGAGTCGGGCTTCTGATGCTCAGACTGACGAAAAACAGTAAGTCAGGAGTTTTTGATGGGCGTCGTCTGAGTGCCACTCGGGCGGACGGGGTACTTCACTCGGGCGGACGGCAATTGATGCTCGGCCGAGTGCACACTGATACATTGCTTGGAGCGTGTCCGATCTGGCCGGCCGAGCAGTGTCTCGATGCTCGGCCGAGCGACTCCTTCACTCGGCCGAGTGAGATGCTAAAAATGCCCAATCTGAATGTTCTTGCCTCCTCATCGCTCCTACGACGTTCTTTCTTCTTCCGCTCCTCTCCAATCTCAAAATACCCCTCAGGGAAGTCGTCGGTGACACTCTGGAGTAGGTGTATCTCGGAATCACTCCAAATCGCTCCAAATCTCCTGAAATACGACAAAAACAACAAATCGTGAAAAGTATCGCAATATTGTCGATAAATCGTGAAAAACATGATTTGAGCGATCTAAATGGCATGCAAACATGCGGGAAAAAAGGTGTAAAATATGGAGTGATCATCATCCTTCTTGACTCTGACCTGATGGTATCTGCTCCGAAGATCTAACTTCGAAAACACCTTCGATCCACCAAGCTGATCGAAGATATCATCAATTCGGTGCAGCGGGTACTTGTTCTTCATAATGATCTGATTCAGCTCCCGATAGTCGATACACATCCTCCTCGATCCGTCTTTCTTCTTCACCAGCAAGACAGGTGCACCACAGGGAGATACGCTGGGATGAATAAAACCCTTCTGCAGTAGCTCGTCCAATTGCTTCCTCAGCTCCTCTAGCTTAGCAGGAGCCATACGGTACGACGCCTTAGAAATCGGTTGAGCTCTTGGCATTAGATCAATGCCGAACTCCAGTGCTCGATCAGGCGGCAAACCGGAAATGTCCTCAGGAAAAACATCCTCGAAGTCTCGCACTACTGCTGGCTTCTCCGGTTCTGTTATCATAGATGCAACAGTCAAACTGTACGGCTGGGCCCGTAACTTGGCAGGTCCAAGCGAACGTCCTCCGCTAACAAACTCGAAGATTGGATGGCCAGGGATTTCAAACACCACTTTCTTCCGGTGACAGTCGATCGTGGCATAAAAATCTCCCAACCAATCAATACCGAGAATTGCATCGAAATTGGGTAGGTCATGGACGATGAAGTCAGCATACAATTCGTGTCCACTAACCACCAGCGGGCAAGGTCTACAACCAAGTGCAACCTTCACTACACCATTCCCAGTCGTGATGTTTCAACACTTAGGAAGTGTGTAGGTGGGTATCGAGTGTTTGACTACGAACTTCCGTGACAGGATGCACATGGAAGCTCCAGAGTCGAACAGAGTCAAGGCTGGGTGGGAAGAAATTAAGATAACACCTAAGGGTAACATGCAACTATATCAAACCAGGAAACTAACTAATCAAACATAAATGCAAAAAAGGAAAGACTATTTTAGGAGTTACCTGCAATCACGTTGTCAACGGCCGCAGCCTCAACGGCTGTCATGGAGTAAGCTCGACGCACCGGGGGGTTGGCCTGCTGATAGGCTTGCTTCTGTGGTATCAGTGGTGGTCCTCGCTGTCCAGGTGCAGGCACTGGTCTCTGAGTGGGTCCAGGTGCAGGCGCTGTCTGCTGAACAGGTCCAGGTGCTCTAGCAGGCATAGGTCGAGTGCCTTTGGGGCAGTCCCTCGCAACATGAGCAGGCGATCCACAGACCAAACACTGATTCAGCATCCTCCTGCAGTCCTTCTTCACATGACCAAGCTTGCCGCAGAAGTGGCAAGTCAGCTCAGCTCGGTTGGGAACAGGTGCTGCTGGCCTCTTGAACTAGGTGGCCTGAACTGGACGTACACTGGGCCTAGGTGCACTCCTCAACATCTCCATCGGGCGCTTGCCCGCCTGACGTGCCTTCTTCAGATTGGCGATCTGCTCCTGATTCTTCGCGGCTACCAGGACATCCTTATGAATGGAAAAGGTATTCCCGGACAGCACACTCTGGATGTCCAGATCCAAGCCCTGTAGGAAACGATGTGCACAGTCCTCAGGTTCCTTCACCATAGCAGGAGCATATCGACTCAGCATAGTGAACTCCGCCTCGTACTCATCAACAGTCATAGTACCCTGCTCCAGGTTGATGAAGCGACTCTCCATCATTCGCTTTGCAGACTTGGGAAAATACTGGGCGTCAAACCTCTTGCAGAAGGTATCCTATGAAATCGGCTTGGTCAGCCTGGCCTCTTTCGCAGTTCACCAGCTGCATGCATTATCTATCAATTGCGTCCTGGCAAGCTCCACCCATTCATCTTTATTGATTCGGGCAAGGCCCAAATCATCCTCAGTGCTCTGACGCCACTCTTCGGCCGCTAGCGGGCCCTCTCGTCCGGAAAAGCTCTTTGGACGCATCTCTCAGAACTGCTTTGCTCCTGGAGCTGGAGCAACTGGCACGGCTGGCGCAGCCTGGCGTCCCTGCTGGACCAGGTGGTGCTAAACCTCCAGCATATCTCTCATAACTCCCAGCATCTGGCGGATGTCGTCGTCTCCGCCTCCAGCAGCTCCGGCTCCGGCTCCGGCTCCGTGTCGGGTGATGCGTCTTCCGGCCATCCTGCAAAAGAGAAAGAAAGCCCGAGTTAATCTCGTGTATAAGATTACTCCGGATGTTCGGCTTAAGAAAGTGTTCTCATTGTTCTGAATTTTCCAGTTGCAACGACCTGCATGGGCCACCAACAAAACCTGTTACGCCCCGCTTCCCAAAAGACACCGGAAGCGAGAACGTTACGCGGTCCGCTTGAACTGGAGCGGTGAAGCTCGAGTTCAATAAGCGTCTGTGATAAAAGACAGAAAAAGGGTCCTTGCATTTGCATATCAGAACAATCAGAGCACAACAATGATAAAAAGCCACATCCAGAGATTAAAAGTTCGTACACGAAATTAAACAGCCACAGCTGGGCTTAAAGTAGCAACAAAGGGACGTACACAACTACAACAAGTGACTGAAAGTAAACTAAGAAAGCTGGAAGTGAGGGTCCTCTAGTCTTCAGCTGGAAGAGGCACTGCGTCAGGTGCGAACTCCTGACTCTCCAATTCTGGCATCTCGTACGGGTCCTCTGCGTACTCAAGCGCTGGATCTGACATACATCCACAAACAATGAATGTATGTCAGCTAGGGTCTGCAAGAAAGTGTTAGCATCCCAAGGCAAGATATCTGATGTATATGAATTTTAGAAGCATTAATAATTTAAGAAAGCAACTGCCACAATTTAAATATTGAACAATTTTGTTGAAGCATGACAAGCACTCCTAACATGTAGTTTTAGACGTTTGCAAGATTAAAGTTAGGATTTTCTCTGAGTTCATTAGCTTGACATTATTCCAAGAGACCAAGGTTATCATTGTAATTTCCATGTCAAGAGTTAACATTCTAATCTATGATTCTCCCCTTTAGGTCGTGATGAGAAGGTCGTTCCTCTCACAGGGGCTTACCGTGATTGACGCTAACCCACCGCGTGCGGGTGGTGCTCTTGAGGAGAGTACCCTTCATACGCCCAGTGCCCGCTCAACCCTAACCCCACCCAAAAGTTTACCGGAACATGAGCCGGCCTAGTCGACTCACACGACATCACGATATCACGATACCGCCTTCGAGGCGCACGATTTTCACGATGTCCATTTTGTTAGGCATGTCAAGACTCTCAGAAAGTTATTGTCAACGATATTATAACATTATGGTAACAGATCTACGAGGCAAAAGTGGGTTGAACAACTTTTACCGCAGTTTAAATTAATGACGAACACGTCCTTTTTGTTGAACTTGCTACAGAATTTATTCTTTACTCTTATTGTCTAAAATTGAGATATATCGTATGATATACCGTTGGGTCACAAATTTCGTCCTGGTCATTACGGTGTCAATTTTGTACGTCATTACACGCCTAGTTTTTGAGTTACACAGCAATACATAAAGATGGCGCAAAAGTGTCAAAACTTCAGAAATTCAAATAAAATCAAATACTCGCCTGTTTTTGACTTTCTTGGTGTCGTTGGAATCGTCTCGACGGGTACTACGCTACCGTGAGTTCGGTTTGCTGTTTTGACAAAATATATAATCAGATTAATCTGTTTTTGATGGTAACAAATGTTAAACTAGCTCCTACGACGTCTAGCGATTCGTTTTTATTAGGTCTTCTAAATTACGGTGTGGGTTATGAGTTATAGGTAGGGGGACTAACCGTTACGTAGCGAGTGGGGGCAGCGACAGCGATGCGTGCAACGTCTAAGATCTGAAATTCGTCGCGACAGTGAGGGAAACAGTGGACATCAGCGTCTGGAGGCTATGCAGGCGGTTGCGAGAGAAACAGCGAGTCCACGGGGCTGATGGCGTCAGATCTGAGGCGTGTTGCTGCGGTGAAGTTGTTCCGGCGACAGGGTGCGGGCTGAACAATGTCTGGAGCTCAGAAGGAGGCCGTGGTTGTGTTGCAAGGGGAGACTGCAGCTCTCGGAGATGATGCGGTTCGCTGCGGGCTGCGCCCGAAGAGGGAGGAGCAGCATCTCCTAGGCGCGACGGTGAAGGGGTGTTGGTGCTGTCGTGTGGAGGAGGCCGCGGGTACGAGCGAGATGGGGAGGAGCGGCGGCTTGTGTTGGCAAGGGGGAGATCTGAGCGGTGGCCGCCTGTGCGTGGGGCTTGCTGTGTTACGTGGGCGAGAGAGGAGTCGGGATGATGGTCGCGCGCTGCTCTTGCATGGAGGAAGGAGGGTAGGGGGATGCATGTGTAGTAGAGGGAAACGAAAGAAAGGACCTAGGGTTTATTATATTAATAAGAGTAGAGGGTAGGCTGCGTTGTGCTTTGTAGGGTGAGGAATAATAATGACCTTAGAGTTTAATATAGGTTGTGTGTGGGGAAAGTTGGGGAGCAGCACGTGAACTTTAGGCTTTGGGTTGTTTTCTTTTTTTTAGAGAAGAAGTCATGGGTTTTGTTTATGGAGTATGGTAGAGGGAGAGAAAATGTGGGGGAGTGGGGAGAACGGGTCAGAGGGCTGCGTGACGTGTGGGTTGAGGGAGCCGTTGGGATTTTAAGAGATAGGTTTAGATAATTTTTTTATAAGATTCGATTCTAACCGAATTTAGGATTCGTCTTTAACTTAATTTTTGATTTCTTCCGTTGTATCCACAGTATAGTATTCGATTTGGTACCAATTGGGAAGTGACAGCAAGTAAAGGGGTTATGTTAGGTCCTTTAATGACAAAGGTTTATAAGATTAATAACAAATGTTTATATAAGGTTATAAGGTTTTGATTATTAAAATTTTAATACGTAACCCACCATCTGAACTTCAGAAACATAAAATAAAAGTTTAATAATCAATATATATTATTTATATATCTCAACTAATATAATAATGATAATGGATTATTACAAATTTGTGCCCCGACATCCAAAAATTAAAAGGAAGGTACCGGGGCGATCGCGCCTCCGAGAGGGTCGTGCTAACGGGGTCTGATCATGTGTCTGGGCTACAGAACAAAATAATACAAACAAATACGATATACTCACTATAAACGACATACGCGCTAAAATTCGTACAACCGAACAGTGGTCGTTACAGATTTGGAGCGAATTTGAGATCAAGGGATTTGCACGGACCTAGGAGTATCGCCCACGGCTCATTCGAAGAATTATCAGTGATAGAGGATGAGCGGAAGAAGAAGGGAATCAATAGGAGCGATGAGGAGGAGAAAAGAAGAAGAATAAGCTCAGCAGCATCTCACTCGGCCGAGTGGACCACTCACTCGGCCGAGCAAGAAGCCCTACTCGGACGAAAAGAACGGATACGCACACGATGATTTTCAGTGTATATTCGACCGAACGAAGGAAGCCCACTCGACCGAGTGAGAAAGTTCACTCGACCGAGTGGTACAGGAAATTTTGTCCAGAGAAAGGCCAAGTTACTGGAATTTTCAGATATCCTGAGGAGGCCTACTCGGCCGACTATGAATGCTCACTCGGCCGAATAAAGAAAGCCACTCAGCCGAGCAACCCCCCGATGACAGACCCTGAAACCCCCGAAGTTACTGTTTTTATACAGGGCTGGTCACTCGGCCGAGTGACAATGGTCACTCGGCCGAGTGACCCTCTCCGCCTGATGTTAGGGTTGCGATTTCTGGGCTGCGCAAGGGCAGTTTGGTCACGATTTTTTGGAAGATTTTAGAGGGTATTTAAACCCAGTTTTTGCCCTAGTTTAGGGAGCTTTTTGAACATTTATTTTTAGACTTTCTTTCAGGAGTTTTGACGGCTATTCTTTGTGAAATCTCAGCTGCAGATCGTCGGCATCTACATTGGTTTGTCTATTTCTATTAAAAACTCGATTTTTATGCATTATTTCTCTTTTGCAATGAATTGTGCCGTGGTTATTATTGATTTTTCTGATCATGATGATTAGTGAGTAGTGCCGTCGTCTTAGGGCATGGGGATGAACCCTATGGACCCTATCTCTAAATTGTGATGAATTCATAGATTTGTTGCTAGAATTGATTAAGGTTAGGTTTTGATCGATTGATTACGGGTAGCTAGGAATTCATATCGATTGGGATTTGCAAGAGATTGGATCCCAATTGATAGGAAGGCCTACGTATTCGATTTAGATTGACAATTGGATTTCTCTAGATTTGGTTTGCAAGAGATTGGGCCAAAGCTAGGATTTTTAATTGTGATTCTATACTAATATCTGTTTGCAAGAGATTGGACGGATAGTAACTATCATAACCTAGGTCGTAGCCTGAGCTTGCACGAGAGTGGGCTCGAGATACGATTGAACAATGACGTCGTTCTTCACGCTAGCCGATTAGGCTAGGGTTTGCACGAGAGTGGGCCCTATCATAGGTTTGCTATAAACCGACAATAGCGCGAGGGCATGAGCTTGGTTCTACATTAAGTTGCGACTAGTTCACCTATATTCAAGCTTAGCAACAATGAAACTTATGATTCAAAAGGATGCGAGAAGGTCCGTAGTGGGGATTTCCTATCCCTAGATGCTTTATTATATTGATACCTTCTAGATATTTGAACGATTGTGACTGCGATATCCAAACTATTCTCACTCTTTTGATACCTAGGTGAATTGAATAAGGTACTGTCATTTGTTCCTCCCTGAGTTCGACACCCGCTCGCCGCTACACCGTGCACTTGCGGTAAGACTACAACTCGTTTTTCGGGTTCGGACGCGATCAAGTTTTTGGCGCAGTTGCCGGGGAGGCGACAGTGCTTTACTTTCCTTACATAGCTATTTCCTTTTTTGTTTTATTTTTTTTTATTTTACACCTCTATTGTGCTAACAATTCCATCGAAGATCTGTTTTTCTTTGCATGTACACAAGATCAACGATGGACCCCGAGGACATAGTATTTGATCCGGAGATCGAACGTACTGAGAGGAGGATCAGAGCCGAGAAAAGACTCAATATATAGGGAAATTGTATGAACCGACGAGAGACGCCGGAAGAACTAGAGGCACGTATGGCGAGGATTATATCTATCAGAGATAGGCTTCGGCCTAAGACTTCCTCCACTACTTCATCGTGATCACTCCGTATTTTACACCTTTTTTCTGCATGTTTGCATGCCATTTAGATCGCTCAAATCGTGTTTTTCACGTTTATTCGACAATATTGCTATGCTTTTCACGACTTGTTGTTTTTGTCGTATTTCAGGAGATTTGGAGCGATTTAGAGTGATTCTGAGATGCACCCACTCCGGAGTGTCACCGACAACTCTCTTGAGGGGTATTTTGATATTGGAGAGGAGTGGAAGAGGAAAGAACATCGTAGGAGCGACGAGGAGGCAAAAACATGAAGAATGTGCATTTTCAGCATGCCACTCGGTCGAGTGAAGGAGTCACTCTGCCGACCATCGGAAGCCCGCTCGGCCAGCCAGATCGAACACGCAACAGAGCTAATATTAGCATGCACTCGGCCGAGCATCGCCAAGTCACTCGGCCGAACCACGGATACCCACTCGTCCGAGTGGAATCAAGACGGCGGCAGCAAAAATCACAGACTTACTGTTTTTGTACAGACAATTTCCGAGTCGCCGTCCGCCCGAGTGACAAATGACGTCCGCCCAAGTAACAAATGACGTCCGCCCGAGTGACGAAAGACCGTCCGCCCAAGTGACCTCCGAGGAAGCGACCCCCAAGACCCCCAACTCTCTATTTCTGTACAGGGTTCGTCACTCGGCCGAGTGACATTTGTCACTCGGCCGAGTGAGCCGCGCTGCCTGTAGCGTAAACTACGATTTTGAGGCTGCGCAGGGGCATTTTCGTCAGGGGTTTTTGGGTGATTTTGGGGGGTATTTAACCCCAGTTTTTAACCTAGTTTAGAGAGCCTTTTTCAGAACATTTGCAGCCTTTTTTTAGATTAACTTTTTAGGGATTAGATTGAGCTTTTAGAGAGGAGAGAAAAGTGAGATTTTGTTGGATGCTATCTTGTTCTTCATTGGTTTGTCTTTCTTTCTCTCAAAAACTCCATTTTTATTGAATTATTGAATATTGCTATGAATTCCATTCATTTTACTTGTGAATTTCTATTGAATTTGATTATGAATTGTGAGTAGTTCATCGTCTTAGGGCGTAGGGATGAACCCTACGAACCCAATTTCAAAATTGTGATGAATTGATGAAACTATTGCTAGGATTGATTAGGGTTAGTTTGGGATTGCTATAATACGAATAGCTTGGGATTCATATCGATCGGGATTTGCAAGAGATTGGATCCCAATTCGATAGGAAGCCCTAGATATTCGAATTGGGTTGCAATTGAACTCCTCCGGAATCGGTTTGCAAGAGATTGGACCGAAACTAGGGTTTTCGATTGCAATTCTATACCAATACCCATTTGCAAGAGATTGGACAGGTAGGAACTATCCCAACCTAGGTCGTAGCTTGAGTTTGCACGAGAGTGGGCTCGAGATACGATTGAACGATGACGTTGTTCTTCACGCTAGCTTGCCTAGGTTTGGGTTTGTAAGAGATTGGACCCTACCCTAGGTTTGCTGTAACGGCCTGTTCCCGTAGGTATGTATTTGCACGTGTTAATACTGTGTGATGATTTATTTAACTATATGATTTAGAATTTTAGTCTATTATGTTATTCATAGATTGATCACGCAACTTAGCGATCGCGTCCTTACCTTCTTTAAATTTTGCTTGATGTGGAGTGCTGAGGCAAGATCGTGATAATCCAATTATTCTAATCAGACGATTCCTCGAAATCTTATCTTGAACCAATCCGACTCTGGTCTAAACATCTTAATTGATCATATTAACCAAATCGCATCTCAACCAAATCGATCCTTCGAATCAAATCTCAACCAAACTGGCCATTGATTCTCCCAATCTATATCCTAACTCGACTAAATCGTATCCGATATTTCCTAACTAAATTGATTTTATCAAATCGTATAATATCTTGGTTATCCTAATTGTCCAATTAATCTTATCATATCCTAAATGAACCCGTATCAGCCGCTAGCCTTGTACGTATTAGCTATTTTTATTATTAACCTTAATAATATTATTATTATTAACTTAAAAGCAAATTCTTTAAAATACTCTTTTCAAATTCTATTTTCGAATTCGAATTTCAAATTTTGAAAACTCCTTGAAAATCAAATGGTTTTGAGTTACTTCCCAATTTAAATCCTAATAAAGACCTAATAATTTCCCTTTCAAAAAGTTTCCTTATTAAGACCTATTCAAATCTATTAATTGGCTCTTATTTCCCTTGAATAAAACCTATTAATTAAACCTTTGATTTTTCAAAATCATTTCCCTAAAAACCCCACGAATCTCTCCCCCAATGATCCACGTTTGTGATCTCAACAACCCACGGTTATAACCACTTGCCTCTCCTCACGATTTCATGCGGGATATCCCCTCCCAAGATCTCTTCCGCCTACTGTCATCTCCCCTCAGCCATCGCACCACCGTGGAGGCCAGCGCCATACCCGACATGCTTACACCGCCATCTTCGCCCTGCAGCCCACACCTCCTCCACTCCGATCTCCCCTCGCCTCACCGTAGATCCGTCACCGGCCAACATCGTAGCAAGCCGTCGTCGACACCAACTCCGAGTACCCAGGCCCCTGCTTCCCTTCCGTCTGTTCTCCTCCTCAATACGACGCCTCCTCCCCTCCATTCACCATCCCCCCGATCCAGGCCGCCGGCCATTCCTCCGACAGACCGAACCGCCCCTATCTCCCCTGTCCTCCCTCGGCCCCACCGCCAAGCCACCGTCATCTCCCCCGCTGCCCGAGCCCGATTCTAACCCAGCCCCATCTATCCAAGCACCAAGTCGCCCCACCCATCGCGACCAATGCTCTTGCCCCCGTTTCCGACGGCATCTCCTTCACTCTCCCAAGTCATGCCTCAACCACCCAGCTCCTCCGCTGTTCGAAGTCCCAACGCCTCCCCCTTCTTCCCACAGTGACAGACTCGCCGGTGACTTCACCACACCCCCGATTAGCCACCCGCCTCTGGATCTCGCCACCGGCGACCGCCGGTAAACCCCACAAACACCGTCTCCGCCTACTTCCTCTTGCCCTCCGCCACCTCCGGCAACGACGCCTAGCTCCGACCCACCCCGTCGCCAGACCTCTCCCTCTCGCCGCAAACAACCCCGCCACCGTTTGCTTCCACTTCCTCCTCCCTCACCCTCCGGTTGCAAGCTCCGACCGCCACCAAGCCTTCCTCCGGACTTCGCTTCGACCCACCTCGCACCTTCGCCAACTCCGTCCGACAAACCCCGCCCCTCCTCCGGACCTCGCCACCAAGCCGTCGCCGACAGCCATCCCCTGTTTGCCTTCCTTCCTCTGTTCAGAACAGAGGATTCCAACCCCGCCGCCTCCGGGCATCAGCAACCCCCGTAACCCCTGCACGAGCCCAGTCGACAGCCAGATCTCGTCCCTCAACCCTCCTCGTCCACACCCTGTTGTCCCCTACCGATCTCCGCCCTTTGTTCCAACATCTCCGACGAATCACCGCGCCCTAGCCCTATCCGACCAAGCCCAGTCGCCATCCGCCCTTCCCCCCGAACCGTCGCGTGCTGCTCATCTCACCGCCACAGAGCCGCCGGACCTCCGTACAGCGACCCCGGTCTCATCTTCTCCCTCCGACCTCACCCCCGGCGGCTCAGCTCCGATCTCCCCCATCAGCTGCTGATCCCCTTCCTCAAACCCTCCGACATCGATGATCGATTCCTCCCCTCTTTCACCAGGCCATCGCCGCCCCTTTCTTCCTCTGTCATCACAGCGAGCGCTCCTCGTCACCGTCGCCCAGAGGGATCTGACCGCTGCCTTCCGGAGAGGTCTCCTACTTCGAATTTGGGCTGCGCCTCGTCTCCGTGTGGGTGAGTTCTTTTAGCAGGACGCTAAAATATTTTTTGTTTGAAATAAGATAATATAGATGTGGGGTTAATGCAGTTAGCTTACTGTATTAGGTTAGTAATATTAATTCGCAGTGTTGGTTGGTTAGAATCTGTCTGTTAGTTGATATATAACATTCAGTACCTTAACGGTTGATTAAATGATGTTGTTAGCCTATATAAATCCGTATCCCAGCTTTATTTATATATGTAAGTTAATATCTCACAATACTGTGCAATATATATAGATGGTACCTCATAGCTACATGTATAGTGTACTTAAAAGGTACTGTTACAACATTTGAATTATTAATTTAGCTCAATATATGACTTCTTATATTTGGATAATAATAATAGAAAACAATATTAACAAGTTAGACCTAATAATAATTCTAAGTGAATTAATAGCTTCTGACTTGATGTTATGAACCCAATTACGCAGATAATTCCACGCCTCTCTAAAGACCGCGTGTGCACCTAAATCGCGTTGCTACAGGCAAGTGTGCATTTTCTGTTTTAAATACCGTTACCTTTAAATGCAAGATCATGAAATGCTAGTTTTACCTTAAGTCATGTTGCACATCATGCTTGTACACTCCTAATTGAATGATTCGTGATTGAATGCGTATTGACGGAACCTATTGACGGAATGGAATACTTGAAATCGTGAAATTATGAATTCGTGCGCCCAAGAGGCGAAATAGTGAAATCGTGATGTCATGTGAGTTGACAAACTCGTGCTCGTAATGTGAATTAGGCTGGCTCGTGTTCCAACAGTACACTTGGGCGGGGTAGTTCAATGTAGTAGAGGCTGGAATGCTGGATTGCACTCTCGTGGTGAACTTGACCGACACCTGGCCGGGTCGGTGAGTAGAGAGCCACGGGTAGCTCCCGTTGGCTTGGGTGCGATGCTGGTCACTTTTCCCCCTCAGACATTGGGCTTTTTCACTAGGCACACTTGAATGATTGTCGCGTTCTTTTACTCTGTTGTTACTATTGAGGATTGCGTGCTCTGTTAGTTACTCCTGCCTTATTCGTGTACTAATATCATGCCTATTGCTGTGCACACTACACTTTTCATGTTTATTGCTGTACACACTACACTTGCCGTTCACACCACACTTGTCTCACTTATTGTTGTACACACACCCTTGCCATGTTTACTGATGTACACACCACACTTGCCATGTCATTTGCTGTACACACCACGCCTGCCATGCTATTGCTGTACGTACACACTTACCATGCTTATTGCTGTACGCACACACACTTGCCATGTTTATTGTTGTGCACACACTTGTCATGCTTTAAATATCGTAAATCCTAATGTTGTGACTCATATTGCCATGAAACCGTTTTCGAAAACCTTGTCGAGGGTCAATTATCTTAACCTTTTTAAATCTTGCCGAGCGACCCTCGCTGACGTATATTTCCTTGTCTTGTGAAATATACGTCAGGTATTAGACAGGTTTGCTGAGGAGTTGCTTAGAGACTGAGCAGGTTGACCAGGAGTACCTTGCTGTTATGTTCCGTCGCTGAGAAGCTTTGTGTCTTCGCATCATTACTTTTGTAATTGTTGTCTCTTCCAATACTTGTATGGGCTTTAGACCCTCCTTCCGCTTTTACTTCTTTCATTGTTGTAAATCTTTTGAGACATTAAGATTGTAATAAAATTTATCTGTGTTGTTGAGTAGCATGCAAGAACCTGCAGGATGTTATCACACAGACGCGTAATGTGCTTAAACCAAGGAGGAGAGAAAAGAAAAAGTATCTCCTTCTTGCTTTAAGCACATGCGGACCTTCGTCGCGTCCTCGCTCCTGAGTACAATGGGAAGCGGGGCGTGACAGGTTTTAGTGGTGGCCCATGCAGGTAGTGCATATGCAAAACACTCTGAACAACATAGATAAGATTACGATCTTAATCCTCAAGAGCACCCTTCTTTGAACTCTATCCCAGCCGTATTCCTTATAAAATTCTAGTGCGTCATAGGATTTCAATTTTTACTTGACCCGATAAGCTCATCTTGATTTTGTAACCGGTAGCAACATTATATTCTTTTGTCGACAACCATAGAAATACCTCGTAGTAGACACAATATCATTCCCTGGTCATCTTTACTTTTGTGATCATATCCTTTTCTTATTATTGATTCACTTGATTCCCATCGTGACATCATGTTATCCAATTGAATCGTCCACATCCTTGCCTATCTTGAAAATCATCTGATTCTGTCGGTCATTACATCCCCGTTAGCTGTATTAAATTCCGAGGACGGAATTTTTATAAGGTGGGTAGGATGTAACGGCCTGTTCCCGTAGGTATGTATTTGCACGTGTTAATACTTTGTGATGATTTATTTAACTATATGATTTAGAATTTTAGTCTATTATGTTATTCATAGATTGATCACGCAACTTAGCGATCGCGTCCTTACCTTCTTTAAATTTTGCTTGATGTGGAGTGCTGAGGCAAGATCGTGATAATCCAATTATTCTAATCAGACGATTCCTCGAAATCTTATCTTGAACCAATCCGACTCTGGTCTAAACATCTTAATTGATCATATTAACCAAATCGCATCTCAACCAAATCGATCCTTCGAATCAAATCTCAACCAAACTGGCCATTGATTCTCCCAATCTATATCCTAACTCGACTAAATCGTATCCGATATTTCCTAACTAAATTGATTTTATCAAATCGTATAATATCTTGATTATCCTAATTGTCCAATTAATCTTATCATATCCTAAATGTACCCGTATCAGCCGCTAGCCTTGTACGTATTAGCTATTTTTATTATTAACCTTAATAATATTATTATTATTAACTTAAAAGCAAATTCTTTAAAATACTCTTTTCAAATTCTATTTTCGAATTCGAATTTCAAATTTTGAAAACTCCTTGAAAATCAAATGGTTTTGAGTTACTTCCCAATTTAAATCCTAATAAAGACCTAATAATTTCCTTTGCAAAAAGTTTCCTTATTAAGACCTATTCAAACCTATTAATTGGCTCTTATTTCCCTTGAATAAAACCTATTAATTAAACCTTTGATTTTTCAAAATCATTTCCCTAAAAACCCCACGAATCTCTCCCCCAATGATCCACGTTTGTGATCTCAACAACCCACGGTTATAACCACTCGCCTCTCCTCACGATTTCATGCGGGATATCCCCTCCCAAGATCTCTTCCGCCTACTGTCATCTCCCCTCAGCCATCGCACCACCGTGGAGGCCAGCGCCATACCCGACATGCTTACACCGCCATCTTCGCCCTGCAGCCCACACCTCCTCCACTCCGATCTCCCCTCGCCTCACCGTAGATCCGTCACCGGCCAACATCGTAGCAAGCCGTCGTCGACACCAACTCCGAGTACCCAGGCCCCTGCTTCCCTTACGTCTGTTCTCCTCCTCAATACGACGCCTCCTCCCCTCCGTTCACCATCCCCCCGATCCAGGCCGCCGGCCATTCCTCCGACAGACCGAACCGCCCCTATCTCCCCTGTCCTCCCTCGGCCCCACCGCCAAGCCACCGTCATCTCCCCCGCTGCCCGAGCCCGATTCTAACCCAGCCCCATCTATCCAAGCACCAAGTCGCCCCGCCCATCGCGACCAACGCTCTTGCCCCCGTTTCCGACGGCATCTCCTTCACTCTCCCCAGTCATGCCTCAACCACCCAGCTCCTCCCCTGTTCGAAGTCCCAACGCCTCCCCCTTCTTCCCACGGCGACAGACTCGCTGGTGACTTCACCACACCCCCGATTAGCCACCCGCCTCTGGATCTCGCCACCGGCGACCACCGGTAAACCCCACAAACACCGTCTCCGCCTACTTCCTCGTGCCCTCCGCCACCTCCGGCAACGACGCCTAGCTCCGACCCGCCCCGTCGCCAGACCTCTCCCTCTCGCCGTAAAAAACCCCGCCACCGTTTGCTTCCACTTCCTCCTCCCTCACCCTCCGGTTGCAAGCTCCGACCGCCACCAAGCCTTCCTTCGGACTTTGCTTCGACCCACCTCGCACCTTCGCCAACTCCGTCCGACAAACCCCGCCCCTCCTCCGGACCTCGCCACCAAGCCGTCGCCGACAGCCCTCCCCTGTTTGCCTTCCTTCCTCTGTTCGGAACAGAGGATTCCAACCCCGCCGCCTCCGGGCATCAGCAACCCCCGTAACCCCTGCACGAGCCCAGTCGACAGCCAGATCTCGTCCCTCAACCCTCCTCGTCCACACCCTGTTATCCCCTACCGATCTCCGCCCTCCGTTCCAACATCTCCGACGAATCACCGCGCCCTAGCCCTATCCGACCAAGCCCAGTCGCCATCCGCCCTTCCCCCTGAACCGTCGCGTGCTGCTCATCTCACCGCCACGGAGCCGCCGGACCTCCGTACAGCGACCCCGGTCTCATCTTCTCCCTCCGACCTCACCCCCGGCGGCTCAGCTCCGATCTCCCCCATCAACTGCTGATCCCCTTCCTCAAACCCTCCGACATCGATGATCGATTCCTCCCCTCTTTCACCAGGCCATCGCCGCCCCTTTCTTCCTCTGTCATCACAGCGAGCGCTCCTCGTCGCCGTCGCCCAGAGGGATCTGACCGCTGCCTTCCGGAGAGGTCTCCTACTTCGAATTTGGGCTGCGCCTCGTCTCCGTGTGGGTGAGTTCTTTTAGCAGGACGCTAAAATATTTTTTGTTTGAAATAAGATAATATAGATGTGGGGTTAATGCAGTTAGCTTACTGTATTAGGTTAGTAATATTAATTCGCAGTGTTGGTTGGTTAGAATCTGTCTGTTAGTTGATATATAACATTCAGTACCTTAACGGTTGATTAAATGATGTTGTTAGCCTATATAAATCCGTATCCCAGCTTTATTTATATATGTAAGTTAATATCTCAAAATACTGTGCAATATATATAGATGGTACCTCATAGCTACATGTATAGTGTACTTAAAAGGTACTGTTACAACATTTGAATTATTAATTTAGCTCAATATATGACTTCTTATATTAGGATAATAATAATAGAAAACAGTATTAACAAGTTAGACCTAATAATAATTCTAAGTGAATTAATAGCTTCTGACTTGATGTTATGAACCCAATTACGCAGATAATTCCACGCCTCTCTAAATACCGTGTGTGCACCTAAATCGCGTTGCTACAGGCAAGTGTGCATTTTCTGTTTTAAATACCGTTACCTTTAAATGCAAGATCATGAAATGCTAGTTTTACCTTAAGTCATGTTGCACATCATGCTTGTACACTCCTAATTGAATGATTCGTGATTGAATGCGTATTAACGGAACCTATTGACGGAATGGAATACTTGAAATCGTGAAATTATGAATTCGTGCGCCCAAGAGGCGAAATAGTGAAATCGTGATGTCATGTGAGTTGACAAACTCGTGCTCGTAATGTGAATTAGGCTGGCTCGTGTTCCAACAGTACACTTGGGCGGGGTAGTTCAATGTAGTAGAGGCTGGAATGCTGGATTGCACTCTCGTGGTGAACTTGACCGACACCTGGCCGGGTCGGTGAGTAGAGAGCCACGGGTAGCTCCCGTTGGCTTGGGTGCGATGCTGGTCACTTTTCCCCCTCAGACATTGGGCTTTTTCACTAGGCACACTTGAATGATTGTCGCGTTCTTTTACTCAGTTGTTACTATTGAGGATTGTGTGCTCTGTTAGTTACTCCTGCCTTATTCGTGTACTAATATCATGCCTATTGCTGTGCACACTACACTTTTCATGTTTATTGCTGTACACACTACACTTGCCGTTCACACCACACTTGTCTCACTTATTGCTGTACACACACCCTTGCCATGTTTACTGATGTACACACCACACTTGCCATGTCATTTGTTGTACACACCACGCCTGCCATGCTATTGCTGTACGTACACACTTACCATGCTTATTGCTGTACGCATACACACTTGCCATGTTTATTGTTGTGCACACACTTGTCATGCTTTAAATATCGTAAATCCTAATGTTGTGACTCATATTGCCATGAAACCGTTTTCGAAAACCTTGCCGAGGGTCAATTATCTTAACCTTTTTAAATCTTGCCGAGCGACCCTCGCTGACGTATATTTCCTTGTCTTGTGAAATATACGTCAGGTATTAGACAGGTTTGTTGAGGAGTTGCTTAGAGACTGAGCAGGTTGACCAGGAGTACCTTGCTGTTATGTTCCGTCGCTGAGAAGCTTTGTGTCTTCGCATCATTACTTTTGTAATTGTTGTCTCTTCCAATACTTGTATGGGCTTTAGACCCTCCTTCCGCTTTTACTTCTTTCATTGTTGTAAATCTTTTGAGACATTAAGATTGTAATAAAATTTATCTGTGTTGTTGAGTAGCATGCAAGAACCTGCAGGATGTTATCACACAGACGCGTAATGTGCTTAAACCAAGGAGGAGAGAAAAGAAAAAGTACCTCCTTCTTACTTTAAGCACATGCGGACCTTCGTCGCGTCCTCGCTCCCGAGTACAATGGGAAGCGGGGCGTGACAGGTTTTAGTGGTGGCCCATGCAGGTAGTGCATATGCAAAACACTCTGAACAACATAGATAAGATTACGATCTTAATCCTCAAGAGCACCCTTCTTTGAACTCTATCCCAGCCGTATTCCTTATAAAATTCTAGTGCGTCATAGGATTTCAATTTTTACTTGACCCGATAAGCTCATCTTGATTTTGTAACCGGTAGCAACATTATATTCTTTTGTCGACAACCATAGAAATACCTCGTAGTAGACACAATATCATTCCCTGGTCATCTTTACTTTTGTGATCATATCCTTTTCTTATTATTGATTCACTTGATTCCCATCGTGACATCATGTTATCCAATTGAATCGCCCACATCCTTGCCTATCTTGAAAATCATCTGATTCTGTCGGTCATTACATCCCCGTTAGCTGTATTAAATTCCGAGGACGGAATTTTTATAAGGTGGGTAGGATGTAACGGCCTGTTCCCGTAGGTATGTATTTGCACGTGTTAATACTGTGTGATGATTTATTTAACTATATGATTTAGAATTTTAGTCTATTATGTTATTCATAGATTGATCACGCAACTTAGCGATCGCGTCCTTACCTTCTTTAAATTTTGCTTGATGTGGAGTGCTGAGGCAAGATCGTGATAATCCAATTATTCTAATCAGACGATTCCTCGAAATCTTATCTTGAACCAATCCGACTCTGGTCTAAACATCTTAATTGATCATATTAACCAAATCGCATCTCAACCAAATCGATCCTTCGAATCAAATCTCAACCAAACTGGCCATTGATTCTCCCAATCTATATCCTAACTCGACTAAATCGTATCCGATATTTCCTAACTAAATTGATTTTATCAAATCGTATAATATCTTGGTTATCCTAATTGTCCAATTAATCTTATCATATCCTAAATGTACCCGTATCAGCCGCTAGCCTTGTACGTATTAGCTATTTTTATTATTAACCTTAATAATATTATTATTATTAACTTAAAAGCAAATTCTTTAAAATACTCTTTTCAAATTCTATTTTCGAATTCGAATTTCAAATTTTGAAAACTCCTTGAAAATCAAATGGTTTTGAGTTACTTCCCAATTTAAATCCTAATAAAGACCTAATAATTTCCTTTGCAAAAAGTTTCCTTATTAAGACCTATTCAAACCTATTAATTGGCTCTTATTTCCCTTGAATAAAACCTATTAATTAAACCTTTGATTTTTCAAAATCATTTCCCTAAAAACCCCACGAATCTCTCCCCCAATGATCCACGTTTGTGATCTCAACAACCCACGGTTATAACCACTCGCCTCTCCTCACGATTTCATGCGGGATATCCCCTCCCAAGATCTCTTCCGCCTACTGTCATCTCCCCTCAGCCATCGCACCACCGTGGAGGCCAGCGCCATACCCGACATGCTTACACCGCCATCTTCGCCCTGCAGCCCACACCTCCTCCACTCCGATCTCCCCTCGCCTCACCGTAGATCCGTCACCGGCCAACATCGTAGCAAGCCGTCGTCGACACCAACTCCGAGTACCCAGGCCCCTGCTTTCCTTCCGTCTGTTCTCCTCCTCAATACGACGCCTCCTCCCCTCCGTTCACCATCCCCCCGATCCAGGCCGCCGGCCATTACTCCGACAGACCGAACCGCCCCTATCTCCCCTGTCCTCCCTCGGCCCCACCGCCAAGCCACCGTCATCTCCCCCGCTGCCCGAGCCCGATTCTAACCCAGCCCCATCTATCCAAGCACCAAGTCGCCCCGCCCATCGCGACCAACGCTCTTGCCCCCGTTTCCGACGGCATCTCCTTCACTCTCCCCAGTCATGCCTCAACCACCCAGCTCCTCCCCTGTTCGAAGTCCCAACGCCTCCCCCTTCTTCCCACGGCGACAGACTCGCCGGTGACTTCACCACACCCCCGATTAGCCACCCGCCTCTGGATCTCGCCACCGGCGACCGCCGGTAAACCCCACAAACACCGTCTCCGCCTACTTCCTCTTGCCCTCCGCCACCTCCGGCAACGACGCCTAGCTCCGACCCGCCCCGTCGCCAGACCTCTCCCTCTCGCCGTAAAAAACCCCGCCACCGTTTGCTTCCACTTCCTCCTCCCTCACCCTCCGGTTGCAAGCTCCGACCGCCACCAAGCCTTCCTTCGGACTTCGCTTCGACCCACCTCGCACCTTCGCCAACTCCGTCCGACAAACCCCGCCCCTCCTCCGGACCTCACCACCAAGCCGTCGCCGACAGCCCTCCCCTGTTTGCCTTCCTTCCTCTGTTCGGAACAGAGGATTCCAACCCCTCCGCCTCCGGGCATCAGCAACCCCCGTAACCCCTGCACGAGCCCAGTCGACAGCCAGATCTCGTCCCTCAACCCTCCTCGTCCACACCCTGTTATCCCCTACCGATCTCTGCCCTCCGTTCCAACATCTCCGACGAATCACCGCGCCCTAGCCCTATCCGACCAAGCCCAGTCGCCATCCGCCCTTCCCCCCGAACCGTCGCGTGCTGCTCATCTCACCGCCACGGAGCCGCCGGACCTCCGTACAGCGACCCCGGTCTCATCTTCTCCCTCCGACCTCACCCCCGGCGGCTCAGCTCCGATCTCCCCCATCAGCTGCTGATCCCCTTCCTCAAACCCTCCGACATCGATGATCGATTCCTCCCCTCTTTCACCAGGCCATCGCCGCCCCTTTCTTCCTTTGTCATCACAGCGAGCGCTCCTCGTCGCCGTCGCCCAGAGGGATCTGACCGCTGCCTTCCGGAGAGGTCTCCTACTTCGAATTTGGGCTGCGCCTCGTCTCCGTGTGGGTGAGTTCTTTTAGCAGGACGCTAAAATATTTTTTGTTTGAAATAAGATAATATAGATGTGGGGTTAATGCAGTTAGCTTACTGTATTAGGTTAGTAATATTAATTCGCAGTGTTGGTTGGTTAGAATCTGTCTGTTAGTTGATATATAACATTCAGTACCTTAACGGTTGATTAAATGATGTTGTTAGCCTATATAAATCCGTATCCCAGCTTTATTTATATATGTAAGTTAATATCTCAAAATACTGTGCAATATATATAGATGGTACCTCATAGCTACATGTATAGTGTACTTAAAAGGTACTGTTACAACATTTGAATTATTAATTTAGCTCAATATATGACTTCTTATATTAGGATAATAATAATAGAAAACAGTATTAACAAGTTAGACCTAATAATAATTCTAAGTGAATTAATAGCTTCTGACTTGATGTTATGAACCCAATTACGCAGATAATTCCACGCCTCTCTAAATACCGCGTGTGCACCTAAATCGCGTTGCTACAGGCAAGTGTGCATTTTCTGTTTTAAATACCGTTACCTTTAAATGCAAGATCATGAAATGCTAGTTTTACCTTAAGTCATGTTGCACATCATGCTTGTACACTCCTAATTGAATGATTCGTGATTGAATGCGTATTAACGGAACCTATTGACGGAATGGAATACTTGAAATCGTGAAATTATGAATTCGTGCGCCCAAGAGGCGAAATAGTGAAATCGTGATGTCATGTGAGTTGACAAACTCGTGCTCGTAATGTGAATTAGGCTGGCTCGTGTTCCAACAGTACACTTGGGCGGGGTAGTTCAATGTAGTAGAGGCTGGAATGCTGGATTGCACTCTCGTGGTGAACTTGACCGACACCTGGCCGGGTCGGTGAGTAGAGAGCCACGGGTAGCTCCCGTTGGCTTGGGTGCGATGCTGGTCACTTTTCCCCCTCAGACATTGGGCTTTTTCACTAGGCACACTTGAATGATTGTCGCGTTCTTTTACTCAGTTGTTACTATTGAGGATTGCGTGCTCTGTTAGTTACTCCTGCCTTATTCGTGTACTAATATCATGCCTATTGCTGTGCACACTACACTTTTCATGTTTATTGCTGTACACACTACACTTGCCGTTCACACCACACTTGTCTCACTTATTGCTGTACACACACCCTTGCCATGTTTACTGATGTACACACCACACTTGCCATGTCATTTGCTGTACACACCACGCCTGCCATGCTATTGCTGTACGTACACACTTACCATGCTTATTGCTGTACGCACACACACTTGCCATGTTTATTGTTGTGCACACACTTGTCATGCTTTAAATATCGTAAATCCTAATGTTGTGACTCATATTGCCATGAAACCGTTTTCGAAAACCTTGCCGAGGGTCAATTATCTTAACCTTTTTAAATCTTGCCGAGCGACCCTCGCTGACGTATATTTCCTTGTCTTGTGAAATATACGTCAGGTATTAGACAGGTTTGCTGAGGAGTTGCTTAGAGACTGAGCAGGTTGACCAGGAGTACCTTGCTGTTATGTTCCGTCGCTGAGAAGCTTTGTGTCTTCGCATCATTACTTTTGTAATTGTTGTCTCTTCCAATACTTGTATGGGCTTTAGACCCTCCTTCCGCTTTTACTTCTTTCATTGTTGTAAATCTTTTGAGACATTAAGATTGTAATAAAATTTATCTGTGTTGTTGAGTAGCATGCAAGAACCTGCAGGATGTTATCACACAGACGCGTAATGTGCTTAAACCAAGGAGGAGAGAAAAGAAAAAGTACCTCCTTCTTTCTTTAAGCACATGCGGACCTTCGTCGCGTCCTCGCTCCCGAGTACAATGGGAAGCGGGGCGTGACATTTGCTATAGACCGGCAATAGCGAGAGAGCGTGAGCTTGGTTCTATATTTAGTTGCAACTAGTCTACCCAAATTTCAAGTCTAGCAATTGTGAAACCTACTAGTCACAATGATGAGATGCGGCAAGTAGCGGGGATTCCCTACCCCTAGGCGTCTTTATTAATTTGTTATTCCTTTATTACATTTGAACGACTGTGACCGTATATTTGCGAATATTTCTCGACTTTTCCTATAGCCAGGTGATTGAAGAAGACACTGCTATTAAGCCTCCCTGTGTTTGATACCCGCTCGCCGCTACACCGTGCGCTTGCGGTAAGACAACAGTGTCACCGCTCAGGGACGTGTATCCGGGACCCGCTCGCCACCGCCGGTGTCATCGTCGATGTGCGGGAGGGGACCCTTACCTTGAACGTCGGCAACATCGAAGTGGAGCTCCATATACCGAAGGCAATGAAGCACATGCCATATCATGAGGAGCTAGATTACATGGACCTCCTTGATGAGGTCATCGAAGAGGCGATCCCCCACTCCATCGGAGCACCCCACAAAGATAGCTTCGAAGAAGGCCTAGATTTGGCCGAGGAAGAGAAGATGGATCACTCCCTCGAAATCTCCATGGTGATTGATGACAGTGACGCTGATGTCGCAAGAATACGGGAGCTCTGCAAGCTCTCGAAGTTGAGGACTCCGAAGAAAGCCCCATCGATACGACGATCGGTGTCACCGGCAAAGTCGAAGCCCAGAACAAGCTCTAGCTTGGGGGAGCCACCCCCCCACCATTGCCCATGACGAAGGGGCGCTGAGGAAGACCCCACACCACCCAAATCCAAATCCTAGTGGCCTTCCAAGCAAGTTCGACGGGTGCATCTCGTATGCACCCAACATCAAGCGTTAATTGAAAATCAAAAGGGGTTGAGCTCAAGACCTTAAACGAGCGCTTATCGGGAGGCAACCCGATGGTTATCGCATTTTTTCTATTTTAGTTTTTATTTTTGTTTTAGACTTTGTTAGTGTTTTGAGTCGTTCGCCCGAAAAATTGTAACAACGGGTCCTATTTTCTTTGACAGGAGAGGAGAACGGGATATCTTTCATATGGAGGATGATCAAGGCAAAGAAGAGCGCTCCAGGAACGCGCTCGAAGCTTAGGAGAAGGAAGAAACCACCTGAAAGAAGAAAAACAGAGATTAGAGCCAAAACGGAGCATCACAGCAGAAAACAGAGTCTCACTCGGCCGAGTACCATAGCCACTCAGCCGAGCAACCAACGACGTCCGCCCGAGTGGTGGACTGACGAGGGAAGTCTGCTGCACTCAACTCTCTGTTCCTTTTTGTGAATTCAGCATAAATTGACACTCGGCCGAGTATATATCTTCACTCGGCCGAGTGAAACTGATACACTACTAGGGCGAAAATTTTCGAGTAGCTTGTGCCACTCGGCCGAATGGAATTTTTCCACTCGGCCGAGGGTTGCAAAACCACTCGACCGAGTCGTAAGCGGAGAGAGAAAATTTAAAAACCTTTTTCGTTACAATCACTCGGCCGAGTGACTTAGTCACTCGGCTGAGTCGTAACTTCCATTATATATTTAGAACGGGCTCGATGCGATTTTCCAAGCGCCTTATTCCCAATTCTCGCCCGAGCCCGTGCGATCACTGCTCTCCCCACCCGCTACGACCCCCATTCGCTCGCCTGAACGCCGCCCTCGACCGCCCGACCGCCGGCGGCCGAGCGCCGACCACCCCCACCGCCGGCGACCCTCCTCGCCGCCGGCCGACCTCCGGTAACTCCATTTCACCCATTTTCTCCAATTTCTCCTATTTTTTGACGATCCATGCACCATTCGAGCCCTACCCCAATTAATTTCATTATCTATCTATTATACCCCTAATTCCCCATGTATTTTGAATTTTACATGTTGATATCATTGTTTGATGTGCAGGCTATCTTGGGGAGCTTAGAGGAGCTTAGGGGAGCTTCCGGGGCGTGCTTTTGGCTTTGTGGAGTCGGCGTCTTCGCACGCATCTACTGTTTTGCTCTCGCTGCGTGTTCAGGTACCTTCGTTCCATTTATTTTAGCATGCCACATTTTTTCCATTCGTTGGGTGATCACTCGGGGCACACATGCCGCCCCGAACACGGCCACGCACTAGGAGAGCTTCCACCAAGTGGAAGCGGCCGGATGATCCCGGCCCCTCCCACGAGATGGAGGACTCTCCTCCGCCTACACCACCTCACCCCACACAGCCACAGCCCGCCGATCCAGTCGACCCACAGCCACTCCCAGCCGAGCCCATCCACCCACAGCCACCACCGGCTCCTATCGTCAGGCCGCTGGGTATTACGTTCCGAGACGATGCACATCGCGTCATTTTTTGAGCGTATCGCCCAGCGCTCGATAGTGCCCTCCAGGTTCGCACACCTTGCAGACCTAGACCGCCTGGGGGTACTCGAGGGGATGCTCATGTTGTACGACAACGTGGGTTGGTGAGATTTTCTTTCCGTGTCGGCGGACACTTACGTCCGTCCGACACTCGAGGTACTCAGCTCGATCGCCCGGACCGCTGAGGGGTGCTCCTTTAGACTTATGGATCGAGAGTGGCAGATCACTCTCGATATGCTTCGAACATTCTTTCAGTGGCCCGCAGTCCCCACACCCGACCAAGCCTACGCCCCCACACACATCCCTCCCCCATCTTTCGATTCACACGCCTTTTGGGCCAGGATCACAGGTTTACCACAAACCTTTGACCCTAGTAGGGCCAAGGCCTCGGCCACAGTCCACCCCTGCCTCCGCATAGCACAGCGCCTTATGGAGACCACCTTTTTGGTGAGGTACGAGCCTGGGACGATGTCGATGCCTGAGCTCTATATGCTCTACGCGATGACTCGCCCCAGAGTTCTTGATAGGGATGGTTTCACGATGGTCCCCGCCGTTGAGATTGACGTCGCTAGCTGGTTTTTGGACCGCATCATCGTATCAGTAGGCGCTCGCTCCCCGATATGTTGCGACGGCCTGATCACCCTGCTCGCCCTGATGACCGGCGAGGACCTTCTGGCTGACCTTAGGCAAGCCCCGGGCCCCACTGCACTTTCGATAGACGTCATGGCCCGGATGAAGATGCTTCGTCTGCACGGCCAGCGGCACTGGGTTTGGTTGCATGGTCCTTTCGGTGCTGACTACATGATCCTCCCGAGCCCTGCTTGGACACACATAGGACCAGCACACGAGGACTGGCTTCCGGCGATGGATCTCCTGATCCCCGCCGCCTACGTGCTTGAGGCTGAGGAGGCTGAGCAGGCACACCCTGCACCTGTAGACCCTGTGTTCCCTCAGACTGAGCCTGCACTTTCTGCCGCTCCCGACACTTCTGTCCCCACTTCTGCTAGTGTCGGGAGTACACTTGCTGAGCCTACCACCACGCCTACCACCACCACCACAGCTGTGCCCTTGTCGGTTGAGCCACTCACCTCTCTGCTACCCGAGCGTCCACCCACCATACTTGAGAGCGGCGATCCTTCCTTCACTGCCGTCGTGAAGACCATGGCCAGTATGATCTCCGCTGGGTTGTCACCTTTTGGTCCATTCACTTCCTCCCCAGTGGTTGACCTTTCTGTCTCCACGGCAGCCGTCCTATCTGAGAGTGTCGTGACGTCTATTCTCACGTCTATGTCACTGACCTCTCTTGACACCTTGTCACCGATTCTGTCTTCCACTTCCACTGCTGCTACTTCCACCTCACACCAGCCTGCGTCCCAGCCTCGCACTAAGGCTGAGCATCCCCTAGTGAGCACAGCACCCTTTCGACCCATGCCTGCTGTCCCGATCACCTACACTGCCCGTATTAGACAGCCCCGACCTGCTCAGCCTAGACCTGTCCGTCCCTCCGCTCCACCACCCCCTGACGCCTTAGTTCAGAGCGTTCGCGCTCTTGAAGGGGCGATGAGTGGACTCCGTGGCGATTTTAGGGCTCTGTCTTGCACAGTCACCGCCATGCAGCACCGCCTCGAGCTACTTCCCGGCATTCACTTTTGCCTGACCCAGATCCTCGAGCGACTGCCACGACCACCACCCACCCAGCTGACTGTTCCACACCCACCACCCCCACCCCCACCCACCTAGCAGACTGTCACCCAGCCACCCCCACCTCCGCCTCAGGACGGAGATGGCGTAGCACCACCAGCTTAGGCACACCCTTGATGCCATCGATATTTTTTGTCGTTATGCTGCCCATTCTCTGCTTGGTCCTGATGATTATTTCCCACCCCCTCCTCCCATCACTATTTTTGTCCACATTTTGATCATATCATTCTATATCCTTCTTCGGGAGTGAGGGAGAGTATTTTTGGTGACACACACATATCTGCATCACTCTTATCCTTGCATGCATCACATCCGCATCATATTTTCATTTTGTTTTTTTATTTTATTTTATCTTTCTTTTTATCATGCATGCATCCCCCCCCATTACCCGTCTCTCGGTGTGTCACACTTCGTACATTGAGGACACTGTGCACTTTAGCTTGGGGGAGTGAGTTCTCACACTTTTTGCTTTTGTCACCTTTATTTTTAGTTTTTCTACTTTTTCACCCATTTTTCATCACAATTTCATTTTTTTACCATGCATCACGTTTTTCTTATTTTCCTTGTGTGCCGCATTGTAAATAGTTTTTATTTTTCTTTTGTCTTTATTTCTTTCATCTTTTGCTAGAGATGACTTTTCTGTGATGATGATGACGTGGTGTTAGCTTTTCTCTATATGCATGCTATATTTGTCATGTCATAGCTTTCTATTTCTGATATCATATGCTATGTTCTGCTTTGCATTTAGAAATAGTAACCCACTCTCTTTTGCTGTATGAAAATGGATGAAATTCTACTATTAGCTGATGTCTGATGATTCATATGTATGCTATCGTAGAAAACACACCAAGATTCACGCATTGATGCTTATATCTGGAGTACTGCTTTCCTTTCTCACATCACTTCTATTTGCATGATTTGTACGCTTCACTTCGGGTTGTTTGAATGTTTGCTAGCTTTGATAAATCTGGATTAGTTTACTTTTTGAGATTAAACTGAGTAGATTATATTACCCTGCTGAAGTTGTCATGCACGTCCTATAGAGTGAACTGAGAGATACATTTATTTCTTTCTCCACATATCTTGAACATTATTTCTCTATTTTAAATTCATTGGTGAATCTCCCCTTAGCAATTCTATCATTGGCATTCCCCCGTTATTAAAATCACATGCTCCAAATTCCCCAAAATCCAAAGAAAAAAAATACTTGTATATCCTTCTCTTTCATTTGGGATCATTGTGTATATATGCCATTCAAAAAAAGGAGAGAGAAAAAGAAAAAGAAAAAGATTTGAGAATAAGAAAAGAAAAGAGTAAAGTAGTTCGAAAACGATCCCATCTCATACACTTTCTCTCTTTCTTCACTCTTTAGCTTTTATTTTTGTTTTCTTTTACTTTTGGAGCTTCATAAAAAACGGGGATGTAAATATTGTTTTGTATATGCCACCACGCTTATAGATAAGCTTGGGGAGAGAATCCAATGATGTGTGAGAGAGTGACTACCTGACGGTGCATGACAACATAGGCTAAGTAATATTTTATACTCGGTGAGATTGCTAAAGTTTCACGAAATCCAGAAATCTACGCCTAGCATTCATTTCATGAAAACCACACTTTTTCTATTCTTACTACTCTATCGTGTGATATCTCTTATACTCCTTATAGAAAGCATTCAATTGAAAAGTGTGTGATCTACGATATTGTATACCGTTGTAGATGCTTCAGACGATGTTAATCTTAGAATTATTCCATTTTTCATGCTATATTGATATTCTTGGGTTTTCTATTTCAAGTGCACCATTATACTATGATATCAAAATAAAAGTCTTTGACATGTGTTTTATATTCGATGCATGCTATATGAGTAAACAAAACCCACGTCCTGAGAAAAATGATCTAGCAACTTCCCTCTTCGTTTTCTATTTTTGTTTTCCGTTTTCCGCCTTTCCGCCGTTTTTCTTTATCTTTATCCACCGGGTTCACTTTTTACTCATCTTCCTCGAGGACGAGTAAGAGGTAAGCTTGGGGGATTTTGATCACTCCGTATTTTACACCTTTTTTCTGCATGTTTGCATGCCATTTAGATCGCTCAAATCGCGTTTTTCACGTTTATTCGACAATATTGCGATGCTTTTCACGACTTGTTGTTTTTGTCGTATTTCAGGAGATTTGGAGCGATTTGGAGTGATTCTGATATGCACCCACTCCGGAGTGTCACCGACAACTCTCTTGAGGGGTATTTTGCTATTGGAGAGGAGTGGAAGAGGAAAGAACGTCGTAGGAGCGACGAGGAGGTAAAAACATGAAGAATGGGCATTTTCAGCATGCCACTCGGCCGAGTGAAGGAGTCACTCGGCCGACCTTCGGAAGCCCGCTCGGCCGGCCAGATCGGACACGCAACAGAGCTAATATCAGCGTGCACTCGGCCGAGCATCGCCAAGTAACTCGGCCGAACCACGGATACCCACTCGCCTGAGTGGAATCAAGACGACGGTAGCAAAAATCACAGACTTACTGTTTTTGTACAGACAATTTCCGAGTCGCCGTCCGCCCGAGTGACAAATGACGTCCGCCCGAGTAACAAATGACGTCCGCCCGAGTGACGAAAGACCGTCTGCCCGAGTGAAGCGACCCCCAAGACCCCCAACTCTCTGTTTCTGTACAGGGTTCGTCACTCGGCCGAGTGACATTTGTCACTCGGCCGAGTGAGCCGCGCTGCCTGTAGCGTAAACTGCGATTTTGAGGCTGTGCAGTGGCATTTTCGTCAGGGTTTTTTGGGCGATTTTGGGGGTATTTAACCCCAGTTTTTAACCTAGTTTAGAGAGCCTTTTTAGAACTTTTGCAGCCTTTTTTAGATTAACTTTTTAGGGATTAGATTGAGCTTTTAGAGAGGAGAGAAAAATGAGATTTTGTTGGATGCTATCTTGTTCTTCATTGGTTTGTCTCTCTTTCTCTCAAAAACTCCATTTTTATTGAATTATTGAATATTGCTATGAATTCCATTCATTTTAATTGTGAATTTCTATTGAATTTGATTATGAATTGTGAGTAGTTCATCGTCTTAGGGCGTAGGGATGAACCCTACGAACCCAATTTCAAAATTTTGATGAATTGATGAAACTATTGCTAGGATTGATTAGGGTTAGTTTGGGATTGCTATAATACGAATAGCTAGGGATTCATATCGATCGGGATTTGCAAGAGATTGGATCCCAATTCGATAGGAAGCCCTAGATATTCGAATTGGGTTGCAATTGAACTCCTCCGGAATCGGTTTGTAAGAGATTGGACCGAAACTAGGGTTTTCGATTGCAATTCTATACCAATACCCGTTTGCAAGAGATTGGACGGGTAGGAACTATCCCAACCTAGGTCGTAGCTCGAGTTTGCATGAGAGTGGGCTCGAGATACGATTGAACGATGACGTTGTTCTTCACGCTAGCTTGCCTAGGTTAGGGTTTGTAAGAGATTGGACCCTACCCTAGGTTTGCTATAGACCGGCAATAGCGCGAGAGCGTGAGCTTGGTTCTACATTTAGTTGCAACTAGTCCACCCAAATTTCAAGTCTAGCAATTGTGAAACCTACTAGTCACAATGATGAGATGCGGCAAGTAGCGGGGATTCCCTACCCCTAGGCGTCTTTATTAATTTGTTATTCCTTTATTACATTTGAACGACTGTGACCGCATATTTGCGAACATTTCTCGACTTTTCCTATAGCCAGGTGATTGAAGAAGACACTGTTATTAAGCCTCCCTGTGTTCGATACCCGCTCGCTGCTACACCGTGCACTTGCGGTAAGACTACAGTGTCGCCGCTCCGGGACGTGTATCCGGGGCGCGATCACATCGCTACGCCGGAGTTGGCAACGGATAAGAATTTTGAGCTCAAGACGGGATTAGTGGTCTTAATGCAACAAGACCCATTCCATGGGAACTCCCATGAGAATCCACATTATCACCTCCAGCTATTCTTGTCCAAGTGCGCCACCTTTCAAATGTCGGGTGTTTCTGTCGATGCTATCCGTTTGAGACTCTTTCCCTTCACCCTCAGAGACAAAGCTCTATATTGGTTGAGGACGCAGGCGGAAGGGATATTCACTACTTGGGATGAGTTGGCTAATGCTTTTGTTGATAAATTCTACCCGCCATTTAAGACAGTGAAGATTCGGAGCGCACTCATGTCCTTTAAGCAAGGACCGCAGGAGACCCTATACGAGGCATGGGAGCGCTTTAAGGATCTACAGCAGTAGTGCCCCCATCACAGCATAGAAGCATGGGAGCTAGTTCACAGTTTTTATAATGGACTCCAACCGGGCACTAAAAAATTCATAGATGCAACCGCCAACGGAGCCATTCTTTCCAAAACACCGGATGAAGCTACGGCCATATTAGAGGAGATGGCTTCTAATAATCAACAATGGGGCAACGAGCGAGGGCAAACTTCTTCCTCCTTGAAGCCAACGAGCATATATGAGGCCAAGGCCATAGCAGAGCTTTCCAATAAGTTCGTATCTCTCCACAAGGTAGTGGAGAGATTGGAGAAGTACATCACCGAGCCACATGGAGCTCCCTCAACATCTACGACGGGAGACAATATGAGTGATTGGCAAGACCAATCTCAAGCTATGTTCATAGGAGGAGAGCATGGAGAGGGAGCCTTGGAACAAGGGCAAAATGTTGCGGGAAACTCCGGTTATTGGGCCAACCCGGCCGCAAGGCATCATCTGGGATTTTCGTATGCGAATAATGAAGGGTCTTTAAACCTGCCACCACAACAACCTCAAGCTAGGCCTCCACCTCCACAACCTCAATACCAACCGAGGGGCCACCACAACAAAGTTACCCGCCTAGGCAACAAGCGGGACTGTATAGGCCGCCCGATTATAACCAAGGTTGGAGAGCTCCAAACCAACCACAAGCTCAACCACAATCGGATCATGAAGCTAGGGTGGAGGAATTCATGGTGGAGCAAAGAAAAATCAATGCTAGGTTGACGGTGCAACAAGATTTGCTAAATACCGTCGTTGTGCAACTTGGAGAGCAACTTGGAGAGCAACTTGCATTGCTAAACAAAAACACTCAACAATTGCCAGCTCAACCGGAGCCCAATCCATGGAGCAATACCAGCCACATAAATGCGGTAGTGGCGATCACAACTATGGGCGGGAAGGATACCACTCTTGCCATGGTCCAAACCAAGGAGCCCGTGGTAGAGATTTTGGATGACAAAGAGCCGGCTACTGAAGAGGAGAGCACGAAAGAGGCGCAAGAAGTTGGAAATTCTGAAATGAAGAAGCCTAATGAGGAGCACACCTACATGCCGCCGGTGCCCTTTCCACAACGGTTGGCAAGAGCCAAAATAGAGAAGAGGCTCGCGAAGTTCCTTGAATATTTGAGGGGAGTAAGCCTCAACATACCTTTCTTGGATGCTATAGTGGAGATCCCGTCGTATGCAAAGTTCTTTGAAGGACTTAATATCGGGAAAGAAAAGGAAGGAGAAAATAATGCTTGCCGAACAAGGAACTTGGTTCACCCGGAGGGAAAAGGAGCCCACGAAATTCAAGGATCCCGGAAGCTTTCGCATCCCATGCACACTTGGAGGAGTCCGATTGCAAAAGGCCTTAGTTGACTTGGGAGCAAGTGTGAGCCTAATGCCCCTTAGCATGTTCAGGAAATTGAATACGGGGACCGACTTGAAGCCAACCGACATGAGAATACAACTAGCGGATGGTCGGGTTACTAGGCCAGTAGGTATTGCAGAGGACATTCCTCTACAAGTTCCGGGAGGGATATGCTTGCCTTGCGACTTCGTCATTATGGACATTAAGGAGGAGGGTGACACTTCACTTATACTTGGATGCCCATTCCTAGCCACAGCCAGTGTTATAGTTGACGTGCGAGAATGCACTTTATCCTTGAATGTCGGGAACATCGAGGTTGAGCTCCACATACCCAAAGCCATGAAGCATATGCCCTACCAAGAAGAGTTGGATTATGTGGACCTCCTTGATGAGGTGATCGATGAAGCTATTCCACATTCCATTGGCGCTCTCCATGATGATGGCCTTGAGAAGGCCAAACTTCTAGCATTGAAGAAAAGTTGGAGGACCCTCCGGATAGATCAAAGGCCGATGACAAAGATGACGCTGATGTCGCGAGGATAAGGGAGCATTGTAAGCTCTTAACGGCCAACAAATCGAAGAAAGCTCCACCGAATAGAAGATCGGTGTCATCGGTGAAGAAGAAGATTGGTACTAGCTCAAGTTTGGAGGACTTACCCCCCAATGCTACCATGATGAGGGGACGCCGAGGAAAGCCCACGAGCATCAACAACCAAATCCAAGTGGCCTTCCCTGCAAATTTGACCGGCGTGTCTCGCATGCGCCCAACATCACGCGCTAAACGAAAATCATAAGGGGTCGAGCTCAAGACCTTAAACGAGCGCTTGTTGAGAGGCAACCCGATGGTTTTATATCATTCTTAGTTGATTTTCATTTTTATTTTTGATTTTTCCTAGTGTTTAGAGTCTAGTGTCTATAAAAATCGTGACAACGGGCTTTATTTTTAATGACAGGTGATGGAGAATGAGAGATCATTCATATGGAGGATGAAAAAGGCAAGGGAGAGCGCTCCAGGAATGCGCTCAAGCCCCAGGAGAAGGGAGAGACTGACTGGAGGAAGAAAAACAGAGAATGGCACGAAAACAGAGAGCCGATGCAGAAAACAGGAGGCCACTCGGCCAAGTAACATATGTCACTCGGTCGAGCAAAGACTCCACTCGGTCGAGAGGAGTACCAATCAGGGAAGACCCTACAGACCAACTCTCTGTTATTTTCTGTCAATTTACAGTATAATTTGCCACTCGAGCGAGTGACTTGTCACTCGGCCGAGTGAATCAGATACCCTCTAGGTTCAAAAATCGCTGAGTGGCCATGCCACTCGACCGAGTGGAACTTTTCCATTCGGCCGAGTGGGCAAGACCACTCGGTCGAGTCGTAAGTTGCGAAGATATTTTCAAAACCTCCTTCACTCGGCCGAGTCGCAACTTTCCTATATATATGCTATGCGGTCTGCGTGAATTTCAAAACGCGAAAAAATCCCCAAATCGCCCGAGCCCGCGCTGCCCCTTCGACTCCCATCGACCGAATCGAGCCATCCCACTGCCCGAGCCGTCGCCACCGCCGACCGACGCTCGCCATCGGTAGCCGCCACCGGCGCCGCCCTCCCAGCCACCGGCCACTCCCCATTTCGCCCCAATCCGATTTTCTCCTCCATTCTCACATTTCGTACGCCCATTGCACCCCAAACTCAGATTAATTCCTATATATATCTATTGTATCCCCATCTCCCCCCATATTTGTTGATGTACACCGCTGATTTTATTGTTTGCTTTTTAGTTTAGCTTGGGGGAGCTTTGGGAAGCTTTGGGGAGCTTTTGGACGCAGTCGGAGCTTCACGGAGGAGGCGTCTCTTCGCACACTTCAGATTTTTCTCTCGCGTCGTGCTCAGGTATACTCGTTCCATCATCTAGCACTTCGCATCTTTATTTTGGTAGTGGGCACGTCTCGCGACACACATGCCGCCACACCTTAGGCCACGCACTCGGAAGCCCACTTTCAAGCGGAAAAAGTCAGGTGATCCTAGCTCCTCTTCTGCTAGGGCGGACTCCCCGCCACCTAGTCCACCCCCACCTACACAGCTACCTCCTGCCGATCCCATTCCACCACCTGCACAGCCGGCCTCTGCTATCGATTTGATGGGGATCACGTTCAGAGATGACGCACACTGTGCCATATTTAAGCATATCTCCCATCGCTCAATTGTACCCTCTAGGTTTGCATGCCTTGCTGACTTAGATCGCCTAGGGGTACTTGAGGGGCTGCTCACGTTGTACGACAACGTGGGTTGGCGTGACTTTCTGTCTGTGTCGACGGACGCCTACATCCGCCCGACACTTGAGGTCCTGAGCTCTATTTCTCGGACCCCTAGAGGATGCTCATTTCGATTGATGGATCGAGAGTGCGAGGTCACTCTCGACATGCTTCGAGCTTTCTTCCAGTGGCCCTCTGTCCTGATCCCAGACCGCGCCAACGCTCCCACGGACATCCCACCCCGTCGTTCGACACACACGCCTTTTGGACACGGATCACAGGTTCACCACTCGCCTTTGACCCTAGTAGGGGCAAGGCATCTGTGATTCTCCACCCCTGCCTCCGCATTGCACAACGCCTTATGGCGACCACTTTTCTTGCGAGGTACGAGCCCGGGATGCTGTCTACGCCAGAGCTTTACATTCTCAATGCGATGACGCGGCCTAGGGTCTTCGATAGGGGTAGTGACGTCCTGGTCCCCGCCGTCAAGATTGATATTGCCAGTTGGTACATCGACCGCATAGTTATTTCTGTCGGCACTCGGACGCCTATTTGCTGCGGCGGTCTGATTACCCTCTTGGCCTTATGACCGGCGTCGACCTACCTGCTGACTTGCTTAGACCACCGGGCCCCACTTCACTTTCGATAGACGTTATGGCCCGGATGAGGATGCTGCATCCTCATGGTCGTCAGCACTGGGTGTGGCTCCACGGTCCTTTCGCTGTGGATTACATGATTCTCCTGAGCCCTACTCGGACACATATAGGACCCACAGGCAGAGATTGGATTCCAGTGATGGATCTCCTTATCCCTGCCGCATACGTGCTAGAACCTGAGGGTGCTCCGCAGGAGCCCCTCATTCCACCCCAGGACCACGTGATCCCTCAGCCTGCACCTGACCTGTCTGCACCTCCCGACACCTCTGTCCTCACTTCTGTTAGTGTCGAGAGCACTTTTGTTGAGTCCTCGTCCACCACTGCTACCACCACTGTGCCCATCTCGATAGATCCCATTTCTGCTACTAGCCCCGAGCGCCCCACCTCCATTTTAGAGAGCGACGAGACCTCCTTCACCGGCGCAGTAGAGACCATATCCTCACTTTTGTTCTCGGCTTCTGGGGAGTCATTTATGTACCCTTCACGTCCACCCCAGTCGTCGACCTCACTTTTCCACTGCCGCAGTCTTCTCAGAGAGTGTCGTGACATCTGTCCCCACGTCTGCGTCACTGACCTCTCTGCCCGCCTCGTCGTCTGTTTTCACTTCAGCTTCTGCTGCTGCTCCTTCATCGTCTACCTTGCATGCGTCTCAGCCTCACACAGAGGCTGAGCGACACCTAGCGAGCACAGTACCCGAGCACCACCCCATTGCTGCACCTATCCTTTACGGCGGCCGTGTGAGACAGCCCCGTTCTTCACCTGTTCGACCCTCTGCTCCACCTCCCCCCGACACCCTAGTTCAGAGCATTCGTGCTCTTGAGGGGGCAGTTAGTGCACTCAGAGGAGACTTTAGGGCTCTCTCCGCCAACTTCAGTGCAGTCCAGACACGCGTCCCCATACTTCCTAGTATTCAGGCTTGCCTGAATCAGATTCTTACACGTCTGCCTCTGCCACCTACACCCACCCAGCAGCCACCACGCCCGCCACCACCTCCGCCACAGGACGGTGCTGGTCCACCCCACCCCCTTAGGCACACACTGGATGCCTTCCAAATTTTTGATGTTGATACGCTGTATACTTTTTGTGAGTCGGCTGATTTTGCACCCCTCCTCCACACACTGTATTGTTCACATTATGGTCATATCTGTATATATCTGTTTGGGAGAGAGGGAGTTCTTTTTGGGGACACTCATATCTGCACTATTTTGATCTCTGCATGCATCACCCGCATTCTCATATCATTTTCTTTCATATTTTTTTCCATCATGCATGCATCCTCACCCACCCCGCCTACTTTTTGCCTCTCGGTGTGCCACACTTCGCACATTGAGGACACTATGCACTTTAGCTTGGGGGTGTGAGTTCTCACGCACTTTTTATTTTTTGACGCCTTTTATTTTCTTTCTTTTCATATTTCTTCGTTTTTACCCCTATTTTCACCCACTTTTTCGTCTTTATCATGCATCACGTTTTTTTTATTTTCTTGAGTGTGCCGCATTGTACAGTAGTTTTTTATTTCCTTTTTATCCTTATTTCTTTCATCTTTTTCCTAGAGTTGAATTTTATGTGATGATGATGACGTGGTGTTAGCTTATCTCTAGATGCGTATTACTTTGTCATGCCAGGTTTTTATTTCAGATATCATATGTTGTGTCTTGCTATGCATTTGAGATAGTAACTCGCACTTTCATGAATGAATATGGATGAAATTCTTTTATTAGCTGAGTCTGATAATTTATATGTATACTCTTCATAGAAAACACACCAAGCTTCACGCATTGATTGCTTATATCTGGAGTACTGCTTTCCTTTCTTATATCACTTCTTATTGCATTAATATTGTACGCTTCACTTTCAGGTTGAATGAATGTATGTTCGGTTGATATAATTGGATTAGTTTACTTTCTGTGAATTAACTGAGTAGATTACATTACTCTACTGAAAGTTGGCGTGCACGTCATATAGAGTGAACTGAGTGTTACATATATTTCTCTCTTCATATATCTAGAGCGTTATTTCTCTACTTATGATCATTGGAGAATCTCCCTTTAGCAGATCCTATTTTGGCAATTTTTTTCCCCCGCTATAAAAGTCCATGCTCCACTACCCCCAAAATCAAAAAGAAAAAAATGTATGAATATCTTTCTATCTTTTGATTTGGGATCTCAGATGTATATATGCTATTCAAAAAAAATATATGAGAAAAGGAAAAGAAAAGAGAAAAGAAGCTTGTACGTGATCCCATCTCATACTCTTTCTCTCTTTCTTCCCTCTTTTGTTTTTATTTTTATTGGAGCTAAAAAATGGGTAATGTACTTATTGATTTATCTTATGCCACCACGCTTAGAGATAAGCTTGGGGGAGAGGATCCAATGATGTGTGAGACAGTGGCCACTTGACTGTGCACGACGACCTAAGCTATGTAATTTTCTATACTCGATGAGATTACTAAAAGTTATACGAATCCAGGAATTGAAACCTATCATGCATTTCATGAAAACCATACCTTTCTATTCTTATTGGTCCATATTGTGTGATATCTCTTATACTCCAAATAGAAAGCATTCAATTGAAAAGTGTGTGATCTATGATTATGTATACCGCTTTAGATGCTTCAGACGATGTTAATTCTAGAATGATTCCATATTTCATATTGTTTTGATATTTTCGGGTTTTCTATTTGAATGCATCCATATGATTATGATATGGAGATAAAAATATTTGGCATGTGCTTATTATATTTACCGTATGCTATATGAGTAAGCGATACCCACGTCCTGAGAAAATGATTTAGCACCTCTCTCTTTGATTCCTTTCCTTACTTTCTATTTCTTCCTTTTTTTCATCTTTATTATTTTTTCCGTCGGGTTCGCCTTTTACTTATCTTCCTCGAGGACGAATAAGAGGTAAGCTTGGGGATTTTGATCGCTCCATATTATACACCTTTTTTCTGCATGTTTGCATGTCGTTTTGATCGCTCATATCGCGTTTTTCACGATTATTCGACAATATTGCGATGCTTTTCACTATTTCTTGTTTTTGTCGTATTTCAGGAAATATGGAGCGATTTGGAGCGAATTTGAGATCAAGGGATTTGCACGCGCCTAGTAGTGTCGCCCACGGCTCATTCGAAGAATTATCAATGATAGAGGATGAGCGGAAGAAGAAGGAAATCAATAGGAGCGACGAGGAGGAGAAAAGAAGAAGAATAAGCTCAGCAGCATCTCACTCGGCCGAGTGGACCACTCACTCGGCTGAGCAAGAAGCCCTACTCGACCGAACAGAACGGATACGCACACGATGATTTTCAGCGTATACTCGGCTGAACGAAGGAAGCCCACTCGGCCGAGTGAGAAAGTTCACTCGCCTGAGTGGTACAGGGAATTTCGTCCAGAAAAAGGCCAATTTACTGGAATTTTCAGATATCCTGAGGAGGCCTACTCGGCCGAGTATGAATGCTCACTCAGCCGAATGAAGAAAGCCACTCGGCCGAGCAACCCCCCGATGACAGACCCTGAAACCTCCGAAGTTACTGTTTTTATACAGGGTTTGTCACTCGGCCGAGTGACAAGGGTCACTCGGCCGAGCGACCCTCTCTGCTTGCTGTTAGGGTTGTGATTTCTAGGCTGCGCAGGGGCAGTTTGGTCACGATTTTTTGGACGATTTTAGAGGGTATTTAAGCCCAGTTTTGCCCTATTTTAGGGAGCTTTTTGAACATTAATTTTTAGACTTTCTTTCAGGAGTTTTGACGGCTACTCTTTGTGAAATCTCAGCTGGAGATCGTCGGCATCTACATTGGTTTGTCTATTTCTCTTAAAAACTCGATTTTTATGCATTATTTCTCTTTTGCAATGAATTTTTTCGTGGTTATTATTGATTTTTCTGAGATTTGCATGATGATTAGTGAGTAGTGCAGTCGTCTTATGGCATGGGGATGAACCCTATGGACCATATCTCTAAATTGTGATGAATTCGTAGATTTGTTGTTAGAATTGATTAAGGTTAGGTTTTGATCGATTGATTACGGGTAGCTAGGAATTCATATCGATTGGGATTTGTAAGAGATTGGATCCCAATTGATACGAAGGCCTACATATTCGATTTAGATTGACAATTGGATTTCTCTAGATTTGGTTTGCAAGAGATTGGACTAAAGCTAGGATTTTTAATTGTGATTCTATACTAATATCCGTTTGCAAGAGACTGGAAGGATAGGAACTATCATAACCTAGGTCGTAGCTCGAGTTTGCATGAGAGTGGGCTCGAGATACGATTGAACAATGACGTCGTTCTTCACGCTAGCCGCTTAGGCTAGGGTTTGCACGAGAGTGGACCCTATCCTAGGTTTGCTATAGACAAGCAATAGCACGAGAGCGTAAGCTTGGTTCTACATTAAGTTGCGACTAGTTCACCTATATTCAAGCTTAGCAACAATGAAACTTATGATTCAAAAGGATGAGAGAAGGTTCGTAGTGGGGATTTCCTATCCCTAGACGCTTTATTATATTGATACCTTCTAGATATTTGAACGCTTGTGACTACGATATCCAAACTATTCTCACTCTTTTGATAGCTAGGTGAATTGAATAAGGTACTGGCATTTGTTCCTCCCTGAGTTCGATACCCGCTCGCCGTTACACCGTGCGCTTGCGGTAAGACTACAAGTCGTTTTTCGGGTGTACACTCGGACCCGATCAGTGCTCCATCAAATATTACTTCTAAGCTACATACTAGAAGATAAAAAAAGAAGATTACATTGTAGAACTTTTTCTTCTTTCCAAAGTATGAGCTTGAAGTCTTCTAGGAGCTTCAATCACCATCTTTGATCTTCCAAACCACTTTTCTTGCTTTCATTGATCTTTGAGTGTCATCCAGTGCTAATTGATCTTCATGATATGCTTAGGCAATGGATTAACTGCAAATAGGGATTAGTAACAAGTATTTATGTTTGCTCATCATTAACACCAAGTAGGGAAAAGTCCAATACTCAACAATGATGAGAGTGAGATACATATATCGTCCAGTCCTTAAGCCTATATTTTACATGTGCTTTCCCCTAAACCCAATGTTTGGAATCTCACCTATCCCAAGATAGACCGAGAGTTCTAGGTTGTTGTTTACGCTTAATTCCTCACTCTCAGTTTATAAATCATTTCATCATTTCTTTCATTCCAGCTGTCTTATTTTTCGCATTCACATTTCTCATCATTTAGCCGATGTCATGTTTCGACAATGACCATCGCGTCACAATTTCCACAATTCTTAGCAAGAGCTTTCACAGGTCATAACTTTTTCTTATAAACAATATTCATAACTTTTTAAAGAAAAGTCTTAATACAATCTTAGTAAGGAGATAGCATAACTTAAAAAAGAGATTCTATCATTAATATGAAATTAATTTAAGCATGAAGAATACTTTAATTTAAGCATGAACAATAGGAAACAGTTTCTGAATCTGGAGTTTGAAAAGATCCATATTAGTCATTACAGCCATAATATGATTTAGGTCTCAACAAAATAGTGGTAGGTAATTTAGTGAGGGTTCCATATAATCCAAGAATACATTATTTGAACATCTGTAGAGAAAGTTATAAGCTATGTTGAGTATTGGACTTCTTCCTACTTGGTGTTAATGATGAGCAAACATAAATACTTGTGACTAATCCCCTATTTTGCAGTTAATCCATTGCCTAAACTATTTATGAAGATCTACTAGCAATAGATGACACTCAAAATTGATTGAAGGCAAATGAAAATGGATTAGGTGATTGTAGATGTTGATTGAAGCTCCATGAAGACTTCAAGCTCATACGATGGATAGAAGAGAGAATTCGTCAATGTAATTTTCTTTTATCTCTTCTAGTATGTAGCTTAGAAGTAGAACATTGATGGAGCACTCACACACATCTTCATTTCAGTCTTAGGACATCATTAGATCAATTGTCCTTTGACCCCAATTCATTTCTTTAGTGATTGTGCTTGGATTGTTTATAACAGTCGACTGCCAAACGTTTTACAGTCGTCTGTCTCAAAAACAGTCGATTGTGTTTTATTCTACAGTCATCTGTTATGCACAAACTTTTACAATCTAGTTTTGGGCCTTTCTGTTTATTTCGCACAGGCTATTGATGAACGATTCACAGACGCCTGTCCAAGTGACATTCGACTGTGTTTTGTAAATCAGTCTCATGTCTATCTTCTGCCCAAACTTTATTGATCTGACGTTTACGGCCAGTCGACTTATGTTGAATATACAGTCGACTGTCCCTTGGATCAGTCGATTGTGTATGCTGCAACAGTCGTCTGTCTATGAGCCAATTTATTGACTCAGCTCTCTGGAAATTCTCAGGTTATTTGACAGTCGTCTGTATAAGGATTTACAGTCGCATGTTCTGATTAACAGTCGACTGTATTATCTGCATCAGTCATTTGTCCTGTTATCTTACAGGATTTCCAGATTTCTTTAACTTACCCATTTCTCGGCCAGTCGCATGTTGAAGGATTTACAGTCGCATGTTGGTTCCACAGTCGACTGTCTTTGCTTCATCAGTCGACTGTCCACGTGGTAAGTTACCGTTATGAATTCTTATCTACCCATGCTGACTGTGCAACAGTCGACTGTGGTTTCTTCAACAGTCGACTGTCGCGAGTTCAGTTTCTATCCGTTGAGAATTTTCTCACGGATTCCAAAAGGATTTTTGCCTAAACTGTTTTGTGGATTTGAGAAACCTATAAATGAGGCTTCTACTATTCCATTGAGAGGTTACCAATTCTTCCTAGTTATCTCTAAAGCTTTCATTTCTAAAGTTTAAAGCTCTCAAATCCAAAGCCCTTAGAATAACAAATCTTTGATCTCTTGCTCTCCAACCTAGAACCAAAGAGTGATCCTCTAGGTATTTGGTGCAGTCAAGTGAAAGGGCTCTCTCCTATCTTCCAAGAGAGTCTTCAACACACATCACACTTCTCCTTCAAGTTCTATTTCAAGGCATAGGTGATTGTAAGTGTTGCTTTCATAATTTCATTACTTTTGTAATTTGAATTTGCTCTCGGGTTGTGAGAGCGATTTGCTTGATCCCAAGTTGTGGGAGTCAAGGACATCGATTGTATTCGATTTCACTTGTAGGGTTGCTACAAGTGGGTTTTAAGGAAACCTCAAGTTAGGGTTCTAACTTGAGTATCTGGAGGTTTCCGGGTGGAAGGGACGTAGGATTACCGGGAACAAGTCGGGAAGTGACTTGGGTAATCCGAACCCAAGAAACATAATTGTGTTTGCATTTGTTTCTTATCTGGGTTTAAATTCTAATTCCGCACTATATTGTTGGTTAGCATTTTAATTTGGTGTAACTATCGTTTTAAATTGCTTAAACACTATTCAACCCCCCTTCTAGTGTTTTCACCATAGATAGGATCCTTACAATTGGTATCAGAGTGCAAGGTTATAGCTATGGCATCCAATAACAATAACGTTCCTCTGCCGACTTCGTACAACAATCACGATCGTGATGGAGCGTCCACACTTTTTGAAGGTCAATCTACGGTATGTCCTCCACGTTTCAATGGTACTAATTTTGGATATTGGAAGTGTAGGATGGAGACGTTCCTTAGGAGTGCTTCACTTTGGAGAACCCTCCACAAGGAGTATGTCGAGTTCACCGAAGAGGATTTCGAGAAATGGACGACTTCCAAGAAGTCCGCCGAAGTCAACAACGCTAAAGCAATGAATTCTCTTCATTGTGCATTGGACCCGAATGAGTTCAACAAGATATGCACATGTAAGAGTGCATATCAAATTTGGAACCATCTCATCGTTACCCATGAGGGAACGAATAAGGTAAAACTTTCAAAGTTATATGTTGCCGTACAAAACTTCGATTTGTTTAATATGCAGGAGAATGAGAGCATTGCATCGATGTACGGACGTTTTACCGACATCACAAATGAATTGCAAGCCCTTGGCCAAACATACACCGAAGCTGAAAATGTAAGGAAGATCATCATGGGAATGACCTCCAAATGGGAAATGAGAGCGATCGCCATCGAGGAGGTCAATGATCTGAAGAATTACACAGTTGTGAATCTTATCAGGACTCTCATGTCTTATGAGGTAAGACGAGAGAACCGATTAAAGATTCGAGCTATGATAAATCCTTCGGAGGCCAAGAAGAAGGCTTTGGCATTTAATGCCAATTCATCATCCTCCAATAGCGAAGATTCGAAAGATGAGATGGATTTGGGTGAAATGGCCCAAATGGCGAAGAAGTTACAACGCTTCTTTCGTAAAGGTAAGTTTCCCTCCAACAAACGTTTTGAGTCTACTAATGCTAGTTCCTCTCTTTTTTTTAAGTATAATAAGCCAGGGCACATCAAGAGGGATTGCCCAATGCTAGAGAACAAAGAGAAGTGGAAGGCACCTAAGTACCACAAGTCCGACAAGAACAAGAGAGACAAGAAGAAAGGACTCGTAGGTACATTCAATGAATCAAGTGAAGAATCATCGAGTGATTCCGATGAAGAGAAGGGTGAGAGCGCCCACATGTGCTTCATGGCCTGAGAGGATCCACTCTCCGATAAGAGTGATTCCGAAACGGATGAAACCGAGATAACAATGGATGAACTTCGTATTGCTAATGAAGAATTATTTGCTAAATATCAATCTTTAATTCTTAGATATACTAACTTAAAGAAATCAAATGTTAGCAAGTCATCCATTCCATGCATTATCAACAATGACACCATTGTTGATACTTTAACTCTTGAGAAAGCAAACTTAGCTTCTCAAAATGTCACCTTGGGAGATGAGTTGAATAACCTCAAATCTCAACTAGATCAAGCACATCCAATGGATAATAGTGATCTAGTCACACGTCACACACAATTGGGTTTAGAGAATGATTCTCTTAAAACCCAAGTGCACGAGCTCAAAGCACGGGTGTCCACCTTGGATACCAACATTTCTTCTCTAAAGAAGAAATATGAGCTCATGTCCTCCCGTATTGTGAGATTCAATAAGGGAAAAGGACAATTGGATGATTTTCTAGCAAACCAATTTTCGGCCACACATCGTGTTGGTCTTTGGGTTTGTGAATGCGAATGCATCCAATGCTCGCACCTCCTATAGTGGGGTCACTATAGACTTTGTGATGCCTTCCTCCGGTGCATCCACAAGTGGTTTCAAAGACACTATAGGTAGCATACTTACCAAGAAAGTCACCACTTCACCTTCTCTTCCTTTTGGCAAGAAATCCACTAAGGGTGGAAACCAAAAGCAAGGTCATGCTTTCATGTACATTAACACTAATCCACGTAGGAAACCTCCTACTTCACAAGTGGATAATCATGACACTTTTTATGCTCCACACCCACGGACACGTATGCATGCATATCCATCACCTCATGTTTATGCTAGAAACCATGTTCCTAAGAAGCATGCACCACATAGAAATTCAACAAGTATGCATGCAACTAGGAAAAGGACTCCCAAAACATACACCATTTGGGGTCCTAAGAACACTAGCCTAAATGATAGGAATGCTTATGTTGATTCCTATTTTCATGATGTGATTAATAATGGTAATTATGTTGAGAAGCAGAAGTCCACTTGGACTTGGCTTCCAGAGGGCTAATCCCCTTGGACCCAACAAACATTGGGTACCATAAGCTTATGGTAAATTATATAGGTACCCAAGAGAAAGAAGAAGAGCAATAAAGGTCAAACTAGCTCTAAAGGGAAATGATGGATTCTCGATAATGGTTGCTCCAAACATATGACGGGAGATCCCTCATTGCTCTCCGAAGTGATTAGCATCAAGGATGGTGCAACGGTCACTTTTGGAGGTAATCAAAAGGGAACCATCATTGGAGTAGGTATCCTTGGTAATGCTTCCAAACCCTTAATTACTAATGTTTATCTTGTTAGTGGTTTGTGTCACAATCTCATTTCCATTAGTCAACTTTGTGACAAGGTTACAAGGTTAACTTTGGAGAAGGATTGTGTACTATTGTTGATTATGATTCAAATATTTTATCTTCCGGTATTAGGCGTAAAAATATTTATTATTTGAGCTTGCCTAAAACCATAGAACATTGTTTACTTGCTAACACAAGTGAACAACTATTATGGCATCGCCGTTTTGGTCATGTTCACTTCAAGCAGTTATATAAGTTAGCTAAGCATGATCTAGTCAAAGGTTTTCCTAAAATTGCTTTTAATAAGAAAAACTTTTGCGATTCATGTCAAAGAGGTAAACTTAGTAAATCATCTTTTAAGCTTAAAGAAGGGTTTACTTCTAAGAGGCCCTTAGAACTTCTTCATTTAGATTTGTTTGGGCCAACTAGAACCGCTTCTTTAGGCAATGCTCATTATGTATTAGTTGTCGTAGACGACTTCTCTAGATTTACTTGGGTTTCATTCCTAATAAGAATGAAGCTTATGAAGAGTTTACCAAATTTGCAAAGAAGATTCAGAATCTCTTAGGATCCACCATTATCACTATCCGTAGTTGTTTCAGAGTGTTTTCTCACTACAGAGCGTTGACCGTGGACAACCCGGTCAACGTGGTCAAGGGGCCCGCTTGGGTCCCTCGGGGGCTTCGAATCGGTGCGGATGGGGCGAGGGGAAGCCTCGACCCAGGTTGAGACGCTCGGCCTCGGTCGGACGAGCACGGCCTCGGAGGAAGGAAGACGAGGGGCAGCCTCGGTCGTCCTGCTGGATGCACGGTCGGCGAAGAGCGAGGGGAAGCCTCGGACCTAGTTGAGACGCTCGGCCTCGGTAGGATGTGCTCGGCCTCGGCGGGCGGACGGTGAGGGGAAGCCTCACTCGTCCAGCTGATTGTGAGGTTGGAGAGGGGCGAGGGGAAGCCTCGGCCCGTTGATCCGCTGTCCACCTGCGTAGACGAGAACGCTCGTCAGGGGGCCGGACCTAGGTTCCGGCCAAATCCCCTCCGATGCCTAAGTCAGATAGAGATCTGAAAGAGGAGGCCCGGCGGAGACGGTTCGACTCGTGAGGAGATCGGAACGGCGTCTCAAGGCGCGAGCGGGGGAGGAAGGAGATAGGATGGGGGAACTAGGTCGTTGATGGAGTACCTTAGGTTTTAGATACCTGAGATGCGGTCCCCTTCTTCGTCGTCTTCTTAGCCCTTTTGTAGAGCTCCCCGCGTGATTGCCTCTGGCCCACGTCCCACGCCCGCCCTCGATCATGCCCCATCAATCCGCCCCCTCGCCGCCGCTCTCTTCGCCATGCCAGCACCTCCCCATTACCGCCATTTAGTGGTCGCGCGTCCGGGGGAGCGGTTTTCGCAAGAGTGGGCGAGTGACCAGCGGGTTATCGGGGCCGGGTCGGATCGACATTCGAGAAGATCCCTTATAGGGCCTTTGTAGAATGGGCTTGAGGATGCAAATGGGCTCTCGACCAGTAGTCAGGCTCCTGGGCTCATGTCTTTTGGGTCTCGGTCAAATAGGCGTAACAATTGCCCCCATCGGTCGGGTTGATCGGCCTCGGCCGATTCGGCTCGGCCGATGTGACTTCTGCCGATTTCGACAAGCTCGCCAGTCGATGCCGACTCATTTATTAGCCGTCATCATGAGTTGGCCCGCTCGATATTTTTAAAGCGCAGGTTCCGAAGCGCCGTCGTTCTTCTGATGCTGCCACGTGTGGCTGCAAGCCTATCCCCACCATTCGTGGGGTTGTCTTCAGTTGAGAAGCTGAGGGGTTCGTGAGCCGCCCTTGGTGGGGTCGATCAGCCTTGGCTTGCTCGGATCGACCGCTGTGCCTCCTGGGATTCCGAGTGGCGCTTCAATCGAGGCGTGGTCATAAAAGTAGGTCATGATGAGGCGGATCGATTGGACTTCCCCTGACGCCGATTTCGAAACGCCGCCGGTTCTTCGAGTCCTGCCACGTGTTATTGTCAGGCGCTTCGAATTCGTCCCTGCGTCCGATATATAAGATCCCCAGCTGCGTTGATCTCCTCTCCTTTCTTGCTCTTCCCATTGCTCTAGGCTTTCTATAACTCGGAGTCTCCCGTCGACCTCGCTTCTTCGCCTCCTTCAAACTAGTTAGAAGGTAATTTCCTTTCTCGCTCTCGTATTATGGCTGCTCTTAGGATAGGCGGTTCTGGCCGAGGGGCGAGGGATTCTCCAGAGTCCAGGCGGGGCAGGCCCCGGCTAGTGGGATCAGGTTCCTCTTCCGGGAGTCGTCCCCTCCAGGATAAGGGGAAGGGGAAGCTATTCCCAGACTTCGCCTGTGATGACGTGGCGTCGACTGCAGTGCGTCTTAACGTGCCCCCGGCCATCCTCCGTACGCCGTCGAGGACCGTTCCTTCGGCGGTCACGGAGATCCGGGAAAGGTATCTCTGCTTCACGTACGATGTCCGAGTTCCATTCATCGACGAGCGGATTTGCCTTCCGAGGAGCAATGAAGTCGGCGTCTACGTCGAAATGTTTCGCCTGGGTCTTCGTTTCCCGCTCAATCCCTTCCTTGTCCAGGTCATGGAGTATCTCATGGTGCCCCTTTGCCAGTTCACCCCTTGCTCGATCGCGGTACTGACAGGCTTCGTAACACTTTGCTGCACCTGCAGTCTGGAGCCGTCTCTCCCCCTTCTCTTCCACTTTTACCAGGCCCAGACGGTCGGGCCGGGGTCATGGTTGCACCTCCGAGCCCGTTTGAGGAGGGAATGTCTGATCGGGCTACCCCGCTGGTCGGGGGATTGGAGCTCGGATTATGCCTTTGTGGTCTTTTTGGGTGATGCCCAGATTCTGACAAGCTGGGGCGCGTCCGTCCAGCCTCGCCTGTCGTTAGTCCTTTCTGACGCTGATCAGGCATCCGCCGCGCTGCTGTCGGCTCTTCCTTTGGAATCGAAGTCCATCTGGCCTTTGTTGGACGACCTACTCCTGAAGGCCGTCTTGTGGTCTCTGGGTAGGTCGCTGTTTCATCTTCGAATCACCCTGTGACTCATCCTGATTTCGGTTTCCTTTGCAGGGATGGCAGGCCGCGAGTTCGTCCGTGATGTTGATGAGCTGATCCGTCGTGGAGCCGCTCGGAGCCGAGGCAGTACCTCCGGAAAGGCGCCTCGACGGACTGTTGAGGAGGAGGTGCGTCGAGCCGAGCCCTCCGTGGGCCAGGTAGTGGCCGCGCCTCCCGCCTCTTCTTCTGGCGATCTCCTCCCCGGGGACGTCGTAAGGGCCGGACCCGCCCCCTCAGCCCGAGAGGAGGGGGGTAATGACAGGTCCGGTGCAGTCCCTCCTGCCCCTGGGGCGTCCCCTTCTGTCCTCGAGAGTGGAGACGGGGCAAGGCGGAAGCGCTCCCCTTCGTCGCCCGTGGAGCCTCATGGGGGGAAGAAGAGGAAGGAGGACGTGGAGCCCTCCAGCCCGGCCTATTCCGTGCCCCCTGCAGCCATCACCGGGGACCTTCAGGTAGCCCTGACAACCACCCCCGTCGCCGCATCCCCGCTTCCGTCTCCAGGAATCGGAGCTCTTTTGGCGGGCCATATGGCTTCCCTCGATGTCGCTCCCGGGAGTTCGGTGTTCATCGACCGGGCCCTGTCCCAGCAGGTGGCTGAGAGCTCCGTCTTTCCCCGGGACCGCAGCACCCTCGAAAAGATTCCCGCCGACAAGGTGTCGGATTCTTTGGTTTGGGCCCTTCAACAGGTTCGGCTATCTTGCAGTCCTTTCTTTTCCTTCACTCTCCTCTTAGCTCATGTCCCGTCTTCCAGGGTTCCACGCTCGCCGTGGAGTTGCAGCGGCGAGTCGTCCACTTGAGGAAGCTGGAGGAGTCCTCCATGAGGGCCCAAAAGCGAGCCGGGGCGGCGGAGGTAGCGATTGTGAAGGCCCAGATGGAGTCCCGGCATCTCCAGCTTCGCGTGACCGAGCTGGAGGGACGAGTGGGTGATCTCCGGGGAAAGTTGGAGGACGCCCTGCAGTCGGCTGAGGAAGCGGCGGAGTCGTTCCGCCTGGAGAGGGAGGAGCTTCAGAGGGAACTGTCGGATCGGCGCCAAGTGATGCGGCTTGCCGAGGAGGTGGAGAAGGGCGTCGTCGAGACCCTGGGGAAGAGGATCTTCGAGGTTCTCAGGGAGGCCTTCGGTAAGTATGAAGACCTCATCGCCCCTCGGATCGTCGAAGTCGTCCAGTCTTCCTTTCGGGAGTGTGCGGAGCGTGTTCGGCAAGCCCCTCCGCCGGTCGATCCCCCTCGCTCCGAGCAGGGCGAAGTGCCCGAGGATGTGTCCTCCCGAGCTCGGGCTCCCTAAGCCGTCCCTCCCGGCCTTATCCTCAAATTTTTAAGCATCCGCTTCGCTTTGGGCCAGTCTACTTGAAATGGATCCCTGGCCCCCACTATCTCCTTCGGCTTCGTTATCGGCTCCGTGGCCAATAATTGCTGGTTGCATGGCCGCTAGCTTGGGCTAACTACTTTGGGTCTTTTGTCAACCAATTTTGCTCTGTCGGTGTCGGTCTAGCTTCTGTAGGTGAAGAACTCTGTCATTCGTCGTGAGTGGATTATTTGTAGAGTGTTTCCTTCGCCTTGATTCCCTGTAAATATGACACGTTTTTGTACCCTGGTTAACTATTATAAACGAAATTGACTTACTCGGACTTCTCGTGTATTTTGCGTTACTGCCTCGTTCTTGGCCTAGGATTGGATGACGTTCGCCTCTGCTGGGGGAACTGCCCCAGACTTATGAGCGCAGGAGTCGGTTTGCGAGGGCAAGGTCCCTCGACTTAGAACCGGTCGTCGTTCGCGCTGGCAGGGGGGATTGCCCCCAGACTTATGAGCGCAGGAGTTGGTCGGCGAGGGTAAAGCTCCTCGGCTTAGGACCGGTCGGCGTCCGTGCCTGCTGGGGGGATTGCCCCCAGACTTACGAGCGCAGGAGTCGGTTGGCGAGGGCAAAGCTCCTCGGCTTAGGACCGGTCGGCGTTCGCGCTGGCTGGGGGATTGCCCCAGACTTATGAGCGCAGGAGTCAGTCGGCGAGGGCAAAGCTCCTCGGCTTAGGACCGGTCGGCGTCCGTGCCTGCTTGGGGAACTGCCCCAGGCTTATGAGCGCAGGAGTCGGTCGGCGAGGGCAAAGCTCCTCGGCTTAGGACCGGTCGGCATCCGTGCCTGCTGGGGGAACTGCCCCAGGCTTATGAGCGCGGGGGTCAGTCGGTGAGGGCAAAGCTCCTCGGCTTAGGACCGGTCGGCGTCGGTCTCCATCCTTTTGCGCTATTGGTGACATGTCAACTCCGTCGGGGATTTAAGAAAAGACAAAAAGGGAATGCATTTGTACTCTCAAGAGTCCTGTCGGACCGGTACATTTGGAGGAAAAGGAAAAAGGAAATGAAGCTAGACAGAGGGATGTAAACCTAGATAACTCCCTCTTACTAGGCTGCATCCGGGGGGAGAGACATCGTCCGCTCACTCTATGATGCGGAGGGGACCTTGGACGGTGTTGATCTTCTTCCCCTTGTCTGGCTGCGTGGATGTCCCTTCTCCGTGGGCCGGCTCGTCGGCCTGGTTCCTGGCGTGCCCCCGGCTCATCAGCTTCTCAATGTCCTTCTTCAAATGCCAGCAGTCTTCGGTGTCATGGCCATCATCCTTATGGTACTTGCAGTACTTCTCCCTGTTCTTCCCACCTCTTTTAGCCTTCGGTGGGGGGCGATCAGCTCGCTCTTCCTTCTGTACTTGGGCGAGGACGGCGTCTGGGGTGGTGTCCCTCGCGCTTTCTCCCCGCTGTCGGTTCCTCGGCCTCTTCTCGGTCCGGTACCCTTCGGGGCTGCCTCGTCCGCCGTCGCCGCGCTTGGTCCCTCGAGTGGCTTTTCCTGCATCCTCGGCCAAGGCCTCCTCGGTCAGCATGAAGCGTTCGGCCCTCGCCATGATCCCGGGGAGGTCCTTCGGGGGATCGTTGTGCAGGGACTTCTTGAGGCCTCTGTGGCGAAGCCCTTTCTTAAGGGCCGTCTGGACCACCAGGTCAGGAGGGCTGTTCACGTTCAGCCTTTCCGCATTGAAGCGGCGCATGAACTGTCGGAGCGGCTTGGCCGGGCCTTGCACTATGTTGAACAGGTGTTCAGCACCAGGCTTGATCTGCCTCCCCGCCATGAACTATTTGCAGAATAACTGGGTGAGCTCCTCGAAGCTGTCGATGGAGCGGCCAGGCAGGCTGTGGTACCAGGTCCTCGCCGCTCCCCTGAGAGTAGAATAGAAGCCCCGGTAAAGTAAGTCATCGTCAGCTCCCTGGAAGGACATGTCCCCCTCGTAGTCCATCACGTGGTGTCCCGGGTCCCCTATCCCGTCGTACTTTCCCAGCACCGGGATCCTGAATCGAGAGGGGACCCGTGCGTCGGTTATTCTCCGTGATAAGGGGCACTGGTCTCCGTGGATGCCCCCGGGGATGCGGTAGTCGCCTGCCTCTGGCTCGTTCGGGGGTGGAGGAAGCACAGGCGCCAACGAGGCTGGCTCCACGGCCCTCGCCACGCTGGGGGTCGGGCTGACCCTGCGCCCCCGACTCCTCCTGCGGGAGCTCCTGCTCCGCCGTGATCGGTCTCTTGAGTGGTGTCGTTTGCTTCTCCTGCGGCGGGATGACCGTGACCGACGAGATGATGCCGTCCTCGATTCGCCCTCCGTCCCTTCGGTTTCTCCTCGGCCCCTTTCACGATAAGGGGAGGAGGCGCGCGACCTCGCCTGACGGGGGCCGGACAGCGTGAACCGACGCTCTGTGTTCGGTTTCTGGGTCCCGTGGTCGTCGACCACGGTGGACCGCAAGTGCGGGGGACCCCCGCCCATCGATGGCTGTCGTCCAACGTGCCTCCGTTGGACGGCGCAGGGCCGACGAGCTGCTGTACCGTCGCGACCAATGTCTGGAGGCTCGCGTTGGTCTCCTGAGCCAGGGCGCGGAGCTGTCCCTGCGTGGCCAGTTCTGAGCCGCCGGTCTCTTCGGTTGAGAGGTCGGGGTGGCCACTGACGGGCGTGTCCTCGGGGTTGCCGTTTGATGTGCCATTCCCCTCCTCCGGGATGGGGGGCATGCGCTTCCTTCCATTGCTGGCTCGTGCCATTGTTGGTGTGGTTTGCTTCTTCGTGGGACGTTTTTCGTTTCCCACAGACGGCGCCAGATGTTTCAGAGTGTTTTCTCACTACAGAGCGTTGACCGTGGACAACCCGATCAACGTCGTCAAGGGGTCTGCTTGGGTCCCTCGGGGGCTTCGAATCGGTGCGGATGGGGCGAGGGGAAGCCTCGGCCCAGGTTGAGACGCTCGACCTCGGTCGGACGAGCACGGCCTCGGAGGAAGGAAGACGAGGGGCAGCCTCGGTCGTCCTGCTGGATGCACGGTCGGTGAAGGGCGAGGGGAAGCCTCGGACCTAGTTGAGACGCTCGGCCTCGGTAGGATGTGCTCGGCCTCGGCGGGCGGACGGTGAGGGGAAGCCTCACTCATCCAGCTGATTGTGAGGTTGGAGAGGGGCGAGGGGAAGCCTCGGCCCGTTGATCCGCTGTCCACCTGCGTAGACGAGAACGCTCGTCAGGGGGCCGGACCTAGGTTCCGGCCAAATCCCCTCCGATGCCTAAGTCAGATAGAGATCTGAAAGAGGAGGCCCGGCGGAGACGGTTCGACTCGTGAGGAGATCGGAATGGCGTCTCACGGTGCGAGCGGGGGAGGAAGGAGATAGGATGGGGGAGCTAGGTCGTTGATGGAGTACCTTAGGTTTTAGATACCTGAGATGCGGTCCCCTTCTTCGTCGTCTTCTTATCCCTTTTGTAGAGCTCCCCGCGTGATTGCCTCTGGCCCACGTCCCACGCCCGCCCTCGATCGTGCCCCATCAATCCGCCCCCTCGCCGCCGCTCTCTTCGCCATGCCAGCACCTCCCCATTACCGCCATTTAGTGGTCGCGCGTCCGGGGGAGCGGTTTTCGCAAGAGTGGGCGAGTGACCAGCGGGTTATCGGGGCCGGGTCAGATCGACATTCGAGAAGATCCCTTATAGGGCCTTTGTAGAATGGGCTTAAGGATGCAAATGGGCTCTCGACCAGTAGTCGGGCTCCTGGGCTCATGTCTTTTGGGTCTCGGTCAAATAGGCGTAACAGTAGTGATCATGGAGGAGAATTTGAGAATGAATCTTTTACTAAGTTTTGTGATGACACCGGGATAACTCATAATTTTTCCTTCCCTCGGGCACCACCACAAAATGGTGTTGTAGAGAGAAAGAATAGGACTCTTATTGAGTGTGTACGCACTATGCTCCATGATAGTCATCTTGGACTACAATTTTGGGCAGAAGCGGTGTACACGGCATGTTATGTGCTCAATAGGATCCTAGTGAGACCCCGAACAAACAAAACTTGTTTCGAGTTGTTTTATGACAAAAAGCCTCAAGTAAAATATTTTCGTGTTTTTGGTTCAAAATGTTTTATCAAGAACACTTTCGGTAATCTAGATAAATTTGAGCCAAGATCCGATGATGGAATTTTTGTTGGATATTCCACATGTAGCAAAGCCTACCGAATATACAACAAAACTTCTTCAACGATTGAGGAGTCACTACACGTTTCATTTAATGACGATTTTGATTTTCCTCATGTTGATGATGATAGTGTAGATGTTATTTGTGATACTCTTAGTAATGTTAAGCTTAATGATTCGATTATTGAGACTAATATTACTAACGAAATTGTTGAAGATGTTCCTAGTGATGCAGGAATACCCAAAGCTTATCCGACCGTTCGTAATCATCCCCATACCCAAATTATTGGAGATATTGGTGTGAGTGTTCGAACGAGGTCCAGGATTGAAGAATTTTCTCATTGCACTTTCGTCTCTACCATTGAGCCAAAGAACATCCAAGAAGCTTGTGAGGATAGCTCTTGGATAGTGGCAATGGAAGAAGAATTAATGCAATTCGAGATAAATGAAGTTTGGGAACTCGTTCCTCTTCCAAGTGGTCACCAAGTTATTGGGACCAAATGGATCTTCAAGAACAAGACGGATGAGAACAAGGTGATCACAAGGAACAAAGCAAGGTTAGTAGCTCAAGGCTACCGGCAAGAGGAAGGTATTGATTTCGAAGAATCTTTTGCCCGTAGCTAGATTAGAAGCTATTAGATTTCTTTTATCTTTTGCATCCCATAAGAATTTTAAAATTTTTCAGATGGATGTTAAAAGTGCAATTTTAAATGGGTTTGTCAATAAAGAAGTATATGTTTCTCAACCTCCCAGTTTTATTCATGAAACATTTCCAAATTATGTTTTCAAACTTAAGAAAGCGTTGTATGGGTTGAGACAAGCTCCTAGGAATGATCGACTCAAGACCTTTCTTTTGAATTTAGGTTTTAAAATGGGAGAAGTTGATTCTACATTCTTCATTAAAGATTATGAAAATGACATTCTCTTAATTCAAGTTAATGTAGACGATATAATTTGTAGTTCTACTAACTTTAATCTTTGTCAAGAATTTTCTAAGTCAATGAAGGATGAATTCGAGATGAGCCACATGGGAGAGCTCACGTATTTCCTTGGACTGCAAATTCGACAAATGGAGAAAGGCACCTTCATACATTAGACAAAGTACACAGGGGAGCTTATAAAGCGAGTCAGGATGGAATCGTCGTCAAGCAAACAGACTCCCATGAGTACTACTACCCACCTTCACAAAGATGAAAACGGAAAAGATGTAGATGTTCGTCTATATCGAGGTATGATCGGTAGCTTACTTTACTTAATCGCTAGTAGGCCCGATATCATGTTTTCTGTATGCTTGTGTGCTAGATATCAAGATAGACCTAAGGAGTCACACTTGATTGCGGTTAAACGAATATTTTGTTATCTCAATCAATCTCTAGATTATGGGTTACTTTACCCTAAATCTAGCACATAAGAGTTAATCTCATATAGTGATGCCGACTTTGTCGGATGCAAGTCCGACAGGAAAAGTACTAGTGGCACTTGCCATTTTCTAGGAAATTCCCTAGTTTCTTGGTTTTCTAAGAAACAGAATTCGGTGTCATTGTCAACGACTGAAGCGGAATATATTGCCGCGGGTCTTGCATGTGCACAAGTTCTTTGGATGAGACACACTCTTATGGACATGGTGTCAACTGTGATACTTGCCTAATCATGGTTAATAACCAAAGTGACATAATTCTTTCCAAGAATCCGGTACACAACTCCCATACCAAACAAATAGACGTGAGACACCATTTTATAAATGATCATGTAGCTAGGAAGGACATCATCTTAGAGTACATTGAAACCCAAAAACAAATTGCCGACATCTTCACAAAACCTCTTAAAGAAGATTCATTTGTGAGGTTGCGTGGAGAATTAGGAATTATGGGTGAATCTGAAATTTAGAAGCTCAACCTTCATGTTATAACACCTTTTGAGCTCATGTCATCATATTGTCTTTCTTCTTTTGATATATGCTATATATGTGTTTAAGAAAGCCAATTGCGATTTATGTGATTTCATGATTTCTTTGAGATTAATCTTAGAGATTTGTGTTTCAATTGATTTATCGTATTACATTGTTTTTATAATGAGTTTGTGATTAGAGTATAGGTCCTAGGGTGAGTGTTCTGATTCTCTGGATTTGTATCTCACTGTGCATTTTTGGACCAGGACAGATGACTGTCTTTCCTTCGACAGTCGACTGCCCTACTCTATCTCCTCTATCTGAGAATTTGTATCTTTCGCACAGACGACTGATGACTATTTTCCAGTCGACTGTTATTTTAACGGGCGACTGAATTTTAGTCATCAGGCGACTGTTCTCTTTGTCAAAATTTTATAGTGCTCTCTGTCTTTTTGATGAAGTTTATTGATTCTCGATCAATCGACTGATGTCTATTGTACAATCAACTATCCATTGGACAGACGACTGTATGTTACTCAACAGTCGACTGTATATCATCCTTAGCTTAATTCCTTTCACTTCATCCAGTCGACTGAATATTATTCATCAGTCGACTGTCTACTGTTGTGACGGTTCACTGCTTTGATCTAATCCGTCGTTTCTTTGATCCAACGGCCCAGATTTATTCCCTCTGTCATATATACTTCGAGACGGTTCTGTTCCACACGACGTTTCTCTCTCCTTCGATTGAACCGCTTCGACTTCACGCTCATTTCCTCAGCCGTCACCGTCGATCTCCGCCTCTCCGCAAGTTGATTGTTTCGTCGTTGCATCTTCGTGTCTTCTCGACTTGGTTTGTTTTTCGTTCTCAAGTCTATCGTTTGATTTTTTTTATCCTTCGATTTCTTCGGCTGTCGTTTATCTCTCTTTCGATTGACTGACTCCATGGCACCCAAGACCAAGGGTAAGGGAAAGATCATGGGTTCTAAGAATCCTAGGGCTCCTAGGAAACCTATAGCCAAGAACAAGAAGCCCTACAAAGCTCCTAACAAACAAGCCGTTTATCCCTCGCATTCTATTTCGCAGGGATATTCTCCTTCAGCATCTTCTTCCGAAGCTCAGCCCCTGATCAAGCGTCAGTGGAAGCCCATTGGTGTTACCATCAATAAGCCTACTGCTAACGCTCCCATCAGTCTTCTTCTGATTCGAGCTCTGAAGATGAATCTCCCGTAGTGCCCCTACTGATCCCCTTGTTCCACTTTGCCGAGATGATCTTTGCTTGGCAAAATACCACTCTCTCTTACGGATCATGATTCTTAGGGAGCGGTACATCGTTTTTTCTGCCTTTACTGCTGAGAGACTTTCAGACATTCTATCTGCTACCCACTTGGCCGATCTTTTTTGCTTCTCTCAGAGCGAGTCCCCTCGAGCCTATCCATTTCTGGTGAAGCTCTTCTATGCAAATTGCGTGTGCGGTGAGTATTCTACCAGCAGAGTTCTTGACACCGTTGTTCAGGGAACCCACATCCAGATTACTCCCACTCTATTAGGGATCATTCTTAAGATTCCCTCTACCGGTTCTCTTCCTTCAGATATTTACATCTCAGATATTGACAAGCTTGATCAGTCTTTCCTTCAAGATATGTTTCGTGAGATAACTTTAGCCCTGGATTCTGGTATCAGGTCATCTATGTTTTCGGCTAGAGGTTGGGCAGTTCACCTAGTGGTGAAGTCCAACATCCTGCCGAGGTATGGATCATCTGACCAGCCTTCCCAGGATATTCTGAAGTGTATGTATGCGATTTTCTCTGGGATGTCCATAAACTGGGCCGGTGTCCTCCTTGACAGGATGGACAAGGTCGAGTTTACTTCTTCCTCTGCTCACATTCCATACGGTGGTCTTTTGACTCTTGTCTTTTGACATTTTGGTGTTGATTTGTCTCGCTACGAGCCCATGCCTTTTGCTCCTCTCCTCGATGCATCTACAAAGTCGAAGTCTTCTTCGGCTCTGCGGTCTGCCTCGTAGAAGAGGAAATCCACATCAGCTCCGTCCTCCTCCACTGTTCCTCCAACTGACCAGCTTTCCACCTCAGCTCCACCATCTCGTGATATTCTTTTTGAGATGGTCTCTGGACTTTACAGGTTGTTTTCCCTTTCTTTCCTCCATCAAGGAATACCCTTCCCTGAGGATCTGAGACAGTTTGTTCCCCAGCCTCATGTGCCTCCTCAGCCCATCGTCACTGATGTCGTTGTGCATCCTGATGTAGCTTCTACTCAGGATGCTGATAATAATGATGTTGTTGTTACTTCTGACCCTCCTCCAGAGGATACACCTGCTGTCACAGAGCCTGCTTCCTCTTCTGCAGCCCCTGGAGACGCTCACTCTTAGTTGTGTGTTTGAGCTTGCATGATGGTTGTATTTTGATGTTATGGATTTCTGATGATGATGTACGATGGTGTCATGATGTATTTTTTTGGGATCATGATGTATGTATTTTTGTTGGACATGTTGATGTTCGTATGCTATGTATTCACATCATCTTTGATATATATATATTTTTTTTGAAAACCCAGAAAAATCCCCAACCCCCTCCCCCTGCCTTCGGCTTTTTTTAGGAGGGTAAGGCAAGAGCCCGGCCGAGACTATGCAAAGTGGGGGTGACCGCCGTGCCCCCAACGGCCCCCAGGTTAGTCCGAGAGGGGAGATGTAGCCCCAGGGTAAATAATTCCACAACAAATTTCACAATAATTACCAAGTCACTGCGGCCATAGGCCTCGAACCCCGCACCCCTTGGCTTTGGAGCGGAATGACTTACCACTAGGACACCCTCTCGTGGGCTGATATATATATATATATATATACTAGTTATAACCCGTGCCCGCGGGCACGGTTCATTTAAGATTTCCCCCGCGAAATCTTTGTTCCCCGAAAAATTATTTCCACAGCCAAAATTTAACCGAACAATAAAATAGCGTTAAAATATTTAGCGGCACGGGCACCTTCGACGCGAAACAACAAATTCGGCGCAAGCGTCTTCGGAGCGAAACAACAAATTCAGCGTCGAACAACTAATTTGGCGCCCGTGCCTTTGGCACGGAACATCAAATTCGGCGTGGAACATCAAATTTGCGCCCGCGTCTTCGGCGCGGAACAACAAATTTGGCCTCCGCGCCTTCAGCGCGAAACAACAAATTTGGCGCCCGTGCCTTCAGCGCGGAACAACAAATTCGACGTCGAACAACAAATTTGGTGCCCGTGCCTTCGACGTGGAACAACAAATTGGCGCGGGCGCCTTAGATGCGGAACAACAAATTCAGCGCGGGTGCCTTCAGATTATCAATTCTTTTTATCTATAGTAAAATCGTAAGAGATTGAGCTTCTTGCGTGGTTGGTATCTGAGCCTTTGGGTTATCAATTCTTTTTTGCTGTAGTAAAATCGCGCTGGCGCCTTCTGGTTATCAATTCTTTTTATCTATAGCAAAATCACCTTCTGGTTATCAATTCTTTTTATCTATAGCAAAATCGTAAGAGATTGAGCTTCTTGCATGGTTGGTATCTGAGACTCCTAATTGGAGCTAAATTATTTGGGGATGCATGAATGATGGATGGTTAGATGATGTCTTCGATGATGCATTAGTATTATTATTTATCCGATCCTTCATATTAACCAATTCTATATCAGTGATGTTATGTATTGATGCCTCATGCATTATTGCTGGATAACATTTACTTCACACAATTGTAATAGGTTGGCTTTTTTCTAATTTGCTTTCATGAAATTTCCAAGAGGCAACGCAAGATATGTGAAGTTTATTGGAATTCTGAGAAGTTCAAAAAAAGGCATGCTACCAAGAATTTCCAAAAGCTTTTTTGTGATTTCCTTGCTACAATTGTAACACATAGGAGTTCATGCAAGAAGGCATTATTCAAAAAACATGCCATTACCTGATTTTGTATACAATAATACACAACAATAAGCACATTGACACACAAATCAGTTGATAATACACAACATCTCAAAATCTCAAAATCTTTAAACAGAGAAACAACAAACCTAACTGAATTTTGTCCGCCACAGACCAATAAATTTCCATGGATTGCATATATATTGTATATCCAAGGTTGAATCCACATACCCATACTATAATAGAAACATTTACAAAAGTCGACGAAGGAAAGATCCGTTGAAATCCAATAATCAACATCCAAGTTCACAAAAGATAATGTATTTGTTCAACTTTGATAAATATTAGACATTGCACAGAAGCACATCCCAGGTTTACATTGTAATCCATAAACAATTATTTTTAAGAAAAAAGAACGTTTTCATTTTCTGGACAAAAGAAGGTAATTAAATAAGCTAACAACAATCCAGATGACTCAAAACAAACCACCACATACAGAAATCACCCAAAATAAACTAAAAAGAAAATATAGTGGGCTTCTTGTTATAGTAAGGGAATCGAGATGCATATTGAGCGAGCTTCACAAAGATGTCGTTGACGAAATAGTTCATGATCCCTATTGCCTTACTTCAGAACCTAATATCATGATGGACCTGCTTGAGAACCTTAAGGAGGTAGATCTTGTTGGTATCTACATTCTTCACCTTCTTCATTTTCTTCTTGTCGGTCACCACCACTACGTCATTTGAAAGCCGTCGCTTCTTAGCCTTTGGCTTCTTGCCGTCAGGAGCCTTATCAGCCTTCGAGAGCTTCTCGTTAGGTTCCTCTTGGGATTTTCTGGGGCAACCGGGTCTCACAACAACAATGGTCTACATTACACTGGAATCTCAACAGAAAATATTTATAGACAGGTAAGCTTCAATCATCAAGAAACTGGAAACTCAACAAAAAACTCAGCAAACCCGAGGACATTTAATGTGTAGAGAGAGTGCATGAATATAGTGAATGCAAGAAGGTTATTGCCACCACCATCTACATCCATAAGACCACAATGTGATCCGATACCACAAATAGCAGACTTCACATGAGATGCTAAGAAACTAAAATATGCTGCATCAAAATCTTACTCACTTCCAAATCACGGGTGATTCTCTATGGGTTTTCATATTTTATACTCTTTAAATAAAGCATAGAATCGCACAGAAGATACGGCTTGATGCCAGACCAAGATATTCTTATATCTAAAACCCCAACATATGAACTATTTGAACAATATCAGCACTTTCTGGATTAACATATGAACTATTCTTATATCTAATGCCAGACCAAGATATGCATTAACAGCAGGCATATTAATGTAGAGGATTTGCAAACATGAGCAGCGGATATTGTCTTTACTCTTTCTGGATTTCAAGGAGAGTGATTCGGGGTATAAATTGCTTATTTCCCCCCCCCCCATTTCTGGGTATGTTATGTGTATATCATATCAATTTTGGCGTTGTTACTTGCATTTTCGTAATATCATGGTTTATTAACGCCTAAACTCATTTTATACATAAAATACAATTTCTAGTGACTAATTTTGGCTCCCCTTATTTTTCAGGTACTCCTGGGAATTTTCCAGATTTTCTGGAATTTTTCCAGGATTTTTCTAAGGTTGGAGCTAATTTTGGTGAATTATTGGAACAACCTGGGAATTTCTGGGAATTATTAAAGGGGAAAACAAAAAAAACCTTACTGGGCCTTGAGGCCCGCGGCCCGCTTCTGAGCGGGCCGCTGCAGCTGCTGTTCTATTCAATAATAAATAAAAAAAATTAAAATTAAAAATGTTTTACGCCCAGCGGGCCGACCCGCCTAGCCGGCCCGCCAGGCGCCCAGCGGGCGAAAGCCCCCGCTCAAGGAGCGGGGGACGCGAACGCGGGGGGGGGCCACGTGCCCCCCCCCCTTTTTGTTTCAAGCGCAGACGCTGCGCTGAAGGGGGGGCGGGCCCCCCTGGATAATTAAACCCCCCCCGGGTTGCGATTTTGTTCTGAGGCCCGATTTTTCTTGGGCAGATGAAAAAAAAGGAAAATGAGCTGGGCCTGCACGAAAATTGTGTTCTGTTTTATTTCTTGGGCTGAAGTGTTTTGTGGGAGAGTTAGTTTTTTTAGCAGTTTTTTTGGGTTTTCTCTTGGGTGTTCTCCTCTAAAAGAAATCTAGGGCTTGGGAAAGCTTGGAGAAGGAGAAGAGCTCAAGGGAGAAGACAAAGGGGGAAGCTATCTTCTCAAAAGGGGGTGTCTTTGCCTTAAGCTTGTATTTTCTTCATTTCTCTTGTTGAACTTTGTTGCTTGTAAAAACATTTGGATGTTGATTTTGATATCAAATATAGTGTTCTTGTGTATAATGAGTGGCTAGTCTTATTGTGTGTGTTTATGGTGGATGGTTGTATGTTGGGCTTGTAGATTTCATTTCCAACTTGATTTTAACCTCTTGTACGTGGATGAAACATTGAGTTAGGGTTGTCTATTGGAACCCTAGTGGGAAATCCAAAGAGAGGCTCATCCTAGTGGATCCTCTCTATTGTGTTTATTGTAAAATTTTCTCAATGTTTCATTCACTATCTTTTCGCACTCAACGTGTTCGATGAAATGCCAAACTATCCGATCACTCTCTCCTTAGCCGGATGAGGGATCGTAGTGATTCGAAATGGAGTTTGAAGCCCGACTACACCATGCAACCATGAACACTCACATTTCTCATCTTTGTTTGCTATCCTACATATTTCGTTGTTTACATGCTTAACGGTAGGGTGTTCTAAAAATTTCCTCAACCAATCCTCACCCACAAAGGGTGGTATTTCTCACACCGCTTAAGCTAATTGTGTCCGTTGTTGATTGTAAGCAAGTTGTCACCATGTTCGACCCTAGGCTCACTAGGATTTTTACTACTTGGTGACCTCCTACACTTGGGAGTTAGCGTGCAATCTTTTGTTCACGCCAAGTTTTTGGTGCCGTTGCCGGGGACAACGGTTTTACCATCGACAATTACGCTACTTTTAGCTTTACTTTGTGATTATATCATCTTTTCGTACATAATCGTATATAAATTTCACTTTGTTTGTTTTCGTTTTCTTTACATACCATCGATTGCTTGGTTAGTTTATGTGGCTTCGAACACCTCGAACACATAGATTAACACGCACACACGTCATGGCGGAAGACAACATGAACAATGATAATATTAGTAACCATGACACTAATTCTCAAGCCGACATCCCTAGGTCTTTGAGGGATCTTTTGAGACCCACGAGGTCTAGCTCGGCTTCATGCTTTGTGTTACCTACGGATGCGAACTCCTTTAATTTTAAACCCGGGGTAATTCAACTCCTACCCACTTTCCATGGGTTGGAGAGGGAAAACCCATATCTTCACATAAAGGAGTTTGAAGACGTATGTTCCACATGTTTTGATGGGAAAACAAGTGCCGACACGATATATTTGAAATTATTTCCGTTTTCTCTCAAAGATAAAGCCAAGAATTGGCTTATTGGCTTAATGCTTTACCACCATGCTCAATTTCTTCATGGTTGCAATTTCAAGCCGAGTTTCTAAAGAAATTTTTTCCTTTGCACAGGACGCAAGGATTGAAGAAGCAAATCATGAGTTTTGCCCAACGCAACAATGAGACATTCTACCAAACTTGGGAGAGGCTAAAGGAACTTCTACTTTCATGTCCACACCACGGATTCGAGAAATGCCGAGTCATTGGGTTTTTCTACGAAGGACTCCTACAGACATCAAAGCAATTTTTGGAAACAATGTGCAATGGTGAATTTTTTGATAAGGAGCCGGATGAGGCGTGGGAGTATTTGGAGATGGTAGCGGAAAATGCACAAACATGGGACACAACTTCGGATTTTGATAGAGGCGACTCCTCTTCATCACAACCGACTCGTGGTGGCTTGCACACTTTGAAGACCGATGATGCTATGGAAGCCTGGTTAGAAGCTATGCAAAAGAAGATTCAAGCCATGGAGTTGAGAGCGGTGAAGAGTGTAGCCATGGAGAAGAGTTGTGCTATTTGCGAGACTACGGGGCACGATACATCAAATTACCCCACCATTCCCACATTGAAGGAGGTTTTGAGAGAGCCTAATGCGGAGGCAAATCAAGTGTTTGGACAAAACTTCAACTCCAACACATATAACCAAAGTTGGAAGAATCATCCCAACTTGAGTTGGAGGCCTCAACAACCGCAACATCAAGGGCCACCACAACAAATTCATCAACCGTACAAGGCTCCTCCTTTCAACAACAATTACCAAGGAGGCGGTTTCCAAAGAAAGAGAGAGGAAGGGAGTGAGACCCAAATGAACTCCATGAATGAGACTTTGCAACAACTCATCCAAGTGCAAAAAGCTCAAAGCCAACAATTCCAACAACTCCAACAACTCCAACAAACTCAAAATCAACAAATGGCGGAGCACTTGGCGAAGTTGACCGCAAGTCTAGAGAAGGGGAAGCTTCCATCCCAACCATTGCCCAACCCCAATATGAACTCTTCTTCATCATCGGGGGGTTCAATGAAGCAATGCCAAGCGGTGACGACATTGAGAAGTGGGAAAATTTTTGAAAATGTGGAACCACCTAAAGATCCACAAGTGGAGGAAGTGGGAGAGAAGGAACAAATACCGGATTTGGTGCTAGAGGAGGAGCAAGGTGAAGGCACAACAATGAAGAATCCATCCAAGGAGCCCGAACCTTATTCCACTCCGGTACCTTTTCCTCAAAGGCTCGCCCCGCCATCCAAGGACAAGTATCAAGCGGAAATCAGGGAGATTTTTCAACGATGTCAAATTAATATCCCTTTACTTGATGCTATTAATCAAATTCCAACGTATGCTAAGTTTCTTAAAGATTTGTGCATGGTAAAGAGGAATTTGAATGTGAAGAAAAAGGCTTTCTTAACGGAGCAAGTGAGCTCCATTGTGCAACACAACACTCCCCAAAAATGTAGAGACCCGGGATCCCCTACAATTGAATGCACCATAGGCACAAAGAGGATAGGTCAAGCACTTTTGGATTTGGGGTCGAGTGTTAACATATTGCCTTACCCGGTCTTTCTTCAACTAGGATTGGGTGAATTAAAAAGTACGCCGGTTGTTTTACAACTAGCGGATAGGAGTGTGAAGATTCAACAGGGTTGTGTGGAAGATGTGCTTGTCCAAGTGGACAAATTTTATTACCCCGTTGACTTCATTGTCCTTGACATTCAAGGACCCACATCGGGGAATCCCACCCCGATAATCCTAGGAAGACCATTTTTGGCCACTTGCAACGCCTTGATAAATTGTAGGAGTGGCCAATTAAAAATTTCTTTTGGCAACATGACTCTTGAACACAATATATTCAATGCATGCAAATTGCCACCCCGAGAAGGGGAATACGATGAAGTTAACATGGTTGACTTTTTGGCTTCGGAACCTATAGACTCATGTGTTGAAGATCATTTCGGTTCCGAATTTGATAATGCGTTAGATTTTCTTGACTCTTTTTGTGAGCATATTGATGAATCTTTTCTTGTGCAGGAGACACATGCGGGACCAAGCACCAAATGGGTTCCGAGGTTCGAGACATTGCCTACGGACTCCCCGCCTCAAATGCCATCATCTTCGGAGCACCCCAAATTGGATCTAAAGCCACTTCCGGAATATTTGAAGTATGCATACCTTGAAGAGGGCGAGACATTCCCGGTGGTAATAAATTCTAACCTCACACCTAAGCAAGAACACGATTTGTTGGATGTGTTGAGAACACACAAAAAGGCTATAGGTTGGACACTAGCGGATATCACGGGAATTAGCCCTTTAGTGTGCTCACATCACATTTATTTGGAAGAGGATTCAAAACCATCGAGAGAGTCACAACGTCGGCTTAACCCGACGTTGAAAGAGGTTGTAAAAAATGAACTTTTAAAATTGTTGGATGCAGGTATCATTTAACCGATTTCGGATAGTAGGTGGGTGAGTCCCATCCAAATCGTGCCCAAAAAGTCCGGAATCACCGTCATTAGGGACAAGAATGATGAATTGATTCCTACGCGAACCACCACCGGTTGGCGTATGTGTGTAGATTACCTGAAACTTAATGCCATGACCCGCAAGGACCATTTTCCTTTGCCATTTCTTGACCAAATTGTAGAAAGGGTTGCGGGCCATGAATTTTATTGCTTTTTGGATGGGTATTCGGGCTATTATCAAATAGTAATTGCCCCGGATGACCAAGAGAAAACCACTTTCACTTGTCCCTTCGGCACATTTGCCTTTCGTAGGATGCCCTTCGGGTTGTGCAATGCACCCGCCACATTTCAACGATGCGTTCTAAGTATTTTTAGTGATATGGTTGAAATTGTGGAGATTTTTATGGATGACTTTTCGGTTTTTGGAGTCTCATTTGAAAGTTGTTTATCTAACCTTTCTTTGGTTTTGAGTAGATGCATTGAGAAGAACCTCCTCCTAAATTGGGAGAAATGCCACTTCATGGCTACGGAGGGGATGGTTCTTGGACATAAAGTCTCAAAGCAAGGAATGGAGGTAGACCGAGCCAAAGTTGAGATAATTGAAAAGTTACCGGCTCCAAAAACCGTGAGGGATGTGCGGTCATTTCTTGGGCATGCGGGATTCTATCGTCGTTTCATCAAGGACTTTAGTGCCATCTCCCGACCTCTTTGCCATTTGCTAACTCTTGATGCCGAATTTATTTGGACACGTGAGTGTCAATCTTCATTTGAATTATTAAAGTGCTCATTGACTACTTCTCCCATTTTGCAGGTGCCGGATTGGAGCCTCCCATTCGAGATCATGTGTGATGCAAGTGATTTCACCGTGGGAGCGGTGCTTGGTCAAAAGAGGGAGAAAGTACCATGTGTAATCTACTACGCGAGCAAAACCCTCAATGAAGCCCAAAAGAACTACACAACAACGGAGAAAGAATTGCTCGCCGTAGTGTTTGCCTTGGAGAAGTTTAGGAGTTACATCTTAGGGTCACCCATTCTCATTTTTACAGATCATGCGGCCCTAAAGTATTTGCTTTCAAAGAAAGACGCTAAACCAAGGCTTATTAGATGGATTTTTCTTTTGCAGGAATTCCACGTCGTGATCAAGGATAAGAAGGGCGTGGAAAACTTGGTGGCGGATCATTTGTCACGGCTTACTTTTGGGAACGAGCCCACCACCACACCAATTCATGATGCATTTCCGGATGAGCAACTTTTTGCCGTGTCTTCCTTGCCGTGGTATGCCGATATTGCAAACTACTTGGTTTCCGGTAAGTTTCCTCACTTTTGGTCGATTCGGGACATAAGGAGATTTAAACATGAGTTAAAATCATTCTTTTTCGATGATCCATACTTGTACAAATATTGTTCCGACCAAATTGTTAGGAAGTGTGTGCCAAATGACGAGTTTGCTAGTGTATTACATTTTTGTCATTGTGGTGCCTGTGGGGGACACTTTTCCGCCCATAAAACGGTGGCCAAAATTTTACAATGTGGATTTTATTGGCCCACCATGTTTAAGGACACATACACATATTGTAAATCTTGTGTGCCATGTCAAAAGTTAGGGGGAATAACAAAAAGAAACATGATGCCCTTGAACCCGATCTTAGAAATTGAAATTTTTGATTGTTGGGGCATAGATTTTATGGGGCCATTCCCCATTTCATTTGGGTACACATATATATTGGTGGCCGTTGATTACGTATCCAAATGGGTGGAGGCCATTGCATGTAGGAACAATGAGGGTGCTACCGTGCTAAAATTTCTCAAAGAAAATATTTTTGCACGTTTTGGAGTTCCCAAAGCTATTATTAGCGATGGTGGCTCTCATTTTTGCAATAAACCATTCTCTAACTTGATGAAGAGGTTTGGGGTCACACACAAAATTTCCACACCTTACCACCCCCAAACCAATGGCCAAGCGGAATTGGCTAATAAAGAGATCAAAAACATCCTACAAAAAACGGTGAATCCTACACGCAAGGATTGGAGTGTCCGATTGTCGTAAACACTTTGGGCATATCGGACCGCTTACAAAAAAATTTTAGGAATGTCGCCATATAGGATTGTTTATGGAAAACATTGCCATTTGCCCGTGGAGTTAGAGCACAAATCATTTTGGGCAATTAAACAATTTAATTCCATTTGTGACTCATCCAATAATTTTCGTAAATTGCAGATTTTTGAATTGGAGGAGTTACGGCGGGATGCATATGACAATGCCAAAATAGCCAAGGAGCGCATGAAATTTGAGCATGACAAAATGATTTTGAGGAGGGAATTTTTTCCGGGCCAAAGCGTGCTATTATACAACTCCCGGCTTCATCTCTTTCCGGGAAAATTGAGATCTAGATGGTCCGGGCCGTTCGTGGTGAAACATGTCTACAATCATGGTGCGGTGACCTTGGTGAATAAAATAGATGGGAGCGAGTTCAAGGTCAATGGACAACGTTTGAAGCCTTATTTTGATTCGTGGGCTAAGGAGCGAAACACCGAGGAGCTTGCAGACCCGCCTTCGGGCGGCGACTAAATAGGTGTGTTTGTTCCAACTTTTGCTTCTACTACCCTTTCATCCATTGAGGACAATGCATATATTTAGTTGGGGGGAGGGTTGTAGTTTGTTGTTTGGTTGTTTTAGGATGTTTAGGATGTATAGTTAGTTGTTTTTAAAAAAAAAATTGTGGAGACATCCCTTTGGTCACTTCCAATATCTTGCGAGCTTATCATGGACTATCCTTGCTCATTTGCTAGCTTTGTGCTTGATCCCTTTCATGCTACATCTTCATGCATACATTTGGATTCAAATCCTATTTTGGTGTCAACTCATGAATATTTGATTGGCGTGTTTTAACTTCTTTTCCAATTTGATTTCAAATGCTAATATACCATGAATGAGACTTTTTCATATGTTGTGATACTCTATTTGAAACAATTTGGGAAAAGTGTAATGTAAGAAATTTCATGTTGGGATGAACGATGTAGTTTTTGATTGGATAGGAGATGGCCAATTTGTTATGCATTATTTTCTTCTTAGGAGTGGATGAATGAATTGCTAATTCATGTTGGAGAATGAGAATGAGAGTAATATTTGTGAATTGTCTTTCTAATCAAGTTTAGTAGTCGGTACCCCACGAAACATTGGGGAGGACGCCAAAGACGAGATTTAGAAATCATTTCACCTTTTGCCTATATTGCGTTATCGCGTGTATGCAAAAAAAACACACACACACACACAAAACAAAACAAAACAAAAAAATATCGGTGCATCGTTCCTCTAGTCTTGTCAAGTAGTCGGTGCCCCACGAAACATTGGGGATGACACGAAAGAGAAGATTTAGGGGAGTGCACACAAAAAAAAGTAGAAAAGAAAATGAAAAGAAAAAGATTATAAATAATTGAGTGAATAATGAACATGAATTTTGCAAATCTCATTCCTCCACAACTTAGAGAAAAATTTCTTTTGTATTGGCCATTTCCTCGAAGATTAGCATTCATGACATCGTGATATCCCGATACGTGTGATACGGGCTTATTACCTCACTTTTCTTTGAATTGGATTGAAGAGTGTGTCACTTATTATTTACTTTCATACATTGGTTATAGTGACTTTGAATTCAATTGGAAATAACATTTGGGGTATGCCATGAGAATATGGTGAGGTTGGTGCATGTTTTCATTTTTATCCAAATGTATCGCTTGATTTGCTAGGGACTAGCAAATAGCTAGTTGGGGGGTGTGATTCGGGGTATAAATTGCTTATTTCCCCCCCATTTCTGGGTATTTTATGTGTATATCATATCAATTTTGGCGTTGTTACTTGCATTTTCGTAATATCATGGTTTATTAACGCCTAAACTCATTTTATACATAAAATACAATTTCTAGTGACTAATTTTAGCTCCTCTTATTTTTCAGGTACTCCTGGGAATTTTCCAGATTTTCTGGAATTTTTCAAGGATTTTTCTAAGGTTGGAGCTAATTTTGGTGAATTATTGGAACAACCTGGGAATTTCTGGGAATTATTAAAGGGGAAAACAAAAAAAACTTACTGGGCCTTGAGGCCCGCGGCCCGCTTCTGAGCGGGCCGCTGCAGCTGCTGTTCTATTCAATAATAAAAAATAAAAAAAATTAAAATTAAAAAGGTTTTACGCCCAGCGGGCCGGCCCGCCTAGCCGGCCCGCCAGGCGCCCAGCGGGCGAAAGCCCCCGCTCAAGGAGCGGGGGACGCGAACGCGGGGGGGCCACGTGCCCCCCCCCTTTTTGTTTCAAGCACAGACGCTGCGCTGAAGGGGGGGGCGGGCCCCCCTGGATAATTAAACCCCCCCCCCCCCCCGGGGTTGCGATTCTGTTCTGAGGCCCGATTTTTCTTGGGCAGATGAAAAAAAAGGAAAATGATCTGGGCCTGCACGAAAATTGTGTTCTGTTTTATTTCTTGGGCTGAAGTGTTTTGTGGGAGAGTTAGTTTTTTTAGCAGTTTTTTTGGGTTTTCTCTTGGGTGTTCTCCTCTAAAAGAAATCTAGGGCTTGGGAAAGCTTGGAGAAGGAGAAGAGCTCAAGGGAGAAGACAAAGGGGGAAGCTATCTTCTCAAAAGGGGGTGTCTTTGCCTTAAGCTTGTATTTTCTTCATTTCTCTTGTTGAACTTTGTTGCTTGTAAAAACATTTGGATGTTGATTTTGAAATCAAATATAGTGTTCTTGTGTATAATGAGTGGCTAGTCTTATTGTGTGTGTTTATGGTGGATGGTTGTATGTTGGGCTTGTAGATTTCATTTCCAACTTGATTTTAACCTCTTGTATGTGGATGAAACATTGAGTTAGGGTTGTCTATTGGAACCCTAGTGGGAAATCCAAAGAGAGGCTCATCCTAGTGGATCCTCTCTATTGTGTTTATTGTAAAATTTTCTCAATGTTTCATTCACTATCTTTTCGCACTCAACGTGTTCGATGAAATGCCAAACTATCCGATCACTCTCTCCTTAGCCGGATGAGGGATCGTAGTGATTCGAAATGGAGTTTGAAGCCCGACTACACCATGCAACCATGAACACTCACATTTCTCATCTTTGTTTGCTATCCTACATATTTCGTTGTTTACATGCTTAACGGTAGGGTGTTCTAAAAATTTCCTCAACTAATCCTCACCCCCAAAGGGTGGTATTTCTCACACCGCTTAAGCTAATTGTGTCCGTTGTTGATTGTAAGCAAGTTGTCCCCGTGTTCGACCCTAGGCTCACTAGGATTTTTACTACTTGGCGACCTCCTACACTTGGGAGTTAGCGTGCAATCTTTTGTTCACGCCAGAGAGTGATATCTCAATTAGCAGATGGGTTTAAAAATGGTATCATACAGCTATTACATACTTGAATTGAATCTTGCATGGCGACGTTTCAATTCATATTTTCAGTCTGGAAATCATTCAGTTTACGCTATTACTTAATATGTGAATAATGATCCCTATTATTTAATATGTGAATAATGATCCCTATATCACATTACTTTCTTTAGCAGGTATTTTTGTTAATACCACGGTATTAATTTTAAGCATGACTTCTTCATTATAAGGTTGGCGTCTATACTTTACATGGACTCCTGCATACTGTGCATCTTTAGGAATTTCTGGATTACTCTTTGATGGTACACCTCCTGATCTGGTACTATCTGGACTTGCATATGTAGTTTTGTTTCTTATAAATTTCTCAAAGGCTTTTAAATTCTGATATTGCACAAATACAGGCCATAATATAAAATTTTCTATACCTGCTAATGAATCCATACTTGAATATTATTAGATTGGAGATGTTAATCTTTCCAATGAAAGCAAGTAAAAATTATACCCCCTCTTCCCATAATTTTGCTATTCTGGAAAATTTGTGTTATACTTTTGAACAAAATTTACTGGAAAATGATTTTGTGTTATACTTGTGAACAAAATTTGCTATTCTGGAAAATTTTGCTATACTGAAAATGATTTTGTGTTATAGGTTTGCAAATTTTTTGCAAAGGTACAGGATTTTTTGCACAAATCTCAGATTAATTTGCAAACAATTTAAAGCATAGCCAATTACCAAATAACAAACAATTTAATTTGCACAAATCTCAGATTATTACAAAATTTGCTATTCTGGAAAATTTTGCTATACTGAAAATGATTTTGTGCTATAGGTTTGCAATTTTTTTGCAAAGGTACATGATTTTTTGCACAAATCTCAGATTATTACACTTTATCAAAGAAAAGAAGTTCACTTGGTCCTGTAATTCATAAAAGAAGAAGAAGAAGAAGAAGAAGGCGACAAAGGATCACCTGAGGGAGGATCACTGCAAAATGGGTATAGGCGACAAAGAATTTTGCTATTCTGAAAAATTTGTGTTATACTCTTGAACAAAATTTACTGGAAAATGATTTTGTGTTATACTCTTGAACAAAATTTGATATTCTGGAATACTAGAAATTTTTTGCAAATGATGAAGTTATAGGTTTGCAAATTTTTTGCAAAGGTACATGATTTTTTGCACAAATCTCAGATTAATTTGCAAAAAATTTAAAGCATAGCCAAATACCAAATAACAAAAGAAGAAGAAGAAGCAGCAGCAGCAGCAGGCGACAAAGGAGGGTACCTGCAAATTTTGCTCTTCTTCACCTGAGGGAGGATCACTGCAAAATGGGTACCTGCGAGAGGGTACCTGCAAATTTCAAAAACTGGAATCAATTTTCAATTTTCAGATTAATTCAAAAACTGCAAAGTGATGCTTTAAACAAAAGAAGTTCATTCAAAAACTGCAAAGTGATTAATTTTCAGAAGAAGAAGAAGAAGAAGAAGAAGAAGAAGCAGGCGACAAAGGATCACCTGAGGGATCGCAAGAGGGTACCTGCAAATGGGGTTATTTCAAAATGGGTACATGCGAGAGGATCACCTGAGGGATCGCCTGCGAGAGGATCTCATGTGTCACACCTTGTATAATTGATTATCTTATCTGTGTGATGTTGTCTCCATGAATGATTTATTCTCTTATGATGTGCTTATGAGACTATATAGGATTTGATATTGGTTTATTCATGATATCTCTGATGTGCTGCATTTTTGAAACTATTTTTTTAGAATATCTAAAATGTTGATATTGGACTTCAATTCCTCTATTCACATAAGTATATGATGTGCTTTTATGAGATTTTTGATTCCATATATCTTTATACTCATTGATTGTTGTTAGTTAGTATTTAGCACGATTATTGTTGTTGTTATTTACTCCCACCTTTTTGGATAATGCCATAGGGGGAGAGAAATAAACATACAAGATTCATAATGAATGTGCTAAGTATGTTCTAACATTTTGAATCTAAGATTGAAGTTGCCTTAGATTCAGGGGGAGTAAGATTATATTGAATAAGGATTTTTATTCCAAGATTTCTTGAATTAAATTCTTAGTATCTTACTCATTTGCTTCAATTGATATGTAGATGTCTTAATATTTGTTGACTAACTTGAATGGCATCTATGTAGGGGGAGTAAGTTTTCATAAGCACAATTATTTATCTTTTTGTTTATGTTTGTTTGTCATCATCAAAAAGGAGGGAATGTTGAGTATTGGACTTCTCCCTACTTGGTGTTAATGATGAGCAAACATAAATACTTGTGACTAATCCCCTATTTTGCAGTTAATCCATTGCCTAAGCTATTTATGAAGATCTACTAATAATGGATGACACTCAAAGTTAATTGAAGGCTAATGAAAATGGATTGGGTGATTGTAGATGTTGATTGAAGCTCCATGAAGACTTCAAGCTCATACGATAGATAGAAGAGAGAATTCGTCAATGTAATTTTCTTTTATCTCTTCTAGTATGTAGCTTAGAAGTAGAACATTGATGGAGCACTCACACACATCTTCATTTCAGTCTTAGGACATCATTAGATCAATTGTCCTTTGACCCCCAATTCATTTCTTTAGTGATTGTGCTTGGATTGTTTATAACAGTGACTGTCGAACGTTTTATAGTCGTCTGTCTCAAAAATAGTGGACTGTGTTTTGTTCTACAGTCGTCTGTTATGCACAAACTTTTACAATCTATTTTTGGGCCTTTCTGTTTATTTCGCACATGCTACTGATGAACGATTCATATGTGCATGTCCAAGTGACAGTCGACTGTGTTTTGTAAATCAGTCGCATGTCTATCTTCTGCCCAAACTTTGTTAATCTGACGTTTACAGCCAGTCGACTTATGTTGAATATACAGTCGACTGTCCCTTGGATCAGTCGACTGTGTATGCTGCAACAGTCGTCTGTCTGTGAGCCCATTTATTGACTCAGCTCTCTGGAAATTCTCAGGGTATTTGACAGTCGTTTGCATAAGGATTTACAGTCGTCTGTTCTGATTAACAGTCGACTGTATTATCTACATCAGTCGGCTGTCATGTTATCTTACAGGATTTCCAGATTTCTTCAACTTACACATCTCTCAGCCAGTCGCCTGTAGAAGGATTTATAGTCACCTATTGGTTCAATAGTCGACTATCTTTGCTTCATCAGTTGACTGTCCACGTGGTAAGTTACCGTTATGAATTCTTACCTACCCATGTTGACTGTGCAACAGTCGACTGTGGTTTCTACAACAATTGACTGTCGCGAGTTCAGTTTCTATCCGTTGAGAATTTTCTCACGGATTCCAAAAGGGTTTTTGCCTAAACTGTTTTGTGGATTTGAGAAACCTATAAATGGGGCTTCTACTGTTCCATTGAGAGGTTACCAATTCTTCCAAGTTATCTCTTAAGCTTCCATTTCTAAAGTTTAAAGCTCTCAAATCTAAAGCCCTTAGAATTCCAAATCTTTGATCTCTTGCTCTCCAACCTAGAACCAAAGAGTGATCCTCTAGGTATTTGGTGCAGTCAAGAGAAAGGGCCTTCTCCTATCTTCCAAGAGAGTCTTCAACACACATCACACTTCTCCTTCAAGTTCTACCTCAAGGCATAGGTGATTGTAAGTGTTGCTTTCATAATTTCATTACTTTTGTAATTTGAATTTGCTCTCGGGTTGTGAGAGCGGTTTGCTTGCTCCCAAGTTGTGGGAGTCAAGAACATCGATTGTATTCGATTTCACTTGTAGGGTTACTACAAGTGGGTTTTAAGGAAACCTCACGTTTGGGTTCTAACTTGAGTATCCGGAGTTTTCTAGGTGGAAGGGACGTAGGATTACTGGAAACAAGTCGGGAAGTGACTTGGGTAATCCGAACCCTAAAACATAATTATGTTTGCATTTGTTTCTTATCTGGGTTTAAATTCTAATTTCGCACTATATTGTTGGTTAGCATTTTAATTTGGTGTAACTATCGTTTTAAATTGCTTAAACACTATTCAACCCCCTTCTAGTGTTTTCTCCATAGACAGGATCCTTACAAGCTATTCAATAATAGTAGCAGAATCTGCCTAAATTGACACACAGATGGAAATCAGATGTTACAGACCAATTACAGTCTAAATCTGAGGTTGATACCAACATGAAAGTTGGAGATAACTTAATAAGATTTCCAAATTATCTTATATTATAGTATTTAGGTAACTGTACTGAGATTTATGCGCAATTGAATTCGTTGCAGGAACTGAAAACAACAGAATCTGTCCATAATTTGACACTACGACATAGATCAATAATTCAATCTAAATACATGCATAATTTGAATCTAAGATTTAAATAAAAGTTTTAGGTAACTTCAAGAGCTTTCCAAATCATATTAAAACATAATTTTTGGAGACCTAGAACGAAAGTTATACTCAACACAAAAATAAGAACAGAGTACCACAATAAGAAGATGCTGCCAGAAACGACATTATATTAAAGATTATCAGTTTAAGTCTAGTTCCAGACATATTTTAAACTTAGTATCTAAATGGAAGTTGTAGCTAACTAAATTAGCTTTCCGAATTATATTAATTCATAATTTTTGAAGCAGTAGAATAAATGTTATGCTCAATTGAAATCAAAGTACAGAACTGAAATAATAAAAAATAACATCTTACTAATACAATTTACTTCAACATGCTACTACAACAACTAATACTTACATGACATTAAGAGTGAGGATTCCTACCTCAATTCTAAGATTGAAACCTAACTAGAGTGTTTAGAGTTCCTACCTCAATGTTCTTCTCTCTTCAAGCTTTGGCCCTTCTTCTTTCTCTTCTTCTTCTTCTCCAAAGTTCCTCCAAGTTCCCTTCTTTTCTACCTTCTTCATCTTCAACAATGGGAATGGTGGTGGAATTCAGCCTAATAGAGGAGGATGGATGAGCAATGGTGGGCTGATGGGGGTTTGGCATGGTTGAGGTGAGGGAGAAGATGAAGGGATTTGGCTTTTGTTTTGGTTTTCTTTTTTACTTTCATTTTGTCTATGGCTTTCTCTTTTCTTTTACCCTTTTCTTTTCCCTTTCTCTTTTCTTTCTTTTTCCCTAAGAAAAATATGAAGCCATCACCATCATCAATTTCCTTTGCTAATCAAGAGCCAAGTGGCTCTTAGGTGTTCCATGGAGATTTTGAATTAAGGAGCACATGACACATAATAGGCTTTAGTGTCACGTAAGGGATTTTCCAAAAAATTTCATTTTTACGAAAATAGGAATACATTGATAATACTATTTACCACATTATATACCATGTATTTCATCCAAATATTGCACATATCATTAATCTAATAATGTTTAAAACCATTTAAAAATGATTTTCATTTTGTAAAAATTAAGAAAAAATTCCTAAAATACACAAAAATTATATGCATATAAATACGATCAGAAATACGAATGCAATACTCGTATACATGAAAATAAGGTATTACACCGACCGTCATTTAGGATCCATTATTATTTGGTCGGTATATAGACTGGAATCTCTGCCAACCAACTCTTGGGCCTTATAGTAGTAATAGGTTACCGTGCAGTCTGGTCTCTTCATCAAAACTATGTTGCTAAGATATCTAGGAATGGATAACTATCAAATCCCATTACGCCTTAAAACATGAGTCATATGTGATACCATAGTTTGAAGTTGGATGAAAATTGTTGCTCTAACAAGTTTATCTATTTGCCTGGGCCAATTAAGGACTTAACTATGGATCCATATATTGTCTCCATGTGACACTATCTCTCTTACTAGAAGAGACGAATCACGTCCAGATGGCCATTTCCTTGGCTTTCTTCGAACTATACCAGTCAATTACCTATGTATCGAGCGTAATGTCGATGTTCGTAAAAGCCCAAATAGAGCTTTCCACGTACACAATCCTTTAGTACATCTCTGGTCATAAGAACTACACTCCAAAAATTATCACATAGGAGCTTCTGTTGATTATCAGAGCATGATTACCATACAGAAGCATATCAGCGAGCCGTTCTATGAACTTGTTCCCCTACAAACACATATTTATTGTCTGAGGATGTCCCCACATCGAGCGGCTATGAGATCGGTCCCTACCATTTAATGGTAGATATCAATGTATATGAATCTATACAAAAATATCGATGTCATATCTCGATATTCCTACGCGCAATAATATTTTGGAGTTGTTCTCATGCATATCCATTGGGCCGTATTATCATGATCTCATTATGATCCCAATTTTCATCACACGTCTCCAAGGACTTTATCCATGTAATCATATCATACCCTCTTATAGACTCAATTGTATTATAGAATTGCATCGATAAATATCATCAAATAGCTTACTATCATTTTTAAAGGGAGTCATTAATTATAATAATTGACATAATGGCACACATTTCCCAATATCTTCCGCTTGTACTTTCGGCCAATTACAGTATCTCATACTGGTCTTATATCACCAAACTCTCCAGCAATTTGTGAGAATACCTTCGTGATTAAATCAGCTACAAACTAACTCCTCATATCATATGGCAATCTTGAATTTCATGTCTCACATGAAATTTCCTCAAGATATACCTTGGATCTCACTATCCAAACAGCCTTTTATGCATCATCATGTACAACAATGTATCTCAATACATTTGTATACGTAGTCACAGTATTTTGCTTGGAACTCTTTTGAAATACGGACCTTCCATTAAGGTTGAAAACTTATCCTCTCACTTATCATCTGTCATCTACGTCACTTCGGAAATAGGAGTTAGTAAATAAATATTTTTACTAAAAGATTACTACTCCCACCGCCAATCAAGAATATATCTTTAATACCTCTTAAGTACTTAGAATATATCCTTTATAGCAATCACATATGCTTCTAAACTTTTTATAGAAATCTATACTGTACGGCAATCAACATAGAGACTCTCTCAAACACAAGTTTAATGCGACACTATTCCTTCAAAATCTAGGTTTGACATGACGAACATTGACACATCATAAATTTGACGTTCTCAATATATGGTTGACCCTTTTTTAACATGGAATGGTCAAATCGATCGCATATCCTTCTTCTTTTTCTTTTGTGGTCCTACTAATAACAAACAGTGACCATACTATAGAATCTCTGATGCCTTTTTCACTGCCATCGCCAAATTAAAACAAGAAGCAGAACATACCTTTGTTAGCCCAATTCCACATGTACTAGCCGAGTGTGCATATATATATTATAAACTGATGTGGAAATATTCAGACCTAGACTTTTTGCAGGCATCACGCATTGCACGCTACTAAACAAGATCATCGCGCGCAAGGCCTGTGGAGAACTCAAGATGCAACGAGACATTCACACTGCTTTCTCTGAAGACAGAACATTCACATTGCCCTCGCCCCTATATAAAGACCAAGAGAAGGAAGACTGTGGGCAGACAACGAGAACAATAAGAGCATACTAAGAGAGAGACTAGATCAAATATATTGAAAAAAATGGCTCCAATTGATGCCTTGATCAACTCACTTAGCGAGAAGGACCTCATGGTCGTTGATGACCATGGAAGGCGAACAGAAGCTGGGAGGGGAGACGGTGACGACGACGATGACGATGGGGACTACGACTGCGCGCCGGCCGCATGAACGGGAAGGCTACGGCAATGAACCTGGTGGCTGTTAACTTTCTGCATTCTCGAAGGGCGTGGTTAATGCTGTTAACAATAGCTTTTAGAACTGTTCTTACTCTAAGCTAATTATCGGTTATGTTCGCATTTTGAATGTCGAGGGCCTTTTGATTTAGTGGCTATATATGTCGAATGTACGTCTAGTACGAAGGTATTATAATATATGATATCGAAATATTCAGAGGACGATGTTTTATTTGCTTGTGGTTTAATACTGATAAAACCTAAATAATTATAAGGCCTACCTCAAGCAATGATTTTTTAAAGCAGACTTGAGTGTTCATGCTACTTAAAAGATGCTTCTATTTGAGCTACTTTGGATCTACAGGGACAGCGGGAGCATCATCGCTTGCTGCTCGGAGGCTACAAGCTCATGTAAACCATCAGTGGAATGTGACATATATCTCACATGCAGACTATGTATATTGATTTCAACATCTCTTTGTTGTTATCGGTCAGAAGTATATGATCGATCCTCGTACATTACAAGGATTAAAACAGTGCTCACACTAATCTTTTATATAAGCATGGTTTATCCTCATTTTGATGGAATCAAACTTCTTGACTATATCATCAAATTGGATAATCTAGCTCCTTGATGCTTGCTTTGATCCATAAATGGATTATAAGCTGTCTGCATGTTTTTAAGCTACCCTCATTGACTTCAAAACCCTCTAGCTTGAGTCATGTAAATGCACACTTCTAACTCATCATTAGAAAGGTTGACCACATCCTTTTGCTAGATACCATAGTCATTGAAAGCTGCTATAGCAAGCAGTATCTGAATGGACTAGTGCATGGTTGCCGATGAAAAATCTTGTCAAACCTTTTGACAATATCCTTTTACCACTAATCTTGACTGGTAGGTCTCAACCTTTCCTCATGCACTAACCTTCTCCATAAAGATCCTCTTGCTCTCAATGGGTATCACCATTCGAGAGCATCATGCAAAGTCATGCTGTGTAGGAGTGCATGGATTCCATTCAGATTTTATTGCATCAAACCATCTTGCAGAGTCCCCACTCTGCATGGCTCCTTAGAAACAAGTGGAGACATCATCAATCATGATGCCTACTAGATTTTTCTAATTGGCAGTGTATAGTTAAGCAGAGCATTGATGTCACATCAAGGATCATGCCTCAATCATATATCTTAGCAAACTTAAGATTGATTTCTTTCCATATCTCATATGGATTTTAGACATAGCCTTAGATGTAACGACATACAACATGTGCACTACCTTTTCTAGGGCATATCCCTAGAAGGAAAGCGACAACCCAGTATTACTCATTCAAGGATTGCATTGTATCTGATAAGGTACGATTCCATCTCCTTGACACTTAAGGAGTAACTTGAGAGAGAATCACATTCTCTTTTAAATATTCAAGGATTACAGACTTAAATGTTTTCCTTTTTGATCTCATCGAAGAATTTTAACACTTCTTCTGGTAATATACTTCATAAAACAAGAGTGTTTGCTTCTTGCTTACACTGGTAGAAAAAATGTATTCAGCCACGGATCTTTGACCACAGACAAATCTGTGACCGATAGTCAACTATCGGCCACGAAAACATCAGTGGCAACACTTCCGTGGCGGAATAAAAACATAGCCAACAGATTATTTACCATGGACGATATGTGACCGTAGTGGACTATCAGCCCCGGATCTGTCTATGGCCATGGCCGTACAGTTCTAGCCAAGGAACGTCGATAAAAATTACACCGTTGCAGGAAAGCATCATCCACGGAGTATTCCGTGGCCAATATTAAATAATGGCCACAGATTTGCCCATGGCATTAAAGTTCACACCACGAAATCTGGGTAAAAATTTATCAGCGGCCTTAACTTTTCAGCCAAGGACAATTCCGTGGCCAATAGAGAACAGTGGCGGCGGATATGTCCGTGGCTAGTAGTCCATGGCCATGCAAAAAAAATAAACCAAAATTTGGGGGAGCCTGCATGAGCCACCCTTTTTGCGCTGTTGAACCCTCGATCAAGAGTGAGAGAGAGAACCCTAAATCAAACGATCTTGCACGATCTACCACTGACTCTGACGTCGTCAGTTGCCATCAGCCCTGTCGAGCAGAGGTAATGACTGTGCCCCTTTCTCTCTCCATATCGAACGACTAACATGCCATAAATCAGGAGAGAGAGGGGTCGGAGGGGGCGTCGCCCCAGCCCTAGCCCCAGCTCCCTTCTCCTCCTTTCGATCTGAAGGAGGAGAGCTGGAGCTGGGGCGACGTCGCGGGCAGCCGATGCCCTATCCGACCCCTCCGTATCCTCCCCCCACTTAACCCGAACCCCCCGGCCACCCCTTCGAGGTCTCCCCCAACCCCCCTCCTAAGGCCACCCCTTCGAGGTGAACCCCCCCGGTCAGTGGCCGTAATATTAACTATTTCACCACACAGAAACCCATCGACCCACCCACCCACAAAAGTTATCGTATTCTTGCAATACACAATGGAGGAAATAGAATAGGACACTACTACAAAACAACGCTTGCATAGCGCTTTTTTTACACTTGGATAGCGCTTTTAAGCGCTATCCAAGCTACCGCTATGGTAGCTTGGATAGCGCTTTTTTAAGCGCTATCTAAGTGGTTTACTAAGATAGCGCTTATAAAAGCGCTATCCAAGCTACCGCTATGGTAGCTTGGATAGCGTTTTTTTAAGCGCTATTTAAGTGGTTTACTAATGTTTGGACCGGCCGTGGCTAATACGCATAGCCACGGACCGGCCGTGGCTAATAGGTATTAGCCACGGACAAGCCGTGGCTAATGCGTATTAGCCACGGACTAGCCGTGGCTAATACGCATTAGACACGGCCTGTCCGTGGCTAATGTTTAATTTTTTAAACAAAAAATAGATATTCAAACAAATTTGTTATAACAAAAACTAAAAGCAGATATCTGTTGCCCTGGCTGTTAAACCTACAAGAATTTACACAAACCAAGCTTAATGCAATATTATTAAGTTATAACAAGCTTACATAACCTGAAATCCAATACATAAACAAGCTTCCATGAAGCTGACAGTCAATAACACACACTTGCCACACCAACACACCAAAGCTTTCACACGACCGAATGCAACTATCTGTTGATAGACATAAACAAGCTTTCACACCAAAGCTGACAGACATAAACAAGCTTCCATGATATCTGTTGATGGTCGGGTTTGCGCTTCCGCCAATGGCATACATCTCCCAGTGAGTGTAGTCGTTGTCAACGACATGGAAATAGCCGTGGCAGCATCTGAAAATTGATGCATAGAAAAAATATAAGAACTAATAACAAATCTAGAGGTCACAAGATGTCTAGATATGTATATTTCTTCATATAGATGCACATTTGACGCATTAAAGGTATGTACTTGGTTGTTATTCATATAAAAAATAACCTGATTTAATTCAAATGACTAATAAAAAGTATCTTTTGTCAAAACTGGGACAACATGATTTATCTTATACATTACTTTAAGTGAATAACAGTTTATACATTCGTCAGCGTTGGAAGCATATGAAAATATGTAATTTCCAGGTGTGTCGTATACACTAATGTATCTTTGGAAGAAGTGTCCTACACTGCATAGCTTCAGGGTGATAAGGTTAGCTAAATTTAATCTGATAGTCTAATAAGAAATGAGAGCTCTAATCACTTAAATGTAATAATTGTCTTTAAAGTTTATATGAAACTATGATCTTTATTCTTAACAGTATTCGTCAACAATTTCTTAAAAGTTTGGTAGCTCAAACATCCTCTTAACATCGTCTTGAGAACCTAGGCAATAGAAATTTGAAAAAGAAATTACCACAGAATTAGATCACACAACACCGTGCAAACAGTAGAAGCATCAAGGGCACATACAGTCCTACGATATCATGGTGAATCACATATTCTTAATGCTTAATCTAATTGACTGTTATCGAAACAATAACCTACTCATAAGCTCAGCTACAAGCCCAAAACAGTCCGTAAATCCAATTTCTACAAGTATGACCAAAATACATCACTCTCTGTTTTATTCATTCATTTGTACTAACATTTGAAGTACAGAAAATTCAGCCATACACCTAACAATCAACTACATGTAATGCCCATGTTACAAATACGGCACTATATAATCTTCATAACTATTCACATAATATTTGTTTTTTTTGTTTGGGGAGGGGGGATAACACCAGCAAATTCTTTTATCTCTGACCTCTTCACAGTTCAAACCTACACTCTAGACACAGTTTGCCACTTATTGTTCTGAGTGCAAAAATAGTCATTCCCAATTTTTTGTCCATGAAGCAACAGCTATTAGTAACATTTATATTTCTCACACATTTTATTCATTATATGTCTAAACATACCAAATAAAAGAGGTTTCAATTGCCACAAGATCAATGAACCAAGCATTCTATACCACTCAAATAAACGAAAGATAAGCATTTCATAGTTACAGATATTATGCATAACTGGTTAACTATATCTTACAATTGCTCTAAAGTTTTACCTGTCCCAATGTTACAGTGGTCTATATGTATGTTTTGAGTGCAAGTAACATGAATTCCATCGGTGTTTGGGCTATTTCCTGGCGCATGGATGGAGAGACCGTTTGCTTTAACATTGTTACACTTCTCGAACTGCACATGAATCTGCTGGCTGTTTTTCACTGTCAAGTTCTCGACCACCAAGTTCTTGCAGGAATAGAACGTTATTGCCTATTGCAAAACGGTAAAACAAAAAATGAAACTAACTTCAATACTACACAAAAATATATAGCCTAAATGCAATCAACAATAGGATCAAACTCCACTCGCGCACACACATGCGCACACACTTACAATCGGTGCATCCTTGCAAGGCTGAAAAGATAGAAAGAAAATCGATATGTTAGTCTTGTTTACAAAGAAATTCATTTATCATTAAAAATTTTCTTTTTCGTAAAAAAGGAATCAAAAGATCCAAACATACAAGAGACTTGTCGACTTTGCAGGATTTCTTCCACCATATCTGGCCATTGACGTTGATGACTCCCCCACCTCCCACACGAATATTGTTTATGCCGCCGAAAAGGATCCAGTACCTTTGATTCTTCACATCCCAATCTGATTGGTACGGAGCAGCGTATATCATTCCCTTGATCTACATGGAAGAAAAAAATTCAACACAACACAAATTAGTAAAGGGAGCATACTTTTATATATGGAGAATGGCATCACTGGAAGGAGAAAAAAAATCAGAGCAACAATGAATGGCATGCTTAGGTGTGAGCTCACCATCACTGTGACATTTGATTTGCAAGGCCCAGAGAAGGTGATTGGATTTAGATGGTATTTCTTGTTCGCGGGCACCATGAACACAGCTGGTGACGATGAAGAACAAAACGAAAGATAAGTTCTCAATGGCATGCAATTTGACATGTGCAAATGAATTAAAAGCACAAATTAGACAAAAGACCTTGCAGGCTAGTTCAACCGAATTTTGTTAATTATGGACAAGCAGACTGTATAGCAATGCAAATAAGTCCTTGGAACACAAAAATGAGAAGGTAATACCTTTTTGATTCGGCAATCATGATCTCAATCTCTGCTACATGCAAGGTGTCCAGATCATTCATATATATATATATATATATATATATATATATATATATATATATATATATATATATATATATATATATATATATATAGCGATCTTCGGTTGCGAAAAATCCCGTGCGAAAGCCCGTGCGAAAACTTTTTCTTATTTTTTTGAAATTTTTTTTTCAAAAATTCTTTTTTTGATGTTTAATCCATACAATTATATACCCCATGGAAAATAATGGGTGAACCCGTTGGGCATTAGAGCATCCATCCACCCGTTACAAATTTAACGGTCTCAAAACGTGCGAATTTGATGAAATGGCTTGATCGAAGGCCAAATGACATTATTTCTCAACGATTATTTTTTGAGGGGGGTATAACAACATATAATGAGGGTGGAAAAAAGAATTTTTGAAAAAAAAATTTCAAAAAAAAGATAAAAACATTTTCGCACGGTGCGAAATGTTCTCATTTGAAAATTTTCCTATATATATATACTAGTCATTACGCGTGCCCATAGGGCACGGTTTATTAAATGGCCGAGTCCCCCCATAAATTACAAGTTCGCCCAAATTTCAAGTTTTCCGACAAAATTTGCATGTTTCCCCCCAAATTTAAGTTTTCCCCAAAATTTGAGTCCCCCAAAATTGTCATTGCCACTTATGACAAGCTTGCTACGTAGAACAAAGCTTTGTCCTAGTAGGATAAGATTCAAAATCTTCAAAGGACTGGAAAAAAATGGTCGGAAGAGGGGAGAATAAAAAGTGTGGATGTGTGCGTAGGGAGGGTCCAGGGGCAAAAATGCAAAAATCGTGGTTGTATGTGCAAAATTCTCCACCTCCTCTCTTATCACTCAAAATCTCATCTTTTATATTTTCTCTTATCCTATTTCACATTTCCAAATTCTCTTATCCAATTTCTCTTGATAACATCCCTCTTTTACATAATAGATTTCCCCCAAATTTAAGTTTTGCCTCAAAATTTAAATCCCCCAAAATTGTCATTGCCACCTATGGCAAACTTGCCACGTAGGACAAATCTTTGTCCTAGTAGGATAACATTCAAAATCTTCAAAGGACTGAAAAAATGGTTGGAAGAGGGGAAAATAAAAAGTGTGGGTGTGTGCG